>OZ005618.1:19215833-19946666 GCA_963930655.1 Myrica gale
ACTGGTTCCTTAAAGATTTAGGTGAAAAATGGAGGAACTTTAAATGCAGTTTGAAGACTAAATATTTCAATGAGACTTTTACACCTCAATATGTGAAAAGTAAAGCTCCAACAGATGTTAATTTTGAGCATTTTTTCAAGTTAGTAAATTTTTGGTATTCTGAAGCAGGACGAGTATGCCATTATTTCTTTGTATTATGTATTTCATGAATGTAAACTTCATTATTAATATATAATGTCTTGAATGTAGCGTCGAAGTTTGGTCGGGAAACAAAGTCGATCACTACAGACGTCGGTGCACACTGCAGGATCTCGAAGCTTTGCACGGCATGCTCATGAGATGGTACATAGTACTCAATTACTTTGTTTGCTCAGTCAGTTGTTATAATTAGGATTGTTATAAGTAATTTACAATTTCATCATTTCATATGGTGTCTGTGATGCATGAAAAAGAGAAACAAGTTATAATTGATCGATCAGAGCTATATAAAGTGGTCCATTCACGTTCTGACGGGTCTCCAATGAATCCGGATGTAGCAGAGAAAATAGTATGGCACTATTACATTAGATACTTATTTGAACCCCCAATGTACTACTAATCATAATTACGCTGCATGTTCTATTATTTCAGAGGCGAATGGATGAAATTCAAGTGAATGGTCCAACAATTTCACAACCTTTGAGCCAATCTAGAATGAGTGGCAGCATCAGTTGGTCACCATCTGACCGCTATGCACAAGTGATTGGTCCAGAACGACATGGTCGCATTCGCAGTGTTGGACTAGGACCGACTCATTCGTCTCATCCTACTAACACTATCAGAATATCCACTCAGTCTACATCATCTAATAACGACCAAATAGTGGACATCCAGGATAGAATGAAGACTTTAGAGTCTACAATTTCATCACTTCAATCTACAATCCAAATGATGGCTACAGCCTGGGTAGAAATTTTAGTTACTTACCCTCAGATAATCACAATTGACTCAATTTACGTATTTTTCTAGCTAATTGTTTGTTTAACTTTGTAGGATCAACGTGAACACCAAAATGTTGTCAATCCCAATCCTGACCAGAGACTACCATCAATTCATAGATCATCTCATGCAAGCCGAAAAATGTTTCATGGTAAGATACTAACATAAATGAAGATTGCCATCAATTAATTTGATATTAATTTTATAATAATGCAATTGCAGACAATGTTGATGGTGATGATGATTGTGATGGTGCAAATGATGGAGCAGATGGTGGCGGTGGATGTGCTGAAGCTGATAAAGATTAAAGTTATTCATATTTGTTGTTAAATATTACTTGCTAGTTTATAGACTACTGTGAAATTTTTATAACTTTTTTGGGTTTTTTGCAAAACTTGTAAGACGTGGTTATCTAGTCAATGATGAAATCTATTTTGTTTATTACATTGTTTTTAATACAGATTTAGTGCGCTGGACGAAAATAAACTTGGGTCTACAGCGGCGGTCAAAACCGTTGTTATATGACCGCCGATATATGACATCGGCTCTACAGCGGCGGTCTTGACCGCCCCTGAATAACCGCCGCTATAAAACCGAATTTCTATTGCGGCAGTTACGACCGCTGCTAAAGGACAGCTGCCATAGACCCGACGTCTTCACCAGCGGTCTCCAAAACCGCCGTGACCGCCGCTAAAAAACCGCTGCTAAGGTTTTTTAGCTTTTAGCGGCGGTTTTCAATCGCCGCTAAAGACCCTTTTTTAGTGTCCCCTACATAAGAGAGGGTAGCAGCTCAGGCTGCAACAGAATAGGCCAATATGTTTTCATCCCTGGTAATTTTGCAAGTCGAGAACCAAAACAAACGACGAATAAGATTCACACCATCACCAATACGTGAATTAATCGTCCAGGGAACTTGAGATAAATTCGCAGACCAAGTCCGAAGATATTCAACCACAACAGTAGAGTAACCCGCAAGCAGAAGACTAGAAATATGTGAATCAGAAGCCATTTGCAGTGCTAACAAAACCTCATTAGTCTCTGAACAAACTGTTTTAGACCCAAATAACCTAGAGGGGGTGAATAGGTATTTTAAAATAAAGTGCAGTAATTAAAAGGATAACTGAAACACAACAAAAATCACTCTATAGCATACAATCAAATTTGTACTCTTTTACAACTTTGTAAGAATAATATTCAAGTTTGAACCATGTTCTTAGACAAATATTATGTTGTAAAAACTTAGGCTAGCATGCTGTAAATTTCTTCACATTCCAGCAATAGTCTATTCACAACAGATTCAATATAACCTAACGTATTACGATTTTCACACTTTAACAACAGCAGAATATCTTCTAAGAATTAGCACAAGATCCAGATCAGATCGTTACCTGAACTCTTCTTGCACAATGGTAAAGATAACGTTTGACAATCAATCTTGAAAAACACTTTCAAACAAGAATCGTTAGAAATTAACAACGTAATAACGTAATAGACAAATCACAGAATAATAAACAATAATCACACATCAACGACACCGATTTGTTGACGAAGAGAAACTCTCAAATAAAAACCTATTTGAGAGAAAAACTCTCCGGGACCTCGTCCAGAACGGAACTTCACTAGGAATACGACCTCGGTTACAATGTGATCTTATAGATCTAACAAACCAGTTAATCTACAGTGCACGCAACCTTACTCAAGAAACCTTCTTGAATCTGCCTCTGCAGGGGATGAAAACCATCGATCCCAGCCACTCCCAAGGTACTCTTCGCAGCAATCCACTTGAGCCACTCAAGCTACCACGATTCCGTCCAAGAACGCTCAACCGTCCGGTGTTCGAAATTCTTCAATCACAAATGAGGACAAGTGATCAACAACCAAGGATTCTTCAGATCTGGAAGTATTCTTCAAGATGAATCCTCACAACAACAGATCAAAGGCTAGAAGTATCAAGATCTAGGGTGTTGCCCTCTTGGATCTCCTTTACGCAAATCTTGATTTATTTTCCCTTTTGTTTCTCTAGCACCTTTGGTCAGGTATGTACTGCCTCTTTTATCACATTTTTCTTCTTTTTCACGAGCCTCCAAGTCTCTCTCTTCTGTTACACGTGGACGCCTTTTCATTAAAATGAATTTGATGTTTCTGTGCTCCAGGCTGACTACCACAGACTACAGGTAAACTCTGAAGCAGACTACAGGTGAACTCTGAAGCAAACTACTCAATTAAGAAGCTTCTCCTTTGACCTTTCTTCCCCATGTTCTCAAGATATTTACAAGTAACCTTTGTCACAAAAACATGTCAATCCAAAATGGTTCCTTCAGTCTCTCCCACCAAAGGGTCAATCGAGAGAGATTTTTTAGTCCAAGCTTTAATAGCATTGCCATGCATATCAAAGAGAACCGTCGTAGCCATAGAGAAGTTCATCCGCTCCGCAACATCAAAGGTGAAACGGTGAAAAGACCCAGATTGTAGGCTAAGAGTTGAGATATTTGGAATCCGGGAGGGGGGATTCCTCCAAGCAGCAACATGTTCCTTAAACCTGACATGACCTGCCGAAGCACACCATGCAGAGTGAGCTTAACATTATCATGAACTACCCTATTTTGAGCCAGCCAGATAGCGTCCAAAAGAATGACAACAAAGAGTTGGAACCTATGGACCTCCAAAGATTCCAATCTCAAAAATTTACTAGGATCAAGAATAATCTGAATCAAACTGTAAGGCAGTCAGAGTGAAAGGATTCCATGTTCAGAGCCTAAGGGTAGAGTCGCCAAATCATACGAGAGAATGAGCATGAGAAAATAAGATGAGATAAGGATTCCTCTGCGGCTTCACATAATGGGCAAGAGATCTTCCCCTGAAAATTCTGATGTAAACTCAGAAACAACCTTTCCCTAGTAGGAAGAATATCCCAGGTTATCTTTCCACCGAAGAAATCTAGACGTGGCATCTAAATTAAGCTTCCAGAAAGCTTTCCAGTCAATTGGAGGGAGGAAACTATCGGAATTCCTCTGGACCGAAGATAAAAGACGAAATGTTGACCGTACCGAAAAAATACCTCTAGAATTCGGGGTCCATACTTAGTTGTCAACCCCGCCCGAACCAGAAAGGTGAATCTGAAGAATTTGGGTGACGGAGTCCGCAGCAAACCTACTATCTAGGAAACGTTTATTCCAAAGCCAAGAAGAAGACATATTAAAGTGCTCAACTCGAGACTCAAGATCCAAAGATAACAGATGAGGATGAGGGGTGGGGCGAAATAAAGACAAACTTGGAACCCATGGATCCAACCAGATCTGCACGGAACGTCCAGAGCCAACTAAGAAGCATCGACCATGTTCAATGGTAGATTGGGCTATAAGAAGAACTTTCCATAACTTCGAATCCGACTGTGTCCACTCAGCTTAAAGAAAAACTGAGCGTTTAAGATTTCGGGCCTCCAAACATTTGACCCAAGGCAGAGGTGCCAAAGTGGTCATCATCCAGGTTAGTTTGGAGACCAGAGGCAGATTAAAATCACCCATCAGTCTAAAACCCAGTCCCCCAATTGAATAGGGAGTACACAATTTTTTCTAAGAGTGCAGAGAAATCCATCTGCTTGCATAATGCTTTGGGTAGCAAGAAGAATGACATACCATAATGCCACGTCATTTAATGAACCTGACCCACGAACCCGACTCGCGAAACCAACCCAGTTTCATTAAAAGACGTGACATTTTTTCAGTCATTGGATTTCTCAACTTCTAATCTCACCCGTCCATTCACACACTCACACAATAACCTGTGCCGACAACCTTAGTAAGAAAGGTGCGGCCTTCTTGAGACAATAACTTAGCCTTCCATCCAGTGATTTTCTTATCAATCTTGGTTTGAATGTCCCTAAAAGCGAGAGACTTAGACTGAGGGAACAATAGAGGTAAACCTAAATGAGTGGTAGGCCCTGTGAGAAGTTTAAGGGCAAAGAAGTCCCTAATAGAACTGGCAGTCTCCCGCTGGGTGTTCTTGGTAACGAAGATCGCTGACTTCTGCGAGTTAGGAGCTTGCTCGACCAAGAAGAGTATAAATCAATACATTGTTTAATGCACCTTACCTCTCTGACCGACGCCTGGCCAAACATTAGAATATCATCAGCATAAAAGTAGATGTGAGAAAAGAGGTCTACCCACGCTAATCCGAGTAAACTGCAACTTGGACAACTCCCGCACTTTATCCAACATTCATAATAAAATCTCCATCCCAATTACAAACTTATGATGGGACAGTAATGATTTACACGAAAAGGGTTGGCTACTTTGGGTACGAGGACTATAAACGTATGATTCGTCGATCGAAGAAGCCTCCCACTATTAAAGAAATGCTAGACAGTAGCAATCACCTCAAGTGAAATAATGCCCCAATATTCTCTAAAAAAAGGACCGACTGTTAGAGATATAATACAAATAATAAAATCTTTCTCTTCCTAAAAGCTTAAGCTTTTGAGATGAGTGATAGATTTATATGGTATCAGAGCCAAGGTCCTGAGTTTGAGACCTGACAACGCACTCTACTCCAATTTCAATTAAATATTGCATGTGTTGGGCCTCCTAATTAAATGAGAGTCCGGCCCACATGTGAGGGGGAGTGTTAGAGATATAATACAAATAATAAAATCTTCCTCTTTCTAAAAGCTTAAGCTTTTGGGATGATAAAATCCTCATGCTTTGGTGGAGCCTATGGATCTAAGAGTGATAATAATCTCCTCCGCAGTCGGTGTTGTATCTAGCATAGGCCGATCGTCCACAGATACCACCGGTGATATAAGATTAGCCAAATCTTGAGGGATATAGGGTGATAGGCCAATTGAAGGGACGTGCAAAATCGCCGCACCTGTAAAAAAATTCTGCCACTATTGGTTTGTCGACCCACAGTCAATCTGCTCCTTAATATCGACGAACCGCTACCTCCCATTTGTCCAAGTGAAAGAGTTACCATTAAACTCCATGTCCACCAACCCACAGCTATCAATAAAACCTAAGGGTGAGTACCGAAAAGGATGGAACCGGAATTTCCGAAAATGGAATCCGGAAATTTCGGTTCCATATACAGTTACAATATCGTGAAGCATTCGGAATCTAAATCAAAAGGCAATAGCAAAACTGGGTCTTGCCACAAACTACCTTGCCCAGCTAAATGTAAAACGAATCAACAATGCAACATCGTCTGGATGACAAAAACGACCAAACCAAAACAGATAGAAGCTATCGAAATATCCACATTCGTAAATAAACTACAAACCCACAACACAACAAACCGCAAACCAAAAAGAAAAAAAATACCCAGCTAAGATTTCCAAGCCAAATGTCTCTGCACACAATCAAATTAGATCTGGTGAGCGATTCGGCCACCAAAACTCGACTGATGGCAGCTACCCACGAGAGAGAGAGAGATATTTAGGGAGGGTCGGGAGAAAGCTGAGAAAGAAAGAGAGAGAAAGAGATAGAGATTTTGGGAGGGAGGGAGGCTTGGAGAGACGGAGTCAGGTGGGGGGCTGGGTGACTGGTTGCGACCGGGAGGTGAGCTTAGGGAGCTGGGTGACTGGTTGAGACCGGGAGAATTTGTTTGGAGAGGGCCAGAAGCTTCAGGAAGAAAAAGCTTCGTGTGACAGTGAGTCACGACTTCACGTTTGTCACTTTTTCTTTTGTCTTTTTTTTTTAAATCAACGCTCAAGCCAAGTTAAACGACCGGAATTAAATTTTTTTAAGAAGATTCCGGAACCGGAAAATTCAAGCGTTTTCGCCGGAATTTCCGGTTCCGATTCCGGAATTTCTTAAAAATACGTTCCGGTTCCGGTACCGGAATAGGCCGGAACCGGTGCCGGAACAGGAAATTTCGGTTTCCACCAGAATAAATACTCACCCTTAATAAAACCCTTATGGCCACCCCTGGAAGAACTAGCATAATGACAACCACCAGATTTCTCTTTTTTTTTCTCTAAACAGCCCATTTATTAAGAATGACTAAACCAAAAACAAGTCACAGTGCAAAATAGAACGAGGAATACAAGCGAAATCAACAAAACCAAAAATATCAAAACGGCCAGCCCATTGGGCAGGCAAATGGGTCTGGCGATTCAGACGACGAGGAACCCAGTGAATGGACCACGACGCTTGACCTTTGAACACCATTCGAAGGGCCTTGATCAAATCTTCAGTCTTCCAACACGGCAGGTGATAGGGAATAGAAATATCCTCGCAAAGAAGTTTGCAGTCAGATTCGAATAACACCTTCGACCAATTCTATTGAAGAGCAAGTTCCACAGCACGAACAGCCGCTAAAGATTCACCCACAAGAGGGTCCATAGCCCGAATACGCTCCATGTACACAGTACAGAGAGAGCTGGAGGAGTCTCTGCAAGATACGGCTATGCACGATCCGGTTTGGCGTATTGCTACGTCAAAATTGATCTTCATCCAACCAAGCTTCATAGGAGTCCAAACAGCAGTAAAACAAGGTTTCAGCAAAACCCAGGCAGAGAGGTGATCCGAGTAGCGACGGCTTAATGAACCCCGAATATCATCAAGAAGAACAGGAACACCTTCATGAACAACCTTATTTCAAGAGCACCAAAGAGAATCCAGAAGAAGTGCAACATTCAAGAAGAATGATGGAGTAGAGGTAGCTGGAATACCAAAATAGTCCTCAACATGAATGAAATGTCTAATCCAAGCCGCAGGAGAAGAGGCAGAAAGCCGAGAGATAATGATAGGCCAAGGAGATAAATGCCAAAGCAATCTCGCCACCGAACACTCTAAGAAGATATGTAGAATAGTCTCAGCCTGCTCCTTGCAAAAGATACCCAACGTATGAGGCGGAGGATCCCCATCAGGCCGACTGAAGGAGGGACATCTCACCGGGAGTGCTTCAGAGGCGACTCTCCACATCAAGAGTTTGAGCCTATCTTGAAGTGGAGATGCCCAAAGAATGGTCCATTCCGCCTCCTCCAAAAGAATACGAAAAGGACGAAGAGATTGTTGGGTTCTAGCCACAGCTGCTTTCACCGAGAGGGTCCCCCTAGCCGGGGACCAGATAAGGAGATCCTGGCTTGATTGATGAGGTGAAGGCATAGACAAAATGGCATCCACAGTTGTCGAGGAGAACAGACAAAGGTACAATGAAGGGTCTCATTCCCCCGATTCCTCATCAATAAGCTCTGCCACCCATTTCAACTGAAAATTATGCAATGCTGACGGGAGCCACTCAGGGAGCGATGGAATCCAGGGATCTGTCTTCAAATCGATAGAAGAGCCGTTTCTGGGAATAAAGCAAACAGATGATCGCAAGTTCTCTAAAATGTCACTGATGCTCTGCCATACCAAAGAAGAGCCAGCCTTGGGCGTAGCCCGCAGCAAGGATCTTGAGGGAAAATATTTAGAACGAAGCAACTAGCCCCAGAGGGACTCAGGGGACCGCAAAAGTTTCCAACCCAACTTCTGCATGAAAGCTTCATTTATGTCGCGCATCCGGCGAATTCCCAAACCTCCGAAAGGTTTTGGTTGACAAATTGAGAGCCAAGCCTCGGGAGTATAATTACGTGATTTGGTGGGGGAAAAGCCCCGCAAAAAATCTTTGAGCATCTTGTCAACTTTAGAGCATCAACCCACCGGCAGAGGGAAGGACTGCATATAATATTGAGGCAGCGAAGTGGAAACCGATTTAATCAGGGTCGTCATGCCAGCCTGGGATAAAATTTTACACTTCCAACCGAAAAGTTTAGAGCTGACCCGGTCTTGTAATTCTACAAAATGCTTAGTCTTAGCTCGCCCCAGAAACAAAGGAAGTACGAGATATTTACTATCCTTCTTCATAACATGAAGGTTGAGATCATTGCACATAGTGAGAACCACATCGGGATAAGTATTACGACTGAATAGCAGATTTTTGCCTATTAATAAACTGCACAGACCATCAATAGTAAGCTGAAAGAGCATCATCATCAATCCTGGATTCACGCAGGTTCGCTCGACAGAAGACGAATAGATCGTCAGCGAACATAAGGTGCAATACCGGAGGTGCATTCCTGGTAACCTTTATCCCGTAAATTTTTTTGGACTTCTCTGCCTTGTGAAATACCCGAGATAAAGATTCTTAAGCCAATATAAATAAAAAGGGAGATAGGGGGTCTCCCTGCTTGAGACCCCTACTAGGAAGAATTCGGCCAAATGGACTCCCGTTTAGCAATAGAGGATAAGAGACAGTGGATATGCACTAACTCACAAGTTGGATCCAATGGGCACTGAAACCGAAGCATCGCAGGACATGCAAAATAAATTTCCATTCTAAACGATCATAGACTTGAGACATGTCAAGTTTAATCGACATAAGACCACTCTTGCCTTGCTTCCGAGCCATAGAGTGAATTATCTCAGAGGCACATATCGAGTTATCTTGAATGACCCGACCCGGAGTAAAAGTTGATTGCGTTGAAGAAATAAGCGTAGGCAAAAGAATTTTCAGGCGGTTAGCCAAAAGTTTAGAGATAATCTTGTAAACAACATTGCAGAGGCCAATCGGTCTAAATTGGGTAACATTCACAGGATTTGGCACTTTCGGGATTAAAGTAATAAAAGTCTGGTTCAGTTGTTTCAGAAGGAAACCAGTCGAGAAAAAGCTGCGTACCGTCCCGATGACTGACTTAGAAACCAAAGGCCAATAGTGCTGATAAATAGAAGCAGTCATACCGTCTGGTCCTGGCGCTTTCAAGGAACCCAGTTGCTTGATCGTTTGGCGGATTTCCACTTCGGTGGGGATTTTACAGAGAAGATCGTTGTCAGCAGCAGTAACCGTAGGAAGAATCAATTCCTCTATAGCAATAGCGAGATCGGGGTCCGAGGAAGAATAAAGCTCTGAAAAATGATTCACAGCATGTTGCCTACGCCACTCTATCCGATTTCCACCTACCACTAGTATCTTGTAAAGAATGAATGTCATTACGACGATGACGAATGACAGTGGAGACATGGAAAAAACGCGTATTGAGGTCAGTAGTGGTGAGCCACTGAACTCGTGATTTGGCTCTCTAGAGTGACTCCTCCTGTTTCATGGCAGCCTGAAGTTGAGAGCGAAGCTGAGCAAGAGCATCATCCAAAGGATTAGAGGGAGAAAGTTGCTCTAGTTCAGCAATTTGCTGGTGATGAAGCCGAATTCTAGTAGGTATAAAACCAACTATTTCCTTATTCCATTTAATCAATGACTTCTTGGTTGAAAATAACTTACGAGATAAGCGAAAAGCAAGGGAGCCGCTGGTGGAACAATGTCAAGCATCTTGAATCACGTCTCTACTAGATGGTTCCTTCAGCCAAAACTGTTCAAAACGGAAAGGTTTAGGGCCCACTACTGGACTGCCTTGAAATTGTAGCATAATATGGCAATGGTCAGAAATGTTCGCAGCAGGTGGGAGATGATAGCCCGCGGGAACAGGATGGACCACTCCGTGTTTGCATAAGCTTTATCCAAGCGCTCCTGAATTCTTTGATGTCCATTATGACCATTACGCCACGTATAACGGGGACCCACGAATCCCATATCGACACAGGCGGAGGGAGGGGGCGAACCGGGGCCATTGTCCCGGTTGGCTCCTCCAAAAAAAATTTTTACATGGCATTTTTTTTTATTAGGTCTGCCTCCTTGGCCAACTAAAAATTAAACTCGCCCCCCTTGCCTGCCTAGATAAATCAGCCCGCCCCCCTTAATTAAGGCCTAAGTAGCCTAGTACCTCAAAATCAAACTAAAAGAATAAGCAAAGAGATATTTATTTATGTCAAAACTTGAAATCCTACCTTAACTTGTTGACGTTGTCGTGAATTTTGCGACGAATATTTCTTATACTTCTCCTGAGTCCTGATAATCGTTGTTTGTTGTAATCCTTGAAATAGATGTTTTCGCTATTCTAGTGTTGCTTTTCTTTTTGTTATTTTGTCTTTTATGATGGACTTGGTTGAGAATTTGGATATCACAAATGCTGAGAAAGGAGGTGGTGTGCTCTTGTTGGATAAGTGATAATTCAATTATTCAAGTGTGTTGCGTGTCTATCTTTACGTACTAGAGAATCATTAGTTATATCATTTTATTTTCACTATCATAATCTAATTTTACATGTCTAACTTCTCCATATTTTATGAAAATCCAAAGTTGAGGTAAGACTCATTTTCATCTCTCTTTTGTTTGTTTAAGTCTGATTTTTCATATCTCATAAGATTAACTTGTTTTTAATTGTCTTTCTCTAAAGGTGGAACTTTTTTTCCATTGTAATTTGTGACGTTTGGATCAAGTTATATATATATTTCTTCGAACTTTTAGCCATTAATTTAGCCGGGTAATGAGCATTTTGAACTACGATTTTTTTGTTTTCTCATTTTTAAGGGGAGTAGAATAGTTATTTGGATGTTAAAATTAAATTTTTTGTCCAAATTTTTTTCTATTATCATTTACCAAGTATGTATTTCACCTTGCAATTTCGGGTTATTTTATTGTTGATAGAGATTTCACTCCTAAGAAGCTCGTGTTCAATAGTACTGTCACACTAAAAAACAGCTATAGCAAGGGTGAGAAGTATCTTTATGCCCTTGGAACTTGGATTCTTTTTGAACTTTAGATCCTTTGGCTTCTTTTTCCAATATGCTTCGTTTTGCTATTGTTTCTTTCAAGAATAATAGAAACACAGTAATCGTTTATTTTTCTCATTTATATGTTATGTTTTCTTTTTACAGATCCCAACAAATTCAGCAAGACTTTTTGAGCATAGGGCACATCGTTTCTGACAACAAAAGTAAGTACTTCATTTATGGAAGTAAAGAGTTATATTGCTGAAAATACTTTATTTCATTTATTTGTTTTGTTTTACAAAGAATATATATATATATATAAATACCTTGTTTGTGTGATTAGTTGGTGATCTATTGGTATCTTGAACAACAAGAATTTAATCTTTAATGTCACCTATCAGTATCAGCAAATAGTATGGTACGTGTATTTCAATTTTTTTAGGATTTTTAGTCCTTAATTTTTTATATTTATAGTGTTAAGACATTTTTTTGCCTTAAGTAGAAAATCTTTTTTATCATTTTTTCTTAAGAGTTTGCCTCCATTAATTGGGTTTCTGGCTCCGCCACTGCATATCGACGAGACCTTTCTCTAGCAGTAAACGGTTAAGACAATTGCCGTAAACAGATGATGCTATCTGACATCCCCCTGTTTCTCGTGTTGATTTAAAACCGAGTTCAAGTCACCCATAATGACCCAAGGCCCGATAAAAACGGTCTCCCAACCGAGACAAATATGCCTAAAAACTTTTTTATCACTTCTGTTAACAGGGCTATAAATAAATGTGAAAGCCTAGGGCTGAGTACTGGGTTCATCGTATATCATCAGACTGAGAATGTGCTCGCAACCTGTTTCGCCCGGATACCTGAAAGCGGTCTCTGTTTGAGGTACTGTGACCCGTTATTTTCCCACGCCGAAAGGGGCAAGTCGTCGAAGTCTGCATGGGACTGTAGCAGCTCATATTGGACCTTAACTCTTTTTGGATTTCGAGAGGGCCACGGAAGCGTACGTTTAGAGCCCACCTGGGCCAAGGAGGGAGGGAGAGCGAACTGAGGAGCCTTTGGGCTGAAAGGAGGCTCTGGTGAAGGGAGAGGAAAGCTGGGCTGGCCCAAAGAGGTTGATGGAGAGTCCATCGGGACCTCTTCAATACAAATTGGAGAGGGCCCATGAGAAAACCCATGGGAAGACTGCGAACATAGACATGGAGAAGGCGGTAGAATAGTCGTGAACTCTGAAGAAGTGTCAGATTGATGCAGCCTGAAAAACCCTGCTCGTTGCTCGCGGCGCACCAATTTCTCCAGACTGAGCATAAAGCAGCAATGCTCCTCCCAGGAGTCCTGGTCTGTCACCACTGAATGCACATAGAAGGGATGTGGAGGCTATAGAGGGACCGACAGAGCCTGAACATCTGACACAGGGTGCTGTCCCGAGAGATTTTGTCGAGAGGGGCCCACTAAAACAGGGTCTTCCGAACTAATGTTTGGGGCTGAGAACGTTGGCTGAACTGCATCCGATTGCCGTCTTTCCTCCGAGCTAGGTGAAACCGGTAAAGTCCCAACAGATTGGGTTTGTGGTGTTGGTTGTGGACTGGGAGTACAGGGGTGACGGGTGGGAATGGAGGAAGGGTTAACATTGAATTTTTGAAAAGCTAGAACTGTGGCTTTGAGGTTACTGAGAGCGGACCGAGGACCATCGAAAGCTAAAGGTGCATAGGAACAGCACTGGAGTGTATGATCTAGTCGACCACAGTTGTGGCACCATTCAGAAATCTGTTCATAACGGAATTGTATCCACATCGAAGGTTTGTGGGGGCGAAGGAGATAGCACCCAGGGAACATTGGTTTTGTGACATCGAGCAGAACAGCTGTTTGAAGAAATGCCCTCCCGCTCACTTTCTTATCAAAATCGAAATCCACATCTACTACCTGACCCGCCTTTGAACCATACTCTTCCGCCTTGTGACGAGTCATACTGCCAAGAGGCAACCCATGTATTTGCACCCATATTTGAACATGAGAGAAAGAGAGCTCCTGTAGAGTAGTGTCAATATCCCATTCACAGAGAATCAAAAGGGAGCCCTCAATGTTCCACGGACTCTGATGAAGAATGCGGTCGCGGGCTTGCTTTCATTGGAAGGAGAAAATAAGGCAGTCAGTCGGTCCTTCGGATATCGTTAGACCTTTCACAAAACTCCAGGAGCGAAAAATGGTCTCACGGACCCCAGCCTTGTTAAGAGGACGAATAGATAAAAGCTTACCAACCAGAAGAACGACAGCCTCTCTCATAGCATCCTCTTGAGTCTCAGGCTCACAAGGAGCAGACACGTCCAAGGCAGAGAGGGAATCTTCCAGATCAGAAGGGGAGGAAACATGGAATGGTGAAGTGGGGGGACAATGCGAAGAGGAAGCCATAGGGAAGACGAGAGACGTCGCAGGGGACGAGGAAATGAATGGGTGGTCAGAAGTCAAGGTAGGAACAGGGGAAGGAGAACGACGGCCAGTGGAAGAGAGAAAAGGTTGGGAAGAGAGATAAAAGGTGGTGAGAGAAAAGAAAGGTGTGACAAAAGGAATAAAAAGGGACTCTGACTCTGAGATGGGGAAAGGGAAAAAGGTGAAAATAATGGAGTAAATACTGGGATGGGCCGGTAATGAGGAAGAAGAAAATGGGAAGAAAGGAAGAGGAAAGGAGGAGGAATAGGACGAAGAGGAGGGATAGCTGAGGCGGGGAAGGCCGAAACAAGAGAAAATAGGTAACCAGACATAATGCTGGCGGGAGGAGAAGATCATTCTCCAGAGAGCTCTTTCGAGCGGTACTGCTTATTTCCACAAGTTGCTTGCTTTGGGGAAGAATTGGATCGACCACCAGATTTCTCAATCGGAGAGGCAATAGCATTAAAGTCGCCAATCAAGACCCAAGGCTCAGGATGAGAATCACCCAGCGCATCCAAACAATCTCAAAAAGAACTCGTATCTCAATCGGATACCTTTTGAGAAATAAGTGACAGAATTTCTGCAGGCAAAGCTCTTGTAAAGATATGGTTGAATTCTGGCAATCCCGAGATTTTATTTTCTCTCTTTCGCTGAGAGGTTCTCTCTCTTGTTCTTCCTTCTAGATGCTTGTCTGGTTTGATTTCTTGATTGATTTGTAGCTACTTTTCCCCTGCTCTTCAACCCATACTATATCCCCACCTGTTGTCCCTCTTTTTCGATATCACCTCATTTCCTTTTGGCTACTTCTGACGATTTTGCTGTGTTGGTCCTTGGTGTTCTTCGTTCGTCAGAACTCTTAATTCCTTCTCTCTTTATTTTCTGCTCCTTTGTTGGATGTTGTGCAACTTTTCCGTCGATGTCTAACCTCTCTGTTATGTTGGATCTTATTACAAAGCAAACGAAAAGAAATGTTATGGGATACTCTTCCATCCCATCTTTCACTTGATATGAACAGGCCTTCCCATACATCCACTACTGTTCTAGTTGGTAAAATTATTGGCCTCAAACCGCCGGGCAAGTTGGTTATCATCAACAATATTTTGGCTGTATGGAAATTTGCAATCAATCTCAGAATCGAGGCTATGAATAATTCAACCTATCTCTTCCACTTTACTCGTTCAATAGACAAGGATAAAGTTCTTATTATGGCTACTTGGAACTTCAAAGGACATCTATTGGTCCTTCAGCATTGGTGTATGGCCATGAAAATTGCCGAGGTAGATCTTACCATGTCATCTTTCTGGATTCAACTTCACGGTTTACCCATGGCGGGAATGAATCAGCCTACTATTTCTGCTATTGGTTCTTCTATCGGCCAATTGTTAGAAATGGAAAAACTCCCAGATGGAATCACTTGCAAACGAATTTTTCTTATCAAAGTTCAAATCAACTTCTGCAATCCTCTTAAGGAAGGCTTTTATCTTCCTCGTCCTAATTTTTCAGATGTTTTTATCAGGTTCCGTTATGAAAAATTATCAGATTTCTGTTATACTTGTGGACGTATCGGACATACCTTCTCAATGTGTCGTCAAGACACTATGCTGGAAGCAAATCGCCATTTCGGCTCATGGTTGAGAGCCAATCCTTGGGACAGCTCAGCTTTGTCGGTTTCCTCGAATTTTCCACAGTCCTCTTCTTTGGTTGTATCTGCTTCAGGTAGTCAACTTCGGTCAAAGGCTTATGAAAAATCTTCATTTGATCTGCACGTTACTGCTCCTAATCGTGATCCAGAATGCATCAGTGGAAGGCATCTCAGCCAAGCTTTGGGCTCCTCTTCTCATCCGGTTGTCCATGTGGCTTGTTCAACTACTACTAATAATGACAAACCGCACCTCACTCAAAGGCTTATCTCCCCAGCGCATTTAAGTCCCCTCTCATCACCGCCTGATTTTCGGATTTACACTCAACCTGTTATCCCTTCTTCATTAGTGGCTCAAGCTACGTACAGGCAAAGTTGCTGTGACTGAATTCAGTCCATTTTCTCCAGCTGCTGGTTGAGGTTTGCCAAATATTCCTTTGGGCTCATATAATTTTTTGCCAAGTGTCCCGACAGCAATACCTACTACTACCTCTATTCTTCAGGTGGTTCAAGTTTTTTTTGTCGGCTCTTCATCTATTTGCTACGCCATCTCACTCCTCCTCCACTATAAACTCGAATATTGCATGGCCTCTCCCACCAACCATGTCTTCCCTCATGAACTCAAATTCTCCAACTCATATCTCTTCTCCTTCATCTCAGCTCGATCTTGCCCTCATGGACCTGCCCTTATCACCTCCCAACAGTCCCTCCTCACCTTCGTCCGAAGCCCTTGAGCTCGCTTTAAGTTGTTTAGAACCAATGAGTGCGGAGATTTCTCTACCTCCAGTGGCTACACTAGACCTATTGGAGTCTATGGACTCGTCTGAAATCCCTTTGGCAGTTGCTTCAGGTCCAACGCTTGAGGAATATTTGGACTCTCAAGCTCATTCAGCTCGTACATGTATTACGCTTGATCCATGCCCTAAGCGTAACATGCCAACCTCTCCTCCGATTGCACCACATAAGCTTCGTAGCGTACTATCAACTGCATTGGTGCCTTTCTCTTATCCTGTGGACTTTTCAAAATGCTTTAAAGGCAAAGGCATTGCTGAAGCAACTACACTGACTGACAACTCCAGCTTTGTACCTGGTACAACAACTCCACCCATGGTTTTTTCTGGTGATCGCAAAGGCAAAGGCAAGCTTCATGCAACTGACTTCAACCGTTCCTATAAAGCAACAAAACAGGCCTTGGTTCCACAGCCACACACCTCTATTTGGTGGCAATATCCTCGCTAATGCTATTAAGGATATAGAGATGGCTTCTGCGGCTCCAACGAATGTTCCTCCAGGTCCTTTTTTTAAACAAGCAGCAGCAACTGATCAATTTTGGCCATTTAAGGGCAAAAGAAAGCTCAACGTACGACATCTCTTCTGCGATCAGTCACAATATTGAGATAAAAGTGGCTCGGTCTTCACGCATTGTAATGCCTCCTGCACCCTTCCCTGTTATTCAGTTTACTCCAGAGCTTCAACTGGGTCCGCCGCTAGGTTTTTCGATTCCTGTAGTGCCTCAAATGGTGCCTCCACCCGTCAATGATCCTCCTACACTGTTTCCTATTGATCCTCTCCTGGTTCCCCCTCATGTTGGTCATTTGCATGGAATCCCTCTGATCGTTCCACCACATGTCAGTGATCCTATTTTGGATTTCCTGAAAAAAGGCTTAAGTTGCTTTGACAACTTTTAAATTATTTCCAAAATTTTCACCCTTCAATATTTCCAAACAATCATAAAATAATCCCTCTCTCCTCATTAAATTATAAAATAATATTATACTATTCAATTAAATCTTCTTTCTCCTCACTTTTCCATAAAATACTATACTTTTTCACAAACCCCAATACCCAAAATTTCCAAAACCCCAATATTTTTACAAACAAACAATACCTGAGGCTGCCCTAATCCAGCCTCCAACCTCTTCATGATAGTCTTCTCTTAGAACTTCCAAGGATTAGGTCAAGCTTCGGTGGGGAGAGCTATTATGGCCCTAATATCTACCTATAGTCCGGACTGTATTTTCCTTTTGGAAACTAAGCTAAAAGAGATTCAAACTTCTAGTACTACGCATAAGTTTGGCTCTAAAGGTGGCTTGCTTTTTATGTGGCGTCCTAATATGTTTGTAACTATGTTGGGCAGTTCTCAATGGATGTTTAATGTTTTGATGTACTCCGATGCTCCTCAGCTCTCTTTTCTTTTATCCTTAGTTTATTGTCCCACTCAGTATCTTGATAAACGTCGATTTTAGGATTCTCTTTAGTACTTGGCAAACTCTCATTCTAAATCTCGGCTTCTATTGGGTGACTTTAATTCGGTTGTGTCTCAAGCTAAAAATAAAGGTGGTAGACCTTTTTCTAGTTCTCCTTCAAGGGGCTTAAGTCAATTCATTTCTGAAAGTTGCCTGGTTGATTTGGGTTTCAGTGACAATCCCTTTACTTGGAATAATGGACGTGGTGGTTGTGCCAATATTCGTGAACAAATTGATAGAGGGCTTGCAAATCACAAATGGAGAATTCAATTTCCAAATGCCTCTATTTTACATGCTCCATCAATTGCTTCGCATCATCTCCCTCTTATTCTCAATATGGAAGGCCATATTCGGCATCCTCCTCGCCCATTCAAATTTGAAGAAATGTGGATTCGTGATCCTGGTAGTTTCTTTACTGTTGCTTCTGTATGGAAGTCGACAGTTATATATCGTCCTGCCATCATTTTATCAAAAAAAGTGGAGAAAGTCAAAACAGCTCTTCGCATCTGGAATAAAAACCACTTTGGATTTATTAAGGAAAAGATTAAATGGTTAACATGTTCATTGGACCAGATTCAGCAACATGATTCATCGATTGACAATGTCTCCATGGAAGCTTCTATTAAATGTGAAATTCAAGAACAATTATGCAGAGAACAATCCCATTGGAAACAGTGGTCCCAGGTTCAATGGTTGGCGTCCAAAGATCTGAATACAAAATTCTTTTATACGTCCACGGTCATCCGCCGCAATCGCAACTCCATTATTTCTCTTCAACAGCATGATCTCTCTTGGATCACAGGTCACAACAATATTAGGGAAGTTTTGACTTCTTATTATGATCAACTTTTCTGCACATCCAATCCGTCTATTCCATTTGATTTGGGGAATCTTATTTCTCCAGTCATAGATCAACATGAGTCTCTTACTTTGGATTCTATTCCCTCTCCTGAGGAAATCCTTTTTACAGTCCAATTAATGGGTTCGAATAAAGCTCCTAGTCCTGACGGTCTTCCGATTCTGTTCCATAAAGAATACTGGCATATAATCTGTGCTGATGTTATCAGCATGGTTCAAGATTTCTTCAATGGGGGACGGTTATTGCCTTCTCTGAATCACACCTTTATTGATCTTATTCCAAAGGTGGGCAATCCACACAGAGTGCAACATTATCGTCCCATCAATCTTTGCAATGTTAGCTACAAAATCATTTCCAAACTTATTGCTACTCGTTTGAAGGTTTTTTTTTTGCCTAGAATGATATCAAAACATCAGTCAGCAAATGTTCCTGGTCGCCTTATTCATGACAATTCTATACTAACTAATGAGATTTTCCATGCTCTTGCCAGAAAGAAAGGAAGAAAAGGTAATCTCGCTCTCAAGATCGACATGTCTAAAGCATATGACAGAATGTAATGGGATTCTCCTTGCCTTTAAAATGTTTGGTTTCAGTTCTAGATGGACGAATTGGATCAAGGAATGCTTATCTTCTGTTTCATATTCCGTTCTTCTTAATGGTAGCCCTCATGGTTTTATTTTCCCTTCTAGAGAACTTCATCAAGACGATCCCCTATCACCTTTTATGTTTTTCATTGTTATGGAGATTCTTTCTAGGCTGCTTGACAAAGCTCAATCGCTCTCATTGGTTAGGGGTTTTTGTTCATCTCGAGCAGGACACCTAGCACTCATCTCTTATATGCTGATGATTTACTTATTTTTGGGGAAGCTTCTATTACAGAGGCTAAACATATTGATTTTTGCTTAGGTCTATTTTCCCAGTGGTCTTGCCAAGCCCCAAATGCCTAGAAATCGTTCATCTATATTACCTCTAATATGGATCGCTCTTCTGCAAGACTTATTCATGATAACTTTGTATTCAAGCCATGGTCCACCTCTTCTCGTCATCTGGGACTTCTTCTGATAATGCCCAGATCCAAATCGGAAGCTTTTCAAGATTTACATCATCGCATAGATTGCAAGATCTATAGACGGAAATGTAAACTTCTATCTCAGGCTGGTCGAACCACTCTGATAAAGTCAGTAGCTGCTTCCATATTGATATATGGCATGTCATCATTTCTCATGCCTCAATCAATTTACAATCATATTGATTCTCAGCTCCGTAAATTTTGGTGGGGTCACAAGCCAGATGGACATAAATATCTTACTCTTCATTCATGGGGTAAAATTTGTACTCCTAAATCAGCTGGAGGAATGGGTATTAAAAAGATGCGAGATATGAATTTAGCACTCATCTCCAAACTTGAATGGCTATTGTCTTCTTCAGAATCTGCACTTGGCTTATCAGGGCGATTCTTCTTGCCTGCTCTGTGGAGATAGCTCTGAGACCCTTCATCATCTTCTCTTCTCCTGTTCGTACTCGCGTCTCATCTGGAGCCTCTCTCCTTGGAATTTTAATCTTGAACGATTTTCACAGCTTTCCATGGAAGACTGGATTCATTGTATATTAGACCCCTCGCAATTCCTAGGGATTCCTGATAGTGAAAATCACTCATTTCAGCATTTGCAGCACTGATGTTGGATCACCTGTGGATAGCAAGAAATAAGATGTTACATGACCATATACAAGATTCTCCATTATTTCTTCTGCGACAGATATCACATACTCATCATGAGCATTTAGCGGCATGGCACCCTTCACCACCATTACTTACGAAAGCTGCAATCTCTTCTTTTCCTACTAATGGATATCTTCGCATGACATTTGACGTAGCCATTCGATCCTCATTTTCTATGAGTGCAACAATTATCTTTCATTCAAATGGTGCTCGTTTAAAGGGTTGGACTCAACGATCCAATTGCACCAACCTTCTAATAGGTGAAGCTGAAGCAGCCTTATTTGCCTTGTCTAAGGCATCGGATCTAAAGCTCTCCCACTTACTTTTTCAAGGAGATTCTACAACTGTTATGGAGAGTATTCTTCAAGCCTACTTGAAAGGATCTTCTACTAGTTTGGTTTTTCCTTGGAAGATTGCTTCTATTATTCAGAGCCTCAAACCGCTTTTCTCTTCTATCCATTTATTTTCTCCTTCGAAGATCCCCTGAGCTGATAACTCGGAGGCTCACTCTTTAGCAGCATGGGCAGCTGCCCACTCCTTTTCTAGAGAAGTTCCCGCCCCTTTTCTTCTCAACTGAGGCTTGTGGAAGTTCAATAGTGTCAAACCACCTTAGTTGATTTGGTTTGATTTCTTAGTTTTTTTTGTTTTGTCTTTTTATATTCTGTTGTTGTAATTTGGTTTTTTCAATATATAATATCTCTCACTAACAATATGGTTGAATGGCTTCCAACCAATGCAACTTGGGGGGGGGGGAGGTACGGAGATTGCATGAAGAACAAAGTGAAGACCACTTTATAGAATGTGTTTGAGATTCAGTGGGTCCCTGAAAGTCAAACAAATATCTTTGAAGGGTGGAGCAATGATTTGATCAACAACTATCAAAATTTAGAATTTTTGACCATATGGTCACAGCGGAATGGAGTAGGCCAAATTATTAGTCGTGCATGCAGGTGCGTTGATCATGATCAAGCTTTTGCATGCTTCCACGCAGGTTCTCATGCTTTTCAATCTTGTCTTTCTCTGTTCTTTTCTTTGTTTTTTTGTTGTGGGTTTTTCTTCTTCTTTAAAGTGGGATGCTTTGGGGGCACAATGTCTGCAATTATCAAAAGATGACAAGAGCTTAACCTAAAAAAGAAAGAAGCCAACTGCTTCTTCACACTAAACATGCTTCTTTGCGAAGTCACGACATGTCAAACGAGGTGGAAACAAATTGGCGCACCAATTAACTCGCTGGGCTGCTACTAAGCTTTCGTTTAGGGCTAATTCTCTTATTTATCATCGCTGTATGAGGATGCCGACCCCTTCCATGATTTTAATGTGTTTTTTAATTATGAAATGTGTAGTAATTGTATGTCTTCATCAAAAAAAGATAAAACATGTTTCTTTGTGAAAAACGTTGCGCACAGAAGAAAAAAAAAACACGTTTATTTGTGAGCTTTTGCGCACAGAGAGTATGCAATTTTGAAGATTTTGCCGTTTATTCTGAACTTTCCAAGCTTGGACTGATTATAGTACTCCTAAAGAGATAAGAAATCTCAGCTTAGTTTTTTTTTTTTTTGCATCATTGAACGGAATGTCTCTTTTCTGCAAAACTTTCTTTTTGTCTAATTACCCTACAAAAAAAGACTTCTCTTTTGTCTCTCAGGAATATACAACTTGTGCAGCTCCCGTTGGTCTTTTCCGTCCCCTTTGGGCTTTTTCAGGCTCTTCGGGGTGCTTTGTTGTATCTAGACTGTGTCAGCTTTAATTACTAGTTCTTATTGAGATAGTTTGTGCTCTGCGCTTGTATCTATGTTGGTTTTTCCACTTTTTATTAAGGGTTAATGAACAAAATAATCCTTGAATTTTATGCCCTTTATCGATTTGGTCCCTGAGTTTCAAATTTGGTCACATAAGTCCTTAAGTTATTTTCATTTATCGATTTGGTCCTTCCGTCCAATTTCATCTCTTCCGTGCACAGTCAGCTAATGGTGGGCCACGTCACCACCAATAAAATCGCAACACGTGTATTTTTTTTTAAAAAAAACGTCCACCTGGAATTTTCAAAAAAAAAACTAACGAACGAACGGGGGAGACCTCCATTCGCGAGACGAAGGGAGCCCAGATCTGGGCTCCCCGGCGATATAAGTCCTTAGGTTATCTTCATTTATCGATTTGGTCCTTCCGTCCAATTTCGTCTCTTCCGTGCACAGTCAGCTAACGGTGGGCCACGTCACCACCAATAAAATCGCAAGACGTGTATTTTTAAAAAAAAAACGTCCACCTGGAATATTCGAAAAAAACAAACGAACGAACGATGCCCGGGAGCCACCCACCCCGGCGACAGGGAGCCCAGATCTAGGCTCCCTCGCGCGGTGGGGACCCTTGTTAGAGGGAGCCCAGATCTGGGCTCCCTTCGCCAGGGCAGCTCGCGCCGCTTGGGGTGGTGGCCGCGAGGGTTGGGCGGTGTGGGACCCTTGCGAGGGTGGGAGCAGCAGGGGTGGCTTGCGACCACCCTGCCCATGCGGCGCGAGCCACCCCGATCTGGGCTCCCTCTTGGCCCCTCACTGCCACTCCCTGAACAGGGGAGCCGCCCACCCCGGCGACGGGGAGCCCATATCTGGGTCCCTTCGTCGCGCGAATGAGGGTCTCCCCCATTCATTCGTTTTTTTTTTCGAATATTCCAGGTGTACGTTTTTTAAGAAAAATACACGTGTTGCGATTGTATTGTTGGTGACGTGGTTCACCGTTAGCTGACTGTGCACGGAAGAGACTGAATTGAACGGAAAGACTAAATCGATAAATGAAAATAACCTAAGGACTTTTGTGACCAAATTTAAAACTCAATGACCAAATCGATAAAGGGTATATTACCCAGGGACTATTTTGGTCATTAACCCTTTTATTAATATTATAGTTTGCTTAGAGAAAAAAAAAAGTCACTAGTTCTTATTGGTTCTAGTAGTTACGTCTATTGTGATTCGACTGCGCTATATGTCTAGCATAGACTAGTTTCCCTTACACTTTGATGAGGTCTCGCAAGTTTTTAATTACTCCCGTAAAGTTGGGTCATATGTAAGAATTTTCTTGGATGAGTTTTCACGGTACCAAAAATAAAAGATATACAACTTTCGGTTAAACAGTTAAATTTCTCTAACTGCGGACTTCAGTTGGGTCCAAAAATAAACTCCTATTACAGCAACTTTCAAGTTCTATCCATTGGATTGACCCCTTTACGGGGTCTCACTAGTTTTTATAAAGATAGATAGTAGGTAGGATTTCCCGGTACGAGTTTCCTTTTATGGGAAAAGTATCTAAACAGTCTATGCGGTTTCAAGTTGTGACAAAATGATCCATGTGGTTTCAATTTGCACACATTAATCAATGTAGTCAACAAATTGTTGCACCTTGATCCTTCCATCAATCCTCTCGTGAAACCATTAACGGAGAACGCTGACGTGTTAATAATTTACCACATGTACACTGATGAACTGTCAATTTTCACACGTGGCCACCTCACATAATATTTTAAAAAATAAATAAATTTACAGAAAAGTACCCAAACAGTCCATGTGGTTTCAAATTGTGACAAAATAGTCCCTGCGGTATCAACTTGAACAAATTAGTCCATGTTATCAGCAAATTGTTGCACCATGGTCCCTCCGTCAATCCTCCCGTGAAACTATTAACCGAGAAAGCTGACGTGTCAATAATTTACAATATAGACACTGATGAGCTGGCAATTTTCATACTTGGAATGCCACCTCACATAATCTTTTAATAAATAAATAAATTTACAAAACATAAAAAGAAAAAAAAAACAAAAACAAAAGATTCGAATGCCCAAAACTTACCCCCGAATCACACTACCTTCACCAAGAAACCTTCCTCTTCACTGAGAAACTTAACTTCTCATTCGCACCGTAAATCCCCCCCTTTCACCTCCACTTCCCTTCCCCCCAAATCACCGAAATCCCCTACTTCACCTACTCTTTCCTTCGTGTTTTTAATTTCTCGCACATCACGCAAATTTCCCAAATCTTGCTGCCTTGTTTAGTCACCCAAATCTCTCTTACAAACACTTATGACACTTTCTAAGTTTCTCTTAAACCCTCGAGACATAAAAAGAAGCTCGGTGTCAAAATCAAAATATTCGTTGAATTAAGATCTTGTTTCGAGGACTTCATGTTACATATAAATAACAAAAAAAAAACACAAACAAATAAGTCGCCAATCCACTACTCTTTACTAGTGATTTTGAAGCTGAGCTTCTTTTTATCATTTTTTCCTTCTATTTTCTTAGGCCAAGGTTTCTTGGTGAAGGTAGTGTGATTTGGGGGTAAGTTTAGGGCATTCGAATCTTTTTTTTTTTACATTCTATAAATTAATTTATTTTTTAAAATATTATATGAGGTGATATTCCACGTGCGAAAATTGACAGCTTATCAATGTCCATGTGGTAAATTATTGAATTTTTAGCGTTCTCCGTTAATGGTTTCACGGGAGGATTGACAAAGAGACCACGATGTAACAGTTTGCTAACCATAAAAACTAATTTGTTCAAGTTGAAACCACAGGGACCATCTTGTCACAACGTGAAACCATATGGACTATTTTGTCACAATGTGAAACCATAAGGACTATTCTGTCACAACGTGAAACCACAGAGACTGTTTTTGTACTTTCTGTAAATTTATTTATTTTTTAAAATATTATGTGAAGTAGTCACGTGTGAAAATTGATAGCTCATCAGTGCCCATGTGGTAAATTATTGACACGTCAGCGTTCTCCGTTAAGGGTTTCACAGGGGTTAACGGAGGGACCACAGCGCAACAGTTTGCTGACCACAAGGATTAAGTGTTCAAATTGAAACCACATGGACCATTTTGTCACATCGTGAAACCAATGGACTGCTTCTGTACTTTTTCCTTTTATTTTTGAAATGCAAGGCACCGCATTATTGAGAGAAAAAAATATATATGCAACTTTGGGTTAAACAGTTAAATTTCTCTCTTAACTGTACACTTCACTTGGGTCCAATATTTAACTCCTATAGAGCAACTTCCAAGTTCCATCCATTAGGTTTACCGAGAAAATTAGCAGAGAAGGGATGAACTAAGTCACGGTATTCATGGGTACCAAATCAAGCAACATTGAATTCAATTTTTGTTGAGGTAGTGGTGATTGGGTGCAGCTGTATGAATTTCTCCAAATGGAAAGAAATCAAACAACTTCAGTGGATGAATCAAAGCAGTGGGAAAATCAAACTAGCAGCATAAGAAGCAACAGGGAACAAACACAATCAGATAAAGGAAAATGCTGGATGTTTACCAGTTTCACTTCTAATTGGCGAGAAGATACTAAAAAAAAAATTAATTGCCTCAAATTAAAAATCCATATTTGAAAATTTTGGAGTTTCTTTGAATTCTTCTTTTAAACCCAACTTAGAGCTACCCGAAGTACAGCCTGCCATGGATACAGAACATTCTTAATTTGAAGGATTTTCTCATGTAGGGAACCATACCAAATAGATGGATGGAACTACAGCTTTTGAGTTAAATGAAAAGCAAGTTGCTGGATTTGAAAATGAATAGCTTCCACTTCATGGCAATTGATTCCAAAATAATCGTATACCACTATAAAAGTAAACCATATTTGCTGTAGACAAACTAATTGGCAGCCATCCATATGACAACTAATTAAGGTAAGTGTTTTCTGAAGTATTCAAATCGACAAAGTCAGTACCAGGTATTAAAAGCATACGAGGAATCAACTGTTTGAAACTCAACAAGCATTTAAATTCAAAAGTGAAAAACTTAACAGTAACAAGCAGGTTGAAGGTGATTGATGTATCTTCATTTCATATGACCATCTCTAATGCGACAAAAATTGTTGTTCAGAAAAGTTCTCATACGAACAGTGAATTGTTGAACTTTTGTGGCTCAAAGGTTGAAGAATCAGAGACAAAAGAACACAGTCCCAACAAAAGCAAGAACAAGTGTGAACCCAACTCTTGAATCATATTTCGAGATCACCCGAACTACCTTTGATAGTACAGGGTCAGAATATGCAACAGTGATAGTCAAACAATTTCTCCCTGACTTCTATAGGTGAAAAAAGGGACTTCCTTCTTCTACAACATAAATACAATCAATGCAAAGCTGACAACAAATTTTTTTTTTCAAAATCAACGAATTTCAATCCAACAAAATCAACGACCGAGAACATCATTGGTATAATACCGTAGGAGGAAACTTGAACTTGCCCGAAATGAAGGGTATTTCCCATGGCTTCTCCAACACATCTCTATAGAAGGCATACTCTGCCTCATAGTCATGGATTCCAAGCTCTTCCTTCTGATTGGTATGGTAGTGATGCTTAGCCGAGGTCGATTTCCCAAACCCAAAAATACTAACTTTGTCGCAGACTCCCAAAGCCAGCAACACAGCCTGCATACCAGAGGAGTAATGGAAATTGGCGCCATCATGAGCAGCCCCCCATTCTTCCAATGACTTCCCCGTCTCCTCAGCAAACCGTTTCAACGAGTAATACTTGACAATCCTTGAACACAAGACGTCAAACCGCGGATCCGTCACGAGCAAAGGCGCCTTGTGGGACGAATTGCAGAGGTTATAGTCCAAGATATGCACCGGCTGGCAAATGTATATGAGAATCGGCACACTGACCCCGTACGGGTGGCAAAAACACCCTTGCCTCCTGGTGCAAAAGTGTAGAATGTTACTATTTACAAAGGAAAGATTGGTCTTTGACCCTACTTTGGGCTCGAAACCCCCGATTCTGGCGTTGTTCAACCTTATCACAAACTCATGGCTGTCAATCAGCTCCCCAGAATCACTATTCAGCAAAATCCCACTGTTCCCCACTACCGCACACGACGAGTACCGTTGATTTGTACCCACCAAACCGTTGTGTCTGTCAATGGGATGCTTCACTTGTCTTGTCAACTCCGACATAATTTCCGGCTCGAATAACGATTTCTTTCGAGTCCATTCGTGCAATCCTCGCCGGAAATCCAACCAATAACGATAAATCTGCGGCGATCGCAGCGATAAGGGCAGTCCATTGGAGGATATGGCTCCGATATCGTGGGTATTAAACCTTCGCCAAGTGGCGAAGGTCCTGTACCGTCCCTGGCTACCAAAGTTGCCATCCAACAATTGCTCTATCTCATGCTTCTCTCGTGCTTCACTTATCTCAATCGCTGCGTATTGGAGCAGCGTGTAGTTGAACACAGGTGCCGGCGCCGGTGTATGAGCCAATACATTAATGAGGTCAAGCTCGATAGTGCCCGAGCCCACAGCGTGGCGTATAAAGGTGCGGAAACTAACTGTGGCCGCGAACACGATGAGCAGAAGAATGCTGAAGAGAGGCCGGACCGACCGTTTCATTGGCGCAACGAAATCGCCGGACCGGTCGGCCGGCTTAGCTAGAGACACCCACAAGTTCTGGGGTGTATGGGTCTTGAGGGTACGCGTGGGATGAGATCCATCCTCGCTTCCCAGAAATTTGGGCATCCGAAGAGAGAGAACGAGAACAGATATGGATCTCGGGGTGGAGTTCCTGAGGGAATGGGTCATGAAACGCCAAAAGAAAAACGAAAACGAACGTGAGGGCTTAGGTTAAGGTGTGGGGTTTTCAAGATTCTTCAGAGAGATTGAGCTAAATTTCAGAGTATGGACTAGCTCAAGCGGCAGTGAGAGCAAATGGGTACGTGGAAAACAGATCTTGGACAGTAAAAAGAGAGAACAAAGGAATTTGAAAGTGGGCTATGAAATTAAAATAAGAAACAAATTTGAGACTCTGGGATTTGGTTGAGAAATGGGAATTTCATGGTCGTTTCAATTATACTCTGAACAGAGACAGAGGCGGAGCAGAGTGGTTCGGGGGTTCGAAGGGTGAGGACTTGCAAAGAAATGTACAATGGGATGCATGATCGAATTGAAAAAGCTCAATGAGGAGGATGTGATTTGAGAATCGGTAAATTTTATATCTATTTCTCTCCTTTTCCTTCGTTCAGAATGAACGAGACCAGCAGGCAGCAGGTCAAGTAGGAGTGGGAGCTAAAAGAGTAAAGTGGGAAAGGCCACCCCAATTCAAAGACAGAGATTGGAAGGCGGGAGGCGGGTGGAGAAAGAAAGACGCCCTAATATATATGAGCTCTCGATATGATGCATTTGAATAAAATACTCTTATCCTATGAGTTTTTAGGTGGGACCAAACAAAGAAACCAAATAGGAGGACCAAAATACCCCCCACCTTTCAATCCTGCGGGTTCGACTGAGGGAGAAAACGGTGGATTCCTGTCCAAAACTTGCCGTCCAAAACTTTAGGAGGGTAATATTAAACAGTGGCATGTCTAAAATTTTAGAAGAATAATATTATATATTACGTTATCAATATGTTGTTTGTCATTGTTTAAAGAGATAAATATACTTTCACCTTCATAATTAACACTTACCATTTCATACTCAGTTAAATTTTTTGATGGGTAAATGATGATTTTGTCCTATAATTTTTTTTGACGGTGACCATTTTTTGAGAATAAAATTATAATTTTAAAGTTAAAAATAAATTTCCTTCCAAATTGATGGAAAGTCTTGATGAAAAGTAAAAAATGTTTTAAATAAATAGTCAGTAGGTGTAATGTGATAAAAATAATATATTATAATTTAAAATGTCAAGACTCCATTATTGACTCCATTATTCAAAGGGTGCAAAGTTTTTACCATCATTCTTTAAAGGGACAAATACAAAATTGGTCTCTGTGCTATATGAAAAACATCAATTTAGTCCTTGTGATTTTAGAAAGTGATAAAATCAATCCCTGATGGAGGACCAATAACAAACGAAAATAGAATCACATGGACTAAATCGATGTTTTTCATATCACAGGGACTAAAACGATTTTTGAGTATAGCACAGAGACTGATTTTACATTTATCCCTTCTTTAAATTACACGGTAATTTGAACAAGGTATTGCAGTCTCCTACCAGCAACTGCATCAATCAAAAGCTTATTTTCATTTGTTTGTTAAAATTTTAGCTAACGAGAATTGGTAAAAAAATGAAAATATTATATAAGAATTAATAATTAAGTGAAGAGATAAAATATTTTAATAAAAAAGAAAATTATTTTATAATTTTTTAATAAAAATAAAAAATGTCAAGAGACTAATATTTTGACAAACAAATACCAAAACTACCTTGTAAAGGTATGTAAGCAAATAAGCGGGTAGATAGAGGGATCCTAGAGTGTGTGCCTTTTCTGGGGGGGGGGGTAGTATGCGGTGGGACTTGCCTAAAGAGGTAACATGTGGTGCCGGTGGGACATGGGTCCTGGGGGAAGTGGGGTCTATATGGGGACGGTTTGTGCTTTGGTTTCCGCGTGGGGGCGTAGATAAGATATTGTTAAGTACACGAGAATTCATTCAACAAAAAGAAAAGGTACACAAGAATTCTTTCCTTGTCGTCACTCTTTAGAACTGCAGACGAATCACGAGATTCTTGACTCTAAGCAGTGCGTAATCAGATTTAGATATACAGGTGTCAAATTTTAAATACGAAATGATAAAAAAATTATTTTATAATCTAAAAAATTATTTTAGAGTTACAATTTTAAAAATTAAGGACAAAAAATATTAAAAATATTAGAATACATGTGTTGTAGTATATACTGCGACTAAGAATTGATAATTGGATCCTACGAGTTTGTATCTCCTGGAAATATTGCAAAATGACAAATCAACATATGAAGAAAGAAATGAAGTGATCTTGATTGTGAAAAATCAGGAGCAAAAAGTAAATAATTTTTTACTAACAGGAATTTAGCAAGATGGTAGGAAGTTGCCCCTCAGTTGAAGAACACGTAATTGATTCAAAGCAGAAAATCATAATAACTGTATATTTGTCTTAGTTATTACGTAGTACTAGGAGAAAAATCAGTGTGTAGAAAAAAAAAATTTAGGTTATTGTCCAACTTACTACTCGAAGATAAGAAAATGAGTATTGTACAGAAGAGAAATACTCGTGTCAAAATAAATAAAAAAAATCCGTGATGACAAGAGAGCAATTTGGCTTGAAAAATTGTGTTCTCCGAATGATATTTGCTACATGTCTCATAAGAATCAACCTGAAGCTATCCACCTCTATATCTATTACTCAACAAGTCATTTACAAAGGACAAAATCTCCTATAAGAAACTTCTATATCAAATGAAAAGAAAAGGTCACTACTGAGATGCAATCAACAATGACATTGAGCTCTTGCTGGCCTAAGTCTAATGGGTATCGGGCCAGGCCATCTTATAAAAACAAAAAACACGTGTAAAAAAAATTTTGGAGAGAGCAATGGACGGCAGATGCCCGAATTCGATACTCCCTGGTCCGTCACCGGCTCCAAGTGCCCTATTGATGTCGTAAGGGATGATGATCATCTCAATCATTTATGAAAGTTTAAATAGACATGTTCCTTTGTTAAGTTCACTGTGAATTTCAAACAACGTATAAAAGTAATTAGAAAAATTAAAATTCTCCTGAGGAATTCCTTAAAAAAGATTAGAGCTTCTTTTTCTTTTCTTTTTTATATAAAAATATTACAAATAAATAAATAAAAACATTTTCCACTTTTCAAGAGTTTTGAGGCTCTGTATCTTAAGCGATTATTTTTATCCTATTACATCTATCAGTTATTAATTTCAAATATTTTATGCATTCGATAAAAAAAACTTCAGCCAATTTGAATGAAAGAAAAATGATTTTCTTTGCACGTGACATGACAATGTTACTCCATAATTTATTTGGAGGTGACATTTTTATCTCAGTAAAATTATTATTTAAAAAATCAATTTTCGTTGAAACTGATGAAGTATTTTAATAAAAAGATTAAGGTGTCTGAATCAAGGGTTGATATTCTTGCAATAACAAACCTTGTGGATGATAGTTTCTTTTGAGTGCAAGTTGGGCTGACTGGAAAGTAGTTTATGCTTAAAGAAGACCTTCTGGTGAGACCAATTATAATAACAGAGCTTCAAAATATTACATACAAATATTTTATATCGAATAAATTAATAATGGTTTAAGTGGGAACATATATCCTCAAAATAGAAGTCAACCTTAGAATCTCCTCCAATAATTTTGTTTTTTTTTTCTTGGTTGGCTGCTTGACGAGGAAAGGCCTGGAGGCTAGCATGAGATTTACGATGGGAATATTATTTAAAGTAGATGCATGCTTAAGATAATGTCATTCTATGAAGAGATGGATTCCTTCACGTCTTAGGACTCAAAGAAAGACATTATATTATATATAATTATTTAATTCGAACAAACTCCACTTTCCTGCTGGTCATGGGTGTTAATGCGTCACTTATTTTCGAATTTATATATATATATATATATATAGAGCTTCGACGACAATCCTTCCCAAAGACGTGAGTTAAGCTGTTAAGGTGTGGAAAAGGAAATAAATAAATAAACACGCCCTTTCACGCACTGTCCAGGGACTTTCACATTTTATTTACTAAACCACAAATGTGCAGGGACTTTAACATTTTTTTATTTATAATCCACAAAGTTTTATATCCTTCAACATTGGCTACGAATGTTAGAACTTTTTCCATCTTTTTTTTTTCCTTTTTTTGGGTCAAATTAAATGAAAATAACCCATACGCATGGCATGTCAGTTTTTTGCCCACTTAATTTGCAATTTTAGATATACATAGACCAATTTTCATTCAATTTGACGAAAAGTTCATAGAGATTATTGTTAGTGTTAGAGCAAGTGTTAGAACAAATTTCAAGTTAAAAGTAAGTTCAATCGAGTCGTAATCTTGTTATGATTCAAGTTGTGACATGAAAATGATTATCAAAGAGTTGTTGTTGGTCGATCGTGTGTTCGTCTGTGCTCAAGCGAAGTGGCCACAAAGAGTTTAATGTTCTTGTGGCTTGCCTTTAAATTGAGCCACATGTCGCAAGGAGTTTGGCTTGGTCTTCGTTTGAACTTGGTTCGAGCGAACTTATTAATTTTCACATAAAGAGACTTCATTTGACTGACGCTTTTCTACTTGCTCGAGACAACTTATCACAAACACTTTAGCTTGACCTTAGCTCGAGTGAGATTTTGTCGGTTTTCAGAAATCTTATCGTTTCATAACCCTATTTGCTCTCAAACTTTAGTTATCCTTTATTTATTTTGAAATGTCGACATCTAACCCTAGGGAGACCGAATTGAACATTCCATAAACCTCCATTGAGAGATAAAACACACATCTCCATATCTAGATCCATATCCATATTCAAAATTCTTAAATTTTTTTCTCAATCAATCGCTTGTTGAAGCATTCAAATATTAGAACAAGTTTGGTTATCGGAGTTTCGATGTTGAAGGACGAATTCGTTCGTGACAAGTTTATAAGAAGAGTTTCAGAGGTGTAATATTGTTTCCTCTTAGCGTAAGTCTAAGTAGGGTTATTAAGATTATTACATCGGGGTGTCAAAGTTAGTAAATGTGTATACAATGTTGAAATCAACATTTATAATGTTTTCTTCTTAGTAGATTTTAGGTAGCGCTGATAGTCCAGAGTGATTTTTCTTTGTAAGAGGTATTCAAAAGTTTTGCACTTCGTCAACAAAATCTCGATTATTTGTATGATTGATATTTGATTAATTTTTCCACTCCTTATTTTGTCGATTTAGTATTTTTTCATTTTTCAGATCCAGACTTGAAAGATTTTAATCATGTTTAAAAACTATCGAATTGAATTTTAATTTGGAATAAACACCTATTCAAAATTGTACCTTGAACCCGAAATTAACTTCAAAATGGTAGTGAACCTTAACTTAGGGATAGTATGTGTGAATTCAAATTCTACAGAGTCTACGACTCCTTGATTTAACTCGATACTTGAATTTTAAAGAGTATCTAAAATTTGTCGTTGCGCTCTCAATTTAGTCAATGCATTTTCCAACTCGATAGGATGCATTCTCAAACTAATTCAATCATGAAGAGAATTCATTCTAGATAAAAACCCGGAGTTTTGCCTAGCAAAAGTTGACGGAAAAAGCAATAATTGGCATACATTTATACACTGCATTTGATCTCTTTTTTCCCACTATTGATCACATCACCCAACGTGGCTCCACGTTATTGCGGATCCTCCTCCTTCACGTCAACCCACACTCTATTCCGTCCTTACATGGAGGATTACTGGATTAGATTAGTCAATACTAATTCCAGCTGGAAATAATCAAATTGGTTTCCAATAGAGTTCTCCATCAGCCCTCTATACAATAATAACTAGATTATTAATCTTCCCGGAAAAAAAAAAAAAACAAGTGTTTGATTTGTCGTTGCCGTGTTCTAGTCTCATTAATAAATTTTTCTAGTTGAATCAAGTTTGTCAGAATTAGATACACATACGTGGAGTGTAACAAATGATCCTCTCATTACGAACCGAAATTAAAGACATTAACTTTATAATAATTCAATAGATAGTACAATCATCGCATCGGGAATACATATTATTTATGTTAGACAGTGGCGAAATCAGGATCAAAGTTCAGGGGGGTCGAATTCTAAAGACGAAATGACAAAAAAAATTTCTTTATAATGCTAAAAATTGTCTTACAATTACAATATTAAAAATTAAAGACTAAAAACATTATAAATATTATAATACATGTATCATGTTATGTACTGCGACTGAGAGGTGATAATTGCATCCTACGATTTTGCATATTTTGAAAATGTTGCAAAACGACTTCGTTCTCAATATCCATAAAAACATCATGCTCGATGTACACTACACATGTGGAGATGCAAAGTGAAGTCTCCTGTTCACAATCTCCTCTTAGCCTCTACGAAAAAGTTATAATGATTTTTGTTTTGACTCTTGAAATATAAACCCTTAAATCATAGAAAGATCTATAAGAAATTCTCTTTAGCTCTTTAGAAAATATTTTTCCCTTAAATCATAGATGACAGCCAATTCCACAAAAGCAAAACAGTACAACAACATATCCCAGCACTTCCAACAACCCACAACTTAACAACCCACAAAATTCACACATTTCTATTTCATAAAATTCCTAATTCACATATCTCTAATTCACAAAATTCATAAAATCTCAAATTCACAAATCCCTAATTCACATATCCTTAATTTCAAAAAATTCATCAAATCCCTAATTCATCAAAAAATCACAACAATATTTTTTTCATAATATTCCGAATAATTAAACATGGACTTAACCAACTAGTATTTGTCCTATTATTGATTGCTACTATTATATTTTCTTAGTCCCCAAACAGTCGAATCCTACTTCTTTAGGTAGTCCCAATTAGTGGAAAATTATAAGCACGGTTCCTAAGCCACGTTTCAGCCATCAAAATACTGCTTGAGACCTCATTAAGGTTTTCAACACTCACAAGAAACATATATATAGTTGGCCTGGGCCTGAGCCTCAGGGGTATCGGGCCCAGGCCAATTTATTTTTTTTAAAAAAGTAATGAAAAATATTTTTTTTTGTGGCGTGAGGGGTAGCGGCCGCCCAGGGTCTCTATCCCTTCGTTCCGGCACTGATGTTAGATAGACCTTCCACCATATAGATGTAGTAATTAAGCTTTATATATATATAATAAACTTAGCGGAACTTATGTATTTAGGGAAACATTCACGCATGATCCGTGCAAAATATTTTCATTAATTAGAAATGTCACACCAAAATAGAGTAACGAGCAAGAAAAAAAATACGACTCTCCAACTTATAGCTAACAGAAGTTTTTGGTTTACGACTATAGGATTTAGACTTCGTGCTAGGGTAACATGGGAGAAGATCGTGACCCGAGATTCCTACAGATGCACCTTTGTTTCAAAATATAGGTTTGAGGATCATGTCACAGCTGAGCTTGACCTCGTACCTTCTCAAGCATATTATAAGTTTCTCTCCCTCCTAGCTTCCTCTTTCTGAAAAGGTATTTAAGATTACGTGTAATTTCATAATTCACTCTTTAATTATAGTTCAATTGCAATATCGCTCTGATATACGTCTTCTAACTTTTGAAAATCATCAATATATGTCTCCGTCCAAATCGACCTTTAAATTTGACGGAAACATCGGCCTATAAAAATTGACCAAGATAACCTTCTAAGACAAAATTACTAACAATATTAAAAAATGATATTAAAAAATAATTTTTTTAAATAAAACTAATAATATTCTATTTAAGTAATCTATATCTTTTTTGAATTCATTTTTCAAATATTTATTTATTTTTTGAAATTTTTTTGGATGGCATTTAGATCATTATACATGCGATTCCGTCTGACTTGACTCTATGATTTGGACGGGGTGTACATTGATGATTTTTGAAAATTAGAGAACGTAAATCTTCATTTTTATTGTTAAGAGAGATGAATTTACAATTGGCTCATAATTAAAGGAGGGATGATAATACAACTTATGATTATTTATAATTTTCTGCTCAATTATATTTTTCATAAATTCTAATAAATTTTATAAAAATAATATTTAGGGGATGTTCGGCCAAACAAAATATTTAGAATTTGTTTGAATTCTCAGAATACAAAATATTCTACAACCAAAAATCATTTTTAACCCTACATACAAATAACTATAACACGCATATTAATAAAGTTAACCTCACGTAAAAATTCTCAAAACACAACAAAAATCTTAAAAATACAACATAACCGAACAACACCTTCGAAACTCAATCAAATCATAGAGCACTGTGCCATTTCTAGGGAAGCAGAATGCGGTGGGACTTGCCAAAAGAGGTAACATGTGGTGCAGATAGAGGGGACCCTAGAGTGACCTTTTCCATGTTGGGACTTGGGGTGTGGGTCTATATGGGGACGGTTTGTGCTTTGGTTTCCGCGTGGGGGCCTAGATCAGATCTCTAGTGTTAAGTACACAAGACTTCTTTCCTTGTCTTTTTTTGTTTTTTTTCTAAGTTCTTTCCTTGTCTTTACTCTTTAGAACTGCAGGGGAATCAGGAGATTCATGACTCGAATTAAGACGTGCTCCAAGTGCCAACAAGCAATCCCTAATGATGTCGCAAGGGATGATTCTCATCTCAATCATTTATCAAAGTTTAAATAGACATGTTCCATTGTTAAGTTCATTATTATGTATTTCAAACAACGAATATATAGAAGTAATTAGAATTATTAAGATTCTGATAAACAATTCCTATAAAAGAATATCGCTTATTTTCTGGTTTTTTTTATATACAAAAAATTATAAAATGAAAAAATAAAAACATTCTACGTTCTTCGAGGTTTTTAATGCTTTGCATTTTAAATAATTATTTTTATCACGTTAGATCTACAAACTATTAATTTCAGACATTTTACACTTGCTATTTGAAAATTTTGAATGGGACGGTCTCTGTGGTCTCTTTTTTAGACATAATGGTCATTTCATCTATTAAAAATTAGTTCACTAACGGGGAGATGATTCATTATAGGCTATCCGATCTTGATCTTCACCCTTAATTCATATCGGTCTTCCGTTAAATGTGTGAAAAATTGCATCACATGGACCTTCTCGTTCAAAGTTGTACCAAAAGACTAATTTATTAACAATCAATATTATACGGACTGTAGCACTAATTAAATCTTTCTATTTTTATGCGTGGAATGACGATGTTACCCCAAAATTGGTTTGACAGTGACATTTTTGTGTGAATAAAATTGTCATTACTCAAGTAAAAAAAATCAACTTCGATTGAAACTGGCAGAATATTTTAATAGAAGGAATAAAATATCTGATTCAATAGTAGTATTCTCGCATTACAGTCACCAAATCTCCTTTTATCAGAAGCTATAGCATACCTAGTGATGCTCGAGTGTGGAAATTTTTGGTATTGAGATTTGTTAAGTATTATTGTTTGTGAAAAAGTTACGAGAGTTGGTGAAAAAGTGAAGAAAAAAAAATTAATAAATATTATAATAATAAAAAATTATTTAATAAATATTTTAATATTAATCCCAAATAATTGGGATCAAAGTCACTTGTGGATGATTGTTTCTTTTGAGTGCAAGTTGGGTTAAGATCAGCTGAAAGGTTGGGAGTGACTGGAAAGTGGTTGTATGGGTTAAGGCAGACCTTCGGGTGAGACCAATTAATTATGATAATAAAAGTTTCAAAATCTTACATACAATATTTTATATCCAAGAAATTAATAATGGGATAATTGGGAACATCCATCCTTAAAATAGATATAAACCTGATTTTTAAGTCAACCTTAGAATCTCCTCCAATAATTTTGTTTTTTCTTGGTTAGCTCCTTGACGGGGAAAAGGCCAGAGGCTAGCCTGAGATTTACGATGGGAATATTATTTTTAAGTAGATGATTAAGATAATACCATTCAATGAAGTGATGGATTCCTTCACGTCTTGGGACTCAAAGAGAGACATTATATTATATTATATATATATATATATTATAATTATTTAATTCGAACAAACTCCACTTTCCTGCTGGTCGTGGGTGTTAATGCGTCACTTATTTTCGAATTTGTTTTATATATAGCTTCGTCAATCCTTCAGTGAGTTAAGGTGTGAGAAAGGAAATAAATAAATAAACACGCCTTTTCACCAAAGGTGGCGTTTGTTTCCCCAATTAATCGGGGTTCGAAATTTCCAACAAAACAAACACACTCTAAAATTTTTAACTTTTACACACACACACTACTTTTCACAAACCCCAATAAATCTCAATAAAGAAAAGATTCCCAAAATTTCGGGAATATTCCCCGAAATTTCCACAAACAAACACTTTAATATCACAAAGTTTTAGATCTCTTTTTAATAAACCACAACGTTTTTTATTTATAAAGGAAAATTAACATTTTAGTCCTTAAGTTTACACACTTTTACGTTTTAGTTTTTAGAATTCAAATTTTAAATCTAAAGCTTTTGGGTTTAGATTTTTTTACAAAATTGTCCTTCTGTCAGGGATCCGTTAGTTTCCCTAACAGAAGGTCACATCAGCTGACAACTCAGCAGCTGATGTGGCAATAAAAATTGACAGTTTAGTCCTTAAGTTTTAAGTCGTTTTATTTTTTAGTCCTTAGGTTTAATTTTTTAAAATTTTAGTCCTTCAGTTTACATTTTCTGACAAAATGGTAATTCCATCAAGAATTACTGTTCAAATTTTGAAGTACAAATTTTGACCTTGAATATTGAATAATAACATGTCATTTTTAGTATTGGCAATTTTAATAACACATTTAATAGGACTAAAACAATTCAAAATTCAATTTAAATCCTCGAAAATCTAAAAGTTAAAAATATATTTATTTTTTAAAAAATAAAGAGAATATGAGTGTTTTCTCCTCTTTTAGTATTTTCAAATTCTTTCTTGTCTATATATATTTTGTATTATCTCTACAATATCTAGTGTCTGCATACTCAATTTTTAACAACTATAAATGCGTCTTATATATTTTTAAGTAAAAAAAATTTGAAAATATTTTTCAGAATTTTAATTTTATTTCTATAAAAAAAAAATAATATACAAAAACAAATATTATAATAATAATATAATATGGTCTATGAATTAGGCCTTATAGGTCTTTGATTTTCTTTGTAAAATACGATCTTACTTCCACATTACGAGGGCATGTGCGAGGATCAAACCAATTAAAGAATTTTACATTATTATTATAGTATTTATTTTTGTATATTATTTACTTTTTTATATAAATACAATTAAAATTATGAAAAATATTTTTAATTTTTTTTACTTAAGAATATATAAGACGCAATTATAGTTGTTAAAAATTGAGTATTCAAACACTAGACAAGAAATTGAATTTTGAATTTTTTTAGTTCTATTAAATGTGTTATTAAAATTGTCAATACTAAAAATGACATGTTATTATTCAATATTCAAAGCCAAAATTTTTATTTCAAAATTTGAACAGTAATTCTTGATGGAATGACCATTTAGTCAAAAAATGTAAACTGAAGGACTAAAATTTTAAAAAAATTAAACATAAGGACTAAAAAATAAAACGACTTAAAACTGAAGGACTAAACTGTCAATTTTTATTGCCACATCAGCTTCTGAGTTGTCAGCTGATGTGGCCTTCCGTTTTCAATATTCAAGGCCAAAATTTGTATTTCAAAATTTGAACAGTAATTCTTGATGGAATGACCATTTAGTCAAAAAATGTAAACTGAAGGACTAAAATTTAAAAAAATTAAACCTAAGGACTAAAAAATAAAACGACTTAAAACTTAAGAACTAAACTGTCAATTTTTATTGCCACATCAACTTCTGAGTTGTCAGCTAATATGGCCTTCCGTTGGGGAAACTAATGGATCCCTGACGGAAGGACCTTTTTGTAAAAAAATGTAAACCCAAGGGCTTTATATTTAAAATTTGAAAACTAAGGACTACAACATAAAAGTGTGTAAACCTAAGGACTAAAATGTCAATTTCTCATTTATAAACCACAAAGTTTTATATCCTTCAATATTGGCTACTAATGTTAGACCTTTTTCCATCTTTCTTTATTTTTTTTTCAACAAATTAAATGAAAATTAACCCATATGCATGGCATGTCAGTTTTTTGCCCTCTTAATTTACATATGTAGAGATCCCATCAAGGACATTCTTATCAATTCATTACACTATTTGGAGACATTATCATCATTTTAGATGTACATAGACAAATTTTTGTCTAATTTGACAAAAAAAAGATAGAGATTATTGTTAATGTTAGCGTAAGGGTTGAAAAAATGACATGTTAAAAGTAAGTCCAATCGAGTTGTAATCTTGTTATGATTCAAGTTGTGACATGAAGATGATGATTAAAGAGTTGTTGTTGGCCTGCCTTTAACTTGAGTCAGAGGATCACAAGGAGTTTGGCTTGGCCTTTGTTTGATTTTGGCTCAAGCGAACTTACTGATTTTCACATAAAGATGCTTTCGACTGATGCTCACCTGCTTGCTCAAGACAACTTGTCACAAAGACATTACGTCGACCTTAACTTGAGTGAGATTTTGTCAATTTTCAAAAATCTTATCTTTTCATAATCCTACTTGCTCTTAAACTCTAGGTATCCTTTATTTATTTTGAAATGTCTGACATCAAAGCCTAGGGATACCGAATTGAACATTCTCTGAACATGTATTGAGAGATAAAAAATACATCTCTAGATCCAGATCCAGATCCATATGCAAAATTCTTAAAAAAAAATTTCTCAATCAGTCACCACAAAACCATCATTCCTTGTTGAAGCATTCAAAATTCGAAACGAATTTGGTTACCAGAGTTTCGGTGTTGAAGAATGAATTCATTCGTGACGAGTCCATAAAAAGAGTCTCAAAGGTTCAAGATTGTTTCCGCTTGGTGCAGGTCTGAGTATGATTATTCGAATTATGACATCGGGGTGTCAATGTTAGCAAATGGGTTTGCAGTGTCTAAATGATCCTTTATAATGTTTTCTTCTTAGTGGATTTTAGGTTGCGTGAATAGCCTAGATTGATTTTTTTTTCAAGAGGTATTCAAAAGTTTTACACTTTGTCAACAAAATCTCATCTCTTTGAGTGTTTGGTGTTTGATTTATTTTTTCACTCCTTATTTTGTTGATTTAGTATTTTACATTTTTCAGATCTAGACTTAATAGATTTTGATCATGTTTAAAAACTATTGCATTAAATTTTAATTAGGATTAAACACATATTCATCCCCTTCTATGTGTTAATTGGATCCAAACCTCTATTTTCAAGTATAAAGTGTGTAACATTGGTAATTGTTTGGTGAAAATGTATAGATATCTCAAAACACTAAGCAAAAACTTCAATGCAATCGCCCAGATTATAGTACCAATATAATTTTTAGTTATAAACTACTAATTTCGTTACATTTTGCCTTCAATCTATGAAAATTCCCAGTTGTTTACACTTTAATCTTACTGTAGGTTGAGACGAGTGAAAAATGAGTTTTGATAGTTACAAGATGAAGCATGATGAACTTAAAACTTAATTACCGCCACAGTTCTTGTGGTATTGATTTTTAACAAATCAATCTCCGAAATACAACTTTGGATTGGCCGGTCCCTATAGTCTATTTTTAAGCATGTGGGTTCTTTCGTCCATAAAAAATTAATCAATTTATAGAAGATTCACATGGGTCAGTATTAGACCTCGTTCCCATTGTGGGCTAATTTTTTATAGATAAAAAGACACACATGTCTACAAATAGATCACAGGACCGACTCGTTCAAAGTTTTACCTTAAATATTGATCTGTTAAAAGTCAATATTGTAGGGATGATAGCGGTAATTAAGCCTGAAATTAACTGGACCTTTTTTTTTTCCTTGGCAACTTGGGGGAAATTGGGAATGGTAGTGAACCTTAACTTAGATGTGGTGGGTGTGTGTTTTGAATTCTACCGTCTACTAGCGACTCCTTGAACTTTAAGGCTTATTCAAGTATATAAAGTTTGTGCTTGCACTCTCAATCTAGTCAATGCACTTTCCAAGTACATCGGATCCATTCTCAAACTAATTCAATCATGAAGCGAATTCATTCTAGATAAAACCCGGAGATTTGCCTGGCAAAGCCTTCCGAGTTGACGGAAAAAGCAATTGGCATACATTTATACAATGTACGCTTTTGATCCTTTTCCCACTATTGATCGCCCAACGTGGCTCCACGTTATTGCGGATCCTCCTTCACGTCAACCCAAACTTTTTTCCGTCCTTATAACATGTTGGATTAGATTAGTCAATACAAATCCAGCTGGAAATAATCAAATTGGTTTCTAGAAGAGTTATACATTAGCCCTCTATACATAATAACTAGAATATTAATCTTTCCAAAAAAAAACAAGTGTTTGATCTGTAGTTGCGTTTTTAGTCCCATTAATAAAATTTTTCGGCTGTTCGAATCCAATACACAAAAAGTTCGAATGTAACAAATGTTCCTCTCGTTATTAAAAGAAATTAGGGTATGTTTGAGACCCCAAATATTTGGGGTCTCAACAAATCGGACAAACCAAACAAATTTCAAAATTTTTATCTTTCACAAACCCCAATAAATCTCAATAAAGTAAAGATTCCCAAAATTTCGGGAATATTCCCCAAAAATTTGGCAAACAAACATCCCCTAAAGGCATAAATTTATGACAATTCAATGGATAGCACAGCCATCTAATCGGGAATGCATCAATTAATTTTTTTTTTATAGGGGTACAAATAGAATAGCCTATTTATACATAATGGTAAATGTTGTCAGAGTACGCTTAACCTCTGGATTTGAAATCACTGGTTATATACCTTGTATTGGCCATAATTTACATGAATATTCTGTAATCTCAGTAAGAGGGAGAAGGGTTGAGGAATCAGTCAGAGGGGATTTCTCGATCAATGATGAGGCTTTGGCACAATTGTCACACAGAACACGAACACACAAGCACAAAAAGAAGAGTTTTTAGCACAAGTAACTTGATTAGGAGAACCCTAATTTCCAGGTTAACAGAGCTTAACTGCCATTCTTTAGTCTTATCACACTAAACTGCTATTCCAATAAGAACGAGACGGAGCACGATAACCATATTATAATGTCTATGTTGTTAGATAGATCCTTCACCATATAGATGTTTCGTATTCGTATTTTGCTTGCACGGGCAACCAACAATGACGGAGAGCCATATCTTCGAATTATGCGTGTAGTACTTCTCAAAAAATTGTCAGGATCTCTCTTTTGAGGTGGCTTTAGCTTAGGAGGTGATGCAATCGGCCAATTCTCTTTAAAAACCATGTGAGATTATATAGGTTTAATTTATTTCATTGATATATGAGGTATTGTTGAATCTCAAATTGATTCGTAGGGTATGTTTCATCTTATACTTGTGCAAGTGGAATTCATCGTGTTTTCGAATTGTCATTTTGTCAACTCGAGTAACTTTATAAATAAATAAAATTACATGTGAATAATGGAGACACGTGCCAATCAACTACCAATAACCACGCATAAAAGAATTTGAACAAAAATTAATAGGGACCTGTATACGTGGGACGCTGGGAGATTTGACAAATGATCGTGGCATGTTGGGTGATTTGACAATTAGTAGTAACAGTAGGTATTGAAAATTAATTCATACATGTCCTCGTTAGTCAAGTGATTATTTTTTGTTTCCCGGGTTACAAAAGTTGACGTAATGACTATTTCAATAAAAAAAAATTGGGACTAATTCAAAAGAAAACATATCTTTAAGAAAATAAAATATTTGAATAAATATTATAACTAAAAAGAATAATTTTATAAAAAAAATTATAATTTTTTAATCAGCTTCAAAATTAAGTCAAACAACACATTAGCTATATATATATATATATATATATATATATATATATATATATTTCCAAAATATTAGACAAAAATATATTTGGGAGAAATACAATTTTCGCCTCTGACTACTATTGGGTTCTGATACTTTGAAGAGAAATTATAATTTTGTTAATAAAATGACGACTATACACGTACAAAATATAATTATAAAAAATTATGAGGGCAAATCGTCATTTCACTTATCCAAAATAATAATTTTCATCCACAATAATATTGGTGGTGCAAAGTATAAACAATTGATAGTAAAGAGATGAAATGTAATGAAATTGATAGTTTAGGATGCAAAGTGTTAGAACTCTAATATTTTGGAGGCGAAAAATATATATGATCTAATATACTTTGTACTATTTAATTATTATAATTTTTAAAAAAATGAATACATTTTGCACTTTCCAACTGTAAAGGTCTTAATACTTGGCACCCCAACTATTTTTTTTCACTTTGCACATATCAACTATTTATTTCAAATACTTTGCACCCTCTATTAAATGTTTCCATCAATTTTGATAAAAAATAATTTTGGAGTCTAAAATTTATTTTACCCATATAAAATGACCACTATAAAAAAGTTAAGGGAATAAAATTGTCATTACAATTGCCAAAAAATTATTTTCTGTTAAAATTGACGTAAAATTTAAACAGAGTAGTAAGAAGTTTCTAAAATCAATAGTTGGTGGATGCAAAATGTATCTATCTTAATTATTTATTTACATTCCAGCCCATTAAATTTGATACATCATATGTTAATAAGTTTATACTTTGCACCTATATATTATACTTGACTATTAAGATTGTGTTGTTTTGCCTATTTTTCTACTATTTTAACGGTAAAATCTTAATTAACATATGACCCAAAATGTATTGTTTGTTATTGCTTAATGCTTCATAGGATCTAGATAAGATAAAAGAATAATCAATAAATAAAAATTTAAATGGTGGCCAAAACCACGACTAGGAAGTTTGAGTACTAGTGATTTGGATGCTCTAGCGTAATAATTAAATACATGTAGGAGAACCTGATCCAAAATTTATAATGATACATTATGTATGACACACATCATCCTGATCATTACAACCATACACATTGTCATCGCTTTTCATACCTCTTGTGAATCATAAAATACAGAGCATGACTATAGGTCATTCTTTGCCTATCTTATTTATATTGTAGCAAATTTCGTCCATTTTCCTAGATTTTTCCTGTACTTAAGGACATATTTGGCAAGGACAAGTTTATTTTATTTTATTTTTATTAATTTTCTGATCTTAAAATTTTTGGCTGCCAAACATGAAAATTTGAGAAAAAAATTTCACCCAAAAAATTTTCATCCATCTCTAAAATTTTGCATAAATTCTAATAAATTATATATCAAACAAATATTTAGAAACTTCATCAAATCATCCTCTCTTCATTTTTTATAAAATTTTTGATAAATTTTATATTAAAAAAATAAATACACTTAACACCCTCCAATTTTGGAGGTCTTGACTTTGCATCATACTCTATTATTTTGTTATATTACATCCATCAACTATTGATTTCAGATACTTTAGCACAATCGTTACATTTTTCTATCAATTTGAACGGAAGATAATTTATTTGTGCGCAAAATAAAAATTTTCTTGATTGTGATCATTTTATAAGGGTAAAATCCTAACTTTACATGTTAAAAATCATTTAACGTCGAAATTGATTGAAAATTTTAACAGAGATGCAAATTGTTTGAAATTAATAGTTAATAAGTGCAATGTAACAAAAATAATAGTTAGGAGTGCAAAGTGTCAGACTTATAGTTGAATGATGCAAATTGTATTTATCTCTTAAAAAATATAAAAAAATCTTTCTAATCATGACTCGTATATTTTTTCACAAATCCTAGGTTATGTTCGTTTTGAGTAAAAATGTAGGATTTTAGAGAAGTTCTGAATTTTTATGTTAAATAGTGTTTTATTGATGTTTGTGCAAAGTGGAGAGAGAAATGATTTGATGTAATTGTTTAATAAAAAGTATTGGAGTTATGTGAAAAAATAAGAGAGAGAAAATTTATGTTGAATAAAAAATTAAAAAATTGTTAGAGATTGTGTAAAATATATTGGTGTTTGTGTTTGAATTCTGAATATGTTCGGTGGTAGATTTGTGAATATACTTAGAATCCTGAAAAAAATGTGAAAACGAACTTGTCCTAATAAAACCCAAAATGTAACCAAACATAGTTAATAATAAAACATATGTTTGGATTAGAAACAATTTTGAAATAAATAAAAAAACGTTTTCAATCCTGAAGAAAAGAAAAAGAAAAACAGTTCGGGAAGGAGTCTTGGTGCCGTCGCGTGGTTGCCCCGCGGCTCGCGGGCTTCCGAGCTTTCTTAACTCCACCGTGGAGGCGTGGAGGAGCAAAAAGCTTAGGAGTACCCAATTATTATGACAAACCGTACTCTGTTTCGAAGGCTCCCTGGGCCTTGCCAAGTGGGCTTCAAAGCTATTTCGTTTGGTTCTCTGTTTTGCTTAATTGCGATGGAACAGACACCCCTGTTTGGCTAGAAATAATAATAAGGGGCTTTTCTAGTGAGTTAGCCTCTGTTTGGATAGGTGATAATCACTTTTGTCAGAAACTCTAATAATTTTTCATAAATTCTAATATTCTTTTAATAACTTTTTATAAATTTTGACACTTTTTTTACTAATTTTAATATATTTTTTTACAAATTCTAAAAAAAATCTAGGTTCAAAATTCTAATAGAATCAACTCTACTTATTTTTTTGAGAAAATTTTACATTTCGTCCCTAATTATTAGGGTTCTAACACTTTATACTTAGACGGCCATTTTCGTTAGATTTCGCCCATTAACTATCAATTATTTACAATGTACATCCACAAGTATTAATTTAGACCAAAATTGCTATTTTTGTTCAGTGAAATTAAGATTTTACTTCATTTAAAATATAATTAAAAAAATATAAGAGTAAAATTGTTATTTCATTGATCCAAGATAGCAATTTAAATCTAAATTAAAGGGGATGCAAAGTTTAAATTGTTGCTAGTTAAGAAATAAAATGTAACGAAAATGAGGGGTAGGAACAATCGAGTGCGTATAGGAATTCGCTCTACGATGTACATGGTGAACTGTCCATGATGAGAAAGAGGCCAGGAGATGACTGATTTTCCTGAATAATACGGTGAATTCACTGGTTAACAATCGAGTTGGAGTGTTGGATGGCATTAATCACCAGTAATGAATCCCCTTCCCGAATGAGATTCATGTATCGTTGTTGAGCAGCTCGGTCTACCGCAAAGAGACCTGCTCTATCTTCTCCTTCCAGAGCTGATATCTTGGGCAGAACTTCGGAGGCTCTACGAACTACTTTGCTTGTATGATCCAGAAAAATGGCTGCTGCTATTGCAAACTTCATCTCTGATAGCCACATCAATTCTCATTAAGGACTCCATGCCTGGGGTTGTTGAAATCTACTGCACTTTCAATAAAGAAGTATTCCATACAATTTTTTTTTTACCATATCCATTCAATCGGGTATATTTTGGTTGCACGGATGCCTCTCGGTGAAAACCTGGAGTTTTCGAGACAATCGGATACCTTGGGAAGAGAGCAAATTGGAGGAGAAGACAAGGAAATAGGGGAGGAAGAGAAGGGACGAGAGAGAGAGAGAGGGACATTACTGAGTTTTCAGTTCTAAAAAGTAGTTTGCAGTCAGTTTCTAAAACTAAAATGATGCTCGATCTGGGATGTAACCTAAGCCCAACGTACGGCGTACGTGTTAAGCAACTTGTAAATTTTGGTAAAGTGAAGGAAGAAAGTGCTAGAATACTCGAGTGGGAAGTGAGAGAAAGAAATGATTAAAAGTATTCTATTGTTTATTAATGTACAGAATAAAGATGTACAGAGTATTTATATATAATCTGCGTATCACTACCAGCTAAGCTAACTGAACCAAATGACAGCTCAGCAGTAACAGAATAACAACTTCAAAAGCTATTCGTAATACTCCCCTCAAGATGAATAAAATAAATCATGTATGTTTATCTTGAAAAGTAAGAAATGAAATTGATCAAAACCCAAAGGTTTAGTAAACAAATCAGCAAGCTGGTGTTTGGAACGAATATGCAGAGTGTGAATGAGGCCGGCTTGAAGCTTTTCTCTAATGAAGTGACAGTCCAATTCAATGTTTGGTTCTCTCATGATATACAGGATTAGCTGCAATGTAAAGAGCAGCTTGATTGTCACAAAAAAGCAAAGCTGGCTGAGAGTGAGAGATCTGCAAATCATCAAGCATATATTTCAACCAAGTAAGTTTACAACTCGTGGAAGCCATGGCTCGATATTCAACCTCAGCTGAAGAACGAGAAACCGTAGTTTGCTTCTTGGACTTCCAAGAGATCAAAGAATCTCCAAGAAAAATACATTAGCCAGTTACTGATCTTCTGGTATCAGCACATCCAGCCCAATCAGAATCAGTAAAAGCCTTAAGATGAAGAGAAAATTCAGGAGGAAGTTTCATGTAGATTTCTTCATGAAGATCACCATGAAGAAATGCATTATTAACATCAAGCTGCTATAAATACCAATGACAAGAAGCAGCAACAACAAGCAAGAGACGCACAGATGTTAATTTGGCAACAGGTGAAAATGTTTCGAAATAATCGAAACCTTCCTTTTGTGTGAATCCTTTAGCAACTAAACGTGTTTTATGTCTCTCCACAGACCCATTAGCACGAAATTTCATCTTATAAACTCATTTGCAATCAATCGGGACATGACCAGGAGGAATAGGACAAACTGTCCAAATGTCATTGAGCTCTAAAGCTTCAATCTCTTTAGCCATAGCATCTTTCCATTCGGCAGACTTAACAGCTTCTTGATAATGAGTAGGCTCAATATGTGTGCTTACAGACATTATATAAGCTTTATGAGAATGAGTCAAATGGTCATAGGTAAGAAAAGAGAGTATAGAGTAAGTTGTGCCAAGAGAATGAGAAACATGGGATTGATGTGATTTGGCTAAAGAGTTAATAGCTAAATGACAATGAAAATCATTCAAATAACTAGGTGTTTTGCGAGATCTTGTGGATTTTCTTGTAGGTACAAAAGAGATAGAAGTAGGAGAAATATCGGCTGTAGATGATGAACTTGGAATGATGTCAGAAAATAAAATTGGAGAAGAAATGTCAGTCAAAGAAGCTGGAGAAGAAATATGAGACTCAAATGAAACATCATCAGTATCAGTAGAAGGGACAGAATTAGTAAATGATGATGTAGGAATAGATGTAGAAGGAGAATGATCAAGGATGATATTAGGTAAAACAGTAGATGAAGGAGAAGAAAAATATTTGAAAGGAAAGTAATTTTCATGAAAAATTACATTCCTGGAAATAAGAATGTTGTGAGTATTTAGGTTATAAAGTTTATAAAGTTTATAACCTTTAATACCTGAAGGGTAGCCAAGGAAGACACACGGTTCAACACAAGAATCAAATTTATGTCTTTGTCGTGTTAAAGTGGAAACATAACAAAGACAACCAAATGATTTCAGGTGTTGATAAGTAGGTTTGAAAGAAAATAAAAGCTCAAAATGTGATCTGTTATCAAGAACAGAAGATGGTAAATGATTAATGAGGTATGTAGCACAAAGAACACAGTCAGACCAGAAAGATAGAGGTAAGTTTGACTGAAACCATAATGAGCGAGCAACATTTAATAAATGTTGATGTTTTCTCTCAACAAGGCCATTTTGCTGAGGTGTTTCAACACATGAATGTTGATGCACAGTTCCTTTAGAAGAAAAGAAATCAGAAAGATTAAACTCGGTTCCAAAATCAGTACAAATGGTTTTGATTTTGAGATTAAAATGTGTTTCAACTAGAAGAAAGAAGGATCTGAGATGTGTTTGAGTTTGAGATTTATGTTGAAGTAAATACACCCATGTACAACGAGTGAAATCATCAACAATTGTAAAGAAAAATCTAACACCATTAGGATCGGGAACTGAAAAAGGGCCCCACAAATTACAATGAATCAACTGAAAAGGAGAAGTAGTTTTACTAGCTGAAACAGGAAAGGACAATTTTCGTTGTTTTGCCCTAGGACAAATAGTACAATGATGAAATTTTGAAATGTGAATATCAAGTATACAAGATTGCAGCAAAGACATTTTTGAAAGAGAAGGATGCCCTAATCTACAATGCCATAAAGCTACTGAAGTATTCACAGAAACATGATTACAAGATGCTGGAAAACAACAAAATTATTTGAAATAAAAAAATATAAGCCATTTGATTCTTTAGCCAAACCAATCGGTCTCCAAGTGTGTAGGTCCTGTATAAACAGATAGGAGCCAAGAAGAATAAGGCAACATGAGTTCTGTTTAATTAAGGAACTAGCAGAGATAAGGTTGTATGAAAAATCTGGTACAACAAGAACATTTGTAAGTAATATGGTAGGAGTTAACCGAACTATACCAGTATGAGAAACTTGTGCAGACTGGATGTTTGACATTTTTACAGAGGAAATATGAGAAGATGTGATTGTAGTGAGCATGTAAACTGAACTAACTATGTGATTAGTGACACCAGTATCCAAGATCCATCTAGATGAAATAATATCAGTAGATGTGCAATCACTAGATCGAGAACCAGATGTGTTACCTGCCATGTTAACAACTGCATGTGAGATCTGATTATGATCTGTATCAAGAACAACAGAAGTTTCTGATATAGGTAAAATAGCTAACAACTGTTGACATTATTCAAGTGTGATTGACAGATTCGCTTGTGAAGAAACAGAATCATATGAGACTTGATGAGCAGAGCTAGCAGAACTGGAAGGAAACTTAGATCTGGACTTGTATCCAGGTGGATAGCCGTGAAGCTTATAACAACAATCTACGGTGTGACCAGTAAATCCACAATGACTACAAGTCAGGCGTTCTTTCTTTAAAACAAAAGACTTTCCAGTAAACTTGTTTCCAGAATTCTGAAAACTTTGATTAGTCTGAAAACTTTGATTACCAAAGTTTGAAGAAGACTGATTACGTGCTAAGAACACACTGTTCTCAACAGATGAAGAGGAGAAAGCAGCCACATTTCGCTGTCTCTCATCTTGTACAACAAGGGAAAACACCTTATTAACTGGTGGAAGAGGTTTCATCAACAAAATCTGACCACGCAGACTAGCATAGGTGTCATTAAGTCCCGTAAGAAATTGTATGACATTTTCTTGATTTCGTTCTTCCTCAAGATGCTTAAGAGCATCACATGTACAGACATGACGACGCTTGTAATTTGATAATTTCTCCCATAATGATTTTAATTTGGTGAAATAAGCAATAACAGTGTTCAATCCTTGAGAAAGAGAAGAAATAGACTTCTTAACCTGAAAGATGTGAGGTCCATTTCCTTGAGAGAAGCGATCGGTTAAATCTTTCCAGATCCCGGTAGCTGTTGATATGTAGAGCACACTGTCAGCTAGATCCTTCGAAACTGAGTTCACCAGCCATGAAGAGACCATATCATTGCGGTGGATCCGATGTGAATACGTAGGAGAAGAACAAGCAGGTTGCGGAATATATCCAGACACAAAGGACAACTTGTTCTTCGCACTCAGAGCCATTTCCATGGACCTCCGCCAACTGAAAAAGTTGTCTCTGTTGAGCACTTGAGAAACGAGCATGCCGTTTGGATTATCATTGCTTGTAAGATACAAAGGATTCATTTGAACTTCAGAAATTGCTTCCTGAATATTCGAAGGTACTTCAGAAATTGCTTCCTAAGTATGCGAAGGAACCAAAGGGGACTTCGGTGTTTCGACCATCTACAGTTGCTCTGATACCATGTAAACTTTGGTAAAGTGAAGGAAGAAAGTGCTAGAATGCTCGAGTGGGAAGTGAGAGAAAGAAATGATTAAAAGTATTCTATTGTGTATTAATGTACAGAGTATTTATATACGTTCTGCGTATCACTACCAGCTAAGCTAACTGAACCAAATGACAGCTCAGCAGTAACACAATAACAACTTCAAAAGCTATTCGTAATACAACTCCATAGACCGAGCTTCAGTCCGAACAAACAAACGTTCCTAAATCCATATTATGACAGCTTGATAGTCTTACCAGAACGAGATTTTGTTTACCGTTAAAGAGATAATATCATAATTAATTTATAAATTTGATATTATATTATTACTAACGTTAACAACCCACCACCACCACCAATTACTTCTGCCAAACAAATCCCTCCTCTCGCCTTTGGCTTATTTTATAAGCAGAGTTCTTGGCAGCGAAGCTTACCAACTCCTACGTACTTACATGCATCTCTTCCAGTTCCTGCAATCCAAACTCTGCAAGTTATAAAAACCGTGCTCTCTGTTTCCTTGTCCTTCTTGGTATAGAGAGGTAAAATGGGTGTCGGGATCGGAGGAGGGTAATGTTTCCAGTTTGCCAGACGTGTGGTCGGAGGTAGATGGTTCGTGGTTTTCGCGTCATTGCTGATCATGGCTGGGGCTGGGGCATCCTACATCTACCCAGCGTTTTCCATGGTGGTTAAGGAATCTCTGGGATATGATGAGGATGAAATGAATGTAATTACTTTCTACAAAGATGTTGGTACATACGTCGCGATATTCAATGGACTCATTTGTGAGGTTATACCGATATGGCTTGTGCTCCTCATTGGTTCCGTCCTGAACTTTGGAAGCTTTCTAATGCTATGGAGCACGGTCAAACATAAAATTGCCAGGCCGAAAGCTTGGCAAGTGGGCCTGTACATTCTAATCGGAACCAACGCTCCCAATTTCACAAACACAATAGCTCTTGCCACCTGCATCAGAAACTTCCCATAGAGCCGAGGAGTTGTTTTGGGTCTGTTGAAGGGCCTGCTTGGGCTTTGCGGAGCCATCCTGACACAAATCTACAAAGGGATATACGTATACGATCTGACCGGTCTTATTATGGTCACTGCCGTTCTCCCAACCATAACTTCAGCTGGTTTTATGTTCACAATCCGACCGATAGAGGCTGAGAGGCAACCCAACGAGCTCAGAGTGTTTCTGAATTTATTTTATACAAGTATCGTACTTGCGCTTTTTCTCATGGTTGCTAGTTTGCTCGAGAAATACATAGTTGTTACGAGAATAGAGCATATTATAGGTGCCATCGTGGTCGCCATTCTGCTCTTGCTCCCGCTTGCTGTTGTCATTAAAGAGGAGGCCGCGCTCTGGAAAATTGAGAAACAGCAGATGGATCCTGCCAGTGAGGTACTCGGTGAGAGACCAGAAGCAATATCGAGTGCGAATTCTTCTTCCTCTCCGCAGGAAGAGAAGCCGAAAGGATGTAATTGTTTCGCTAACATCTTCAACAAACCAGAAAGAGGAGAAGACCACTCAATTTTACAAGCAATACTAAGCATTGACATGTTGCACATCTTCTTAATTTCGATCTGTGGGTGGGGGACAGGGATGACAGCCTTTGACCACTTCGGGCGCCTTGACATTGCACTGGCCAAAAAAGAACGAGTAGTGAACTCCATTTTATCTCTGATAAGTATATGGAACTACTATGGGAGGGTCTACTCCGGGTTCCTCTCGGAACTCCTACTCATCAAATGGAAAATTTCCCGGGCGATCATGGTTGTGGTTGTGCTTATCGTGCAAGGCATTGGCCTGCTACTTGCCGCCTACCCAGAAATCCCCGGTGCATTCTGTGTCATCAGTGACCGTTGGATTTGCACTAGGTGCACAAATACCACTGCTCCTGGCAATGATTTCCGAGCTCTTTGGCCTAAAGTACTTCTGCGCATTGCTCAATTGTGCACAAATAATGACTCCCATTGCGATATATCTATTGGACACAAACCTCGTAACAGTCCTTTACAAAAAAGAGACAATCAAGGGCCTTATAGCTCAGGGTAAGGATCCATCATCTATAAAGGATCCGATTTGCGAGGGATCCCACTGTTTTAGGCTATCGTTCTCCATTTTGGCTGGCATTGCGTTCGTTGGAGCTCTTATCTCTCTTCATTTCGCTCGCAGAACGCTAAAATTTTACAGAGGGGACTTATATAAGAAGTTCAGGGACAAAAGATTCAGTACTAGAGGCGACACTTTCGAGAGGTTGGGCGGTGAAACATACATGAAGTTTAGGGAAGGTGAAAATACCACAGAGATTGAGATGGGTCAGCCCTCCGGCAGGTAATGGACGGCAATGAGACTCCAAGGAGTTCACAGAGATGGGTACGTGGAACAGAAATTGACATGAATTAGATACGGCTGCACTGATGAGAATGTCCACTATTCTAACTCCGACAGGGAAAGACGACTCGGAATTGGCTGTCTATGAGCAGCCTGTGATTTGCAAATATTTCTAGTTTTTTTTTTTGGTCCTTCACCTTCAGCTTCTGTTTCTTTGGTTTTTTTATTAGATATTGTACCTGTCCTTTCTTCTTTGGTTTACGACTCTTTGGGATTTTGACTTCGAACGGTGAAGGGTTTTACAATAACTAAAGTTAGTTACAGTTGGTTTGTTAGTTCATTAAGTTAGTTTGATCTGTTATAGAAGCTGTTATACAGCTGTGCATATATAGACGATCAACTCTTCTTTTTTGTGCTAAATAGACAATCAATTCATTTGAATAAAGACACTTGAACATTTTTCTCTTCTCTGAATCCTGAAATGGTATCAGAGTAACTCAAAAGCTTCCGCAATATAGAAATTCTCTTTACTCTGTTTTCTCATGCTCTTAATAGAACATGGCTTCTCAAGGTTCAGATGACGATGAGCCTCCTCCTCCTCCTCTGAACTTTCAACCTCATTCTCCAAATCCTATTCTCTCTTCAAATCCTATTCCTACAAATCCTTCATTTCCTAATCCTCCTTTCGTTTATATGGAAGAAACTCCATCCGATCCTTTATACCTCCATCGTGTAGAGAATCTCGGTGCTATTTTGGTTTCTTAACCGCTTCTCGGGGAACAAAATTATTCCACATAGAGTAGATCCATGACCATGGCACACACCATCAAGAACAAGCTCGATTTTGTTGATGGCGGTATCATCAAACCGAATCATGATAATTCATCGTTCTTTGCATGGATTCAGTGCAGTATGATAGTTACTTCTTGGTTGATCAATTCTGTTTCTAAGGACATTGCAGTTTCCATCATGTATATTGATTCTGCACATCATGTCTGGAATGATCTTCGTGAAAGATTCACACATTTTAATGGACCATGGATCTTTCATACCATAAAGAATTTTGCAACTCTTTCTCAAGAGACTGCTTTAGTCAGCAACTATTTCACAAAACTCAAAATGCATTGGGATGAATTACAACCCTTCTCTCCCATTGATGCTTGTACTTGCGGATCTAAATGCAATGCAACTAAATCTATCATAGCTGGACAGGAACGAGAATTTGTTTTACAATTTTTGATAGGGTTGTTTGATTAATTCTCTCATATTTGGGGTCAAATTCTCTTTCTAATTCATTACTTGCTATCAACAAAGTCTTTTCTCTTATTATTCAAGAAAAAGAGCAACTTGGGACTAATTCCATTATGGGCAAAACTTGCTGCTATATGTAATCGTCTTCATGGTTTCCCACCAGGTTTTAAGTTTACAAAAGGTTGACCTACTTCTGTCCATAATTATGCTATTGATCAAGAACTCAGTCAAACACTCGGGTTATCTCTCATACAAGAGTCGCGCCAAAGCTTAATCTCATCTATTCAACAACAAAATTTGATATTCTCAACCTCTTATACATCCTTGGTTAATCATGTTTTTGTTTTTCAAACACTTAATTCACCTCTTGTGCCTAATTTTTCAGGTAATATGTCTTCCATTCTTCAGAATACCTCTCATTTATGGATTCTCGACATGGGTGCTACCGATCATATGGTTGGTTCTTCAGATCTTCTGACCACCATAACCTCTCTAGTTCACATCAAAGTCAATTTACCGAATCATCAATTTGTTATAGCAACACATATAGGCACAGTTTATTTCAATGATAATCTTGTCCTCACAAATGTCTTGTTCATTCCAAATTTTTCAGTCAATCTCATCTCAGCAAGTAACCTAACTTCTGAGAATTCTTGTTGTCTCATTTTTCTCAATAAACATTGTTATATTCAAGACCTTATCCCATGGAGAACGATTGAAGTTGCTAAGATTTTGCACGACCTATATCAATTACTGCAGAAGATAACTGCTTCTCTTGATTCTCAATCTCCCGTTTCTTGCAATTTTAGCTTACCTCGGTCAAGTTTTCTTTGGCATTGTCAATTAAGCCATCTCTTTAAATCTCGATTGTAGTTAATAAAACATATATTGCCTCATTCTGAGTTTTCTTCTTCCAAATCACATATGTCATGTTCTACTTGTCATCTCAACAAACAGAAATAACTTCTTTTTTCACATAGAGAGACTCAAACTCAGCATCTATTTCAACTCCTTTGTCATCTCGGCGCTCTCACCCTCATCACATTCACCCATAACCTCATCAACACCCTACAATCCTCCCTCACCAACCCCCTGCAATATTCCCTGACAAACACTTCACCTCCACCTTCAGCACCATCACCAGTACCTTCAGCGCTTTTACCAACACCGTCATTAGCCTCCCCAGTGGTGAAGTAGTCTATCTCATCCAGACTACGCACTTCATAGACATCGAGGTCATGTGGTTCTGCACTCTCCAACCTCTTAATTACTTGCAAAACGTCCTTGTTACTGTGAAGAGGATACAATACAGTTTCTTGTCCTTCGTCTCCAATAGTACACCACAGTTCTTTAACATCGTCATACATCAACTCCCTCTTCGTCATCTTAATCTTGTGAGTCACAGAAATGAAGTCCGGGTCCATATCATCCATGTAACTAATGTGGCCATCGTCATAAATTGAAAGTATAAAATTAAAAACCTCATTCTGGTGAAAAATATATTTATCATCTGCAGCCAAGTAGAATAACCAGTGGCGTATCTAGGATATAGAATGAGTGGGGTCGAATTTCTAAGTGAAAATGACCAAAAAAAAAATTTCCACATAATGTAAAATGTATCTTAAAATTACAAAATCGCAAATTAATAACTAAAAATATTAAAAATAATGAAATACACTTATCCATACCAAGAAACAATTTATAATTTGTGTCTTGCAAACAATTTATCTATAGCAGTTTTTAAAGACTGGTAGCATGTGTCAGTAACATGTTCCACACCAAGAAATCGTTCAATCACTTATCCACTTTTGTTCACATATCTTAAAACCACTGTCATTTGCTCCTTCACTGAACTATCTCGAGACTCATCAACCATAAGACAAAAAAATTCATCCCCAATGTCTTTAATGATAGCAAGTGTGGTCTGTGCTGCACAAGTCATTAGATTTACGCAACCCTAAGTCAGAAATAATATCATCCGAACTCAACAAAGGGCGAGATCTTTTTGAACTAGAATCCTCATTAGAAGTAGTAGCCACATTAGGAGTATTAGAAGACTCCATGCTTCGTAGTTTTTTTATCAAAAATATATCCATTATCTAAAAAGAACAAAACAAAACAAAATGTCCATCAGCATATGAGGAAGACAATTCTTAACACTAATCAATAATTATGGAGTTTGATGCCTATATGAAGATAAGGAATCTTCTTCTGTCAAAAAGTATTGGTGCACTCAGCTATTTCTCGTTAAAAAATAACCTCAGTAATAAATTAGATTAATCAAAAACAGTATTTCCGTGCTTTCCTTTCTAATTGGCAAATGATAAATTAGTGAGGACCTACATAATCTATGTATTAGTGCAGTTAAAGTGATAATGGACCAATGAGAGGGACTGCTGAGACTTGAGGGCTGAGGGAGACATGAAGAGATCGTAGAGTGAGAGAGAAAGGCGTGAGTAATTTTTTTAAAAAAAAAACAGAGGGTGAAACAGCATAATTTCACCCTCAGATTTTAAAAAAAAAATTAAGCAATTAGGCTACACGGACTAAGCCAGTGGGTGTGCCCCCGCTGGCCCAGTCTCGCCCCACTGGCCTTGGAAGCAGGCCGGGGCGGCTGGGCCAGTGGGGGCGGGCCTGCTTCTTAATAATAATAAAAATTTGCAAAGGATTTTTGGAGCTAGCGGGGGCTGCCGCCCCCGCCCGCACCCCCTGAATCTGCCCATGAGAATAACTCGGTCAGAAAGAGTTGTAATGAAATAAAATGCATGCAAGTACACTTAAAATCATTCATTTACATTTGATGTCATAGAAGTGTCCAAAAGTTAATTGGATACAAAACCCCCCAAAGACTAGCACAACACTTCAATAATCAAACCATTCATGTGGGGGCACTTACAAATGAAAGATGAAAAACTCTAAAGCGACACTAATAGAATAACAACCATGGGGACCACAAGGCTATTGTGCCTCACAGTCATAAAGCACAAGTTGTACAACAAAAAGATAGACTTGACTCTATTTACATCCGACTACCAAACAAAATCGAAATAAAATCATTGTTCTCCACTAGCAGATCCCACATTTTACCTATTATGTCTATTACCTCTCATTGTCCCTTATACCCACTACATTACAGACGTTATTCATCTTAACAACAAATCTCGATAATAGAACTATAATATTTTTCCTTAAGGAAAGGACAAAGATAGATAACAAAGTTTGGGTCAAGTAGAGAGAGCTTTATTCTTACCTTAATAAAGTTTGGGTTGTGCGACGTCGGGAAGGTGAGAAACTTCGGGAGCTCAGTCTCTACGAAATTTCTTTGCGTGGCTAAATATTTTTGGTTAGGTTACGCTTACAGGTTTTGAAATCATTATTTGGAAAATGATTGAAAGAACATGTCTGAAGCGATTTTGGAAGGAATTTTGGGGTTAGGGCTACGGATTGGGGATCGGGGATAACATTTTTGTTTGTAATGAGTTCCAAACGCATCGCTTTGAGTAGGTGATGCAGAGGATGATGTGGCATCGATTGGGAGAGAGATGACAGGCCATGTGGCACCTCAATCTATTATTTTTGTTACATTGCACCCACTAACTATTGATTTCGAATAGTTTGCACCCTCCGTTAAATTTTTCCATAAATTGAAGTGGAAAATAATTTGTGATGCACAAAATGACAATTTCATCCTCATAATTTTCTTGATAATGACCATTTTGTGAGAGTAAAATCTTAATTTTACATGTCACAAATCATTTTCTGTAAAAATCGATTGAAAATTTTAACGAATGTGTAAACTGTCTGAAATCAATAGTTGGTGGGTGCAATGTGACAAAAATAATAGTTATGAGTGCAAAGTGTGAAAACCTCATAATTGGAGGATGGAAAGTGAGTTTTTCCCTTTTATATATATATATATATATCTATACAATGTCTGATTTATTCAATGCTATTTTATGGACCATTCATCCTTGACCCTTCATTTGCTAATTTTCCGACGACTGCTGTGATAGTGTTATTTTTTCTTTTCTTGCTTTATAAAATATTTAAAAAATTAATTACTGATACAGTTTTGTAATATTTATTTTTAATAATTAGTTCTTGAAATATTATTTTGAATAAATTGATCTAAATGGTCTATTTTTTTTATCAACAGTTAGTTAATTAATAAAAGTAAAGTTCAAGATAAGTTATCTAATTCCAAAAATGTACATCTCATATTCCAATTCATATTGATCTTTAATTAGTCAATTAATTTTTTATACAATATAAATATAAAATCAATCCTTATAGTATATACAAAAATTGAATTAATCTTCCTGACAATAAAATATAAAATTAGTAACAAAAACATATACACAAACACTGATTTTACAACTCCCCTGGATCATGTTGAATATTGGGTCCAGATACATGGGTTACCTTTAGGGAGTCTTGAACGGGACAACGCTTTGCTTATTGGAAGTAAAATTGGGGAAGTGCTTTCAGTTGATGCCATTGATATATAGAAACCATATCTTCATATCAAGATTCGTATTCATATTGATAGCCCACTGAGTCTAGGTTTTTATATTCCGCGTCGTCACAGAGGTCCCTTGTGGGTTCAATTCAAGTATGAGCGACTGTCGAATTTTTGTTTGCATTGTGGCAAGCTCGACCATACGATTAGTTTGTGTCAGGCTGCCTTCCCGCATCCTTATCGGGTAGAGTTATCTGCGAATATGCGAGGGACTCCTCCAGCCTCACTTGCTTATGTATACACTCCACCTTCCGTTGTCGCTGGACGAGGAAGGGGTACTTTGGGACCCGATCCTGGGCAAACCAGTGGGGAAAATGCAAGATCACCCGATTTTCTGAATGTGGATCTGGCCAGTGGAAAAGGGAAACCTCTGATGCAAGAATATTCAAGGAGTATCCGGGTGGGATTAAATAATTTGGGTGGTCCTGAGCGTGCCCCTGTGATTGATGTAAATCAGGTGGTGTCCTCAAATCCTGTTGTTGTTGTTCCAGAGCATCTTCAGCAATCAATGGAGTCCATACCGGATAAATGTCTTGGGTCTCACGATAGATCCATTGTTCTGTCTGCCGACCATGCAGAGGTAGAGTCCATGAAATTTCTTTCGAACAAATATGGAGGTTCTTGTTCTTTGGGGACTCCGGATATGTCTGGGTCTAGAAGACTGGAGCCCTTAGTCAGTGATAGGGATTTGTCATCTCAAACTAAACGCGGCTTGTTGGATCAAGCTGCTCCTACTAGAAATCGTTACAGTAAGAAACTTCGAATTGAAAATTCTCAGCCGGAGCTTCCTCTTGCCAAAATGTTCTTCTCTGGTTCGGAAGGAATATGGAAGGGTCAGCAATGGAACAAACTTGTGTTGAAAGAAGGTGAGGAGAAGGGTATGGATGAGAAGACTACTAGCTTCTCTTCGGTGGAACCTCAAGGAGTTACAAATATGGATTGCTTGGCTGGGGCGGCGGGCCTTATCTTGCCCCCACCCGAGACATGAAGTTCATGGCGTGGAATTGTCGCGGCCTGGCAAGGCCAGTGGCAGCTCGAGCCCTATGGAACATGGTTCGTGACCTGATCCTATGGGTATTTTTTTGATTGAGACTAAAATTGATGATGCGAATGCTACTTCTATTTTGCGCTCTGTTGGGTTCTCTTTTGTTATTGCTATTCCTTCTGCTGGTCGTAGTGGGGGTTTAGCGTTTTGCTGGCCTGGGCTATCGTTTGATGTTTTGTTCACGTCCCAGAATATTATGCATTTCCTCGTTAGACCCGGGTCTGATTTTGGTGATTTTCTTTGTTCCTTTGTTTATGGCCCTGTTCTCTGGAGGCAAAAAGAGGAATTTTGGTCTGTGCTTCAGAATCTTAACACTGATGATAATATTCCTTGGGTTTGCGTGGGGGATTTCAATGGCTTAACGCACCCGGCAGACAAAAGGGGGGTCGTTTGGTGCAATCTAATTCCTCGCGGGGTTTGGCGCAGTTTATGATTTCGATGGGATTTGTGGATTTGGGTTTTGTGGGTAGTAGATTTACTTGGTCAGATAGGCGATCGGGGAGGGCCAATATACGTGAAAGACTTGATCTTGGTATTGCTAATTTGTCATGGCGAGTCTGCTTCCCAGATGCTAGGATTCAACACTATTGTATTGCCTATTCTGATCATCGCCCTATTCTTCTTACATTGTTCGGTCCACCTGAAAAGGTGGTAAAGGAGTTCAAGTTCCAATCTTTCTGGATTAGGGATCAAAGTTGTTTTGGGGTGGTGGCGCAAGCTTGGAGTAGAGACTTCGGCAGTGATCCATCTTGGTCTTTATTTCAAAAGATCAATGCGACACGAAGGGCGTTGTTGAAGTGGAATAAATTCTTTTTTGGAAATGTTTAGGAGTCTATTGGTCGTATTAAAGGGGCGCTGGAACTTATACAAGATAGTGTGCCTTCTGAGGAGAATTTATGTTTGGAAAATAATCTACTTTTAGCATTAGATGAGCAGCTAAATCAGGAGGAGTCCTTATGGAAACAGTGGTCCATAGTTACTTGGCTCACTTCCAATGAGCTAAATATGAAATTTTGTCATGCCTCTACAGTTTTGAGGAGATGTAGGAATGAAATTGTGAGGTTAAAAAATCAGAACAACACTTGGGTGTCGGGCCGGCGTGAAGTGGGGAAACTCCTTATTGATTTTTACTCCCATATTTTTGCCTCTGAAAGTCCCTCCTGTCCGGATGATTTAGAAGGTATTATTGAACCGGTTATTACGGACGCTGAAAATGCTGATTTGATCAAGATTCCAGATAAGGAAGAGGTTCGAGCTAATTTGGGGAAAATGAAGGCGGATAAGGCACCGGGTCCCGATGGTTTGACTACTCTTTTTTATGTTCATTTCTGGGAAATAGTGGGGGATGATGTAGTCAAAATAGTGCAGCAATTCTTTGTAGAAGTTTCTTTGCTGCCACGCCTCAATGAAACTAATTTGGTGCTAATTCCAAAAGTTGAGCATCCGTCTCTAGCCAATCAATTTCGGCCTATCTCACTCTGCAATGTAATATACAAAGTTATATCCAAGATTATGGCTGATAGATTGAAAGTAGTTTTACCGAAATTAGTCTCCCCTTACCAACTTGCTTTTGTTCCTGGAAGACAAATTCAAGACAATTATATAGTGACAGCAGAAATTTTCCATTCGATGAATCATAAGCGGGGGCGGAGTGGTTGGATGGCTATCAAAGCTGATATGGAGAAAGCTTATGATAGAGTGGAGTGAGATTTTTTGCTAAAAGTATTGCGGCTATTCGGTTTTCACTCGACCTGGGTAAGGTGGGTAGAACAATGTATTAAATCTGCCTCCTTTTCTATTATCCTTAATGGAGGGCCTTGTGGTAGTTTTATGCCATCACGGGGAATCCGTCAAGGCGATCCTTTATCCCCAACCCTGTTTATTCTTTGTTCACAGGTCTTATCCCGTTTAATGTTGAAGGAGTAGCTTGCTGGTCGGTTAAAAGGGGTCCAAATCTGTCGTTCGACTCCCAAAATAAACCATTTGTTGTTTGCAGATGATTTGCTTCTTTTCTCCAAAGCCACGGTGAGGGAGGCAGCACATATGGATCGCATTTTGCAGAAATACATGTTATGGTCTGGACAAAAGATTAATAGGGATAAATCCTCTATTCATTTTAGCAAGAATTTTCGGGGACAACAAGCTATTCAAATCATGAGTATGTTGAGTTTGAAGCGTCTTCCCTCCAAAGCAAAACATTTGGGTCTCCCTCTTCTCATCTCTCGTTCTAGACATTCGGCGGTAGAAGATTTGAAACGGAATTTGTTCCAATTATTTTCAGGATGGAAGGCAAAGACTCTTTCTTAAGCAGGGCGAACTACCTTGTTAAAGGCTGTAGTGGCTGTGGTACTCTCTTATCAGTTCATTTTTTTCTTGTTGTCCCAAACTTGGTGTCAGCGAATCGATAAGGCAATGAAAGATTTTTTATGGGGTTTTAACCTGGAGAAACGCCACCATTTAACATTGAAATCTTGGCGCTCTATATGTCTTCCGAAGAGTGAAGGGGGATTGAGGTTAAGATTGATGTATGAAGTAAATTTGGCTATGGTTGCCAAGTTGGGATGGAAGATGCTTACCCAACCAGATTGTTTATGGGTTCGCATGTTTCACGCCAAATATGTCAAGCATGTTGATTTGTGGTCTGTGCCTGCTGGTCGAAAGTCTTCCTGGACGTGGCGTAGCATTTTAAAAATAAGGGATTTGGTTAAGTGTGGTTATTGTAAAGAGGTGGGCAATGGTGCTTCTATTTTGGTTTGGAGGGACCCTTGGTTACCAAAGCTCTCATCTTTGTCACCTGTTCCTAGAGACTCGGATGTCTGGTGTGACCCTACACTAAAGGTTTGTCAGTTGCTTCACAGGGACGTTGCTGGATGGGATATCTCTATGCTAACTCGCCTCTTTGATAGGGACTCTGTGGCTACTATTTTGCGACTTCGAATCCCTTCTCCTGAGATGGCTGATAGTGTTTTATGGTTGCTTGAAGGCTCTGGCAACTTTTCCATTAAATATATGCATCGAGAAATTGTAAGAAGGAGAAACTGTCTGAATATGGATTCAGGTAACTCTTTTTGGAAGGGTTTGTGGAAGCTGAAGATCCATGAGCGTTTGAAATTATTTATTTGGAAAGTAGCCTCTAATATTGTTCCTACTAAGGTGCGGATAGCTGATCAATGTGGCTTTATATTGGAGGATCAGGTGCTATGTAGTCTATGTCACTCTGCTCCTGAAACAACTCATCATTTGTTTCTGCACTGTGATTTTTCCCAAATAATATGGCGTATGAGTCCATGGCCAATGGATATTCGGCAACTGGGGGATATGTCTATGGAGGATTGGATAAAGATGATTTTTAATCCCTCACTGTGTGACATTCCTGTGGATGAATGTCATTATTTCCAGCTTTTTGCGTCCAACGTACTAGATCTCCTATGGTTTAATCGCAATCTTGCTGCTCATGGGAAGTTGTGTAAGGCCCCATTGGCTTTGGCTGAACAAGTATTACGGGTTAGTAGGCAGCATTGGGTGGCCTGGAAAGTTAAACTAAAGGAAATCCCACTGCAGATTTGGATCCCCCCACCAAAGGAATTTTTGAAGTGCAATATGGATGCAGCAGTTCGGGAATCTTTTGCAGTGGCAGTTGTGGTTTTTTGAGACTTTCAAGGGATTTTTAAAGGAGTTACAGCTATTAAATTGGACCATATGATACCTGTGGAAGCTGAAGCGCAAGCAGCAAAATTGGGGGCTTTGGAGGCATGCCGACGCAGATTTCATGATGTAATATTCGAAGGCGATTCATCAACGGTGATTTCAGCGATTAACTCATTTCCATCTCGTGTTGAATGGCGGATCCATGATACAGTGCAAGATATTAGGTTGCTGCTTCAGAATATACCTCAGTGGAAGGCAAAGTCTATCGGTAGAAGTGCGAATGGTGTTGCACACCATTTTGCTTGTTGGGCTGCTGCAGAAATTTCTGTTGGAAATTACCTTTTTGTTTTTGAGCATTCAGACGTGTTATCTTGGTTGTATGTAGGTTTCCAACCCCCTTAGTTGGTGTTTTTTCTTCTCGTTCTGAATAAAGATTGGAGCTATGCCCCGTTTTAAAAAAAAAAACACTGATTTTACATTTATTCTTTTTTATAAAAAAAATTATAGATTTAAAAAATAGAACACAAATCCGTTCAAAGTTGTAACGAAAAAGAAGCTAATTTGTTAACAGTGAGTAGTATCGATAATTAAGAAAAAAAATATATATACGTATTGAGCCAGAAATGAAAAAAAAAAACACAAATTGATTTTTTTTTTTGGGGTAAATAACGACAGACATTGATTGAGTTTTAAGAAAATTAAATTTACACGCATCACATAAAAGTAACATCAACGACCACATCCGCATTCCACGAGCATGGCCGACCAACCAAAACCACTATCCGATCAACAACCGGCTGGGACCTTCGGAAGGATAGCTAATTAAAAGATGGAATCACCCCCGTTGCTCAGATCTTCTCCAGCTTTTCGGCCTTGACGACAGGATTGGCCTTCGCGATCTGCTCCCTCCCCTTCCCTTTGAAGTCGAAGGTGCACCCGTGCCGCTCCGGGTACCTGTGGGACCCGCAAAAGGTCATCCCGCACTTGCACTCGAACCCCGTTAGCCCCACGCGCCGCCTGCAAGCCACGCATCTGTTTGGCTGGGCTGGAGATACGGCCTCCGCCTTAGCTTGAATCTCGTCCAACTGATTCTCAGGAACAACAGCAGCCGGAAGAGGAGGAGGAGATACAGGTATGGTAGACAGCGAAGAAGATGAAGATGAAGACGACGAAGGAGTTAACGGTGTTGGAGATGGTGATGATATGGAGGAGGAGGCAGCGGCGACGAGGGATTGGTTGAGGGCGAGCTTGGCCGACGAGGATTGCTGTTCCTTGAGCTCCAAATCACGGTAGCATTTGGAGCAGAAGTTCTGAGTCGCGGTGCTCCCGAAGAAGCCGCAGTTGTTTGCGCAAAGGCGAGGTGCTTGGCATCTATGCTCTTCCGCCATTTCCCTCAAAAGATCAAGCGTCGTTAACCTGAAAAAAATCAAACAAAAATAAATAAATAAGTTAAAAATCTAATTTATACGAAAAAAAATTTACATCATATCAAAAGGAACAGATGGAAGAGGAAGAGTACGTACCTGCGTGGAGGATTTGAAAAGATGAGGGCACAACGAGAGAAAATTAGATCTAATAGAATCTCTGGGGGCGTCTTTGGCTTGGAAGAAGGAAAACCAGGGAATCTCCAATTGAAACGTAACGGAGGAAAAGAAAAGCACCTCCACACAAAGGCAGGCGGTCGTCCTTGGGGATTCCTGGTCCTGAGAGAAAATTCCAGACTACTCTCGCTCTCTCTTTTTCTTTTCCTTTCTACCAAACGCTCCTCTCTCTCGTATGCATTTGAATAAGCGATTGTCGTTTTAGGGAGAAGAATTGTTTTCTAGAAGCCGCTTAAGCTCCGCGAGGCTTTTAGATTAGACGTTTTGTTTATTTCATAAATCGCTTAGTCCACGCCAAATTGGAACAAAGGCGGTGAGATGTGAAATGTACGTTCCAAAAGAGACGGCCAGCGGGGTGACGAAAACTATTGGCCGTCGATCTGAGGTGACCGTTACGTCTAAAACAAAAGACAACATTTGTACACCAAACATTTTGTTTTATTCGATTTAAAAATATAGTACAATGAATAATTTGGTTGTGTGCCTGTATTTAGGCTTTGTTTTACCTTTTCTAGATTAAAACAATATTTTTTTAAAAAATATTTGCCAGTCAAGGACTTAATTGTTATTTATGATTCAACTTAAATCTTAAAAAATCTATAATTTTGTTTTAAAACTCTAACTTTCCAATTATAAAAAGTTTTTAAATTTAAAATTATATTTATTTTAAAATTGGAGAATATGAGAGTTTTTGAGTCTCTTCAAACTAGGGCTGCACAATGCTACCGGAAAATTCCGGTGGCACCGGCACTGGGTTCCCGGTACCCGGCCTAACTGGTGTCGGTGTAGATTTAGTTTTTTGAAAAAACCGGAATAAACTAAGTTTTTTTTATTTTTTTAGTTTAGTTTCTACTCAATAGTTTAAACTTTAATTTCACCTCAATACATAGTACTCTAGAAGCATGACAAGGTCTACTCAATAGTTTAGTTTCACCTAAATATTTGAGATTTGTTGTTGATTTTGTCTAATCAAATACTTACATTCAAGTTACCAAGAAGCTTGTCAGGTGAATGAATTAGTTATTTAGAATTTTGGTAGAAAAAATTACAAATTTATTGTATTTAGAAGGGTATATATGAAGGCATTGGAATCATAATTAAAGAGTTTAATGTCAAACTTTGTTAAGTACATCGCATAATATAAGTCAAGAGGTCGAGATTCTACCACGAAAAATTGACAAATCACTGTATGAGTTTAAGAGTTTTTATGAAATTTTAACTAATTGTCTAAATTTATAATTTATAAAATTGACAAATCACTATTAAATTTATATCATGCTTGCGAAATCAGTCACTCAATTACATTTTAGTTCAAAAATTCAGACAGAGTCATCACATTTGACCAGCGTATGACAAGCACTCGAGTGCCCTTTGAAAAAATTCAGATAGAGTCATCACGTTTGACAAGCACTCGAGCGCCTTCAAAAATTGCTGAATTTTTTTTATTTTCCTTGTGAAACCAAGGGAAACCCTACTAGGTTTTGAACATGTGTTTAAAATTGTTATTGATTTGTTAATTAGAGGAAAAACACATATTCTCCCTTCTAAGTTTTGTTAGGGTCTAAACTGTATTTTTCAAAAGATAATAGTTTCTACTTACAGTGACGTCTCTATTACTTTGGACTTTAAATTCTCATCTTATCTTTTAAGATGATCTTTTAATTTTATTGATTTTGGAATTTGGATTTCATTAGTTTAGATTTTATTGATATGTGATTAATGGACCAAAAGAAAAAAGAAAAAATACATTGGGTCAAGTGCGTAAAATGCTAAAAAAAATGGCTCAATATGAATGTAGGATAACCGGAAACCGCCACCACTAAGAGCCGATTTTTCCCCTTAACGGTGTAGGTGTAGGTGACAATTTTTTCAAAACCGGCCTACCCGGTGTAGGTGCTGGTTTTGGGCTTGTGCAACCCTACTTCAAACTCTTTTTTTATTTATATCTACTTTCTATTATCTCTACAATATATTCATATTATTCAGAGCATGACAGCATAATCAATATACATAATTGCAAAAATAGAATTATAAAATTACAATCTTTAACTAATATAAACACATGCTATGTATTTTTTAGTCAAGAAAACTCATTGAGAATTTTTTTATGACTTTTTTATGTTTTATGCAAAATTTTGTACATTATATATATAGCAAAGCATATAATATAAAATATAAAAAATATTATACTATTATTTTAACCCTCAAAATAAATTCCTGACAATTATCTCAATTGAATCAAGTTCGTCTTATTAAGGGGCCGTTTGTTTGCCGAAATTTCGGGGAATATTCCTAAAATTTTGAGAATCTTGTGGAGTTAGAAATTTTTTGGGGTTTGTGAAAAGATGTTATAATTTTGAAATATTTTAAATAATTTTTGAAAATTTTAAGGTAGTTATAGAGGGTAATAGGGTAATAATTGTAATTATTTGTTTATTATTTTTCTTAGTTAACCGCCTCCACATGCCTTTTGTCTTTTTTTGTTCCCTTACTTTTTTTCTTTCTTCATTAGGCGCCAATTGTATTCGGCTGCTTCGGCTGCTGCTTTTATTTTTACCCGACAACATATTACGTAACCCAAGAGACCAATGTCTTCCGTTTCTTTTTTTCTTCTGTTTTGCAGGGGCTGTCAGGTACGGCTCAAAAGGTTGGAAGGGGCATTTGGCGTTTGTTTTGCTCGAAATTTCGGTCTCCGAAATTTCGAGCAAAACAACTGCCCTGTAAAGATGGCCAATTTCGAGTATTTAGGGTTTGACATTGCACTTTTAGCTCTGTTAGTGTTTATCTCAACTCAATCAAGTCCGTGTATTTAGGGTTTGACATTGTGCTTTTAGCTCTATTAGTGTTTATCTCAACTGAATCAAGTCCGTGTGAGTCCAATGCATATAAAAGAATGAGTGCACAAATTTTTCTCTTTACAAAAAAAATGTTATAAAAAAATTAAATAATGATAAAGCACCATATTCATGGTAATGAAGACCGGGCAACTTCCTTTTGGAATTTCAATGTGTTTTATGATGTAGGTTTCTTTAAATATCAATTATTATTTTTAGATTAATTGCAGGGTGTAATATAAAATATATTAACAGGACTATTTTTCAATTCAGTTAGATGAAAAAAATAGTAACTTAAAACATAATTGTGGATAATAGGTAAGGCTAAAATATTAAATGTGCCTATGTGGTATAGTCATTTCCTGAATATGCCCTTAGGGTTCATTTTGTTTTTCCGCTGCTACTGTGGTGATGTACATTTTTCAAAAATACCCTTTCTCCCATAATATGTCTGCAAACTAACGAAATTTGTTGAGCTGTCAAAAAATTACACTTCATGGCCAATAGAAAAAGGACACGTGCCGAAATTGCTGACTGGGCATATATCTCTGTGGTTCCCGTATAATCCACGCTGTCAACAATTTTTCCCAAATCACTCGAACACTCGAACCCTAGCTATTTACCCCAAATCACTCAAACCATGCACATTCCACGTTGTCTTCGATTCCATTGGAGGATGAAAAGAGCGGCACTTTGCCTGGTAAGCTTTGCGTTGTGAGAAAACACCAAATCCAGAAGATTCAAACCCAACTCAAAACAAACCATAGGCAATCGACTTCACAAAATTAAGGAACATCAAAGATTCAGCACCAATAATTCACTCCATATAGGAAAAACCTTTGCAGTCCATAATCAAAGTAAAAAAAAAAAAGATAAAAAAAAGCCATTTTCATGAAACTTAGTGTAAGCTTTTTCTTTTTGAACTTGTCTCGACTATTAGTCGTTTGCAGCACTGTTGATTATCACTCAAAACCATATACAAGAGCCACATGTCTTTTGGATTGAGAGTCTTTGTATGGTCAAGATTTTTTTGGATTTGGGGAAAAGCAATTTCACGAACAACAAGAGAGTTTCGGTCGAAATCAATTTGGGGAAAAAACAATTTGGATTTGGGACGATGGTCTTCTTCAGCTGATGCGACAAGGGCAATTTCGGAATGAGAAAATTGTTGACAACATGGACTATTCAGGGACAACAGGGATATATGTCATGTCAGTAGATTGAACACGTGTCTTCTTTCTATTGGCCATGACGTGTAATTTTTTGACAGCTCAGCAAATTCCTTTAGTTTGCAGAAGGATTATGGACGAATGGATACTTTTGAGAAATGTACATCACCCGAGGGAGCAGCAGGAAAACAAAATAAACCTTAGAAGCATATTCAGGAAAAGTCTACCACAGGGACACGCATAATATTTTAGCCAATAGGTAAAATCCTCACCATTGAATTTATTGCTTCACTTGCCTTCGTGTTTAAATGGTTAATCCAAAACGCATAGGGGTCCATGACGTACCCCTAAAGTTTGATACATTGTTTTGTCCACCAATTATTAAAAATTTGATCCATTGCATTTGGAATGATTTGTAGAATTTTGCAACCGTTATCAATAATTTGGATAGAAATTGATATTTTTTTTCGGTTTGTGAAATGATGTTTTTTCCTTATTATTGTTTATTATTATATTTTGTGTAGGGATAAAGCTGTCATCCATTGATAAAAAATATATGAATATGTTAAAATTAAGATTTAAATGCATCGCATGCCTTGTAGTATTCAACTATTACAAATATATTCTTATGGTAAAGAAATATACTTTCGTTTATCAAGTATCCCCCCATATGTCTCCGTTTAAAAATTAAACGGAAAATAGTGACGTGACATAAGTCAACTACGTGTGCACGAATCAAAAAGCGTGGTAAAGAAAGTTGATTTTGTGTCCCTAAAGGTTAACTTTCCATTTATAGAGTATCATCTCGTTTAAACAGAAAATAGTAATGTGGCATAAGTCAACTACACGTACACGAATCAAAAAGCGTCATATCTTCCTGAGCCCACTATTTCTACGTCAGAGGCCTAGTCAATGTCTTCCTGAGCCCACTATTTCTACGTCAAAGGCCTAGTCAATGTCCTGTTGTGTGAAATTAGTGCCTCTGGACCTCTTACGTGAAGATAGTGGGTCTAAAAAGACAAATACGTTTTTGGATTCGTGCACACATTGTTGACTTATGCCAAATCACTACCCGTTAGTTTTTTAATCGGAAACAGATGAGGGATATTTTTTAAGCGAAAAGTTTTCCTCGGGGACACAAAATTAACTTTCTTTACTAAAGGGATATATTTGTAATGATCGAATAGCACATGAATATAAAATGCATTTAAACCTAAAATTAATGATGGATCACTGCCAAGTATAAACGATTAATAATTGAGAGACAAATGCAACTAAATCAATTACTTGGACCACAAAGTCTTAAATTCTTAATAATTGATGGGTGAAAAATTATATTTTTCCCTCTAAAGAATTAAAATAACTAAGAAGCTTTTGCCAATTCTTTTCAGCTATTAGAGCACTTAGAAACTTTCAATTGAATAGTCCATTGTAGAAATTGACACCTTGCAAGCTAAATTTGGATGTGCAACTAAAACCGAAATAGATTTAGATACTTTTTTCCTTGTCTGTCATAAAGTTTGTGAAGTCTCAAAACCTATTTATCTCTATCATTTTTTGCGTTTTACTGGAAAAGGAGCTACGGAAGACCTACAATGTATGCATTCCAAGCATCTTGTTGCTGAAAACTCTTGACCTCTTCATATTTCACATCTCGTCCTCGGATTTCATCGGTGTCTGGCATTTGCCTAAGCCAAAAAAGGACAGATTGAAATCCAGCCTCTTGTAAGCAGTCTTTGATCTCAGGCAACGACCACCTAGGCACATGACCAACCATATTCTAATGTTTTAGGACTAATCAGAAACTCAACATATCAAGATTGAAACTAATAATAATGCCTGAGGCCACTGAGCTCGTCATGTCAATACTGATCTTCCTCAGAAAACAAAAAAAAAAGACGCGTAAACAACACAACTTACAGCCTCCAACCATATGAAAATGCATGGCGAATTTTTTTCTGCAGCTTTTGGAGATGAAAGTGGAGGCTAATTCTTGTTCTGCGCTCGATAATGTCAAATTCAGCCTGCTCCCAAACATACTGCACATGTGGATAAAACACTCAAAACTTTATGGAATGATTAAGTTTGCACCCAGACAAGGAGTGATTATTAAGACACATAACTTCTGGGTCAATTAGTTATGCTGATTATAGACTGGACGTCGGATATTGTACAAATCCAATAGAAAGAACAATTCAAACTGGGCAAACAAAAGGAAAGAAAAGATCATTCACATGAACAGCAGCAGTAGAAAATATCCTGAATAGGAAAATAAAAAGTGGAAGTGGCATGTCGATGTAAAGCTAGAATATGGACTGCTGGCAAAGAGAAATTTAATGTCTATTCCTTTTCGATGTTTTGACCTGATTCTATTTCATTAAATTCTGTAGGCTTGACCTCCTTTGAACCTAAACCCAGCCTAGTCGGTGAATATCTATACTCTTTCAATCAATGCTATAAAATGTCACGAGTATTTGGAGTAGAATGAGTATACCGTAAAATTGGTAAATCTTTTCTGAAGCCTTAGCTTGCGCTCTGATGACGTCCCACCATATAAATCCATCACAGATACACCACCTTTCTTTGACAAGACATCAAGCGCATGCTTGAAATACAAAACCAGGTCTGCACGTTTATGGAGACAACAACAGCAATAGTTAAAAGCACAAACAGTGTCTCTTGGAGGCAGTGGAACGTTCTTCATGTACATATGATTGGTAGTAAAGTTCTCTTGTGACAACGTATCTTCCAGTGCATGACTCCCAGAACCATCTTTGTTCTCTTGCAGTGAGATGTTCCTTATCAGGTCTTGAGGCTCGTCTTTGACTAGTTTAGCCTCAAGAGGTTGCAAGACATTGCCATGGAAGAGGGATATCCTGGAATACCCATCAGCCCCAACTCGATTTATGTTGTTTTCCATGCACCAATTCAGTGCCTCGAGGTCAATCCCACAGCAGTCCTGCTTGGATTAGTGCGGATCCATTCTGCACTGTCAAATACATAGAATATGTTAGGTACGCTTTTGGCATATGCAACAGTTGAAACTTAATGGCTTTTCTCTTGAGAAGAGATAGCTACTTGGAGAAAACCATATCTGCAGGAAAAAAAAAATATATAAACTTTACCATAAGTAAATATTTTCTGGATTTATTGCAATTGGGAGGTAAACCAAATGGGATTAAGAACTTGTACAAAAGTAACCTCATACAGATTCACTAATGGCAGCAACTAGGCCGCACAGCCACAATCTCTTATCCAAAATTGAATAGCATATATGACACATTACCAATAACTTACTCTGCCATTGGAGATTATCCCCATGAAATTTTAATAAGCTATGGCTAACTCAACAATATGTTCATTAAAAAATTTACGGGTTACTTAAAACATCAAAGAAGGCAGTGAAATGAAGAGTAGCATCCCTCAGGCATACAGGCTTTAAATCTGGCAACTAATTGCCAGATGATATCAGTGACTTGGGTTTTATCAAACGGCTATCACCTACTCCCGCATAACCTCATTCAATCATCGAAAGACCTAAGATAAGAAACACATAAAACCAATGCCCACTGTACAAAGCACCGATATAGTAACATAAAAAATCCTACTTGGATACACGAATCCAATGCAGTAAATCCTTAGTATATATGTTAGAGAATATAATTCAAATAATAAGATCTTTTTTGCCCAAAAGTGATCCATCAAAAACCAGAGAAAATATCAGTGTGAGAACGAACCTAAGAAGAGCGGTTCCATAGAAATCTTCTTGGAGATGGAGGGGCATCCTCCCACCCACATACATCAGAAAGAACTTCTGCATATAGCTTATGTCTCCCTTCGGAGACTGCATTCAAAACAAAATTCACAGAAGCCCAAAACTCATTAAAAATGTCTGCGTATAAAATTAATCGGGTTAGATTCTTGTTTTTGCTCCCTCCCAGTCTCAAATGGAGGCAAAAAAAAAACTGAAACTCTAGGATCTTTTCCCACATTTTCTCAGCAAGGAAATATGTCATTCAAAGAGCCGGAGAGTGAGTCAAACCTGCACAGATTGTTGGTAAAGAAGAAATTTTGACGGCATCTCCTTCGATGGACACTATTCGTTTTTCTTTTCTTCTTCTTCTTCTTCTTCTTCTTCTTCTTCTTCTTCTTCTTCTTCTTCTTCCTCTACTTCATCTTCCTCTTCTTCTTCGCCATCCTCTTCTTCCTTTTCTTCTTTTTCTTCTTCTTCAGCACCAGAAAGCTTGGAAGCAGAGGAAGAAGAAGAGGGCAGGCTCAGCTGGTAATCAAAGTCATCTTCTTCCTCAGCATAGTAGGAGGCTCCTCGACGAGGGTTTCTTTGTGGGTTCCTCTGCTTCTTCTCTCGCTTTCCCATTCTTCGGGTTTCTTTCCCCAAAGTCAAAAAGATGAAACAGCCACCGAGTTCGGTTACAATACGTGGGTGTTAAAATGCTGGTTTACGGGGAACGACCACGATTTCCTTCACTCGAATCTAACGGTCGTCAGCTGCTCTAACCGAGTTAATGAAATCCGGATCCGGGTTGGTGGTTTTGACCCGCGTGTTTTACCAGCATATGCCGACGACCCGCTTCTTTTCCGAATTAATCCCCCTTCTCCCAATTTTTGCCCGCTTGTTTTCAGAATTAATCCCCCTTCTCTCATTTTTTGAATTCGAAGCTGGTTCTTCGCTGGGAGTGCAGAGTTCGGGTAAGTCGTCTGTGTTGGAGAGCATCGTTGGGCGTGACTTTCTTCCCAGGGGATCAGGGTAGGGTTTGTGATTTTATTTATTCTTCTCTAGTGATTTGGTATTTGCAGTCTGATTGTTTGATGAGAAATGGGATTGAAAGGAACAGAAACGGATGGAGAGTTTTGTCTTCTATATTTACTGTTCAAGGTTGCGTTCAAAGAACGGGAAATGCTAGTCAACCGTCAAGTACGGTAGTAGGCATGGTTTTGAGTAGAATCCATTATCCTTTTTTCATTTTTTCTGGAAAGTCATTTTTATTTCTCTTTTATTTACGCAACTTATTGTCTTTGTCGAACCTATATGGTTTATTTAGAGCATTTATACATACAATTTCTGGCAACCAACCAGTCATCTGAGTGTTAAAAATGTAGTATTCGACAAAAAATGATGAAAAACAAAAAATGTTGATCTGCGCGCAAGGCTCTTCGTCAAGGAAAATCTGGGTAAGGCTCTGTTTCTTATTCATCTGGCAACAAGTGGTTCTAATCTGCAAAGTTTTTGAAAGTTTGTTGAAAGTATCCACTTGTTCTAATCTGCCGACATAGCATTTATTTTCTGCATTCAATGACTATCTACGAATTTTGGCAAATGGTGATGTGAATACATGCAAGTTTGTAAGGCTGACAATGCTATACGATACTGCATACCTGTGTTTGAGTGCTTATAGATTTTATTAGTAAGTTAGAGTAATAATATTAGTAACCACAGACGGGCTGCTTTTTTGTGCTTGTGGCGACCACTGATGCTACTTATATATTGGTTCTTGAATGGGAGGCTGAATAAGAAACACCACTTCCTAACTTGGTGAGTTTTATTGTCCAACAATGAAGGTGGAGATTCGTGTTAAGGTTTCTCTCCCCTCTGCTCCTGGCATTAAATGTATAATGTTTGCCTATAAACATTGTATATGTATTGTAGAGTGATTAACAGGTTTGATTGCTTATGCTGCAATGTCTTCAATGTCTGCAATGTCATGTCTCTCTTTCTTTCCCTCTCTTCCTCTCTCCTGCTCTCCCCCACCCTAACAATTATTCATAAACATAGCACAACCCTTTGTTCAGAATGACGCGGTAATACCAAATGTATCTCGCTGAAGTAGTTGGTTGACTGACTGTTGGGAGTTGGCAGCAACCACGACCAACATGACAAGCTTTCCAAGGTCTAACCTGGGTTGCAGTGTCATGAAACAGGACAGCTCTAAGTGCAAGATCACCAAGAGGTGAAGATAAAAAGGCTAGGGAAGCTTTTTGTTTATCAGAGCGATTCACGAGGAAAGTATAATCCACTCTGCAGAATGACAGAACTAATCTTAGGCTGTAACGTGTGTATTGAGATGATAAAGAGGAAGTGAAGCATTCTCACTAGGGCCTATTCTCCTCTTTTTTTTTTTTTATCAAGGGCCTATTCTCCTTGATTGTTATAAATTGCATCAGATCCCATACTAGAATTTCTTTTACTTTCCTTTTGAGAATCTTTTGTTTTCATTTGACTTGTCAACATTATGGCTATTGGCAGACATACGCTTTGGAGATTGGAAAATACAAGATCAGAGTTAATGCAATTACATGCGGCTTGCACCTTCAAGATGAATATCCAGTGTCAGTGGGGAAAAAGAGGGCAGAGAAGTTGGTGAAACCTCCATAAGTCATGTTACATGACTGGAACAACCTCCATAAGTCATGTGACTGCTGCTCCACCCTCCATACCTTTGTTACTCTCAAAAGGTTGACAAGAACTTCAAACAATCACGAAAATGGAAGGGTGAATCTGATTTCTAAGAAGACCCAGATGCATATCAGACGTGCCTGCTTTCAATGCCCCAATTTACTTGCACCTGTGGGACAGTTCCCTTTACTTGGCAGCACGAAAAGAAACATGTAGCTAAATGATTTGCTGATTGAAATTTCAAACTTTTGTGGTGGGGAGGAACTTTCACTTTCGTTTCTTTTTCTTTTCCTGACCTAGCTTGACAAGGGGAATGGAAGTCAATGTAAAAATCTTTATGTATCAACTTCTGAGTGTTATTATTTATCATCATACTTCTATTTTGGTTTGTTAAATTTTTGGCGCAATTGAAGCAGATTTGGTTTGTTAATCTGCTGCACATCATCTTCCAACTTCAGTAATCAAACTTCTGGTTTGTTAATCTAAACAATCTGCTCCTTGGCACAAAAGGACAAGCCTGCTAATGCCAAACTAATTACAATAGATTACAATAGATTTGATACATCACAAATATTTATCTTCCAACTTCAGTAATCAAACTTCTGGTTTGTTAATATAAACAATCTGCTCCTTGGCACAAATGGACAAGCCTGCTAATGCCAAACTAATTACAATAGATTACAATAGATTTGATACATCACAAATATTTTACATTGACTACCATTACCCTACCTAAACTACCAATATATTACATAATACAAACTTGAAACATCGTCTCACACTTCACAAAAACTGCAACATAATGCAAGCTCATCATCGCTATTGTACATAAACCTCGTGTGCTTTCCAGCAAACTAGTCCTCCATCATCATCCTCTTCTTCTATTCCATCCTCTTCTTCATCGTTATCAGAGTCTTTTCAGATTCAAGACTCTTGCTTCTTTCCATCTTATATGTAACCGACCACCACCTGCCATGAATTTTCAATTCACAGATGAAATCATCTCACAATAACATGAACACGGTCCTAAAAAAACTATGAATAACTGAGAAGAAAAAGTCAAACGAACTTGAGAAATCAATTGCTCTTCGAAACTATAACCAAAACTATGAATAACTCTAGAGACAGCAATTAGGACAAGCATAAGAATGACGAAGGCAATCAAGAGTCACCTTCAAGAGTAATACCGGAGGCATCCAAGAACCACCAGCAACAACAAGATTACAAATATGACGCAGAACACATAAGCAAGATGGCATGTTATAATTTCTTCATTCAATCAGGAGGTTATCATTTCAATCAAGTGCAGTAGAAGTTCCACTGAAAATAAAAAGGATAAACAATGTCGTCATATCACATCATTTGCCCCGACGACATACAGAAATCAGTAAATCTTCTCTTTGGCATGTGAAGGAACTCTGCATAATCCTGGAGCCCCTGCTCTATCTTCTGCAGCTGCAACACCAACGGTCTCCTTGTCACAATGCCTGAAATTTCCAAGCAAAAGATAAGATATCCAGGAACAAAAACCTTCTTTACTAGGACAAAGAGAACCAAGGAGGAAATAAAGTAAATATCAAAATTTTCGTTTTTCATCATTTTTTGTCGAATACTACATTTTTAACACTCAGATGACTCTGGTTGGTTGCCAGAAATTGTATGTATAAATGCTCTAAATAAACCATATAGGTTCGACAAAGACAATAAGTTGCGTAAATAAAAGAGAAATAAAAATGACTTTCCAGAAAAAATGAAAAAAGGATAATAGATTCTACTCAAAACCATGCCTACTACCGTACTTGACGGTTGACTAGCATTTCCCGTTCTTTGAACGCAACCTTAAACAGTAAATATAGAAGACAAAACTCTCCATCCGTTTCTGTTCCTTTCAATCCCATTTCTCATCAAACAATCAGACTGCAAATACCAAATCACTAGAGAAGAATAAATAAAATCACAAACCCTACCCTGATCCCCTGGGAAGAAAGTCACGCCCAACGATGCTCTCCAACACAGACGACTTACCCGAACTCTGCACTCCCAGCGAAGAACCAGCTTCGAATTCAAAAAATGAGAGAAGGGGGATTAATTCTGAAAACAAGCGGGCAAAAATTGGGAGAAGGGGGATTAATTCGGAAAAGAAGCGGGTCGTCGGCATATGCTGGTAAAACACGCGGGTCAAAACCACCAACCCGGGTCCGGATTTCATTAACTCGGTTAGAGCAGCTGACGACCGTTAGATTCGAGTGAAGGAAATCGTGGCCGTTCCCCCGTAAACCAGCATTTTAACACCCACGTATTGTAACCGAACTCACAGCCACCTCTGCCTCTTCTCTCGCTTTTACTCATTTCCGTATACTACAGATCGTTCCGGTCAGAAAAACGGCACGTTGATCCTCGTCGAGAACGACGGTTAACTCACAAGTCACATTTTGCTTCTGTGGAATACGACGAGCAGTATAGCTCAGATAAATGTTCGCTCCAGCTCGTCCTCACTTTGTTGTTATAAACGACTGACCGTTTGCCTCACTGCCCAAATTACAAGGTTATATTTATTCTTTTTCTTCAGCAAACATAATGAATTATTGGGACCACTTGTAATAATTTGCTTATCCATAAATCAATTCTACGAATAGTAATCTCATTAATTTTCTACCAATTTTTCACACACCCTCATAAAAGTCAATAAACACTACTTATATTAATAAATAATTAATTAAAACCATAAAATATAAAATAATAATTCCACCCCTTAAACTCGCTACTCTTATGCTCTGTCCAAATACACTGCATCAGAAGCTTCATAATCATCTACTGCATTACTTAAGTCAATCATAAAAAATTTCACCTCTTTTTTTTTCTAAAAAAATATTTTACATTTTAAATGATTGGTTAATATCAAGTTAGAGTGCTTAAAAACTGTATTTTTCAAGATTTGAAATTTAATAAGATCCAGCTGTCAAGAGTATTGTTTAAACCATTTTTTTTGTCTATTTTAACTGGAAGATGACTTTAATAAATTTGAAAAAAAAAGATGACAAATTTATTAATTTAGATTCTAAAGTGGTCGGCTCAAAATTTGACGGGAATATTATAATTCTTTTTTTTTCTTTCTTTCATCAATTATAGATAAGTTCAAGTTTATCAGAACATTAGTCTGGGTGGTCAAGTTGTGAATCTTATAAATTATTCTTCTTGAAGTCTCATATTTGAATCTTTTAAATACAAATAATTCTTTGGAGTCACTTCTGACAAAATTAAATTGTTTTAGCCTGTGTGGCTTGAAACTTGCACTAACCCTAGATTTATCGGCTTGTAAAGTGGATCAACTCCGTTGGCCTAATGAGTTGGATTTCTCTTCATTACACAAAAAAAAAATTATCACCCAGGCTTGAGAGAGATGAGAGAGCTTAGGTGGTGTTTGTTTGTGGAAATATTGGGGTTTTGGAAATTTTAGGTATTGGAGTTTGTGAAAAAATATAGTATTTTGTAGAAAAGTGAGGAGAGAGAAGATTTAATTGAATAATATAATATTATTTTATAATTTAATAAAAAAAGAAAGATTATTTTATAATTATTTAAAAATATTGAGTAGTGAAATAATTGGGAAACAAACGCCTCCTAATCAAATCAAGCCAAAATTTAAACCCACTTAAACCAAAAATTGACTTGCCAATATTACACGTCACCTCCCTCACAAAGTTCCAACCATCCCAAGCTGTCAGCAGAGAACCCTTCCGTTTCCAGGAAAAAACGCCAGCCCGGCAGCCCCCATCCCCACACGCCCCATCCAATTGAAGAAGAAAAAATAAACAAAAAACCAAAATCAATTCCACGCACACATTAACACATCCCGGTTACCAAACGCATCCTTTGACATAAAGGAAAATTCCTTCCTCTCCTCTCCTTTCCCTTCCCTTCCCCTCTCTGAGTCAAAAACCGATCTCGCAACAAATTTCTAATCGAAATTTTAGTTCTTTCCGAGAAAATTAGATCATGATCGTTCTAACTCTGAAACCCATCTTCAGTTGTTACCGTCTTCGAAGCTTTTTCTGCCAAACTATGAGATGAAACTCTCAGAATTCTAGGGTTCTTTTTTTGGCTAATTGTAAGCCCTTTTAGTTTCCCTTTTGATTCACCTTTGGCGATAGCGTTTGTTTCTATGCGATTTGTGGGAGGGCAAAGATGTACAGCAATTTCAAGGAGCAGGCGATAGAGTACGTGAAGCAGGCCGTACAGGAAGACAATGCTGGGAACTACGCCAAGGCGTTCCCGCTGTACATGAATGCCTTGGAATACTTCAAGACGCACCTCAAGTACGAGAAGAACCCCAAAATTAAGGAGGCTATCACACAGAAGTTCACCGAATACCTGCGCCGGGCCGAGGAGATCCGGGCCGTGCTAGACGACGGGGGACCCGGCCCCGCCTCCAACGGTGGGGATGCTGCCGTGGCGACGAGGCCCAAGACGAAGCCCAAGGATGGCGATGGTGGGGACGGGGAGGACCCGGAACAGGCCAAGCTAAGATCTGGTTTGAACTCCGCGATTGTGAGGGAGAAGCCCAACATCAAGTGGAACGACGTAGCTGGCCTTGAGAGTGCCAAACAGGCTCTGCAGGAGGCCGTCATATTGCCAGTCAAGTTCCCGCAGTTCTTTACTGGTTAGTTTTGACTTTAAGTTACCCGTATTAATATTAATAGTTTGGGGAATTTGTGGATTTTGATTGTTTATGGATGATAAGAAGTGGGTTGGAGTTTTTGAACGGGTTATGTTTGGAATTTTTTGTTTTCAATGATACCCGTCGCTGGAGCTTTGGCTTACGTATGTATGCAAATGAGAGGAGTAATGTTGCCTTTCCTGTGCTATTGCTTATGATAAGAGTTGAAGTTTGGTTTTGAGAAGTCGCGTTGGGCTAGCTTCTTCAAATTACTTAGTTTCTTCTTGCTAAGAAACAAATCTAGTTTTTTCATTCGCTGGTAGAATCTAAGTGGGTTTCTATCAAAAGCAAGAACCAGTGTCTCGCGTTTGTTGTATTATTACCATCCCGTGTCAAACCATTTGATTTCAGTGAGCACCAACACCACTGCCTCCTTTCCTTCTAAGAATGATACAACCTCGATAATCAGCGTTGGGATGTGGCCTAGTATTTAAATATGCGTAGATATGATTGAGCGTTTCTGGTAAAATCTTTCTCACAGTGGGAACTTTCCAGCTTTTTATATGTTTTCAAATGATGGTGAGAATCGAGGTAGTGAATTTGATCACTGCTCTATTTTTACTCTCTAATTAGTCGCTCCATCCTTCATGATATCAACATTATTGTTGTAGCAATCTGCTCGATTCATTTTCTAAGACATTAACCTTCTCACCAATTGCTCTCCTTTTAGGAAAGAGACAACCATGGAGAGCTTTTCTGTTGTATGGGCCACCTGGAACTGGAAAGTCATACTTGGCCAAGGCTGTTGCCACTGAAGCAGACTCTACGTTTTTCAGGTATAATATCCAGCAACTCAAATTGATTTCAATTGCATGAATGTATGTAGATTGTTCCTTGGCTCCTCAAATAAATAGGATTGTTTTCTTAGTGCAAGGGAGCATCCATGATTCTGCCAGTCATATCTTGCACTCACCTTATGTTTTGAACTGCTTTGAATCTTTTTATAAGTCTGTTATTCTCTATTTGCTGTAATGAATTAGTGGTTTCATAGTTCTCTTTCGAGTTGAGAAAGTTAATATATGAGAATACAGGCGTCTCCCCTCTCTTTGGGTGAAAGTTTAATGCTGGGTTGTGGCAGTATGGGCATCTGATCATCTCTGATGTTTCTATATGGATTATAGGAGGCATTTTAGTTATCTATTCTTTAATTCTGAGTGCTGTGTCGATCAAGGTGAGTTATCTTGAGTAATCTGTAACATAGGTTTGAGTTTCTGGAGTTCCTCGTCCGATCAATTATGTAATACCCCAAGTCCCACATGAAGTGAGAGAGCATTAGTAATGATAAAGGAATGACATAAGTTCAAGTCTCATATTGGTTCCTTACTGGGTAGAATTAGGTGTTATAATGATTCCAAGGGGTTTCAAAAACCAATCTTGACTAGTCCTTTTGAAGTCAAAGTGCAGATGTGGCTATCTCTTTCTTTGGATCATTTCAGATTACTTCTCTATATGTAAGCTTTTTAACATAAGAAAAGGATTCCCGACTCGAGACTAGGTTTTCCAATCGTTGATGGCCACATAGACAGTGGCTCATCACAATCTGTAAAGTCTGGATTTGTGGTAGATTTACACCCCTTCATTTAAGGGAAGATCTCACCATTTTACCGAGAGAAACAGCTTGGAGTTTTGCATCAGTTTTTGGGGATTTTGCCTGCCAAATGATTATAATTCCTGCCAGCAAGTCTCGCAGTGAGCTTAATTCATGGCTGGTTTTATTTTTCGCAATTTATTATTCCAGGATTTGAGGCATTTCTTGTGGCAACTGACGTGCTTATTATGTTGCCTTCAAGTAATACAGTTGTAAATACATATTAAGAAATATGTCTATATGTGTGTCCACATGCGAACCAATGAGTGCATGTGTTGCCTTCTTGTTGCATTTGACGCAGATGTCTTTTCCTTGTGCATTTATTTTCTTTTTATTTTCGTATTTTTGGAGGATAGGCTGATAAGTTGGCATTTATCAAGTGTTTTAATTTTCTTCCCAATAGCATTTCATCATCGGACCTGGTCTCTAAGTGGATGGGTGAAAGTGAGAAGCTAGTTTCAAACCTTTTCCAAATGGCTCGTGAAAGTGCTCCTTCTATCATCTTCATCGACGAAATAGATTCGTTATGTGGTCAGCGTGGAGAAGGCAACGAGAGTGAAGCATCTAGACGTATCAAGACAGAACTGCTTGTGCAGATGCAGGTAGTTTTTCGTGTGGCAGGGAACTTTAGATTTTATTGAAATTTTCCTTTTTTATTTATATTACCTACGTATATTTCGGAATACTGAGCAGTTATATCCTAAAATTGGGGGTGTGGGAAAGGGATTTGACATGTATTTGTGCAGTCTATCTCAAAATATGTATGACATGGCCAATACGTGCCATGATGCAAACACATAGTAACAACTGCCATGAGTTTTATTTCTATCATAGCAAAGATGATGAGTAGCAATAACAGAGTTGTGGCTTCTGCATTGATGAAGTTTTTGAATGAACAATTATGTGATATCTTGGTTAGTGCTTAGAGAATTATACCACTTCTCCCATATTCGGATACCATCTCTCAGGCCTTTGTGGAAAGACTGGCATTACCATGATCTCAAGCGCCAAGCTTGAGCCTGAAGTAGTTGTTTAATCTCCTGAAGTTAGATGGGGCTTTGTTTGTTTAGTGCTCAGCTCATTTGCAACATATTTCGTTTTAGCAACAACCATCAGGCTTGTATTCTCAGGCCGGAAGCTGACATTGTTCAAAATTAAGATTTGACCTAATGTAGTGTAGATAGTACTCAAGTAGTGAAATCGTAGTGGCATTTGAAAGTCTCGAGTTCGAGTCCAGGATGGTTCAAGTTAAGAGGGATGTTGGAAGTTTGGATCAAGTTAAGAGGGAAAAAGTTTGTGCTAATATATAAGTTTAGCTTAATTTTCAGTTGGAAAATTTGGTTAAAACAAATCCCAGCTCAAGTTATTTCATTACTTGTTACTTGCTTTTCATAACGTGTACTTGATTTATTTTAACTTTTTCCACATAATATACCTGTCGGATAAAACATTCAGATCTATATAGTATGTTATGTTCCCATCTGATTCCCACTATAATAGGAGGAATTTTGAGTATCGATGAGTTGTACTTGAAGGTGCGTCGTCTTGGTCCAATTTATTAAGTAGAAGCTCCTTGACAAGGGAAATTTTAGCTTTACACAGGATGTTTCTTGTCTTTCGTTGTTTTAGATATGCTATAAAGATTATAATGGTACTTTTTTTGGCTTTTGAACTAGTCTTGAGAAAACTACCAGAGGAGTTAGCTTAGTGGTAAGAGGTAAAGTACCAATAGAGGACTTGATGGATTAAGGTCATGGGTTCGAGTCTCCATAGATGGCGGCAATGCTAAAGAGATGAGATTCATGTCCATATTCCAGATCACCTGCACCTTGCCGCTACGCGAGCGCCTGCAGACCCCCATATCCGTCTAGGTCCCTTCTAACTGGTCCCCAAGTGGGAAAGGTGCTACTATGGTCATGTCCAGTTAGAGGGCCCAACACCTGGTCTTCCTCTTATCCTTTTGATTATAAGAAAGAAAAACTAGTCTAGAGACAAATTTTGTTCTATGCTTGGTCATGTTCTCTCCTTTGATTCTTGTCCTTTCAAGTCTCGCTTTTGTTATCGATCTTCTCCTGCTCTATTGTCTATGGATGTGGATTTCAAGGCCCAGCTTTTGGTGATTTTTTACCTTCAAGATAAAACCATTCCTCTATAATGTTGCCAAAGGTCTGGTGATTATTTCTGAGGTTTGCAATGTGTACTGATAATTTAATCTAGTTGGCTTTGTTTTGTTCTTTGAAGAGCATGTTGGTGCCTCTACATGAGTGAATAGAATGTTGAAAAATTCATGATCTGCCACTGATAAATTTTCAAGCCATGCTATTGATCTCTCAAAATAGTTTGATGAAGTTTTCCAATACCTTTGTTCGTGATGTGACTGGACCTTTTTCTTTCTTGCACTTTAGGGTGTGGGGCACAATGATCACAAGGTTCTCGTTCTTGCAGCTACAAATACTCCCTATGCTCTAGACCAGGTAAACGGGAGCATAAGAAGTTTGGTTTTTCGTAATTTTTCTTGAATCAGTAGAATTACTTTTACCTTGTGACTAAGCATTATGGTGCAGGCCATCCGACGGCGGTTTGACAAGCGTATATACATTCCTCTACCAGATTTGAAGGCCCGGCAGCACATGTTCAAAGTAATGGGAACCATATTTGATTTTGCTTTCTTTTCCTTCAAGTAATTTAGAGGAGAAAAGGGCATCTGGCTATGTAAGTATCATTTTTGTTAGCAGAAAGCTTTATGATACTCCGTTTTGGTTCATACAACCTTAACAGGTGCATCTAGGAGATACTCCTCACAATTTAAATGAAAGTGATTTCGAAAGCTTGGCTCGCAGGACGGAGGGGTTTTCAGGTTCAGATATTGCTGTTTGTGTAAGTGTGATGTGTACATAAAATTATTGATATTTGATTTTGAAGTTCTGCTCCAAGTTGTGCTTAGGAGTATGCATGATGTCAGGGGGGTTCAATTGGAGGTGGCTAACTGCAGTGCCTCTTTATATGTTCTTGACTATGGCAGGTTAAGGATGTCCTGTTTGAACCTGTTCGTAAAACACAAGATGCGATGTACTTTGTTCATACTCCTGATGATATGTGGGTTCCATGTGGGCCAAAGCAGCAAGGTGCTGTCCAAATTAGTATGCAGGAGCTGGCAGCACAAGGACTTGCTTCAAAGGTATTGCAGAAAGTTCAGAGAAGAACTACCATTGTTGCTTTTTCTCTGCTCTCTGTTAATCTTCTGTCCTTTGAAGCATTTGGATGCCCACAATACTCCCGTGATGAATTCATCTTAAGGATGAAAATCGCATTATAGGTCATTTGTCAAACACGAAATCACTCCATCTAGAAACAATACACAATTTCAATTGACTTATAATTCAATGCATTTTAGTGGAATGATATCCATCACAATGCAAGTTCAAAGACAGAATGTCAATGAAATGAGGAAATTTGGTTTTTCTATTCAATTGATTGGTTAATTTAGACAGAGTCAATGGAATTCACCTGATGTGTGCAAATTAACTAGCAAGGTATTTGGGATTTAGTACAAAGGATCTTGAGTGATGGAAATCTTAGCAAACATGGTGAGATTAGCTCCCTGTTGACCGATTCACGGGGAACACAATTCAAATCAGTTGATGATGAATGTGAATTTAATGTTTTGTTCCAAACACATGAATTTGGTGACCAAATTTGTATCACTTTGGCTCAATTTATGTGTTTGCGAAAGGTATGGATGATGGTTGGGCGAGGCTAGTGAAATAAAAGTGTTGGTGTCATGAGATAGATACATTTCAGAAAACAAGTTTTAAGGTGTTGTTCGGTTATGTTGTATTTTGAAGATTTTGTGTTTTGAGAATTTTTATGTGAGGTTAACTTTATTGGTATGCGTGTTGTAGTTATTTTTATGTAGTGTTAAAAATGATGTTTGGTTGTAGAATATTTTGTATTCTGAGAATTCAAAAAAATCCTGAGGATTTTGTTTGGCCGAACAGCCCTAGTGCCTCCATTTACTTTTACGAGGGGTATTGTCTACAAGCTAATAACATGCTTGTTGCTGATTAACACCAATGCAGATCCTTCCACCCCCTATCTCAAAAACAGATTTTGACAAGGTGCTTGCGAGACAGAGGCCTACAGTGAGTAAATCTGACCTTGAGGTCCAAGAAAGATTCACAAAGGAGTTTGGAGAGGAAGGTTGATGATTCGGATAGAATTTCATGCGTTGATCCAACTAGTTGGGAGTACATCGACCTGATTTGTATCTTATTTGTCGGGTGGTGGGTCCAGGGAATTATATCGTCAATATTATGCTTCTTTACATGGGGAAGGTGACTTGACTTTCCCCGTTTCTGTATTCAGATGGAAATACTGAGGTGTGGTACTCACGAAATTGCTTGTCTCAAATTGTGTAAAGAACAGTTTGAAGAATTATGGCCCAAGAATGTTGAACATGATGTGTACTGGATGCTGGTTGGCGTGTGAGTTGTAAGGGCATAAGCAGCTGCAGAGGACCTTGTGAGATAAAAACTATATGAAGTTTCCAGATAACCGTTAAAACTGATCTGGGGTTTTCTTTTTGTTCCCCTCCATCTATTTCCTACTTTTCAACATGGTATTTGGATACAGGTTGCCTCTTTTCAGAGTGTTGGTCATTATTTCTTCGAAAAAGTAGGTCAATGCTCCAAATGTGTTCATCAATGACCCAAGTTGAAGTGGATTGCTTCTGAGTTGAAAGCACACGCCTTGAGTTTTTATTTAACTAATGACCTAAAGTGTATTGTTTGTAAATTCAAAATATTGATAAATTTGTGACTAATCGATTTTTTTTAATGCAAACATAATTACCTCAAAATCTTGGTTAAGAAAATAATAAAAAAAACTAAAATTATTTATTATTCTCATCAAATCATCTCTTTATATTATAGCAAACATAAAACATGTACTCAAATAATCTCTTCATTTTCTTATCCACTCATATAAAATTTAACTTTTTCTCAAAATTTAATAAAATTTTGATTTCTCTCAATTTTCATCGTATTCCTAGAATTTCTAAAAATTTTAGGAATACTACTGTCGACATTGAACCGAGTTGATAAACCTGGTGAAGCTTCTTAGAATCACTCATAAAATCTGCTTCCATCTTTGAAGGAGTTAATTTGTGATTGGGAAGCTTATGCAATGCCCTAAAAATTCACCATTCAATGGGGGCTTAAACCCAAGTCCGGTGTATTTAATCTTCACTCCAATGTTCTAGCACATATATATTCACTTGTACGAATAACATTGCTTTAAAGTAAAAGCTAGAAGTCAATTAACATTTGTAAATGCCTTATTTTCTTCTTCTTTTTTGTTTTTGTTTACTTTCTGTAATAAAATATAGCCATAACTATTTTGAAAGGTTTTAAAAGACGTTCAACCATTGAATTGAATTTAATGTGCCTGATTATGCTTTGATATGGGAGATTAGGATCCTCAGCAAAATTTAGATCTCAAATTACATAGTACAATTTAGAGATAAATAGTATTGCATTGTCCAATTGGGGTAAGTAATTGAGAAGAATCTTAGTTCTTACTTTGGAATTGCATCCTTGAAGGTAATGTATTCAAATCTTGCATCACTTAATTGTATTTGACAATTGGGATAAAAAATTGCAGAGGATCATAGTGCTTTATTTTGGAATTGCATCATCAAAGGTAAAATGTTCAAGTCTTGTATCACTTTTTTTTTTTAGTCAAAAATCCTAGTTCCATACATACTTCCAGAAACAAGTACGAAGTCATGGCGGATCAGTCTCTGCATACAACCAAAACGATACAGAACCATGCATAAGTAATTGAGGATTGCCTCCGTGGCTAAACACTGAGGCGGCCTAACGAGCCAAATGGTGCACTGTCATATTTGCACCACATGCACTGCCTTCCATTGCTGAAACTTCTCTAGTAATCGGTGTATATGTCCTCTATCTCCATGTGTGACCTCAACTCACCTTCCTCACCCTTCTCGCCAGCTCTAAAACCTCTTGTTTCGTACCTTCGTGGACGACCTTGTATCACTTGTTGGTTTGGCCTGTGAACACTTCAATCGCAAATTCGCAAGAGTTGGAACCCAGCTAACGGCCCTATTAAATTTTTCGTGCAAAAGGGAAAAAAGTTTGGAACATATAACAAATAGCCGGATCGGCGCCGGCAATTGGGGCCCATGCGTTGAGTAATACCACATTGATCATCCATATGATCATGTTTTCAAATCAAAATTTTGCATGGTAACTTGGGAGTGAAGAATACGACAACATGGGTTGTGTCCGATGATCAAAACCCCTTTACGGAGGAACAGTAAAAGCTTCAGAGGGTTCTCATCGACGCTTACAGCAGAGCAGGCACAACAAATCAAAGGTCCCTGAAGTAATCTTCTGGAATTTAAATGGCAAACCTACTTATTAAGAAAAGAGCCAAGATTGGAGTGAAGGGGACAAGAAACTCAAAAAATCTTTAATTTGGTGTTGTGATTTAAATAAAACCAGTTTGTAAACTCTTATTCAGCTATGCAATTTTTGTTTCCTGTTTCGGTAAAACAAAATCCATCACACGGTCAAAAAATCTAACACCTAACTTTACATGCACAGTGGACGTAAAATATGATCTTTCCCAAATTCATTGTATATTCACCTGAACATGATCAAAATTTCATGGGTGCTTTTTGGAGTTCTATGTACAGTATACTCTCATCAAGGATAGCATAGATAACTCTTAATTGAACTACCTTTACTTCTGCCACAGATAATGATTTCCTTGTTTTCTTGTTTGAGAGCAAGATGAATAAACTCCACACAACAGGTTCCCCGGAATTTCTAGGAGTAGATTCCATTCATCAATGTAAATCAGATGCCAATGGACTCATGTTCAAATATCATTGCTGGGGTCATTGACACAGGTAAATGCTCCATATGTTAGATCTCCTCTTAATCCATCACCAATATATTATCTTCCATTTACTTTGCAGGAATTTGGCCTGAATCAAAGAGCTTCAGTGATGAAGGATTGGGCCCTGTAACCAAGGAGTTCAAGGGAGAATGTGTTAGTGGTGAACATTTTACAGTGGCCAACTGCAACAGGTACCAAATGTTTTGAACACTGAAGAATTCACTCCCATGCGGCTAACCCTGACATTTGGGGGAGAATTCTCAGGAAGATTATAGGTGCCCAGTTCTATTCACAGGGGGTTTGCAGCAGAGAAGGGTCCCCTTGAATCTTTCAACCTCTCTTTCTTCCGGTCATCTGAAAATAGGTAAGGTCAGGGAACCCACACAATAGCTGGACCCATGGTAGATAACATCAGCTTCTTCAGTATGGCCAGAGGCTCTGCAAGAGGTGGGGCACCAAGTGCCGGACTTGTCATCTACCAGGCTTTGTTGGTTTAATTTGGGCAGCAATACTGACATTGGCATGGATTATTCAATTGCTGATGGAGTTGATATCCTTTCTCTTTCCCTTGGCCCTAATCCTTCCCAGCCTATTTCTTTGAAAATGCAACCTCTATCGGAGCTTTCCATGCATTCCAAAGAGCCATTCTTGTTTCTGATCGTTCCCAGCATGTCTTTGAAAATGAAATCTCTATTGGAGCTTTCCATGCATTCCAAAGAAAAGTCACATTGGCAAGATGTGTATTGAAGAAGGAAATTCTGTGCTTTCAGGGCTTCTCTTTAACCCCTATCAAGATGAACAGTTCTTATGGTTTGATATCTGAGAGTTTTGCGGCTGCCCCAGGAATTCCAGCAAAAATGCAAGGTATCTTTTATATTTGAGGGGGAAACAACTTCTTCTCTATCTGATACATGATCTAGTTCCTACCCACCAATGTAAAGGAAGAGTGTTAAAACCAATTCACTTCCAATGGAAATTCAATTCAATAGGTGAAGAATTCTCACTGGTTTTTAGTTTCTTCCTAAATCATAAGCAAAGACCTTTTTTTCTTGATAGTATAAACAGAACTTATATCAACAACTTTCATGGTTTATATTCCTCCCTCACAGAAAATGCTACGAATCTTCAAACTAGAAGGATGTGATCTCAAAAAATTATCCTCCTAATCTTTACAATATCTGTCGTTTCACCACCTTCCAAAACTTTCAGAGCGTTCTAAATTTCCAAGCATCTATCACCACATGCTACATAGTCGTACTCGAAAGTTCCGGACTCCTTGCAATGGAACCCATTGTTAGGCACTGAAAGTACTAACTTCCAATTTTGTGCTCATATGCAGATATGCTTTAATTCTCTTGGTACCCAGGTACATAAGTCTATGACGTTCAACTTGAGTCAAGACCTTTAAACTGCATTCATTGATCTATTGCCTTAAAAGTTTTATTTTTTGTAGCAGCTTTTGCAAAAACAATATACCGGACCAAACCTCAGTCGGGGAAAAATTGTGGTGTGCACAACAGACACCGTTAACGTTAACTGAAGAGAAAAAAGCATACTTTTAAGACAAGCTGGTGCAGTTGGAATGATACTAGTCGACCCATAACTCAAAGATGTTGGCTTCCAGATTGTCATCCCTGGCACTTTAATTGGTCAAGAAGAAGCAGAAAAACTTCAACTATCTATGATTACAGAAAAGTGAGTTCTTCAATTGTAAAAAGTTGTCCCCAGAGAGAGAGAGAGAAAGAGAGAGAGAAAAAAGAAAAGCTCCACAACAGAGTCAAGTGAACCTTAATTAATCATGAACTAAATGTTAATAAATCACCAGTCACTTAAATTATGGCACGAATCCAGTTGCTAGAATCTCTCCAATAACAGAAATCTTAATTATGAACACTTAACCTATCACCGTATTTTTTCCATTGGGGTCTAATTTTATAACTCCGGATATTATTATGCTAACTTAATCTAATTTCTCGATTTCATAATCTTAAAGAAAGAAAGATTATGCCAGAATGATGGGAGAAAAGGGGTACATTAATGGAATCTCTCAAGATAAGCAGCATGACAAGGAGAAGAAAAACCATGGTGTTACCCGAAAGTGCAAATTCCTATTGCAGCTGTATATCATAGGACTTGGAGTGAATATTTTGACAGCATGATCTCCAGCATCAACTACATCTGAATATTCTGTCAATTATAACATAATCTCTTGCCCACATGTTTCAGCAGTTGCAGTAATTTTAAAATCCTACTAACCTTTGTGATCTTCAGCAGCCATAATGTCTGCAATAATGACAACCGTTAGTTGCTTGCAAACTACAGTATCAGATTATTGCAATTTTACTCATGCCTCTGACTGACAAGTCTATATTGTTTCACAGCAATGGACAAAGATAACCCTCAAAATGCCACAGGAAGGGATACAAAGGCACTTGGACGACACTGTTGACTACGGTTCTGGACACCTTAACCCAATGGCAACATTCAACCCTGGACTTGCATATGATTTCGATTCCCATTAGATCATTGATTATCTCTGCAGTACTGGTGCTAGCCCTGCACAGTTGAAAAACTTTACCAGGGAACTAGTACGCTGCGAGAGAACCCTGCTATGCCTTCCTACTGTTTAATTACCCTTCAATTGGTGTTGCTACCATGAATAGAAGAATATCTGTTTATTGAACTGTCACTTATTATGGTAAAGCTCCAACAGTATATGTTGCATCTATTGAATACTGATATAAGCAACTTATGATATTCACAAATAGAACAACAACCTTTGGTTTTGAGCTTCTATACCAGCAATTCCTAGAAATTGGATGAGGTGTGTTGTAACTTATGAGTGTGCCGAAAGAAAATGTTAGTTCTTCTTGCATGGATTCATATGAGAAAATCTTGTGTTATAGGGTTTAAGATGACTGCCTTAGAGGCCCGGGGAGATTTGACCAAATGCAGCACACAAAATTCAGAAAAAAAAAACAATAATGAATTATTTAAAAGAAGAAATTCCCAAGTACCAGGTGCAATTTTCACTTGCCTCTTGAACCAATATTTTAGCAGCATAGTGGAAAAATGACACTTTCAGACTTCATGGGGCCAAACAATTAATGTGAGTCAAGATATCAACCTCTTGCGAAAATGACGCAAATATCTTTGGAGATACAGCTCAAGTAATCAACCTTCATAAATTGTTAAAATATGGTATTTCTTCATGTTAAGGAAAAGTTTTAAATCCCTGCATCCCTAAGCAATGTTAATTGTTTTGTTTGGTAATCCTAATCATTGCCAGCATATTTTTAGGATTCTACTTCTTGGACTATCTTTGCAATGTGATTTCCCAATAAGGATATTTGGAAAGCATACAAGTTACATAGCTCCTTTGCCTTAGAATTGTCTTGTTGGCACGCTAAACTTTTGGAAACTTCCTGGAGGTATCACCAATAATCCCCACATGTGCATGAACCGCCTTTAAAGTGATGGAATCGGTTAGAGTCCCTGACAACAATGTCTCTGGCTTCAAGGATTGATATTAACTTAAAAACAGTGTGACAGTCTCCACAGACACTAAGGTTCTTCACAATCTGGATAGGAGTCCCTGGAGATGTAGTGATCAATCCAAAAGCAATGGCCAGCCTTTCACTGTGTTGAGAAAGGATGGTTTCTTTGTGTTCATCTTCAATGTCGTGAAGCACATAATTTGTATCGGGCCGATATCCTGCATCCTTCATCCGTATTTTCAATTCTTCTAGTTTAGCGTATATATGATCTGACAAGGGATGTGAAAGATCACCAGCCAAGAATGAGTAGGTCTTATTCTTGACCTCAATCCAGCTGTAACCAGCTTCCTTTTTTCACTTTTCTCTCATCCATCAACTTTCTCACCTTAGCTCTTTCTTGCCAATTTCCTGTTGCAGCATAAATATTGGATAGTAAGACATATGCAGCTGAGTCTTGAGGCTGGAGTGAAATGAGCTTTTCTGCTGCAAGTTCACCCATCTCTGAATTACGGTGAACATGGCAAGCAGCCAAAAGAGTTCTCCATACAGTTGTGCCTGCAGGGAATGACATCTGATTTATGACAGCTATTGCCTATTCAAGCAGTCCTGCACGGCTATATAGATCAACCATGCAGGAAAAATGCTCCATGGTTGGTTCAATATGTTGAAGTATCTTTGACCTTCGGCTACTAAGCCAGCATGTGTACATGCAGAAATCACTCCAATGAATGTTATATAGTCCATTTCTATCTTTTGTGTTCTCATTTCCTCAAATACCTCGATAGCCTTCTTCCCGTAACCATGTTGTGCATATTCAGATATCATTGAGTTCCATGAAACAAAGTCTCTTTCGCGTTGCCTCTTGAAAACTTTATTTGCACTCTCAATATTTCCTCTCTTGGCATACATGGTAACAAGGGCACTACTTACACATAGAGCATTATCTAGTCGGGATTTGATTGAGCAAGCATGAAATTGTTTCCCCTGCTCTACTGCTGCTGTAGGTGAAGCACAGGCATTAATGACACTGCAAAAAGTAAATTCATTTGGTTTGACCCTCTCTTTTGCCAACTGGAGAAAAGTTTTGGCAGCTCCCTCAGCATCTCCTCTTTGAGCATATCCAGCTATCATCGCTGACCATGTCACGATGTCCTTATCATCAATTAATCCAAATACTATTTAAGCGTCATCAACATAGTCCATCTTAATGTAAGCATATAAGAGTGCAGTTCCTACTGAAGGTGATTTCTCGTAATTAGTTTTAACGACTTGTGCATGTACTTGGAAGGCAGAAATTGCAGGTTGAGCTGTAAGGATGGTAGAATAAGTGAAATGGTTTGGTCGAACACCTTCCCTGTTCATTTGGCAAAATAAATTCACTGCTTGAATTCTTCCACCGTTCCGCAAGTACCCACCAATCATGGCCGTCCATGACACCACATTCTGGAACCCATGCATCGTAGAAAAAAGTTGAAATGCATCGTCCATAACACTACACTTACTGTAAGCTACCATAAGTGTCGTTCTAATGTTGTGATCAAATCCATACCCAGTTTTGAGAACCAGACAATGAAGCTGGCTCGCAAAGCCCAATTCTTGAAGATTAGCACATAGCTTAATCGTAGTAGCTAATGTCATCTGGGTAAGAGTTACACCTACAAGCCTCATTTGACAACATTTCAAGCGCTTCTAATTCGAGCCCATTTGCTAAATAACCTGCAACCATACCATTCCAAGAAACCTCATCCCTGTTGTCCATACAGTCAAACACAGCTCTAGCATCTCTAACCATCCCTGACTTTGAATACATATTAATTAAAGAATTGTATACAAATATCGTAGAATCAAAACCACTCTTTAAAACCATTCTGTGAAGTTGAATTCCCTTCTCAATCATTCCAGCATCTGCTAAAGTTCCAAAAATAGTTGCAAAAGTAAACGGGTTAGGTTTAATACCCTCAACTTGCATCCGAAAGAACAATTCCAGGGCCAAAGCATTCAACCCATTCCGTGCATAACCAGAGAGCAACGAAGTCCATGACACCACATTTCTCTCATCCATCTCATCAAAAACTCTCCTTCCATCTCCTACGTTCTCGGTTTTCATGTGCATATCAACAAGAGCGGTTCCCACGCTAACATCCTCCGCAAACCCAGATTTTATACATTGACAGTGCACTTGTATGCCCACATTTTGATCAAACAAGCATCCGCAGACCCATGGATTCCTCCATGAGTCGTTGGGTTGTAGAGGATTGGTCCTGTTTTGGTTTATCTAGAAAAAAAAAAAGCATCCGCAGACCCTCAAGACACACGACAGGGTAGACCCATCAACAGGTAGACTCGAATGATGAAGCTCCAAAAAGAGATGGAGAGCTTCAAGTTTACGCTCAGTGCGGGAGTACTCAAAGAGCAAGTGATTATATTTCGAAACGTCTTTTTTTGGTGACTTTTGTCGAACAGGTAGTGTCTATCGCCTCCGACGCAGGAACCACTCGTTGGAGTAGTTTTGGTGTCGAAGGAAATGACATGGTATTGAGACAGAGGATTTGTGTCGTATGTGCAACAGAAGAGTTTGAGAGTTTCCAGTGTTTGCATTGTCCGGGACTTTGTAAGCGTCTTTATAGAGGAATACACACTCATGATCTCTTCCGCTGTTAACAGTTGAATTTGGCATCAGAGCAAAATTTCGGCGAATGTCCTAAAGTAACAAATATCAAATAGATGGCCGGGAAAAAAAATAGATTAATTGAACAAATCAAAAGTGATTCAATAAATTAATTACCCAACCAGTGAATGAATTTAAATAGGGATACACTTTACACTCCCCTGCAGCATCTTTTAAACATTTTTATTAATTAATATGGAAAATAATTTTTTAGTGGGTAAAATGACAATTTTTTCCCATTTTTTTGCAGTAATCATTTTATGTAAGTACAATTTAATTTTATATCAAAAATATAATTTTAGAAAAAAATTTAAAGGAGGGTGAAAACTTATGAAATCAATAGTTTATAGGTGCAATATGATAAAAATAAGGGTTAAATGCATGTCATGCCCATGTGGTATGCAGTAATAGCAAATATGTCCCTGAGGTAAACAAAGTCCTTTTCATACCCCTGAGGTAAACATTCAGGCGCAAATATGCTCTTTCATACTCCTGAGGTAAACATAACGGAAGGACATATTTGCTCCTGAATGTTTACCTCAGGGGTATGAGAAGGACTTTGTTTAACTCAGTGACATATTTGCTATTACCGTATACCACAGGGGCATGACATGCATTTAACCCTAAAAATAATATATTTGGTGTCAAAATTTATCATTATTTTTTTTGCAGTGATCATTTTATGACAGTAAAATTTAAGTTTATGTAAAAAAAATTCAGAAAATTTTTTAAGGGATGAAAACTATCTGAAATCAATAGTTTAAAAGTACAATAGGACAAAAATAATAAATTTGAGTACAAATTGTTAAAACTTTCACATTTGGAAGTTGTAAAGTGTATTTAATTTATTTAAATAATTTTGGGATGAATACAATTATCTATAAATAAATTACCGAAAAATTCAATAATAGGTGTATATATATATATTTATTAATTTGGTTTCATATCTCATTTTTGGTATATTTGATTATTTGTTTTTTTGAAAAAACGCACGTGAGAGATAGCGCCTGTTAAAAATAATACAAAGCGAAAAACAGTAAATATGATCAAACATTCGACCAGCCATAATTGTTCAAGCACATTCATTGATTTGTTCTAGAAAAATCTACAAATAAATTTCTTATTGACAATTTATGGAGGGACCTTTTAGCTTATTATTAAGCGTGTATTTATAAGCTACAAACTATCTATTAAAATTGAACTTTAATTATTATTTTTCTCCGTCGGCTTGAAAGCTGGAAAGGTGAAACTGGATATATTGGGGTACTGTCAATGGGTACGTCTCCACCACGCTTAGCATTCAAACGGAAATATGTTCGTTTCACACGTTTTTTTAGGATTCTAAGTATATTTACACTACTATCATTAAACATATTTAGAATTCAAAAATAAACATCAATACATTTTACACAATCTTCAATAATTTTTTAATATTTTATTCAACGTAAATTTTCTCTCTCTATACTTTTTCACATAACCTCAATATTTTTTTATTAAACAATTACATCAAATCATTTCTCTCTCCACTTTACACAAACACCAATAAAATACTATTCAATATAAATATTCACAACTTATCTAAAATCCTACCTTTTTACTGAACATAACCATGTTTTGCATTTAGTTCCTCAGTGGTTGGAGGCTTTTGTACATTCCTACCAGACAAACAGAAATTACAGAAGCATGAAGAAGTGATACTCTAATGTCACAAAAAAGAATTACCAAATACCTTTTTTTTTTCTGTAAGAAAGATGACGGTATCTCCTATCTTTATTCAATAACCTCACTTATAAAAGAAGAATACTGTGGTTACATAAAAAACCAGATAGGAGTAGGACTCACAAAATACAAATAAAAAGAACTCAAAATTACATAAACTAACTTGCAAACCAAAAACAAAACAGCAGAACTAAAATCTAATATTAGTAAAGTCCAATTTGTCAATTTATCAATACGCATAATACCTCTCATAATATAAGGTAAAAAATCTAGCACAGTGTTTGTGAACATAAAATTTTAACCTAAAATTTTAACATCATTACATTCTCATTTTCTCTTCTTCCTTTTTTTCTAACTTTTTTACTTGTTACCAACTTTTTCACTCACTTTTTTATTCTCTCTCCTTACTTTTTTACCTAACTTTTTTACACTTTTTACTAACTTTTTCATTCTCTCTCCTTACTTTTTCACAAACCCTACCCTGAAATTTTACTTACACAAACACTATGCTAAACCCACACATTGAATGTGATGATCATCAACTGACTGCAGAACATGATATTCTTTGCCACCACCAAAATTCACATTCCTTCATAAAGTCACTTCTTTAGCTAATCAATCTGCTGCCATATTACCAAAATATAACCATTGCATGGAAACTTAAAATCTAAGGCTTGAGATTATTTTTTTTCTACTGCTGCTTGCAACACATGAATTCCATAAAACCGCTACTGCCTAGTAGTCATCCCTTGCTGCTGCATCCACATTTACTTTAACGAATTGGGGTGGTGGTGGTCTCCATCTTGTGGGTTGAAATGGTATTTCGGTCAATTTTTCATGTGTTTTAACAGTCAAATTGAAAGGATGGTGAGGATTGATATCTTTTGAAATTTATGAGGTGTAATTAGACAAATTAAAAGCTATAATGTTATTTTTGTCTATGAGACGTGGTATGATGTTTACGTACTGTGATACCAAACTGAAGCAGGACGGGTAGAAACAAATAAAACATTTGTTGTCCGTAATAGAGTATAGGCATATCACTCGTACCTATGAAGGAATATTTGTTATTGTTTTGAGTCTGATCAACAATTACATTAAGGGCATAATTGTTATTTTATTTTATTTTTAAAAAAATCAATTTTCAGCTAATTTGACGGAAATTTTTTTAGTAATAATATAATGTGTTAGGATGGATAAATTATGGGTGCAATTGATCTCAAACACTTGAAAAAGAGGAAATGAAATTGCTTTTAGCTTTCCTAATTATATTGAAACTAGAACGGAGTTTTGGGCATTTCCTTTACTTCTGCTTCATACGTTTTAGCAGATGTAATGGGCTAATCCTACACTTTGTGTACTCACCAACAGCAGAAAAAGATTCAAAAAGAAAAGGCCGAAAATAGACGTAATGACTCTCTCTATTCTCAGCCGTTGATGTCCTTTAACCTTAAATCTCTATGTGTCAGAGAGCTCCGTTAAGTATATGGATCATTCTCACATACAACTAAAAAACATATCTCAAACAAAACCTACATCCACCTCCAAGGATACTTACATACTAACTTGTGAGTGCTAGAAAGTCTTAACAAATATTTTTTCGGACTCAATACTTACAACCAGTGGCGTAAGGAAGAGGTAGCGGTCCTGGGCGGCCGCTATCCCTCACCCCACCCAAAAAAAATCTGCATTAGATTTTTTATTTTTATTTAAAAAAAAAGTAAGCCTAGGCCCGATACCCCTGATGCTCAGGCCCAGGCCAATTATATACACATTTTAAAACATAAAGCCTGATCCGATACCCTTGGCCCAGACCCTTTTTATTTTTTTTTAAAAACGTCACAAAAAGTGGGTTGCGTTTGTAGCACTTAACCAATGGCCCCACCCGTTCCGTCGGACCAGATTTCGGCCTAGGTAGTCCACTGGATCATGAGCCATAACCAATGTCGCAGGCCCAAAAAAAACAAAAAAAAATTTCTTCACATCGTCGTCCGCTGCCAGTATTGTTCTGTCAGATTCAGAAATGCGGCCAATTGTAACGTCATTATCACAAGCATGCCAGGCTTTGGAGTCGTACTTATTTTTCCATTTCAATCCAAAAGTCACAATTGCCCTTCTGTACAACTGCACTACGCAGATGTTTTTTCACACGTCCTAATCATAATAATCATAATTCTATTCTATATGGCCAACCATAATATATTAAGTAATGTGTCAAAAATATCATTATTTTTATTTAGTTAAAGATTTATCCAAAATAGAGTTGTTTATGATAAGTGGATCAGGAAAATTTTATTAGAAAAACATTAAGAGTTTGTATTTTTATGGTATTATAAGAATTTGAAAATCCACAGAGGAAACTTTTTCCAATTATAGAGCTCGATATTAATTATATTTGTAATTGAAATTATCTGCAAAATAATTCGACTGCCAGATCACTCTCACGATTACGTGCGCATCTGGAAAAACCTTTCAATACTCGCCTTCATAGGCAAGCATCCACTTTAAAGTTTAAATTACTAAAAATTATCCATTCTCCAACATTCAACGATCTCCAAAGTAAACCACCTTCTTAGTTTTCAAGAACCAGTTGGGCCATAATCGTAATTTAGAGAAGATTCCCAAATATGGTTTCTTTCATTGGAGTAGCACGAGATGTGATAGTATATGTCATGTATTGTCTGTTCTTTTGAGGCTAGCTTCCTTCGTTACCTATATATATGCCGGTTATTAAACCTCTCTTTGTTTGTATGAGTTCAATTGCAGGTCTTGGCTCCACTTCCAATTGGGTTTGCAGTGTTTTTGGTGCACTTGGCAACCATCCCCATTACGGGAATTGGCATCAACCCTGCAAGGACTATATTTCCGTCTAGACTATGGACAATGCAGGATAGTATTTGAGTCTAGGAAATTTTTTATTCCCATAGAAGTCAAGAAGACTCTTTTGCCTATATTGTCAGATTGTGTTATAAGTGATTGACATCGTACTTGCTATATAGTATCTGAGGCTCCTTGGTAAAACACTTGTACTGATCATCACATGGCATTTCCCTCCCTTTTCACCTAGACAAACCAAAGAAATTTACTGTATGATGACTTGATTTTCCATATTGGCTGCCATTTTTGGAGAAACCTACCAAGTTGATGTACTGTTTTGCAACATTTTCAAAAGATGCAAAATCGTAGGATGCAATTGTCACTTCTCAGTCGCAGTACATAACACGCTACATGTATTGTAATATTTTTAATGCTTTTAGTCTTTTTATTTTTTGATATTGTAATTGTAAGACAAATTTTAGCATTATATAAAAAAAAATTGTCATTTCGTCTTTAGAATTAGACCCCCCTGAATTTGGTCCTGGTTCCGCCACTGCTTACAACCTAAGTGTTTTTACTAGATATACACTCCAGCTGACTAAGTGTTTTTAAGATTCATCACTCAAAAGTACCTATCAACCAAGGATATAGTAGTATGATCTAACCAATGACCGGAGTACAATAATGGTGTAAAGGAAAAGGCTTTAAATCTCACACTAACCCAACTTTGAATACGATCATTATGAGAGAGACTAGAGTTTCAAAGATAGGATTTTCAATAGAAATTAGAATGTACAAGTCTTGATTAAATATCTGCTTGACTCCTTTATAGTGAGACGTACTTTTTTTGACCGTTTGGGTCTATTAAATTATGAGAGAGATGCTCCAAGTTTCAAAGATAAGATTTTGAATAAAATGTACAAGTCTTGATTAAATCTCTCTGACTCATTTTATAGTGAGACGTAATTTTTAAAAATAACTCGCTGAGTTTTAGTATTTTTTTAAAAAACTCACTGAGTTTTAAAAATTTTCAAAACGCTTACTGAGTTTGTCATTTTGGTATCAAAACTCATTGTACCTAACGCCGTTAGACATGTTTAACGGAACATTCATCTCGTCCAATCACAATGTGACACGTGTCATTAAATAAAAAATATTTTTTATAAAAAAATAATAATAAATCAAAATTAATTTAAAAACGTAATTTAAAAAAAAAGAAATTTACAAATAACTCACTAAATTTTAGCTCATTTTTAAAAAACTCACTGAGTTTTATACAATTTCAAAACGCTCATTGGTTTGTCATTTTAGTATCAAAACTCACTCGACCCAACGCTGTTAGAGCGGGGATGTGACTCATGTCATTAAATAAATAAAATAAATAAATCTAAAACTAATAAAAAAACACAATTAATTTTTTTTAATATATATAAAAAAAAGAGCAGGGACCCCTGATCCGTTCCGTGTGGAGGGGGAAATCCCAGAACTGGGCGGCCAGAGGGAGGGCTTCTCCACCCCGAGCGATGGTCTCTTTGGGTTGCGGGATATGGGAGGTCCCCCAACACCCACCCAGACACGGATGGGTGGAGGGGGTCCACCTATGGCAGCCCAGAACTGGGCAGCTAACGGAGGGTCACGTGTCATTAAATGTGACACGTGTCACATCCCCGCTCTAACAGCGTTGGATCCAGTGAGTTTTGATACTAAAATGACAAACTCAGTGAGTATTTTGAAATTATTTAAAACCCAGTGAGGTTTATAAAAAGGAGCTAAAACTTAGTGATTTATTTGTAAATTTCTTTTTTTTTTAAATTACGAGTTTTTAAATTAATTTTGATTTATTTTTTATTTATTTAATGACACATGTCACATTGTGATTGGACATAATGAATTTTCCGTTAAACATGTCTAATAACGACGTTAAGTCCAGTAAGTTTTGATACCAAAATGACAAACCTAGTGAGCGTTTTGAAACTTTTTAAAACTCAGTGAATTTTTTAAAAAGGCACTAACACTCAGTGAGTTATTTGTAAATTTCCCTTTTTTATAATGGTTTGGGCCTATTAAGAGGGCATTTGTTTGCCGAAATTTCGGAGAATATTCCCAAAATTTTAGGAATCAAGCTTGAAATTTTTTGGTGCTTGTAAAAAGATGGTGGAATTTTAAAATTTTTTAATTTTATTTTGAAAATTTTAAGGTTTAAATAAAAACTAATGATTGCAATGATTGTTAGTTTTTTATTTTTATTTTTTTTTGTTTTTATTTCGTTTTTAAACACCACATGCTTTTGTCTTTTTCTGTTTCCGCTGAATATTTTTTCTGTTTTTGCAATCATTCTTTTTTGCTCCTCCTCGTTACGCGCCCTTCCACCTTTTCTGCAACAATGCTATTCCGTCTTATTTTTTTTCTCTTACTTGCTACACTGCTACCAGGTGCTGGTCAGATGAAGCGTTTGTCTGGCACGGTGGGACCACGTACGGCTGGAAACTTTTGGATAGCAACTGCGTTTGTTTTGCTCGAAATTTCGGACTCCGAAATTTCGAGCAAACAAACGCCACCTAAATATAAGAGTCGTTTAAAAATGTTAACTTTGAAATGTCTAATCAGGATTTCACTGATATGAAAGACTCATCTCTACATATGAGTCGATTTATTTGGACAAATTCAAATTTTCTTCTTCTACTAAATGTATGAGTTGACTTGTTTAATTCAGGGTCCAGCGTCTCATTTTGTTGGTTGAAAAGTATTCTTCCAAACACTATTTTTGTAACTGACTTCTATTGGGTTTTGTGAAAATTAATTTATATATAGAATGAGTTGATATAGTTTTTTTATATTTCATAGAAGATTGGGTTTATTGTCGTTGTGGAAAAAGTGTAGATCGAATTAGTTGTCGAAGATTTTAAAAATTGAAAAATTTAAATTATCAAAAATTAGCTAAATTCCTCTACTGATACACACGTACCAGGCTTACCTAGTTAAACTCTTATGTTCTACTATTTTTATTTCTTGTGAGCAAAACTCTGCGTTTACTATTTGATAACCAAACAATACAATTATAGGGCTTTCCTATTCCATCTCATCCTCTTTTCTTTTGAGGGGAAGGAAAGGGGAGGGGGGTTCCTTGTTTTGTAAGTTGCATTACATTTTTTGTGAAGAATGTTGAGAAAAATATTATTTTGCGTCGTTATATTTAGCTCCTGTTTTTTGTTTCTTGGCTATATTTAACTCTTCAACTACACAAATACATCCATGCGATTTTGGATGCGGTTAAATACGTCCAGCCCAAAACGAATTGGGTTCTGGCCCAAGAGCGATGAAAAGGCTTCTCAAGTTCGGCCCACCGGATATTGGCTTGGTATTCGTAGTGGACTGAATACCATTTTCCCGATTGAGATAGCCATGCAGACCAGGACAGGATCTCCTTGTTGCGGGAGACTGTCGTGGGTTGGATGCGCCCAATTAGTTTGTAATAGGGCTGCACACAACCGAATCGGATTTGCGGTCCGATTCTAGTTTTTAAAATACGGTTCGGATCAGACCGGACAAAATTTATTAATATAAATAAAAAAAAATTATAATTTTTAATACAAATTATAAACTTAAAACGTTTAATTTTAATCTAAACTAAAACTTTACATTTTTATATGCACTTCCCCATTTGAAATTAACCTAAAAAAATTAAAAAAAAATTGAAAAATTAAAACCGATCCGGACCAGACCGCATTTAGTAGGACCGGACCGGACCACTTATAAGTGGTCCGGTCCGGTCCTCTATTTTAAGAGGACCGTATATCCGGTCCGAAAATATCCTGGTTCAGCCCTAGTTTGTAACCGCCTGCAGTCATAATTACGGGAATGACCTTGGCTAAGCAAATATAGTCGGCATGTCCTATATATATTAACCAGGCCCACGAGTACCATAGGGGTCCTTTAAGCATGAAGTTTGAGAGCTCTTGAGCCCAGCCCACGAGGTTTTGCGCGTTAGAGCACGTGCTCATCTTGAGGCCGAGCTGAGCTCATTTGTTTTTTTTGTCAAGCTTGAACTCATTTAAAATTTAACAAGCAAGTTTGAACAAAAAGATTTAAGCTTTATTCGAGCTCTTATATGTGTTAAACGAGCCGAATTCGAACATTTACTACTCGGTTGACTCGGCTCATTTACAGCCATAATGATGATTATTTGCTAAGCTTATCTTATTCTCGAAAACGGATAAGTAATCGTAGATTAAGAAAAAGGTTAATGATAAACATGTTATCCTCCCTCTTCCGATAAGTCATAAAATAGCTCGACTTATAATCTTACTACAACCATTCTTATCTTAATTCTACTCCAATTGTTATTCCTCTGGGTCCCTGAAGTAACAAATTTACCATTTAGCTCCCTAAGATATTGATTTCGGGAAAAAGAGGCCCCTCCATCTACCATTAACGTTAAATGTTAACATATGGAAATTTTATTGAGTTTGAGATTTTGAGGGGAGAGAATGAGGGAGGTGGTCTTGTGGGGATGGGTAGGGGAAAAATAATAATTTTTTTTGGTGTTCTGTAACCTTAGCTAATGTGGCAATGATGTGACGTAAGTGGCTGATTGGGGTAGCACTGACGTGGTATTTGTGGGTTAACACATTTAGATTGGACATGTTACGCTATTTGATTGGATTGATGTGACATTAATTTCACGTATCAAAATTTACTATTAACAGGAGGGGACGAAAGTGTCTCTTTTTTCCAAAATCATTACCTCAGGGAGTTAAATGAAAAATTTAATACTTCAAGGACCCAATTACAACTTTTTAATACAGCAGCGCAGGGACCGTGGATGTAATTTCGCCTAATTATTTTACACGCTTCATAACATGTATTAATTAATCTCTCTTTGAGATCTATAAGCTCTATCACTTTGGCATCGGTCTTCAGTGCAGCCTCTAATTCTGTGTTTTGCATATCCACACACTCGTCTTGTTCAATGGTCAAACCATAGCAGGAGGTGCTTCCTTGTTGACACCATTCGTTCGTTTAATAGGGTTGTTCCTAATAGGGTCCGCTAACAAATATTGGCCATTAAATCATTAGTAGCTACTCTACTTATTCTTTCATTTAAATCATGCACTTAAAACTAAATAACTGAATCACTTATAAAACAATGCATTGTCTCTTTTAATACTCAATGTGTGTGTAATACTCCTCCCTCCCTCGATCCACGTATTTACTATGTTTTATGTATGGATGTATTTTTGTTTGATAATAAGTTGAACCACTATGATAATATATCCTATATCTTGTTATAATTTATATGTTCAAAAGTTTTTGTGAATACGCTCTATTGGATGTGAAGGTGGCAGGTGTTTGAGTTCCGGGGTACATAAGTTAGGGGCCAGGGTTACCGAGAGAAAACACTCGGTGGCACTAGGTAGAAAGCGATACTCGGAAGGTCGGCGTGGTCGAGAATTTTGTGACCTAGACATGAGCTCTGCTCGGGAATTTTCTTGTCGGGAATTTTCTGGCCTAGCCTTGGACCCCGAGTGCGGGATTTCTAAGTTCGCTGAATGCGCATTTAATTCCTCCTTATTTTAACTACCTACGTGAAGTTCTTTTATTGGCTCGCACCTTGACTTAGTGCTCACAATAGAGACGTGTTATATGGGAAGTGTGGTGGCAGTCTGTGTATGGCTCCGAACTGATTATTATCTTACGAATGATTGCCTACCTAGCTAAGGGTGTATAGGCTGGTCAGGGGGGATGCACCCATTGGTTCGTTGTTCTCTCTTGCATATTTGTTGTCTCAAACAAATATTAGTGAACCTACCTAGTACGCGAGTCATAAAGAAATGAAACACTCTCACCTGACTGAAAAGAGAAAGGGAGGAAAAGGACGTTAGTGGGGAAGATCATTGGCTGACTGAAGGAAAGAGACCGAGGTATTACCGGTCTGCACTTTCCTTCCCATCAACTTCTGTCCTCCCCTGTCCTAACTAATAATTTATGTTGTTCAGGTGTTATTATTCATTATATCCACGAAACCAGAAGACTTCGTATAAGGTAAGGGTTTAGCGAATTAACAAAGTATTCGGGATAGTTACATGCTTAGAGAAAACTAGATGTAAAGGAGTTCTAGTTGTATGTTTATTATTGATGAGATCATTTTGAGAATGGTTAAATGCTTGATTTATGAAGCTGAAATATGTTAAGGGCGATCTGGGTATCTTTTAGTCTCTGTCAGTAGAAAAAAATAGTGAATATGAGATTGTATGACCACGGGTTGGCCTTGGGTGAAGAATCTGTGCATGCATGATATTTTTTTTAAAGACCTCTGTTGAGTTGGGTACTGATATGTTTGAATGGTGTATAAAAAGGAAAGAACTTTTGTTTTAGTACAAAGGATAAGAATAGTGTCCGAGGAGCCTTTTGATAACGTGTTCGGAAAATTTTTGTAAAACGTGTTCGGGATATTTTTAACAAGTGCACTCGGGATATTTTTAACAAGTGCACTCGGGATATTTTTAAAAAAGTGCACTCGAGATATTTTTAAAATGTGTGCTCGAGATATTTTTAACAAGTTCACTCGGGATATTTTTAAAAAGTGCACTCGAGATATTTTTAACCAGTGCACTCAGGATATTTTAAAAAGTGTGATCGGGATATTTTTAAAATGTGCTCGGGATATTTTAAAAAATGTGCTCGGGATATTTTATAAATCGTGCTCGGGAGTTTTTTTTAAAACATGCTCGGAGGTTTTAAATTGAAAATGCCCAGGAGTATTTTCTTTTGAAATTAGAGAAGAGCCCTAAAATATTTTCGTTCACATACAACCAGTCCTTATTGGGTTCAATAATTTATAAAAAGAAAAAAAGCTGTATAAGTTGTTGGACTTGCCTATGTAAGGATGTGGTACTTGGATCGTTATGAATTGTAGCATCTTTATGCTAAAAGATCGCATGTTAATTATGTATCGTTATGAATTGAATATATGTTGTATGAAATGTCATGTTGCATCATATGACATGTTATAGTGCATTAACATCTCATAGGTATGAGAAATCGTTGACCGAAATGATCGAAATGACTGAAATGAAACTCATACCCAGAGGTGGTCCTATGAACGGGTGACGTTACCGATTACAGTGGGATAGTGCAAGCCACCACTGAAAAAGAGTGGGTGGTATCCCTGGCGTGAAACAATATACGCTTGACCGGGTTGTGGTGCAAGGAGCACAGGACAGTCCCATAGAAGGGGAGGGGACGCACAACCCTGCTCTGAGAGATAGAACAGAGTATCAAAAGGACACCTCTATCGAACTGGAAAATAAAAGAAAAGAAAGAAAGTGATTGTGACCGAAAAGAAAGAAAAGAAAGAAAGAACCGGGAAACATATGCATCAACCATGCAATTGCATTGATCATGTTATTCTGTTTCTTATGATCCACGTTTATTTGTTTAAATGACATGTTCCTTTCCCCCCCTTACTGAGTCAGTAGGACTCACCCTTTTATTTGTTTAAATTGTTGTATGTACTGCTGTGAACCTCAGACTTGCCAGATGTTGACATTCTCCAGTGAGCAGATCCTGGATGTAGATCCATATATCCTGAAGATGACAATATGGATCTTTGTGACTGATTCATATGAGGTTTATGTGGAATATGATCCCGAATGGTACCTTAAGGACCCTCCAACATTCACAGTTCCTTTGGTAGCGGACTTTGGGGTAGTTGAGATCGATCCGACCCTCCTACTCGTTGACCCTCCTCCACCGACACCACCGGTAGAGGGTGCAGGGGACAATGTGATCATTGATCTCACTTCTGATACAAAGTCGAGAGTAGACTAGACGAGGTCTAGGTGGGTTAGGTGACATTTTGAGAGATAGTTTTTGAGTAGCTGAGTTTCAATTATGTATCAGACGGAAAGTTTTTGTTAGTTTCCGTCTTTATGTAAATTTTCTTTCACTTTTTGTATTACTTTTGTATCCTCATGAAGGAGTTTGGTATAATATTATAATGGAAAAGTTTTATTTTTATCTTTTCACACTTTTCGTTCCTATTGGTGTGTTAAAAAAAATAAAAAAAATTCTCATTTCCTTACAATTGTTTTGAAATGTCTTATAACCCTATCATCGTATTACTTCAATTTATTTCCTTTATAACTTTCTAAACGTTTCCGCTAAGTTTTTCCAAAGACACTTACTAGGCCTTAAGATGAATAGTTTGTGTCGTAATCCCCGTTTGTGTGCATTTCATTACTATATGAGAGCATAGGAAGTAAGTACTGACACGGGGCGTGACAGTGTATGTTAGTTAGATTTCTCATTAAATTCTGATTTTTCCCTAACTCTCTATTTACCTATACAATTCTCATATTCTTTGATTCGATATGGATTTATTGTAATATTCTAAATTCAATTTATTAATATTTAATATTAAAGCCCAACTACAGTTTGTAACCTTAGCTGAGGCTCCATATAGATAGATGCCCAAGTTGGGTGGCTATTATGAGTTTTCCATGTGCAGGGATCGCTCTAAGGATTCTTCGACACGTTTGCAAAGTTAAGGTATGTGGATTATCTAGAATTCTTACATGCAAACATGAATTTTGTCACAAAAATTTAAGGCTCACCAAAAAAAATAATAATATAAAACTTAAAAATATTTTCACTTTATTCATCAAATCATCTATTTACATAATAATAAATATAAAAAATTCACTCAAATCATCTTTCTTTACTGTTTCACCAATTCTTATAAAATTATATATTTTTTCATATATTCTCACAAAATCTAATAAATCTATATTCCTTAAATATTTACACTAATTAGAGTTTGCAAACGCATTCAATTATAATTGGTTATCCAAATTATACTGTGTAATTATTAAAGATACGGACATAATATGTTAGTCTTAGACTATTTAAATGATGCCCTTATTAAATTACAAGTATTGGAATATCTTGATCACGTCAATCCTCGTGCTCGACGTCTTCTTCTCGCAGCTTTACCTATAATCAATGGGCTTTTGTTTTTTTTTTTTTTTCCAATTGGAGGTTTTAGTACGGTATCTTGTGAATATCCTTTCAATTTATATTACATCAAGAAAAAAAAATATTTTTAATAAGAAAATAAAAAAAGGCTATATTTATTAAATGGTTTTGAAAGACTTTGTTTGATTTCAAAACCGTTTTTAATCTAAACATAATTTTTCATCTTAAAAGGTATTTTCAATTTTAATAAAATTTTCTATTATGTGAAGATTAACAAAAAATATAAAAGGTGGTGTTTGTGATGTTAAAATTTTAGTAAAATTGTAGGAGTTGGTAAAAAGGTTGAAGAGAGAGAATGAAAAAGTGAAAAAGTTAGAGAAAAAGTAAGGAGAGAGAATGAAAAAGTAAGTAAAAAAGTGAAAAAGTAAGAGAAAAAGTAAGGAGAGAGAATGAAAAAGTAAAGATGTTAAAATTTTAGTAAAATTTTGTTAAAATTGTAGTGTAGACAAACACTATGAAAAACTTTTATAAAAATCCAAACATATTTTTTTTTACTTTAAAAAATTTTATCTTTCATAAATCCTTTCTAAATACACAAAAAAATCTAAAAAAAATTCAAATAACCAATACTTTTCACCTACACAGACGGTACCATTTTTCAAAGTAAAATTTTATTATATTTAAATAAAGTAGTGAAAATGAAAAGTAGATTTTTGATAAAAATTTGTGGTTTGCAAATACATACACTGCTCTGTCCTTTCCTTTAAAGTGACCCGAGTGTGCCATGGGGTGTGATTGTAGGCGACCATAAAGTGGACACTGGAATCTCTCTCTCTCTCTCTCCCCCCATCTCTGTCTCGCTCAGCTCTGTGTTCTCTAAAAAGAAAGTTGTTTCTTGAGCTCCCAGAACCACTGTAACTTTCTAGTTTGTTGGGGTTTTGTTCTTTAGGCCCAACCGTAGCCCCTAGGTTTTTGCCTTTTGTCACACTTTATAAAGGTTATTCTGTTTCTTCAATTTAGGGGTTTTGTTCGCTCCAAAACCCTAAAGTTGCGTATCCGTCTAAGGTCTCCAGAAACGAGGTGAAAACGCTTGTTTTTGGGCGATTTGGTTCTTGTAGGCAGTTGGGGTCCTTTTTCGTCGTCCCAGAATTATCAGTTGCCCTACACTTTTGGTGAGTTCTCTTGGTTTTTTGTTATTAAAAGCTTCTCGTGTTCGCTTCGAATTGCTCAATCAAGGGCTTTTTGTTGCGAAGTTGCGAATTTGGAAGAACTATAATGCAGAAGTAGGTATTGGGTTTAGAATCCCGAAGCAGGATGATTGCTGAGAAACCGAGTTGGGTTAGGCATGAGGGAATGCAAATTTTCTCGATTGATGTTCAACCTGGCGGGCTAAGATTTGCTACTGGTGGGGGTGACCACAAGGTAGGCTTTTTATCTGATCCTTGGTTCTCTGTTTGCTTGCTGTAATAGCTCAAGAGAAGGGGCATATTATGAATTTCGAGTTTTCTGAGTTCATGATGGGGAACCTGGAAAATATAACTATCTAGAGTAAGCACAAATTTGTCGCTTTTGGTTAAATATAGAATGCTTTTCATTGTTTCTTTTATCTTTGGCTGCTGAAAGAATTTCTTAAAGTTCGGGCTACTTTGATTCCTTATAAAATTTGGTAGAGAAAAGACATGCGCTTTGAGTTTTTGATTAGTTGTTATTGGTCCAAAAACATGCTACGACCGAGTCCAATGCAGCTACTGGCCTAGCTGGAGGTGCTTCATTTGTTTGTTGACAAATTTTGGGTAGGAAAAAAGAGAATAGTTATTTTCCTGTTTGCAATTAGCCCCTGAGTTATCAATTTTATCAATGAGTGCTTGTTCTTTGCCAATTCCTGTGAGCTCCATTCATCTGAACCAATCTAAGTAGCAGACAAATTTTTAAGTCAGCTCCCGGTATTGATTTTATTAAGCAGGAGTTATACTACTGTGTGTGTAATCCTGAAAGGTCTGGTATAAGAGGTGCATGCTCCTCATACAGGTATACCCTTTTAGTGACCTATACTATCTCAAAGAAGCAGCATTGGGCACACGATTACTTAAGCTTTCACCTGGACTCTTTCAGGACCACATAGTATTCCTCCAAAATAATCTCTCCGGTCAGTCAATGCAAGAGCTATTTACCTAAATAGTAGGTCCTTACCCTTATTATATCGAAAATGGAGAAAGGTTTATAGTAGTAGTTAGGGGCCCCAGATATTTTTGGGGTGTTTCTGGAGACTCCAATTATGACCAAAAGAGGAATGTCATGAACAAAAAAGCATTAACCAAAACATGAAAAAAGAAGAGGAAGGAAGAAAGAGAGAAAGAAAGGATAATATAGTTAGAATGTCTGGGGAGGGGAAAAGAATTGATGGCATAGAGGTGACTGTGAGATTGCTTTCTCGTACTTCCAAAATCTCTCGGAGACACTCTTAAGCATGGGGAATCAGCACCGATAGAGAATGTTATTACAGCTGTAAGACCCTAACACTATGTGGCTTATATCTCAAGCAATACAGATAAGTACAGACTGGAGTTGCCATTTCCTGAGAATGTGTTGACGTGGTTTGGTGTTGCAGTTGCCACCATCATAGGGATTCTATATATGGCTGCCTAAGGCGTGGCTATTGGTGTTCTTCCTCTTCCTCTTCTACTTGTTCCCTTTTTCTTTTTCTGTCCTTTTCGTTTTGAGTGTGTTTTTTTTCCATCTATGGATGCAGTTGGAATTTCAAAATTTCTGTTAGCAAAGTTAAATGTTAAGGGATGGATGAGGCTGAATGAAAACAATGCAAAGTGCAGGGAGCTGATTGATAAAATGGTAAACCTAGGGAGAGCTAATTGAAAAGGGGCGAAAGCTTACGAGTAGTCTTTTTTACGTAACTTCCCATAATTTTTTATGCAATGGGCCTTTCGAAACTTAGAATAATAACTCCACTTTGATGTTTCAGCAGACTTATATTTGGGTGGATGATGTCCCAAATCAGTTTAAAACTAGATAGGATCAGGTCACCTACCTATGAATACATTATAAAAGGAAATTAAAATATTAGGAAAGTAGAAGGCGCGGGCTTGTGTCCTCCAACGGGTTTGGTACAGAGGAGGCTGATTTTCAACTATTTTAAATGTGTCAGAAGTTTCCAATCCACTTTTATTGACAACTGTTCCTTAAAGAGATGGAATTAGCATTCTAAAGCTATTGGAAAAACTACATTGTTAATAATCGCCTCAGCCACTTTCTCCCCCCCTTTTCGTAGTCTTCTTTCTCTCTCTCAGCAATTTCCAATCTTCTTTGCTATGTCAACTTAGAAGGTTTTGATGTTCATGTTTCATTTTGATGATGGAACGTCATTCTATGTTGTTTTGGAATCAAAATTTGCAGGTTTTCTATATTATACTCCTTAATTAATCTCGAATAAAGCAAATCTAAAAGCTGTAACAGGTTTTCAAATAAAGTAAAGAGAGCAAGTCAGGAAAGTTATTAGCTTGTCTGTTCAATTAAATTGGACAATATTTTTGGACACCCGAAAGTTGAATACATGACCAATAGGATGAAATAAGGCAGTAACCTTTAATTTCTCACCAAAACTAGCGAGTGGTTCCCTACTCTTCTTTGATCCATCTTAGGGCTGGTCTCTGTGATGTGCTTGGAGAACTTGGAATCATAACTGGATCTGGGTATCATTGTGATTGCCTCATTGATGGACAAGCGTTGCTATCTTTATATGCTTTCTCCATCAGGTATATTGACAGTTTGCTTCCTTCCCTCCCTTAAATTGCATGCAGGTCCGAATATGGAACATGAAGTCTGTTAGCAGAGACTTGGGAAATGATGAATCTACAAATAGGCTTCTAGCCACCCTCCGCGACCACTTTGGTTCTGTCAACTGTGTTAGGTGGGCTAAACATGGTAGGTATGTTGCTTCAGGGTCTGATGATCAGGTGATTTTAGTTCATGAGAGGAAGCCTGGTTCAGGAACTACGGAGTTTGGCAGTGGAGAGCCCCCAGATGTTGAGAACTGGAAGGTCTCAATGACTTTGAGAGGACACACTGCTGATGTGGTAATTGAATTGTTTTTACTAAAGGCACACTATACCAGCCTACATAAATAAAACCTTTCATTCTATGATTTTTGGGTGATTTTGTTTCTGCATGTGAATTTTTGTAACACTCTGGCCATCCGATATTCTTTGTCCATTATTACACTTCGGGAATCTAAATTAAGGAGGGAGATTCTGGAAATTGAAACATTTTATGGATAAGACAATATGGTAAATGGTATTCTCGAAAGATTTGGAATTTTTCAACAGGTAACAAACAATTAGGGACTGATGGAGTATTTTTTTAGAGCTTTCAAACTGCAAATAGATTGCTATTTTAAATAATCACGGGAATAACTATTTACAATTCAAATTATGGGCTTGCTTTTGCATGGTGAAAATGGAAGTTCATGAAAGAAGAGATTTCAGTTTTTTTTGTGCAAGTTAATGCCACCAATGTAAGTTACATGACTGTGGTCTCCTTGGGTACCATTTAACCTGGGAGTTATTTTTCCATGCTTAAAGTAGGTGGATCTTAATTGGTCTCCGGATGACTTGGCCTTGGCAAGCGGGAGTTTAGATAACACCATCCATATCTGGAATATGAGCAATGGTATTTGCACTGCTGTTCTTAGGGGTCACTCTAGCCTGGTTAAAGGAGTTACTTGGGATCCCATTGGCTCATTCATAGCTAGTCAATCAGACGATAAGACTGTCATTATTTGGCGAACAAGTGATTGGAGCCTTGCTCACAGGACAGATGGTCACTGGGCTAAATCGGTATGTTCATTATTGAATTCTTTTCTGTTTCAGTTTTAATTCAAATTTCCTAATCAGAATATGGTTTTTGCAGCTTGGATCTACCTTTTTCAGGCGGCTTGGATGGTCTCCTTGCGGCCATTTTATCACTACCACTCATGGTTTCCAGAAGCCAAGGCATTCTGCGCCTGTTCTAGAGAGAGGGGAATGGTCTGCCACATTTGACTTCTTAGGACATAATGCCCCAGTTATTGTGGTGAAGTTTAATCATTCAATGTTCAGAAGGAACTCCACCAGTGCCCAGGAAGTGAAATCTGCCCCTGTTGGGTGGAGTAATGGGACTTCTAAGGCAGGAGGCAAAGAACTGCAGCCTTATAATGTTATTGCGATTGGGAGTCAGGACCGCACTATAACTGTATGGACAACTGCAAGTCCCCGTCCTCTCTTTGTGGCCAAGCATTTCTTTACTCAAAGCGTTGTGGATTTATCTTGGTATGTCTTTAGCTGCATAACATAGCTATTTTGTCATAGGCTTGCAGGTTATTTTTGAATTTTGACTCTCCAGCTGTTCTTAAATCTTTGTTCTTCCTCTTTTTAATTTTTCATTCTTTTCTGGGAACAGGAGTCCGGATGGATATTCACTTCTCGCCTGTTCCTTGGATGGGTCAGTGGCTACTTTCCATTTTGAGGTGAAAGAACTTGGCTACAGACTAAGTGATGCTGAACTGGATGAGTTAAAAAAGAGTCGTTATGGTGATGTGAGAGGTCGACAGGCAAACTTAGCGGAAAGCCCTGCTCAGTTATTGTTTGAAGCAGCTTCAGTTAAGCAAACTCCTGGAAAAAAGGTTGTCTCTGAAATTCAGCAGAAGCAGACACTCATGAAATCTTCCCATGATGTGGGAATTGCAACAAAGAGTGAGCCTCAAGCTGATGATGCGAAGAAGAGTGGTGGAACTGCTTCTGATGGGCTGAATAAAGTGTCAACATCTGCCCGGATTTCTAGTCCTGTCAAACAAAGAGAGTATAGACGTCCTGATGGCAGAAAGAGGATTATTCCAGAAGCAGTTGGACTGCCTGTTCAGCAGGAAAGTATTACTGGTGGGGCTCAGTCCCAGGCAGTCGACTTTCCTGTTTTGTCATCTGACCAAGGAAAGGATAACAGTGGTTTGGTTCCTACTGAGGTTGGCTTTAGAGAAAGTTCTGTCAGGGGAACAGTTGTCAAAAGCTCTGATTTAAAAGAACGTTCTGGTGTCACTGCTAGGGCTACAGTTTCTGATAGTCTAATTATTGAGAAAGTTCCAGTCTTCATGGGCAGAGATGGAAGCATCAATGTGGAACAGTCGGGGAACGTTAAGGCTTGTACTTCTTTGCCTGCTTCTGGTACTTCTCTTTTTATCAGGGTGTTTGATAAGAAGGAAGGAGAAGATGCCTTCCCAATTTGCTTGGAAGCTCGGCCTAGAGAACTTGCTGCAAATGACATTGTTGGGGTCGGAAATACATTTATGATGAAAGAAACAGAAATAGTTTGCACTAAGGGTTCTCAAACCCTTTGGTCTGATAGGATATCAGGGAAAGTCACTGTTTTAGCTGGAAATGCAAACTTCTGGGCGGTTGGATGTGAAGATGGATGCATACAGGTAAGGATCAGATTTGAACGTATTCATTTCTTACTTTTGATATTCTTATGTTTAATAGTTGAATGCACGGCATGATACAATTGAATTATTGCTCGTCACAGTTGCAATCCACATTCTTTGCCCCAAAACCTTGCACCAAAATATTAGGCCCAAAGGTTGATTGATTGTTACCTCAACCCTAGAAACTAGTTTACTAATGTCTTCTAGATAAAAATTGCATTGCGAAGATGTATCTTTGCAACAATATAGTTATCTTCAATTTTCTGCTAAGGAATTTGATACTGAAGAACATCTTACCCTGGGCTGATGTTTGGATTTTGATTCCAATCGAGTCCTTAGAGGGAAATTAGTTGATCAGTATTCTTTTAAACTGCTGGTATTTGTAAATTTTATGAAATTTGTATGCTATACCATATGCTTTTGTCTTTTTCCCTTGTGAAGGTTTACACAAAGTGTGGGAGACGAGCTATGCCAACGATGATGACAGGAGCAGCAGCGACATTTATAGATTGTGATGAATGCTGGAAGTTGTTGCTAGTCACAAGGAAAGGATCTTTGTATGTTTGGGATCTATATAACCGAAATTGTCTCCTTCATGACTCGTTAGCATCTCTTGTTGCCTTGAATCCAAACTCATCTGCAAAAGATGCAGGTATCATAATTCTCAACTTGTTTTTATATCGAGTGTTGTATTGGTTATAAGTGTTAGGAGCCATGTATTTGTCCATGTGCAATTTGGAATTTTCGGTTAGTATAGTACAACCATCCCTGATGGTTGTCTTTTTCGTTTAATCACTCTCTCTAGGCACAATCAAAGTTATATCTGCAAAGCTATCAAGATCTGGTTCGCCTCTAGTGGTTCTGGCCACTCGCCATGCCTTCCTCTTTGATATGAGTCTCATGTCTTGGCTAAGGGTTGCAGATGACTGCTTCCCTGCTTCAAACTTTGCAAGCTCATGGAATATGGGTTCAGTTCAAAGTGGTGAGCTTGCTGCATTGCAGGTTGATGTTAGGAAGTATATGGCGAGAAAACCTGGTTGGAGCAGGTAAATTCATGATGGGTGTTTTACATAGCTGCCATACATAACTAAAAGGGCCTTAATTGAATATTTAGTTAGACTTAAAATCGAAATCTAGGGTGAATGCTCTTCTCTATTTATCAAGAAGCTTAGGTGATGTTTGAGAAGCAAAAATTTTGAGTTTGTAGGAAAATTTTAAGAGTTTGACTTTTAATGGGGGTTTGTAAAAAGTTGGCGAAAAAGTTTAAGAATGTTTGATTGTAAAATGATTTTTGGGGAAAAATCATAGTCTCCCCGTAACTATAGTGCAATATCAACCTCGACTCCTCAATTATCACAATAACGATATATGTCCTTTTAACTTTTGAAAGTTTTCAATGTACGCCCTCCGTCCAAATCAGACGTTGAGTCAGACGGAAAAATGCAAAATGATTGAAATGTCCCTCCAAGAAAAAATTATTAAAAATAATAAAAAAATCATTAAAAAATAAAAATGATATCTTTAAAAAGTGTTTTTAAAATAAAACTATTGAAACTCTATTTCAGTAATCTATTTATTTTTAATTTATTTCTTGAATTTTTATATATTTTTTTAAAAATTTGTTGTGGAGGGGCATTTCGGTCATTTTGTATGTTTTGCTGTCATACATAACGTTTGATTTGGACCGCGGGAGGGGGGTGTATATTGAAGCTTTCAAAAGATAAAGGACGTAAATCGCTGTTTTGATAGTTGCAGGGCAATATTCATTTTGCCCTATAATTATGGGGCAAACTATGACATTTCCTCATGATTTCTATTGGAGTTTGTTAAAAGTAAGGAGAGAAGATTGGATGAAATTGTTTAATGGAAAAGTATTAGAGTTTGTTAAAATGCAAGGAGAGAGAAGACTTGATATAATTTTTATTTTTTAATGAAAAAAATATTGAAGTTGGTGTGAAAATGTGTTGGGAGTTTGTGTGTAAATTTTGAGATTTTAATATTTTGTTGTAAAATTTTTTACTTTTTTTGAAAAACTTTATTAAAAAGTTGATTTTTTTTTTAAAAAAAAACCAAACATCACCTTATTCCTCGGACTAATGAGAAATTATTGCCACGAGTAATGGAGTGCTCATAGTGTTTTGAATAATTACTAAAATCATATTTCTAATTAAGTCCAGCATGATTACCAGCTTGGTGGTTTTTTTCCCTTTGTGATTTTTTGGGAACATGCGTGGCTTTTAAGCATGCCAAACTTTTTCACTTGTTTTACTAATGTGAATTTCCAGATTGGTTCCTGAATTTTGTAGTACTCGTGGGAGATAGCTTATATTTAGGGATCTCTTCAGTGCTATGTTTTTGGAATTCAACTTATCAGTCACCAGATATGGTAATGTCCTGCTCCTACAATTGACCAGTGGCACTTGTTGGTACAGAGTGACAGATGATGGAGTGCAGACACGTGCTCATTTGGAAGTGCAGTTGACATCCTCTTTGGCTTTGAAGTCTCCTCATGAATATCGCCAGTGCCTTCTGTCATACGTACGCTTTCTTGCAAGGTCTTATTCCTTCCTCTCTGTCAAGATGTTTCTGCCTTTTTATATTCATCCTTACTGATTAGCCCCGAAATATATGAGGTACGCTGTACTAGGTTTGTCTGGCTGAGAGCTTTACCCTTCTTCTTCTTTTCCGTACATTTTACTTTTGAGATGTAACAGACTGAACGCATGAATTGGGATTTGGAAATGATGGTTGTTATCATTTTTGTTATTTAAGTGTTCTCTGGACATTTTATGGCGGAGTGTGAGATAATTTAATCATCAAGCTGTACTCCTTACTTTTTTTTTGATAAGTAAAAAACATGTCTGTACTCCTTACTTGTTATTCTATTAACCAAAACTTATTATTGATCATTGCTCCTCATTACATATTGTTTTATGTATGGATTGTCCTGGTCTGTGTGTAACCTTCAACTGATGCATTCATGGAGATGCACTTTACAGGCCTTTCTGTTGGACTTGCTGCTAAATTCTGGTGCCTTCATCCTCTTTTGTCTTTTGTTCATGTTTCCGCAAAATCTCTCTGCTTGAGTGGGTAAAGATGATGCTGTATGTGGTGAGATAGCTCGATGAGTCATAAGCCATGCGTTTGAAGGGCCTTGTACATAATAAATCTCCTATGTATTTCCCTCAGTCTTAGTATTGTTCTTAGTCAACCAAAGCTCTTATTAATGATCGTTTCAAAAAATAATTCATGCGTGGTTGTAAGCCTAGTAGAAGCTTAATGCTTCCCCAGTGCACTATAATTTACGTTGACTCCTTTAAATTTTTGTCCCGAGCATTCTTTGGTGTAAAACTTGCAGTTGTAAGAAACAGCATAGCATGTGGTCCTATTCTAGAGGGTGAAAACTAAACCGTGACCTTTGATGCAGGATATATATCTTAACTAGAAAACATAATTAAGCATCTTGTGCTATAACCGTGTAGATAACAAGCATCCTTGTTGCTTACAGAGAGGCAGATGAGTCTCGTTTGAGAGAAGTCTGTGAGAGTTTTGTCGGACCTCCAACTGGGATGGCTGAAGACAAATCTTCAGATTCAAAGAACTTGGCATGGGATCCTCGTGTGCTTGTAAGACTATTACTGTTCTTGATGCTTTAATACCTTGGATGTTAGAGACGTTTCTGGTCACTTTTTAGGAAATATTTGTATTTGATACATCTAAGATGCTCTCTTATGCTGTTTATTTTCTTCTATTTGGCAATTATATTTGCTATTTTTAATTCTCTAGCAAATATATGCTATATTGTAATTGCTTTTGGCCATTGGTTGGCTTCTTTCTTTCTGTCTAGGAGAGGTGGGGGGATGGACCCATTTTTATAATCTTATGATTGGTCTACTATGATTTAGTTTCTTATTGGTCAACTATGTAAGATTTTCTGGTCAACTATCTGAGGAAGTGTTGCTATTTAGCTTTTAATTTTCGTATTTGTTGGACTTATATGTACTCGTGGAATCTTTCTGTGCATTAACAGAGCATTGCACTGATGAAACCTTTCTGCATTAACAGAGCATTGCATCTGAGTTTGTTTTTATCTGCTTGAACGGAAGACGCTAACACCGTGATCCAGTTTCTGTCTTAGTGCGATGTTTTTGATAGATGGGCCCAATTGATGCGTGATACATAGATATTAGAGGCTTTAGAGCAATTATTAGTGATTCTTCCTCTTTTAAAGGGTGGGATCATCTCTTCTATTGAAGGAATGATAAAAGTTTTAGTCTTCGACCCTATTTCTTGCCTTTAGAGATTGCAATTATATTAAGTGATGCATTGGATTTGACGATGGTATCCATCCGTAGAATGTGGCAAATGATGTAAGGGAAGTGCCCTGGATAGCAATTTAAAGCTTGCGAGATTGGTCAACTATATTCTTAATGCTGAGATTTTTGAAGTGAAGAGTCAGTGTAACCCTCCACTCCTCCTGTTGTAAATATCTGACACAGGTTGTTTTCGTATTCTTCTTTAAAATGTTTTTGAAGCATTGCCTTTACCCTGTCTTCCATTGAAAGAGAAGCTCTTCCTCGAAGGATATGGTGTGGTTTTTATCCTCTTGTTTGGTAAAGTTTAGCATTATAAGAACTATATTTTTCGTCCTGGCTTTGTAAAAAATGACCATTGCAGCTTCCTGCTACCGTACTTACGTTGGTTGAGGTTTTCTTAGTTTAGAGTTTGTCATCGGCCTCTGTTGCTGGCTGGAACCCAATTGGTTATGGTGCAAGGAAGTAATGGAATTGCGATTTTTGTAAGTTCATTTTAATTCTGAGTCATTTAGGAGCTTGTGAGTTGAGTATTTCTGGTGCCTGCAGGGAATGAGAAAACACAAACTTCTGAGAGAAGATATTCTTCCAGCAATGGCATCAAACAGAAAAGTTCAGCGGTTGCTTAATGAGTTCATGGATCTCCTTTCGGAATATGAGAGTTCCGAGGTGAATCAAGAGCGAAAAAATGAGAGTGCTGAAGCTAATCTAGATCGAAAAAATCCTACCTTACCAACATCATCTGTGACGGTATCTGACCAAAGGGACTCTGAACTACCAGCTAAGGACTCTGCCCTACCAGTGGCGGATCAAATGGACTCAACCCCTGCAGTAATAGTCCATATGGACTCGAGCCCTGCAGCTACAGATCAAAAGGGCTTGACCAAGCAGACAAATGATCCAGCAAATTCTGCTCCACCGACAATTGGTCGAGATAATTCGGATCCACCAGTGACTTCTGCAGCTTGCAAGCTTCGGAGCTAATATCTGACATGGGGGGGCCATTGCAAAACTTGCCCATTTCGGCTTCTTGCTTGAGGAAGGCTATTTGCAGCATAAAAGCTCTTTGCCGGAGTTAACTGGTCAAATTACCCTCAATCTCCTCTCAGAAGCTGCAGCTGGGTTTGAAGCAAGATATCTAAACTTAGGGAACTTTCTGAGTTTGGTGCTTCAGCATCATTTCTTCTGTTGTCCGCTTTGTTGATCTTGTTTCTTGTACAAAACTTACTGCAACTGTGAATTACCTTTCTGAAGCTTCCTTGTCTTCTTTGACAGGATAGGTTCTAACTTTGTTTTTGTAATTGTCGCTGGCAACACAGATCGAATGATCAGTTAATGTTTCGAGATAATTTTGCCAATTAATCACTATTTGGTCTTCTCTATTTCATAAAGCTTGAATTGGTTTTTTCTTTTGTGAGCATACGATACTCCATCCAAAGGTGAAATATGAGGAAAGTTTCGGTCTTCAAGCTTCGGTCCTAACAAAAGTTGTGATGTTGCATCAAAGATTGCACTAATATAATTTTTGTTTATAACAAGAGAGAAATTCATTGCACCCAATTTGTGTCCGAACAAACCTTATGAGAGACTCACTGATCGAATTAGAAATGTAACAACAAATTCTCAACAAACGAATCAGTTTACAGCAAATGTCCATTAAGTTAAGACTTGGTCCAAAACTAAAAGTTGTTACTTTCAACCATTAAATTAATGTATTTTGGACTGATCTTCTATTCAGTTCTGCCATAACCACCCTGTAAGAAGAACGTAAAGATGTTTGGTCATAATTAGATCCCACCCAACACCATAGCCTGATTAATATGACCACACCTATCGGTCCAAAAATTGGCTTTCTGGTTAAAATTTTTTTGGGCTAAAAAACTTTGCAGGTGCTTTCAATTATGGTATCTTGACACTTTGTATTCTAATCTATTATTTTTATCATTGTACGTACGAACTATTGATTTCAGATACTTTGTATTTTCTTTTAAAATTTTATGCGGGAAATGATTTTTTGAAATGTAAAATGATAATTTTGTCCCTAAATTTTTCTTTTGGCAATGATCATTTTATGATGGTAAAATCGTAATTTTTTTGTCAACAAAATAAATTTCCTTTTAAATTAATGAAAAATCTTAATAGAAGATGCAAAATGTCTAAACTCGCTAATTGACATGAATGCAATATGAAAAAAAAATAGATAAAGATGTAAAGTGTCGAGACTTCAAAATTAGATGGTGTAAAGTATATTTATAACAAAGTTTTTCTGCAGCCTACCTGACAACCCCAGCTGGATTGTTTACCGAGTGCTCAACAACAATGTTTGCAAAGATTTAGGCTATGTTTGGTTTAGTTCTCAAAACAATTTTTGTTTTTGTGTTTTTTTGGAAGTAGTGTAGATTCTCTTGGGATTGGTGAAAAGTTAGTTAAAAGTTGTTGAAATTTGTAAAAAGTTATTGGGATTGGTGAAAAAGTATTGAAATTGATGAAAAAGTGAGTGAGAAGTTTTTGAAAACTTTCTGAGACCTTAAACAAACATAGCCTTATTTTCCAATCCCGTCGTTTTTATGAATGTTAATGGTCTCGATGCTCTATACGTACGGTCAGAAGAAAGACATGAGATACTCAAAGATTACTGTCTGAATTTTAAAAAACTATTGGGTTTTTAGAATTAACAAAATCATCCTTAGTTTAGACCGTGCTTATAATATTCCTCATTTCGTTACAGTTTAGTCTAAATTTTTAACCGAAATGATGACGTAGTACGCCATGTATTAAAATATTGTCATGTGGCACGTATCAATATTATGGTATTAATTAAATGAAATTTGGCTGGCGTATTTTTAGCACTTGATATATATATATATCATAAGAAGAGGAGGAATTGTTATTTTTTTTTCTATTTTATTGAAAAAATAATATAGATAAGGGCCGGGATATAAAATAAGACTTTCTCCAACAATTTCGGAACTAATTAAGATAGCTATGTAGTTTTATTTGAATTAGGCTCCGAAGCTTCAGTTCATATGGGGCTGCGTTTAGACTGCAAGAAGTTATATACGTGTGAACAGTGGCGGACGGAGGGGGGGTCCAACCGGGGCCATTGACGATGATATTGCCAACAATCAGTGATTTATCGCGCTGGAAGAATTGAAGCTGCAATCATAGAGCATAGACAATTTCAAATCCTGCCAACTCTATGTTCTTAATTGCTGATAACCTTTTGCTGAATCTTCATTGATGAAATTGGAAGGAAAAGCACAACCAGAGAGGAGGGAATAAGGAAACAACGACATTAAGCGTTAGTGTTAATTTTCTAAATAGTTGGCAAAATCGGAGTCCGCTTTAGAGCTTAGAAGCCTGCACTCAGTCTGTATTCTGTAAAGCCATTGTACACACGTAACACACGACCAAGTTCACCAAAAGAAGAGAAAAAAGCCCGAAAATTTTCATGAGTTACGACGATCAATTAATGATGCATCTAAAATTGTTCTGCCAGTTTGGAGTAAGTTCTTTTCACCTTCTTCTCTTTGATACTGCGTAAATTTTGGGTTCGAGTCTCATGGTCTATTCAGACTTTTTCGAAGGTGTCATGGAAGAAAATTTATCCCTCAGATGCCTGAGCCACTTCATCAAAATATCTCTCTTCTATTTGGTAAAAGTTGCTTTGTTCGTGAGCAGCATGTTGCCAAAGTCATAACGATAATAATCTTATAACAACTTTTGACTCTGATAGTGCTAGCTGTCTTGAAGCGCCCATTTCATGCAGAGAGATTTCTGGACAACTTATCTGCAGTTTTCTTCAAAATCTAATCTTTTCAGATAACTTTGCCTACTAACATAAAATAATAGTATAACCCAAAAACATATAGCGTCATTATTATTGTGTCTTTACCACAATTCAGTTGGGTTGGCTAACCAAATAAACTATCTATCATGTGGAAAATTCACTTTCTGTAATGACTTATTTTCATATCAACTCCCTCATTATTTATAATACCAAATCAATTTAATTTTTAATATTTTAACTCTTAAGACATTTTTTTGCATTACTTAGAAAAAAAATTTGTCATTTTTCCTTAATAGTTGGCCCCCCTTTAGATTCATTTCTGATTATGCCACTTCGTGTGAAGCCATGCATGGTGCAGGATAAGTGAGTCATGATCATGGTAGAGGCATGTCGGCTATGGCGTGCAGAGTTTGGACGTTGTACGTACACAAGAATTTTAATGCCAAATCTAATTCCCAACGAGGAACCGCCACCAAAGAACTTGATGGCCATGATCAATCACTTCACATCATAATATTCTACCAGCTAGCTGGGTTTCTTCCAATCAAATTCAAAGGTTAATTAGTAATAGGAGGAATGCTATTCTAGGTTTTTTTGATAACGAGAGACAATCCGCAGTATTTTTACGTATTGGGTTCGGACAAATTTGACTTAATTTGATCGCATTAATTATTGGTGGGCTTAACGACAAGCTTCATATGCAGCAGTTGGGTGCTACATAATGTGTTTGACAAAGAGTGAGAAACTATACGTCTTTATGTAATATGTAGCCTTGATTATGGATATTTTGTAGTAATTGGCAGGCCCAGCTGGCTACTTATGTAGCTGTTTCGGTACTCCTGTTGGCCTGGAGGTATTTCGTTTTTACAATGATGTATGAGGGATATCTATGAAGATTTTGACTGTGGATGATACAAACTTATCAACTTACAAAAAAAAGGCGCAGTATTTCACTTAAAAGGAAAAAAAATGTTAATGGAGGATATCATTCGGCACAGGACAAACCTACCAAAGCAAAGAGACATGAGAGTTAGGTTAAATCATGGTAGTGTCTTACACCATACGGCTGTATAGAATAGATTCGGTATAAACAAAGATTGTGCAACAAGATTTAAAATCACGGTTGTGATTTTAGAATGAACATTCAAGAGTCAAGATATTTGGTTACCAAGTCTATTAGCCATTTTGTCTCACGTGCATTGTTAAATGAGATGGTCAAATCCTGATCCTTGAAATATTCTTTTTAATTAAAATTACAGCGGTGACTTTGAATCCTCTTTGCATAATCTTTTTTTTGATCGAATCCGTTCTCTAGAAGGATATGCAGCCTTTTGCATTCACACAATGGAAGAGAAGTAGTTGAAGGTCTTAATGAGGTGGCAACCACCATCAATATCATTATAAATGAGACGTACGTATAACAGCTAGCATACCAAAATGAAACCCATGCATGCACTGGCGGATCTAAGGGGGGCCAACAGGGGCCCCGGCCCCGGTTGGCCTCACAGTTCACTTTAATTATATATATATATACATACTCTAACTAAACGAGTCCCTTTTCCTAGTAGTTGTAATTTTCGTTGTTTCATATGTGGTTTTAATTTTTAGGTTAATGAGAAATTGAAGAAATAAAAAGATGGTGTTTGTATAAATTTGAGGTCCTTTGGTTTGTTGTCGTTGTTGTCACTGGTTGTTGCTATTGCTATTTTGATTTTTCTTGCTATAGATGAATATCATGTTTGAATACAGTGGTCATTGGTCAAGGGTAGATTTTGCGGGGATAAAAATCTAAATTTCGGTCTGTTTCCAATGAGGATGAAAATCTAAATTTTGAATACAGTGGTCAATGGTAGATTTTGCTGTTGTTATTTTGGTATCTAGATTTTTTTTCTAATGGAGATAAAAATCTTAATTTTGCTGTCGTGAGTTATATAAGGATGATATATTTCACAGCCTCTTTATTTGATTTTGAGATTGTTGTACTCCAAATTCTTTTTCATATTATTGTGGCTATTGATTATTGATTAAGTTATGAAATTATAGTGAAATTGTGATTAGGGCATTAGGTTGTGACTTGTGAAATTAAATTAATAAATATATAATATATTTTTAATATTTTTAATTTTTAATTTTGAATATTTTAACTCTAAGATATTTTTTGTGCATTACATAGTTAATTTTTTTTTGTCATTTTCTCTTAAGAGTTGGCCCCCTTTCAAATTCGGTCCTAGTTCTGCCACTGCATGCATGACTCCAAGCACTCCATTCTTAGCTATAATATTAATGCCATCTTTCTTTGCATAGGATGAGTATGAAACCCATCGGCTCTATCAGAAACTCTTTATAGGTTCCAGAAAGATCGAGCAGCAAACTTTCTGTTTCGATCAAAGAGACTTTACATTTCCTTCTATTCTCTATAATTATATATATATATATATATATGGAGAAAGATGGATATAATATATAGGTTTTGCAGTATTTAAAGTTAAAATATGCTTGAAGTTTCGGATGCTGTGGACTGACCACAGACGAAAGTAGAAAAAAATATCTTGGGGCCAGAAATGTTGTTGAAGCGGAAAGGTTAAAGTTTATGACTACATTTTCGTATTTGCAATATTATTGGGATCCCAAAAATTTATTTTATTTTTAAGTTTGAAGGCAATTTGTAGAGGAATATACATGAAGAAATAATAGAAATCTTCAATATTTTTATCGTTACTCCAATTCTTGGAGGAATTGGAGGGCTAGCTACAGCTTGCCCTTTGTGCCCTCACTAGTAGGCTATGTCCTGTATATTTAATGATTGCTATTTTTAACGTTTCAAAATTACATCATACAATTTGAGAATTGCAAATGATTTTAATGGTCCCATTTAACCAATCTTGAATAAATATGTAAATCATGTGTCTCCTTCTTCAATGAAGTCATTTGCCTAGAAAAAAAAAGAAACATAGAACATATTACACTCTCTAATTATAGGTCAAAATCAATCTCGTCTCTTTAAGTTTTAAAAGATAATTTGCGCTATTTATATTTTGAACATGATCAATTCGCACTATCTGTTTAAAATGACTGTTAAATCACATATAAAATGATCGAAATGTCGCTCCAAGATAATTACTAAAAATATTTTAAAAATTCATTAAAAATACAAACGATATATATGACAAAAATTAATATTTTTAAATAAAAATATAGAAATAAAAGGAAAAAAACCATTAAATCATCCCGTGCGGGATTGATTTTAGCTTATATTAAAGGTCATACTCTGACATTATTCCTAAAAGAAAAGAAACCAAAACGTGAAGGAGACTCGTTTGTTTTTTTCTTTGTGAATGAATAAACCAATCACATCCACGTGGACGATGAATTGTTCACTGGGATGCCGAACGGATATCTAATGGATTGATCCATCTTTCAGTAAAACATTGCGTTTCACAGGTGCATCCATCCGTACGTCGTCCAAGTAGATCACGATTGCTTGTCTAAGTTCAATATTGTGTTGTTGCCCTGATCCATCGTCTCAGTAGACAATCGCTCGTCCCAGTTAAATATTGCGTTTCACAATTACCTTATGTTTCAAGAGGAATAGAATTTTGACTAATAGGGTTTTCTAAAAATCGTTGGTTCTTGCATGAGTTAGGTTCAAGTGTTAGTCAAACGACCTTTTTTGTGTAGGCTTTGCTCGAGCTAGGGGTTGAGCCCGAGGCTAGTGAGACTAATCTGTGTGAAAATCACTAAGTTTGCTTGAGTCAAGATCGAGCGAAAATCAAGTCAAACTCTTTGCGACCATCTAGCTCAAGCCGAAAGTAAACTACAGACAAGCAAGCCAAACTCTTTATAACCACTTGAATTGAACATCAGGCCAACAACAACTCTTTGATCGTCATCTTCACCTTATAACTGGAATCATAACAAGATTATAACTCAGTGACTTACTTTGACACTCGGAGTTTTTTTAACACTTAACTTTAACTCTAACAATTTTTAATGCCAAATCTAATTTGCAACGAGGAACCACCATCAATGAATTTGATGGCGATTTCATGAGCAATCACTTCACAAGATAATCTACAATGTAGCTGGTTTCTGTCAATCAAAACGATTCTCTCCAAATTCAATGGTTATGTACGACGCTTGTACATTATATATGCTCTTTTATTTTTTTTATAACAAGAGACAATCTGCGACACTTCCTATGCAGACATGGAGAGGGGATTGCCTCCGAAGGCAATCCCCTCCGGATGTCCGGCTGGATGCCATCCAGCCGACATCCAAGGGTTGAGAATGAGAAGGGTGTGGGTCCCGCGCGGGACCCACACCTGCCCGGGCAGCCTGAACAGGATGCTGCCCGAGATTCTCAACCCTTGGATGTCCGGCTGGATGGTATCCAACCGTCCAGCCGAACATCCGGAGGGGATTGCCTTCGGAGGCAATCCCTTCTCTGCAGACATGACCTCCTATGCATGACTGAGCTCGGACATATCGATTTAATCTAGTTTTGTTGGACAGGTTGGCTTAACGCCACAAATAAATATGTGAATCTTGTGTCTCTGTGTTTCCATCTACAATGAAGCACTTAAAAAAAAAACTTGAAAACGTCTTATTTGTAATTTTCTTGTGAAGTAATTAACCTTGTTTCCGAATACTGAGGATCATCATTGTATATATAGCTCTTGAAAATTAAAAAGTTTATCCTCGTTTAGAAAAATTAAAGAACCAGGTTGAACTTACAAAATCAAATGCTCGATCGATCTTAAGTTTAAAAATTTGAGTGCTCGAGCTAGCCAGGTAGTAACTAAGTGGAAGATATAAGCTGTAGAAGAGTAAAGAGCCAACTCGATTCGCGCCTTGATTGGGGCCGTATCCAGCAGAGGTCTGAGGTATCGGCCAGAGTTGGCCAGAGTTTCTCTACCTCTGAGAAAATCTGCCAAGCTAGTGCCTGCTAAGTTAGACCATTTCGTCAAAGTTGCCAGCACTGACGTACTGGTTGTGTGCAATCTTTGAAGTAACTCAGTTCTGCCTCACTTTCCGCGCGCAGTTTTATCCGAACCAGTATAATCTTCGAAGTAACTCAGTTCTGCCTCACTGTCCGCAGTTTGATCCGTACGTACGCGACGAGACGGTGAGACCACCTCCCCATGTGACCTCAAACAAACTTCTTAAATACTTCCGATCCCCCAACCGAAATACAGATCTGAAACAATTAAATTCACGACGACCATAAATAGTGGGGACTGGGGACAGATATGCATGATCATGCAGTTTTTAAGGGAACTTAAATATAAAAGTCTCACATCTATCGTGGAAGAGATTGATTGTCAGTTTATAAATGTGAGTGCAAATTTTATCTCTTAAACTAATTTTTAAGATTGAGTAGGTCTAAGACCACCCAACTCCGTCCTAAGACCACGTACCCAACAATTTCCCCACTTTATTACTTCGATTTTGTCTTTCTCTCTTATGCTTACAGCTATCTGCATCTTCCATTTCTCTGACTGTCTCAAACTCTTTTCAGAAAGCTAGCTTATGAGCATGAACCGAAAACTCTGCAAGCATATTTCTTTGAAATGATTAGTTATCCACGATCCGCTTGGTCTATCTATTGGGTGCCGAGAAGACTTATTTAAGTTTTAAAAATTTGTCTTTATGGCCAACCTCTTTTCCAAGCGAGGAAGTGACAATATTTGAATCAAATAGTCATTGACGAATGCGATTTTGACGCATTATGTATTATAGCTATACCCACCAAGTTTAAAGAAATTGGCTGGTCGGAGTAGATATGATTTCCCTTCTAAACTTCTAAGCAAGAACAGAGAAAAAAGAGTAAGGAGTCGAGGAAAGTTGTCAGCTGGTGTGTTGCAAAAATAAATAATGTAAATTTATTTAAAGTAATCTCTTTTATTTAAATACATAAATTTAATATTTTAAGTTTAGTTATTTTATTTAATGAGTTAAGTTAAAGTTATCGACGTCATTTTATTTTCTCATCATTTCATTACATGATATAATCAGCTTTAAAATATTATATATATATTTTAAAATGAACGCAATCATTTTATATAGTTTTATACTATTTGTGTTTACACAGAATCCTTTCTCGATCGTCTCAAATAATGACAAATGGACTAGGTATGACTCGAAGGCCCTACCTAGATCTTGGACATTAGTGGAAAGTTCAGTCGTACAAGTAAATGCCCTCGATTATTTTAATCATGACTACTTAATCATCTTTGTTCCGAAGTTAAAAGAAGGATAATGATGGGAAAAAAGACCATATCTAAGAGCAATCTCTTTTAGTCAATTTCGGCCAACATGATCAGAGCAAAATCTTTTAGAAGTTTATGAACAGAGAACAAAACTTGTTGCTGTGATGTTATTATGACGTGGTTGGCGACAGCAAAGATATAAAATGAAATAGTTGACAATAAGAAAAGATCTTAGGCAAGCTCCTTTGATTTAGCTTCTTGTGTGCATTGGAGAGCAAAAATTCCTCGCAGGTTTAGGTGAGCGGTAGCCGGTGGGTTTTCCAATACGTATGGCAGTGGGGTGGATTAATTGGTGCAGATGAGACGTACATGCATGCACTCACTTCTCCTCTGCATCCGATACTGATCACTGATCTCGATCCCTTCGATTTTGTCAAAACTCTGTCACCGACTCGTGCTCCACCTAACGCCGTTTCCCTCGCTATAATTAGCCAACTTCTGCGGAGCTGTTCCCCCGTCCCTTGCTTTGCCCCTTCGCAAGTCCACCTCAGCCCTGGGTCCCCTCCATCAAAATATAGTGGGCTGGAGACGATTCTTCCTCTAATTTGTCTTGTTTTTCTGACAACCTGATCCATGATCAAGTTGACTGAAAGTTGGTAGAGGCGGAATATCCGGTTCATGATGTGTCAGCAGGGACGGAGGCGGCGGAGCTAGGGCCCCAAAATCAATGATAGTTTTTCTTTTCTTCTGAGGAAAAATTTTTTTTTTTTAATGATTTTCTTCTATATATATATATATTTTTTTTTTCATTTTGACCTTTCAAAATAAACTTTTGTGTAATTGCCACCCTAATGTTCAATCCGTCCTGTGTCATGGCACGTGCATCAAACCCAGCGAAATGAAAAATAACAAAATATCCTTATTTCGAGGTACGTTATTGTCCAATATTATTCTTTAATTTCCATGCAACCGATCTGGCAGAGCCAATAATATAAACTATTGTCTTCAAACTTATGCGGAACTGATATTTTCAACATGTTAATTTGTGATCTAAAGATAAGCTGTACACGTATATCTTAGGAATATTATCAGCATGTTTTTTGATCTACATGGACGTGCATGCACACAAGACTGTCAGCTATCATAATTTGTCGGCTTCGTGGAGGGACCAAGGTCGTAAATTCAACCCGATACAAGATTGATCGTCTAACCAAGTCAGGATGTTCTATGTAGGATAGTTCACGTTTATTAATTTGCCTAGAAAGAAACACTAACTTTTGTCCTTTGAGTATATGAACAGACAGGGCTGCTCATTTCAATCCCCGGCAGTTCTCCGTGCCGGTAGTGAAATTACCAATTTACCGGTGATATTATTGGTGACGGTTTACCGTCAAAAATTTCGGCGGTAAACCGTCACCGGTGTCTTTATTTATTTATTTTTTGTAATTTTTTATAAACGGCGCCGCTCTCTTTACAAAGAAAACGACGCCTTGCAGTTGTGAAACCCTAACCCCGTCGCTTTTATTTTTTTTAATTAAAAATGAAAAAAGGTTGTCGTTCTCTTTATGAAGAGAACGACACCTTGCAGTTGCAATGGGGTTAACCCTAACCCCAACACTTTTATTTTTTTATTTTTATAAAAAATAAAACTAAACGGTATTGTCTCTATTTAAAGAGAACGACGTCGTTTGGGTTAGAGTTATTAAACTCTAACCTTTAACGTTTGCCTCACTCTCCTCAGTCTCTCTATCTCTGCTCTCCCCCGCCCCCACGTTGCCCCTCTGTATTCGTCGTCTTCATCGCCCATCCTAGAGCAGTATGATGTTTTGATTCTTTTGAAGATGGTCTTCACAATCTTCATTGCTTTCAAAGAGTTTTTTTTCGTGGATTTATTTTGTGATTGTTTTGTGAATCTGGATTTTTTCTTTGTGAATTTGGTGTTTTCGTTGTGAATTTGTGATGGTTTTCATTTAGGGTTTGAGGAGAAGAGAACATTTGTTGTGAAATTGTTTTTTTTTGTGAAATTTTATGAACCGGTGGTGACCGGTTATTTTGTAACCGGCACCGGCAATGATCGGTTATTTGGCCTGCCGGTTCCGGTGTCAAAGATAGGCCACCAGGACTAACGGTGACGGTACCAGTTTTGGCTAAACCGGCACCTACATCACCGGTTCCCACCCCTATGAGCAGACCACACCAAGAAACCAGACAACGAGCATTGGGACAACAAGAGTTTGCATCTATCCAAAAGCATGAGCCAAATATTTTGTGAGAAAGAGGATTGAAAGAACAGGTGGTCAGTACTTTCAATTTAAGATTTACAGAGGCAACAATTCACACATTGAAGGGCTCCAAAAATTCACCAACCAATCCATGGTTTGGAGCCTCATCCTTGCTGCCAACCAAAGTATAAAAGAGTGCCCGAGGGACCTTCCCATTTGAACCAAACAACGAGCCAACAAGAGGTCTGGGCAATCTGATCAAGAGGGAGTATGCACTACTCACAGATAAATGTCTTTGTCATTTAAGATGTCTACTTTATAAAATTAATCAATTTATTGAAATAATCAAAATATCGACTGTAAATAAAAACAAACAAACTTATCTTTCCTAATTTTTTGTCGTCTGAACATAAAGTAATTTTTTAGCAAGTACAATTAAAATTTTAATCTGGTATGTTTTTACTTTTGAGGGATATTTCATAAGGTAAAACTATGATTTGAAAAGTTTAAAAATAAATTTCTGTTTGAAAAAAGAAAAAAATTTAACGAAGGTGCAACGTTGCTAAAATCGATAGTTGATATATAGTTACAATATAGAGTTAATGACCCATTTCATTCTTAGGTTGAGTACTTTTAAAAAAATGGGTAAAGTACATAAACAGTCCCTGTAGTTTCACGTTTTGACAAATTGATCCCTGTGGTTTCAACTTGAACACATTAGTCCCTGAGGTAAGCATCATGTAACAAAAAGGTCTTCCCGTTAGATTTTCGTCAACCCACTTAACGGTCAAAGCTACCAGGAGGACCTTTTTGTTACATGATGTATACTTCAGGGACCAATTTGTCAAAAGATGATACCATAGGGACCTACAAATGAGTCAATGTGGTATCACCTTTTAACAAATTGATTCCTGAGGTATGCATCATGTAACAAAAAGGTCCTCCCGAAAACTTTGACCGTTAAGTGGGTTGACGGAGGGACTGCATTGCAACAACTTGCTGACCACAGGGACTAACACGTTCAACTTGAAACCACAGGGACTATTTTGTCAAAACATGAAACCACATGGACTGTTTCAGTACTTTTTCCTAAAAAAATAGCCAGAGTCAAGGACGAAACTATAGGGGTGGCCGGGCAGGGGCCATGGCCCACTAGCTCCCTAAAAATCCTTGAAGATTTTTTTTTAATTTGTTAGATTTTGACCCCAAAATTTATGGATACGTAATTGTCCTCTAAGATTCAATCTTGACTTTGTCCCGTAGCTACGTACTAGTGGTTGCTTCGCGGGAGGGGTTTTCCAATTCCCCTCTCCTTTACAAATTTTTATTTTATTTTATTTTAATCTTCTGTTATTTTGTTAAGTTTAAAGTTTTTGTTTTATTTTTATTTTAAATTTATACTTAACGTTATTTTAATTTCTGTCTTAAGTGTAATAATTTTTTTTAAATTGCGTTACTATTTGCCCTTTTTTTTTTAAAAAAAGATGGCTATGTATGAGGTGACATGCATGCATGGCATTGATGTGATATTATTAGTCCACACAAGCATGACGTGTTATGTCACTGAGCTGGACACGTGTTGAATTATTATTAGACTTGACGTGTCGAGCTATTAATTGTTTGGATGGAGATTAATAACGGCAAGACTAAATTAATATTCAACGAAAAAGTTAGGACTACCTATGATTAGACTTAAAAACCCAATAAAGATTTTAAAAATGTGCTCAAAACCTAATGATTAAATAAATAATTTAACTTGAAAATATGACATAAGTTTTAATTTAGAGTGAAAAGTATTAGTACTCTAAAAAACATATCATATAAAATGCAGCTAGCTGTTAATTAGTAGGTAGCTGGAGGAAATAATTAACTTATAGTACTAATGATGTACGTGGCCATCTATTTTAATTAGTTGAATGATCTATAGATTGCTTGGTCAGAGTTTTAGGCAGTGTTTGGTATATAAGAAATAGTCTACAACAAAATTAATGCTCATTGTTTTATATACAGCATATTTTTTGTTGGGTTTGGATAACTGGTTCTGGAATTCAGTACGTCTATAGGCATATAGATCAATAGTACTGAAAATCACCTCACGCAGCTTGCTCTGATGTTATTTATGTTTCTTTCATAACGAAAATTAAAACCGAAACTGAACTAGTTCTCCAACTTGCCAAACACTCAACTAATCTTGTCTTTCCTTCTTTTTTTTTTTCTAAAGTCTTTGCAATTTGGAGTCCATTAGATCTACAGGGTGCAAGAGTAGATATCTGTGTCGTTTTAGATAATTTGGTCAATTGAACTAGTTGACACCAGCAAGTTTGTCAGGTGAAGAAGATTAATATCTAGACAGTAGGTCAAGGTGAGCCAATTGTTTGGCCTATCGACATGGCTTGCTTTCTTCGAGCTCATGCTCGAGTCTTGTTCAAATTTTTCACCCACAGGTTGTGCAAACTTTATGGTTTATTTCCAATGTCTATCTCCTTTCTTTCGTGCGCGAAGGGTATAGCTGATCTTGATCAACCAGCTTGCCGTTTGAGTGCTAATTCGATTAATCTTGGGTTGAAATGACAGGACAGGACAGAACATGGAATTGGGTTATCCTGATCTTACAAAAATAACTAAAACAGACAGACAGACAGACATGCACATAGAATTGCCCACTGGGAATACCATCTGCGAATCCGCCGTATGGAAAATGTTTATCCTACGATTACAGAAAACCATACACGTATCTACTGATCTCCAACAACCAAATTATAATATGCTTCTGACATCACTGTGGTCATCATTACCTTCTTAATTTATTAGTAGAAACGTATAGGTAAACAGATCAGCAGGCGGTTGATGCATATTGTGAGTTCAAAATGCATTAAAAAAAAGGAGTCTTCAACTTCTTCTCGTATCTTTTATGCGCATAGAAGGATCCATTTGCTGTATCAGCTTTACCTACTTTCTGTATTATGATATATATTACAATGAGTAGGTTTTCTGCATTAAATATAGGGGGGGGGGGGGAACGAACATGGTGCCGAGAGTGTAACAATCAGTTTCCTGAGCCCTAGGGAATAAGGACTGTCCTTATGAAGAAGAATCGTTAATAGCCCGGCCCCAACTGGGACATGCAGCTTAATGGTGGGCGTGATTTCGAATATTACAACCTCCCACAAGTACGTCATTAGTTTAAAATGATACTTAAATTGTGAGGTCATTTCAAACGTCCGACACCATATGAGAAGGTTAAAGATAGAATTACTAGTTGCCTGAAGGAGTATTGTGAGAATTAGTAACAAGGTGGTATGAATCTACCACTCATCCTAAAAGTTTAAGCTGATAGAAAGATGAAGATTTTATTATTTGAATTATATTCTCTAACACTCTTCCTCACATGTGGGTCAGACTCTCTTTTAATTTGGAGGTCCAACACATATAATATTTAATTGAAAGTAGGATAAAGTGCGGAGTCAAGTCCTGAATTTTAGACCTTGACTCTAATACCATGTGAATAATCTATCACTCATCTCACAACCTTAAGCTGATAGGAAGATTAAGATTTTATTATTAAAGTTATATTCTCTAACAGGTGGCTGGATAAAAAATTCATAGTTTCAAGTTATTTTAGGTTAGCTGAAATCAATGAATATATATATAGATCAAACCGATCGATGCCTTCTAGCTGGCATGATGTGCTCACAATGATCACCAGCATGTGAGCTACATCTCAAGACTATTGCGCAAGGTTAAATGCGAGTGGATCTCGTGGTAGCTAGGCTGCCTTAATTGTAACCTCTTCTAACTAATAACACTTGATGTGCTAGCAGCAAAACTTGAACGGTAAATTTTTCTACCTTCTTCTTCTGTCACTAGCTAATATTTATTCGATAGAGAATAATTAATTGCCTCTGATTGCAGGGTAAATTTAATGTTTTTATAAATGGTTTCTAACACAAATTCTAAATGGGCCTGCTTTCACATCCATGCATGAACCAGATTTTCTTATTATGTTCTAGAAGGGCATACAGAGTTAAGTCTCCATTATTCCTCTTAAGATATATATAGCGTGAAACCTGATAGTATCATGGGAGGAAGAACATGAGGGCTTCAATATATAATCGAATATATGACTCTTTTATTGTTAACTTGCAGAGTTGGGGTGCCTGTGTCGTGTTACTTTAGGCATAGCAGGTTGCATTTTACTTGTAAACTCTGATTAGCTTCTGAAGTTTCATGCATGGGCTGAATTTACTAAGAAGAAGACAGCACAGGGCATGGATTATTCCTTACCCACTACACGGATAATTTCTTGATTTTAATAACTAAAGACAAGTTTGCGTCTCAAATATTATATCAATATAAGGTCTAAGATGAACTTTTAACTTGGGGGCCTTTTTAATGAAAATATAACAAAAATAAAGTATTAAATACAACTTTCAGGAGACAAAAGATTCTACATAAAATAAAAGTTGTATATCTCAGAAGTCAAATATCAAAGTTACGTTTAATAAAAAAAACACACAAGCCTCTTAATGTTTGGTACGTAGAGTCAAAATATTCACTTTATGAAAGATTTTTTTTTTAAAAAAAGTATAGCTTTTTATACTCAAACAACGAAATATCAAAATTTTCATAAAAATTTCAAGACACTTTCACACCAGCTTCAATACTTTTTCATTAAAAAAAGTAATAATATAGAACGCCCCCTAACTACAGGTTAAGGTCAATCTCTCCTTCCTAAGTTTCAAAATAGCGACTTCAATCCATGCCTTCCGTTTGATTTGACCATTAGAGCACATACAAAATGACCAAAATATCCTTCAAAGACAAAATTACTAAAAATATATATAAAAAATAATACTTTTTAAATAAAAATTTTGTCTCTTTTGTTTTGAACATGGTCAATCCTTGTCTTCCGTTTGATTTGACCGTTAGAAAATATACAAAATGACCAAAATACCCCTCAAAGACAAAATTACTAAAAATATATAAAAAATAATACCTTTTAAATAAAAATTTTGAAATTTTATTTTGGTAATTTTTTTAAAAAAATTATTTCTTAAATTTTTATTTAAATATTTTATCTTGGAGAGGCAATATTTTGATCAGTTTCGTATTTTTTTTCTCGCATGACTTAATGGCCAACTCAAACAGAAGGCAATGCTTGATCATATTAGAAACATATATAAGGGACGCAAATAGCGATTTTGAAACGTAAGAGAGCGATATCGATTTTGAACTATCATTAAAAGGCGTACTATGAGACTAAAAAAAACTACATCAAATCTTTTTCATTAACTTCTTACAAACCCACGGAAAAGTCAAACTCTTAAAACTTTCTCCTACTTAATTCTTAAACTTTTTGTCATGAGTTTTTTTTTTATGAAGAAATACACAGTATTGCACAATTAATAGGGAACCACAAGATGGGCCAAACAAAATAAGGAAAAGGGAAAAGGGAAAAGAAAAAGAAAAAGACAAGACAATAAGTATATACTTTTTTTTTATAAGTGACTATGGTTGCGTTTGTAACAAAAAAATTTACCTTTTAAAATTTTAACATAATAAAAAATCTAAATATAATCTCTCTCCCTATCAAATCATTACTTTTCATTATAATAAATATAAAAAATTATCTCTCTCTTCACATTTTCACTAAATTCAATACCCTAAAATTTTAACTCCCCGAAATTTTACATCTCAAACATACCCTAAGTGTATAACAGTACACTGCAATCTTGACACACAAGAAGTGCCAAGATCAAAGCAACTAATTAAAACCACTTGCTTATCCTATAGCGTGCGTCTTTTAGACTTGCATCAGCATGGGCCAAAAAAAATAAAGCAAACGAAAAACATATAATATAACAAGTAAGAAGTAAAGTGGGCATCTGAAAGCTGGCCGTAAAAATAATACATGTAAGAACATGCTAATAATAACAACCACCACCAGAGCGTTGGTAGTTGGACTACTGTTCTGAAAGGAATCAGTCGATCAGCGGTAGAGCGAGCGCCGTTCCAATTTAACGCAAGATTAATCCACCAATATCACTGTACGGATCTCTTTTAAAGCGTAGGTGACCACCCAAAGGCTGTAAGAAGACGGATAAAGCAAAGTGGGTCAATTGTAAAACTTCTTGATTGGAAAACAGGGAAATGGGTTAATTTTTTCTATATAAAAAAGATTGAAATCAACTGATATTCTCCATCTATCAAGGAAAAAAATCCAGGCACTTGCGTACACTCCACCACATAATTGCCCCAATCCTTCGGTATATGAAGTACGTACTGGCATCATATTTTTCCCACGCCATTCTGCCTGTTGGTTCTAGCCGATTGTTCTCCCCCTCCCTCTCTCTCTCTCTCTCTCTGTGCGCTATTTCTCCTCCATGGAGTTGGGAAGTATAGTACAGCTCCTTGAGAACAAGGCCATTTTAGTCACTGGTGCCACTGGCTTTCTGGCAAAGAGTATGCACTAATTTTTGTGTGTGCAAGTGTTTGTGAGTGCCCCCGCTCGCGCGCGCGCACGTGTTTAATGATGATTTTAGCAGTAACATTTGCTTTTTATGGATGCAGTCTTCGTGGAGAAAGTACTGAGGGTTCAACCGAACGTGAAGAAGCTCTATCTTCTCCTAAGAGCTGCGGATGCTAAGTCAGCCACCCACCGTTTGCATAATGAGGTAGATATATTGCTTCAACTCAGTGCAGCATTGGTATATATCTGTCATTCAGGGCCGTTTCTTGTGTTTCCTACTGTAAAAGTAGTGGCGGGAAATATGGTACACTTTCAAGCACCATAATTGTCCTTCTCAACTCTCAAGAGGCACTTCTTACAAGAAAATAGATACAAGTACGACGAGCTGGATACATCAGTGTTTCCCAGTGATGCATGTACAGAAGGAACAAGCAAAAAAAAAGTGCTTGTTATGGTCACCATATGAATCTAAATCTCAGGGGAAGCAGTCAACAGTTTTGCTTCAGTTCTTTCTGTTTATGCCTATACTAATTTGTTTTGGCTGCTTCTTCTTGTAGATCCTAGGGAAGGAATTGTTCAGAGTACTCAAGGAAAAATGGGGTCCAAATTTTAGTTCCTCTATCTCTCAAAAAGTAACCGTGCTGCCTGGTGACCTCTGCCTGGAGGACTTGGGCCTGAAGGATTCCATGCTGAGGGAGGAGATGAGGAACCAAATTGATTTCGTCATCAATTTAGCTGCAACTACCAATTTTGATGAAAGGTAACCCGTTAAGTATTAAACTCCACTCAATTTTGTTTTGCGGTTGAATAACTTCAAGGAGAATAAACTTACCCAAAAAAACAAAACTTCAAAAAGTACATACAGAGGAAATTAACGTGTACGTCTCATTAATATTGTCATGCAGATATGATGTTGCATTAGATCTCAACACATTGGGAGCTAAGCATGTTTTAAGCTTCGCAAAACAATGTGTTAAACTGAAGGCGTTTGTCCATGTATCCACTGGTTAGTAAAATATGAGAACTACTGCTCAGTTTTTTCTGTTTCTGTACTGTCAAATTCGAAGCGATATATTCTTCCTTAAAAGTCAATTTTGGGTCTAATGTTAGAAGTTTCTGCCTAACTATTTAGAAGTTTCTTTTGATCAGCCTACGTATCTGGAGAAAAAGGAGGACTAATACTTGAAAACCCATATCGCATGGGAGAAACCCTTAATGGGGCCCTCGGATTAGACGTCGACGCCGAGAAAAAACTAATAGAGGAGAAATTGACCGAGTTTCAAGCTCAGGGAGCTACAGAAGAAGAAATTACATTGCGCATGAAGGACTTGGGCCTTGAAAGGTTTGCCATCTAACATTCCAATTACGATCTTCCTCAAGCTGATCATACCTCATGATCATTATAGACCTCAAGAGTAAATACCTTTCTTAGTTGACCGCAAAAAAACAAAACAAAGTTCATAGTTGTACTTTCACCGCGCGGAATTCTGAGGTAAGAAAGCGACCAGCCGACCACATAGTTATCACGTTACACGTAACAGACCTAACCAGGGGCAGATTTGGGAAATTGCTTCATCAGGAGGGCCCAAGTGGAATAATTGTGTCCGTACCTATTACCTGTTCGATAGGTTGTCTTAAGCGTCTTGTAGTGACCTTAAAGATTTTGTGTTCGAGAGACGGTCCTTTGCTGCATGTTCGCGACTCCAATAAAATAAAATAAGAGGGAAGGGACTAGGGGTGGGAGCAGCTGAAAAGCAACTAAACCGTTCCCTTTGGTTAATGTCTTTAGAGTCCGTTTTAGGTACACCTACTTTATAGAACTAGTGTTATAATTTAAGATAGCTCAGAAAAGATAGAAATAACATTAGTTTGAATTGCTTTTGTCATTAGGGCTGTAACGATCGAAGCAGGGTCCCTAGCAGAGAGAGAGGTACCTCATGTCTTTAGGTCCTTTTTCTTTCTTTTCTTTTCTTTTTCGTTCTACAAATACCCTTTTGAAAAAACATTCTTTAAATAGGTTCCTTCATACAAAGAAGTTATGATGTGATTACAGCAACGAAATCAAAGGTAGAGAAGAAAGAAGAAAGATATGAGGGAGTAAAACAGTAAAAAAAAAAGGGTACAAAGTAGGAGTGAAATGGTGTGGATGCATTGCAGACTGCTATTTTCTAGTTTGGCTTTTTTTGACTTTTTAGGCATTTAGTGCACTCGTCATGTCCTTTAAAGCAAGCAGCAGCCTGGAAAACTCGAGCGGCTGGCCTGGCCTAGCCTGGCGTCCTAATTCGCATTTACTCTTAATGCATGCATTGACTCTCCGACCAAACTCACCGCCCCGTCCTCCGAAACTGACGATGAAAAGTTGATTTCTGCATCTTGTTGCAGAGTGCCATTAAGGCAGCAAGTGGGGACGTAGGTCAAGGTTTAAATAATAGACGTAGACCTAACTGACTAGTTTTTTTTTTTACTGTTTTATTTTCTGATACTGTGTTTGGTTTCTAAGTTTGTTCCCCCCTTTAGGCCTTTGACTGTTTACGGGACATAAATATAAACTAAACAATATAATAAATTAATTTGCAATATAATAAAGTATGGAATTACAGGGAACAATTAGGTGGCTAGTAAAAATCAGATTGCTTTTGATCTTATTTGTTTGCTCTGTTTTCCTAATAGTCAAAGGTGAAGGCAGGGCGTGGCCCCAGGCTCCCCAAAAATTGAAGGAAATATATTTATATGTATATATATTAATCTTGGATTTGTATGTTTTTCTCTCTCTCTAAAGATAATTTCTGTCTTTGCACTTAATGATAGTTATATATAGTCTGTTTTTTTATATGTGATTGGATTATTATGTATTATATTTTTTTTAAAAGGGCTGAAAATAGATGCCCTTGAATATATAACCTTATCCCTTGTATTCATTCTTCCAATGTTTACATTACATTTATGATAGAAGCATGAACGCCCGTTTATTTTCAATGCCCTGTTAACGTAGAGGTGATTGGCATACATCCCCTGATTTTCTATCTGGTCCCCTTGAACTTTTTCCCGTCCTTCTTTCCGGCTAATGTTGTAGATTATAATCATTTGCAATTTCTTGTTAGAATTGTATAGTGCAATTTGGAGAGATAGATATAATAGGTAGACCCTACATTTATCCGTGTAAAATTTCGGACAACATTAAACTCTACAATGATATCCGTCTGTTATGTTTATCTCTCTCCGAATCAGATGATGTAACTCGGACAGAAAATTACATAGGTTTTAGACATGGATGCCAATATGGTGATGAGAGGTCTCTCTGGGGCCAAAGGTATATGTAAGCATAAGCAAGTAAAATTAGTCTTTAAAAAAAAATCTTTCTATGAAGAATTTTTTTTTGGTTCTAGTGGTTTAATCCGCAGGACATTCAATTTATCAGTCACTGATTGAAGGTCTCTCCAAATCATTATCAGGGCAAAGAGGTACGGATGGCCAAACACATACGTTTTTACAAAAGCAATGGGAGAGATGCTTATTGGGCACCTGAAAGAAAACATGTCTGTTGCAATCATTCGTCCTACGATTGTAACCAGCACCCACAAAGAACCTTTCCCCGGTTGGGTTGAAGGTGTCAGGTAACTTCATATATCCTTTGTGTTGGGAGAAACCCAATGTCCTGACTCCTGAACAAGTTGTCGTTAGTATATGTTAGTAATACTTTTTCTTGGTTGGCTACAAAGAAAACGAAAGAAATTAACCTGAAAATTGTGGAACTACTTGTTCTTCCGTGTGTTGTTACAGAACTATTGACAGTCTAGCAGTCGCTTATGGTAAAGGAAGACTAATATGCTTTCTCGGTGATCTAGAGGGCATTCTCGACTTGGTGAGTTGACTAACTTATTCATCAGTCACTTACAACGGTTAAAGTAAATTTTGCACCCTCCCTCGTCTTTCAATTTGGTTACATTGAAATCCTAAAATTTCTATTTTTGGCGATTTACACCCTCTTCTTAAATTGACGGTTAAAACTAACGAAAAATAGAAAAAGACATTTTTACCCTCAATTAGCCGACAACGAATAAAATGTCTTTTTGAGGGCCAAAACATATTTTTCTCTAATTTCCCTCAGTTTCAAGGGTCAAATTTAACGAGAGGGGCAAATCGCCAAAAATCGAAACGTAATAGAATTCAATGTCACGAAATTGGAATAAACGTAATAGAATTCAATGTCAAAATTGGAATATGGGGTGCAAAATATTGGAACCCCCCATACTTTGATGGTGCAAATTGTATTTTCCTCTTACTTTATTAATCAATTTCAAACTCAAACATCTCGAGTTTGGAAAAAAATGGCATGCAGACAAATCCCAGTTACTAGTTTGAAGGGAAGAGAAGTAAGAAGACTGAGAAATCATAAAAAAAATAAACTAAAATCTAAGGTATAATAATGCAGATACCGGCTGACATGGTGGTGAATGCTATAATCGTGTCCATGGCGGCTCATGCAAATCAACCTTCTGATGCGATTTACCAAGTGGGATCTTCAGTCAGAAATCCAATGACAAACCGGATCCTTCAAGAGGCGGGCTTCCGTTACTTCTCTCAGAAACCGTGGATAGACAAGGATGGTCATCCTGTCAAGGTTCGCAAGGCTCTGGTTTTAGGCGACATAGAAAGCTTCCACAGATATATGGCCATTCGTTATTTGCTTCTGCTCAAGGTTTGTTCTGAACCAAAGCTTTATGAGAGCTATATTACCCATAAAAAAAGTCATTACAAATAAATTTTCACAGCAATAGAATGATTCATCAAAGGCAAAGCTATTTTCTATTTCCAGCAAAAAAAAAACAGAGCACTTTTTAATCGAATGCCCCCTTCAATTCCCTCCTCTTATGTTCTTTATACGGATCTGTAGGGATTAGAATTGGCGAATGTGGCGCTCTGTCAATATTTTCAAGGAAGGTATCTGAATCTGAGACGAAAGATCAACATTGTGATGCGATTGGTGGATCTGTACAAACCTTACTTGTTCTTCAAGGGCGTGTACGTATTATGCATTTCGTAAAACCCATTAGATATTAACAATTTTTCACTAACCTAAGCCCCACATGTTCTTGGCTATAGCTTTGACGACATTAATACAGAGAAGCTGCGGATGGCCGTGAGGGAGGGTGGCGTAGAGGCAGATATGTTTTACTTTGACCCCAAGTGCCTCGACTGGGAAGACTACTTTCTGAATACCCATCTTCCTGGTATCGTAAAATACGTCTTCAAGTGATTTACCCACCAAAAGGGATTCATATAGTGTCAAGCGCAAGCGGGTTTGCAGAGAGTTTGGCACTCAGATTTCAATTCAATTCGTGTGCTAAAGTCTATTGCTTCAGATAATGCTTCTAAGTAGTTTCCTCAAAAGTGTATGAGATTATCTTATATGGTAGCTAATAGTGTTTGTCTTAAAAGAACGTGATGAAATGGATATGTATGTGACCAAATGATAAGGTCTTTAGGAGGCAAAAGGAAAGTGACATTTAATTCAATTTGTTATTGTAATGGAAACCAAGTGTACTTAAATGTTAAGAATAATTGTGTGAGTCTAAAAGTACCATTTTGTATCTGCTAGCTATCTAGACTTTCTCTTATCTCATTGGCCTGCTTGGACTTAAAAAAAGCGACTGCATTTTGCCCCATCACGGTGTATCAATCCTCTCCAATTTATTGTCTAAATTGATTGAATGATCTAATTCATAGAGAGATAAACACAACATACAAGTCCTACAACATTAAATACTAGTATTAATTACCTAACGATGTAAATCCCACTATGAAATTCATATGTTATGTACATTTCTCTCTAAATTTAACCATCCAATTCCGACAGCAAATTAGAGAAGATCTTTTTGCCCTAATTTAACCACCACAATTCGCATTCTTTGGCATGGGATTAATTATTAGGAAGCCTAGGCGTCAGAAGGACTGTGTACCAATATGAATGTCGCCTAATAGTAATCACAATGGGTTCCAAAGTGCGAAATCCCGGATTCAGCCTAATATGATCTTAGATTTGCAATGTGATCAAAAGAAAGAAATCGGTAACACTGAAAGAAAGTATTTTTGGAGGGGCAATAACTGAAAATATTTTTCAAAACCACTAAACCCAAGAGAACCCAACTTTTAGGAAAAACATTATTTGTTGATTTTTTTTCTTTTATCAAACATTACAACATTGGCAGCAGAACAAGGGGCAGACAAAAATCCTCGCCTATAAATGTCGTTGGTTTGAAGACAACTGCAAGTATTTAAAAACATCAACTTACAACAGGTCACTGCTGCTGATTCATTACTCCATTGCCCTTGATCAAGGACATCTCGAAGCAGTTGATAAGTCCATCACAGGAAACAAGTTACGGCTTTTCATTAATTAGAGAGTTAGGTGTATGATGTGGTGAAGGAAATGGGGACCTCTCGTTTCTTTTGCCTGTGCAGGACGCATCTTTATTATCAGAAAACTCAAAAGGACACCAGGCTGCTGTGTTTGCCATTGTCAGTTTCAACACTCTGTCCCTGACTTGGAAGGATCCACTGAAGCAAGGTTATAGGCCTAATGTCCATTTTCAAAAGTTCCCACAGTTGTCGGAATGTCAAGAAAAGCATCACACGGATTGCGCCTAGTGATGCAGAGCCAAGGTGTCAAAGACTCCTCACACTCACTGCTGTGCCACGACCCTTTTTCTGATTCCTGAAACAAAATTGTTATGTTGACAGACCATACATGAAATAGATCAAGATAACGTTTTCAACGAAGATAACAAAGATTAGATCGAGACAGCCAACCCCTTGTATGAAATTTGAGAGGAACAGATGGAACAACATGGAACACCAGAACACTCAATTCACAACACAACAGATAAGAGTCATCCAATCAACCAGAAAGCTGACGTTTTAGACGTATTTTGAATGAATGTGCATAAAGCAGGAAAGAGAAGTACAAAAAAGATTCAAGCATGGATGGGTTCTGGTATAATGTTAGGATCAAATATTACTAACCAGAATAAAGTAAGAAAAAAAAGCTTAGAAATATGAAGAGACAAACACACGACAAGAACTAGGTCTAAAATAAAGGCATGTCACTGTTTATCTCATTTCACTGCTTTAATTGCGAGAACATACCCATATAGTTAACATCTTTGCTTATTAATAAAATTATATTTTAGTGCATTAATTTCAAGAAGTTATTTACAACCTCCAACTTAATTTTGCCTTCATGTGCTTCATGGTTACAAGAACTACCAGGTAAGAAAACTGATGTCAAGGGATAAGAAGATTGAAAGCAATGACCTTGAGCTCTAACGACCACGTCAAAGTGAATTGTTTACAAGAATATTAATAAGATAAAACATGTGCAAGAATCTGAAACCCCCAGAAATCACAGAGAATGTCTGAGCCTAGTTTTTCTTCATTTGAAGTTATTTAGATTTAGATGCTATTCCCTAGCCTATTCAGGAACTGTAATACCATGAAATAGCATTAACATGTCCCAATGTGATGGAAATTCTTAAACTTGTCTGGCTCAATGGGATAGACTTACAGCTACAATAGAAATAAACAAGAAACCCATAAAAAAGAGCTCGTATATAGTTGATGAAAAGTTTATACTTAATAACATTAAATTTTGAGCTATTCTTTACACACATTGCGCAGATAGTTAGGTCTGAACCCCACGAAGACCTCTGAGTAACTTTTCGAAGCATAGGCATAAAAGCAAACTTACTTCATGCTTATACGCTATTATGTTTTCCAAAATTTCCCAAGTGATTAAAGAATTTTTTGACAAGTCCCAAGTGATTAAAGAATTTCTAATGCCTCAAACAAGTCACTGCCAACAAATTAATTTCGCCTTCATGTTTTTGCTATCCTTTCGATGAGTCAGAGTCCATTTTGTACGCCAATGAGTATTGACCATAAAGCAATTTTATTCCTCAAATAGAAAAATTAGGCAAGAATCTGGCAATCTCACCATCAGTCAAAGTGCATCAGTTATCGGTAACAGTGAAAGTACACTCGGCAATAAAAATGTCCGTGGAATGAATAACTGCAAAAAAGCTTGGATTCACACAGACACACAAAGTCATGCACAAAACACTAGGCCGAAAGCAGCTCCTGTATTCATTTCAAAGAGTAGAGAACAACTCTTTGAAAACAATTATCAACAAGTTCATTATATTAGTAGATGAGACTTGAAAATAATCATATTACAAAATGTTACCTGAATAACAGATGAATAAGGGGGTGGCATCAGCAGTTTCAAATTCCCTTTCACAAAAGTATACCGAACCTGGAGAATATGATGCAAGAAATATGTATTCATACAACCTGGATAACATGCATCTCTTAAACACCTACAGTAACTTGGCATGCCCAATACAAAGGCTTTCAATCCTAATGCCTAGCGAGCATATCAGCAATATGACTTGTAAAATAGCATAAACATCAATGGAATGTAGTTGCAACATTGGCATACATCATGTAAGGGTTTTTTACATGAAAATTAGCATACTCCGAGAATTCTCCACAATGAGAACTACAGAACCCTGGTATCACCGAATGTATTATCAATATCTTTTAATTGAAAAAATGGGTCTTAAGCAACAACTTAAAGGGATCTGAGCATCTCTTCTGACCTTGTAGCACTAAATTCTTTCTTTTCATAAAGTATTGAACAACATCTTAATAAGAGAGAAAATCTTTGATGAGACTGTGTCACCTTAATCTCTAAGCTTTCAAAATGCATATTTTGAGGACAAGCAAGAAGGCCCGGAAGCAATGCTGATAATTGTACAACGAAACAAATTTTTACTCCATATAAGTTTCATCTGCACGGAAAGAGTATTACCTTCGTTTTATTCAAACCCTGCCAACCCCCCCTCCCCCCTCTCTCTCTCTCTCCGCGCAAAAAAGGCAACAGAAGTCATTCATATTGAGGAATGGTCTAGTAGGCAGGAACACGAAAACAACTACATTAATTGCATGATGATGAGAAACAGGAAGAAACCTCTGTCTGAGGCAGTGCCTTATGTATGCTCAAACTCTTGTTGTTCGAAGCATCGATTTATTATTCCCACGTGTATAACATAAACGGATTTTTTTGAGTGCATAGAAGAGCACGGTATCCATCATACTTCTGCAACAGACAGAAGTTTGCAGATATCTTTCAAACTAAAGCTTACACGCTAACCTTTTTTTTATCTCCTAAACACTACAGTTTTGGGAACTCATTAACACCCTAAGTGAAATCAGGAAATCTTGGATGTATGCAGAGGCACCCTTTGCAAGAGAAATCAGGAAATGAAATAAACAAAAAGTAAGGATAGCGCAGCATAAGTACGAACAAAATTGATTCTCCATAGGAAATCTTGTCATAAGTCAAAATCTTGAAGAAGATAGAAATCATAATGCAAGGAAAATTCTGACAAACTATTGGAAAAGGAGGAGCTCCTACTTCATAGATTCCAAATCAAAATGACATCGTATTTAATCAGAGGAGTTTTGATAAAGACAAGTTATCAGATAGTTAATCATGACAGTTTAAGCCAAAAAACAGCATAAAACAGACATAGAGACTAGTTACTGGTTTAAGGGTACATAACAATCATCATTGGAACCAGTTGGTGTCATATAAAGAACACCTTTATCCATCCACTCCTCTACCAACTTTCTGTGGGAAGGATTTTCAAGAAGTGCCCCAAGGCGTTTGTTATGCAAGACAACCAGCGGCCATTTGTTTCTGCCTCTATTATCTAATTCTTTCGCGACAGCCTCAAGCTGCTCTATTGAAATTTTCAGAACATAAACATGGATGAAAGATAAAATAAATGCTGAATCCACCATCTGCAAAATTTTGCTGATAGAGCCCAATATTTGCTCCATCCACTATAAATTGAAGATCAGCTTGTTTTTCCAGCCAATCCTTCAACAAAAGATATTAAAGTAAGTTCAGAAGGAGTATAGCAGCCACTAACTAGAATACAGAATAATGAAGTACATTCACAAGGCAGTGTTTGAGAGGAGGAAATCAAAATGAAATCAGTACTATGCTTTCAAAGAGTACTAGTCCACTAATTTCTCAGATTCAACAAGCATTCTTGTAGTTTATCCAAAAAATTGCAAACAGAAATCATGTTGATGAAATGAAAACTCAAATTCAACTAACTTGAATAATGTCAAGCACCAAACTCTGAAACTCTGCTTTTTAAGTCTTCTGATTTCCTTGTACACAACCAATATTCCACGGCAAAATTACCTACCATAAACTAACCTCAACGTTTTAATGCGTTATCTAAACTTCTTACCAAAGCATAAAATAATTAAGAAAAACTCGCAAAAAAACGCTGACCTGAAACTCACTAAAGTTCACCTTTACCTCCCTTTCCATAGCCAAGGAAGCAACTGACTCCGCAAACCTCTCTGTCTCGGCATCATCTATATCCACACACGCCAATTGCTCCCCGCAACCTCTACACTGTCCGGTCGGATCTACATTGACTCTCTTCACAACCCAATCCCCCTTCCCAATCCACCCCAAACCATGCCACCCTCCGCCACTCCTCGAAACCACATCTTCCACTCTCTCCACCTCCCGAGCTTTCTCATTATGAAACCAATCCTCAATAACCTTTGCCGTCGATTCGGTAATGCACCTCACCGAATTCCTTAACTTATGCAAATACACATAAACCCTCTCTCCCCTCCCCGTGTTTGCGCTCACCCTCACTAATGCAGCGAGTTCCGGTTCCTCCAAACTCACGCCCATCAACGCCATATGGTCCTCCACCTCATACGCCTTCACAGCCTCCGAATTCTCACAGAAACACAACAATGCCGGTTCGTACGTGCGCAACCTTGGCACAACTCCATATTTCCCCATGCTCTTAACTAATTCGAATGCATAATCTCCATCGCCTTATGCCGCGGTGAGGCGTGCCACGGCCGTGATCGAGGCCTCATTAGGGTTGATGTTGATCGCCAGCATCTGATCGAAGATGCGAAAGCCATGCTCCAAAGCCAGGGCTTTTAGCAATGGTTCCATGATGGAGTTGGAGCAGAGGTACAGGAGGGCATTGAAGTGGTACTGGTTCAGGCGGGTACCTTGTGAAGTCGCGGTATCGTATAGCGAGATTGCGCCCCGCAGGTCTTTCTTCTTGGAGCATAGAGTCAGTTCCGAGTGGAATTCAGCCGTTTGGTTCTTCTTTCTCTTCTTCTTGTTCCTGTCGGAGGGGTACAGGTGGTTGGTGCTATCCATGGATAGCAAACTAGCAGTCTGAGCAAAAACCCCAAATTCAAAAACCCTACCAATGTTTGGGCACCGTTCCGGTTGCTGGGTTTGAAACCCGTTCCCATGCCAACCCGTTAGCCTAGTAAACAATTCAGACCATAACGTTTGCCATAGCAGTCAGGTATTTTGTTTGTTTCTTCAGAAAATAGAAAAGAACTATGAGAAATGGCTTTCTTCGAGTAAGCAAAACTCCAAAATACTAAAGTCTAACCTTCAACTAGACTTTTCTTCTCCCCTCCGTTACAAAACTAGTGTAGGTTTATATAGCCTAGCGTGTTTGAGAGTAAAATTTTAGAGGTTGATAAAAAGACGAAGAGAAAATGAATAAATCGGTGAAAAAGTGAAAAGTAAATGAAAAAGTGAAAAAAGTTTGAAAAAAATGAAAAGAGAAAGAATTATAATAATGATAAAATTTTAAGTGGTTGGCAAACAACATGTAAGTAACTTCTAACAACTAAGTTGTCAGCCCAGCTAAACAACTAACCCAACCCACTTGTCAGTGGTTCTACGTCATTTCCTTTTTCTAGTCACCCTTAGATTCATCTGTTACATTTCATCCCCCATTGAAACACCTTGCCCACAGGGTGTGAAAAGGCTACCTTCAACTGCGAATACTTAACCCATGTAGCATCCTTTTCAAGCTGTCCATCCTCTTCGAGCTGTCCAGTCCACTGAATCTAAAGCTTGGTTATAAAAATATTGTTAAAGAGCAAAAGTTCTTGATTCTGGTTACTTGTGTCTAGTCTTGTCACTTCTACAACGCGTTAGAGTACTAAAATCTTCTAATGTATAAAACCCTTGTGTCTTTTCTTGTCAAATCTAGTATGTCTAAATGTAAACTTCAATTAATTTCTCTATTGTCCTATGGTTGTTTATGCTTCTTCCTCTATAATTTCAATTTCTTCCCATATTTTTCCTTTTTTGGTTATCCATTTCATCACCATGTCATTTTAAATTAAAGAGGCACTAACTGAGACCTTCGAATACAAGTTCTCAATATCCCTCTACATAACTCTCCCCAAAAATGTTCTCATTCTCCTTTTCTTTTTCTCCAGTTTCCTCTTCCTCTTCTTCCGTTTTTTGTGAGTATTGCTTTTTTGAAATCTTAATGCAGAATTAAGAAAATGAACTATCACGAGAGTCATTCCCGATCTAGCTTGGAATCCATCTTCACATAATGAATGAAGAGTTTAAGCTTTTTGAATAATACTTGTTTGGACAGAATATTTTTCCTTAGTTTCATTGAAGAATAAGCTCTTAATTTGCTTTTGATTTGAAGTAGTTTCTTCATCCAGCACTGGTCCAATCTCCTCTATTTTTCGACCTCCTCTTCCTTGACCTTCTTCTCTTCTGGTTTTAGGTCTTCAAGCTCCTCTTCAAGTATTTCAAAACATATACTAAATTGTTCTTGCATCTGTTATTGAGTTCCTATAGAGAAGCATTGATTTTCTGCATCTGTTATTGAGTTACTATAGTGAAGCATTGATTTTCTGCATCTGTTTGAGGAGCTCAGTGATTTTAGTGCATTGTGTGAGCAAATCCATGTCAGGATCAGTGCTCTGATACCACTTGTAACGAACCTATTTAAGTATTGTGTTTGTTTATTCAGAAAATAGAAAAGAACTCTAACAAATGGCTTGTTCGAGTAAGTCAAACTCCAACATACTAACTCTAACCTTCTACTAGACTTTTCATCTCCTCCCTCTATTACAAAACTAATGTAGGTTTATATAGCCTATTCTAACAACCCATTGGTTCATAACCCACTAAATACTAACATCTAAGTTGTCAGCCCAGCTAAACAACTAACCCAGCCCACTTGTCCTTGATTCCACGTCATTTCCTTCTTCTAGTCGCCCTTAGATTCATTTGTTATAGGCTTCCTACTACAATTTATCTGCCCCATTTCAACTCTCTCTATCTATTCCTAAGTTGATTAGGCTAAAAGCAAGAAGCCGAGAAAGATCCATCACCTCTACAAGTATATCTTGTTTAATGGGGAGAGAAAATTTTGTGTAGCTATTTTATTAGGACCTAAAATTTTGTTATTAACCTAAAATTTATAAAATTTAGGCATAAATACTCTTTGAACCCTCAATTTATAAGGGTCTTTACATTTTGCACCCAAAATTTATTTTTGTTGCATTTTACTTAGTAACTATTAATTTTAGACACTTTGCATCCACTATTTGGTAGATATAATATGGCAAAAATCTGAGTTTGTGGGTATAAAATGTCTAAAGTTGATAGTTTATGCCTGCAATGTTGGGGTGGATACCGGAACAGAACTAAATATTTGGTTTCGAATGGAATTGGAACGAAACTAGAATTTTTGGAATCAGAAACCGGAGATTCCAGTTTCATTAAGTGGTTTTTTAATCTTAATAAGCCCAAAATGCTTTGAATTTTGCATAAATTGTTTTGTTATACATCATAAATTAACAATAAATATTCATCCAAAATCTAAAATAAGCATTCATATGAAATCTAAAATAAAATAATACCATTCTAAAATTATGGACATCAAAAAGGTTTTGAGCACTAATTTAAAATTACAATGTTTTAAACCCTATCTAAAATAAAATAAATATTTATCCAAAATCTAAATTAAAATTACAAGGTTTTGAGCCATATTTTTTTAAAATAATAAAAAATGGAACTGGGTATTCCGCTAATTCTGCCGCAATTTCCGGTTTCGGTTCCAATTTCGAAAAATGTACATTTTGGTACCGGTTTCTACCGGAATTATGGTATCAGAATTTTGATTTTGGCCAGAATTTTTGCCCACCCTTACTGCAATGTAACAAAAATAATAGTTAGTAGTATAAAATGTCAAGACCCTTAAAGTTGGAGTGTACACAATATATTTATTTTAAAATTTTAAAAGGAAAATTAGAATGATTAGCTACTAACAAAAGACTAATATGAAGCTGGAGTGAGATGCCCATTGAAGGGTGGGATAACCTATCGCAAATTCTATCTCATTAGTTAATGAGGTAACGTTTTGGTAGAACAAAAAAATTAGGAGGTGCACGGAAGAGAAATCTTTAGGTTAAAGTAATTTTGAGCCCTCTAGCTTCTATACAAATGTTAAAGAGCACCTTAAACTATTAATTTTGACATATTAAACCTGCTATCTTCCTTAATCTATCCATTTGAGTCCTCTGTCCAATTTTTTCGATTCCGGTTGCTGGGCTTGAAACCCATTCCCATACCGAACCGTTAGCCTAGTAAACAATTGAGAGCATAACATTTGCCAATGAGCTTTGTAACAAACCTTTTAAGTATTGTGTTTGTTTCTTGAGAAAATAGAAAAGAACTTTAAGATTGTTTGTTCGAGTAAGTCAAACTCTAAAATACTAACTCTAACCTTCTACTACACTTTTCTTCTCTGATTCCCTATTACAAAACTATTGTAGGATTATATAGCCCATTCTAACACCCCAATGATTCATAGCCCACTAACTAACTCCTAACAACTAAGTTATCAGCCCAACTAAACAATTAACCCTGCCCACTTGTCATCGATTTCAAGTCATTTCCTTCTTTTAGTCGCCCTTAGATTCATCTGTTACATTTCATCCCCCATTGAAACACCTTTCCCACAAGGTGTGAAAAGGCCGCCTTCAATTGCGAATACTTCGCCCATGTAGCATCCTCTTCAAGCTGTCCATCCTCTTCGAGCTCTCCAATCCACTGACTCTAAAGCTTGGTAATAGCAATATTGTTAAAGAACAAAAGTTTTTGATTCTGGTTGCATGTGTCTAGTCTTGTCACTTCTACATTGCGTTATAGCACTAAAATCTTCTAATGTATAAGAACCTTTCGTCTTTTCTTGTCAAATCTAGTATGTCTCAATGTAAACTTCAATTAATTTCTCCTTTGGCCTTCGACTATTTATGCTTTTTCCTCTGTAATTTCAATTTCTTTCCATCTTTTTCATTTTCTTGTTATCCATTTTGTTAGCCTAAGGTTGTTTTGCAAAACAATCCATAACTGATTTTGATGATAACAAAAATTTTAAGTTTTGAAGGCTTTTAGATTTTAGATTTTACATTGTCAATCCACAATTTCTAAAATAAATTTCAAAAGATTGATGTTATTTCTCTTAAATATTTTTAAATGGACTTGAACACCATTTCGTAAGCAGATAAGTTAAATTTTTCATAATGTAAGTGTTTAAAAATGTGTTGGAATGGATTTGACACTTTCAAGATACTGATTTTTCTCTCCAGCACTTATAAGTGTCGACACATTGCACTTACTCCTGAATGATGAATTCATCATGGTGTGGCACATTGCATTGGCACCAGAAAACAAAATTTCAGACTAAGTTTCATGGTGTTGACACATTGAACTGTCTCCTGAGAGCACATTTCCAAACCAATTTTTTGAAGTGTCAACACATGCTGACCATGTGTCGACACAAACCACGATTTTGAAAAAATCCTGGAACATCGTCTGCTTATTCAAAATGATTCAAAAAGTCATTTAAACCCCTTGAACGGTACAATAAAGCTACTTCAAGATCGTTGAAGTTGAAGAGGGTATAAATTGAAAGAGATAGAGAGACAAAGACAACAATCGTGCAATTACTCTTGCAATTATTCTATGACCTAAATTCTAGAAAGAGAAAGTGCCTCGGAGAAAAGAGAAGACCTCACCTATCAAGAAAGCTTGTGATTCCCCTGCCAAACTTCAGCTTTCTACTCATAATCTTGTCTTCTTGCATACCTTGTGCTTTACACTTGTTTATTCAGCTTGGAGAGCCATTTGTTATTATTCCTTGTAACCATCCTTTGTAAAATACTTTAGTGTTGGGTAAACACTTGTCCTACTCGTTTTGGTAGAAGAAATCTCTTAAGTTTTGAGATTTGTGAAGAGAGTTGAAGCGTGAGCTCGCAAAATGCTTTGTAAAGGTTCTTTAGCACCCTGGAAGCTAAGGTGTATTTCTATTTGAAGAATAGTGAAGGAAGCCCAAGGAAGTCAATAGCCTTGGGGTGGATATAGGCAAGTATTGGCCGAACCACCTAAAATCACGGTGTCATCTCTCTAACTCTATCTCTCATTTCTACTCGTTTCATATATCTCTTTGTGGTGTTTTATGTCTTATGATTAGATTGCTTAAATTATCTTGAAATTTTTTTAACTTTTATTAAAACTCAATTCACCCCATTCTTGGGTTATTATTTAGTCTTTCAATTGGTATCGGAGCTGAGGTTAAATATTAATATTCATGACAACCCTTGTTAGTTCTTCGTTGCATGAAGGTCAATCTACTAATTGACCTCCCTTGTTCAATGGAATGTGCTACAACTATTGGAAAGCTAGGATGATGATTTACATCCAACCATGGACTATGAACTGTGGAGAGTTATCTCAAATGGTCATAAATTTCCTAGAGATAAGGAATGTAAGTTGACAGATGAAAATGAATGAGATGATGTTGATCTTAAACTTATGTCCTTAAATTCCAAAGTTATGAATGTGTTATATAGTGCACTTGATTCAAAAGAATTTAATCGTGTTTCCGGTTGCGATACCACGAAAAAAATTTGGGTCAAACTTGAAGTTGCCCATGAAGGTACAAATCAAGTTAAAGATAACAAGATTAGTATGCTTGTTCATAGTTATGAACTTTTTAAGATGAAACCCGATGAAAATATTTCATCTATGTTTACACGCTTTACTGATATCATAAATGGTTTTAAATCTCTTGGTAAAGAATATACTAATGTTGAAATGGTGAGAAAGATCCTTAGGTGTCTTCCAAAAGTTTGAGAACCCAAGGTCACCGCAATTCAATAAGCCAATGACTTGACAAAGCTTTCTTTGGATGAGCTCATGGGATCTTTCATGACATATGAGATGAACCAAGTAAAGGAAGATGAGGATGAAGGAAAAGGTAAAAGAGACATTGCCTTGAAAGCCTCATGCTCTAATGATGATGAGTCTTCCGAAGATGATGGAGAAATGGCATTGTTCACCAAGAGATTCAAGAAGATCTTTCGGAAGAAACAAGGAGATAAGAGATTTCCAAGGAAGACAAACTACAAAGGTGATAAGAGCAAGAAAAATGACATTATTTGCATTGGATGCAAGAAACCGGGACATATAAAGACAGGTTGTCCCAACCTTCAATCCTACAAGAAATCAAAGGATTTTAAAGATAAAAATAAAACCTTTTTGGGTGCATGGGGAGAGTCCGATGAAAGTGATAGTGATAGTGATGAAGAAGTTGCATATCTATGCTTCATAACAAAGGATAATGAAGATGAGGTACAAGATTCTTTAATTTGTTCTTTCTCTTCTGATGAATTACAAGATGCTTTTAATGAACAATATCTTGAATAGAAAAGTGTATTTTCAAAGTATTGTTGTCTTAAAGAGAACCATAAAATACTTATTTAAAAAAATGATACTTTGAAATACCATGTTGTTTCTCTTGAAGAAAATCTTGCAAGAGTCACAAAAGAAGATGAGAAAATCTTACAATAAGAGTCAAATAATTTGAAATCTGAAAAAAAATTGATTTAAAAAAGAAAGTTGACTCTCTCACTCAAGATCTTGCAAGATTCATTCAAGGAAAAAGAAACCTTGATATTCTACTTGGTTCCCAAAGGTGGTGTTTCAACAAAAGTTGGATTGGTAACGATTCAGTTAGTAATCAAAAGCTATACTCGGATATGATTATTAAATTATCTACATCTTTCGCCATGTGTAACTTTTGTGGAAATAATAGACACATTTCACATACTTGTCCAACTAGAAAGAAATCCATTCATGGAATCAAATTTGAATGGATTCAAAAAGACAAGGTACTAAAGATCAAGAGTTGAATCATTTTTCAGGAGTGCTTGAAATCCAATAAAACTAAGGAACATTGGGTTCTTAATAGTGGATGCTCCAAGTACATGACCGGAGACAAGTGTTGGTTTAACTCTCTTTGTCTCATGGGAAAGGGTTCGGTTACTTTTGACGACAATGACAAAGGAAAGATACTCGGTGTTGGTAGCATTGGTATGTATCCTAATCCCATAATTGAGAATGTATTTTTTGTTGATGGTTTAAAGCATAATCTCTTAAGTATTATTCAATTGTATGATAAGGGAAACCGAGTCATTTTTTAATCATCAATATGTCTTGTTGAGAATATCAAAACCAAGAAAGTTTTATTTGTAAGACATAGATTTGAAAATGTGTACATTGTTCATTTAGAGAATATCTACTCAGAAAATATAAAATGTCTTCCAGCTCTAAATGACATGGATAGTTGGTTGTGACGTAAAAGACTTGCTCATGCAGCATGAACATAATTTTAAAACTAGCAAAAAAGAATCTTGTTTTGGGTTTGCCTAACCTTTCTTTTGAAAAAGACAAGATTTGTGCAGCATGTGAAAAAGACAAACAAACCAAAACCCCTTTTAAACCCAAAAATGTGGTGTCCACCTCTAGGCCACTCCAACTTCTACATATTGACTTATTTGGTCCAACCCGAACTTTAAATTTGGGTGCAAAACGGTATGACTTTGTTGTTGTTGATGATTTCAGTAGTTTCACATGGGTTCTATTCCTAGCTCAAAAAGATGAAGCTTTTCATGCTTTTGGAAAACTTAGCGAGAGGATTCAAAATGAAAAAGGTTTTGTTATCTCTAGTATAAGGAGTGATCCTAGAAAATAATTTAAAAATTCATCATTTGAAAATTTTTGTGGTGAAAATGGTATTAACCATAACTTCTTGGCTCGTAGAACTCCTCAACAAAATAGTGTTGTAGAGAGGAAGAATAGGACTCTTGAAGAGATGGATAGAACCTTGCTATGTGAAAACAACTTGCCTGATTACTTATGGGCTGAAGCAATTAGCACAAGTTGTCATGTTATGAACCGTTGCATGATTAGACCTATTCTTAAGAAAACTCCATATGAGCTATGAAATGATAGAAAACCCAACATTGGTTACTTCCATGTTTTTTGTTGCAAATGTTTTGTGCTCAACAACAACAAGGACAATTTGGGTAAGTTCGATGCAAAAGCGGATGAAGATATCTTTCTTGGTTATTCAATTTCAAGTAAAGTATATCGTGTCTTTAATAAACGTACTTTAGTTGTTGAAAAATCAATCCATGTTATTTTTGATGAATCTAACAATTTTGTGAAAAGAAATGATGAAGATGTTATAGATCTTGACAAGGAAGAAACTCTTGTTCAATTGCCAGGATCTCAAGAATCACAAGAAGAAGTTCAACAAGTTAACAGTGATATGCAAAAGTCTTGGAAATATGTCAAAAGTCATTATCTCCAGTAACCACCATAGCACCCTAAACCGAAAACTATAACTCCAAAACATAAACACTAATCAGATAGCTAGCGAAAATACATGCCAAAGAAACAGAATCATTGAAAAATTTACAAAAGAGGGCAAAAAGGGACTTTTATAAACGCACCTGCAACAACTTCGAGTCAAACATGGGCAAACCAATTTGCCCAACAGTCAGCGACCCAAACAAGTTGCCTATCAGTGCAGCATCATGCACAACCAACCCACGAACCAGTCCAGCCGCAAACCCACCAAGAAAACTATCCACAGCACCGGTCAGATCGACCTGGTTGGACACCAACGGCGCGATTTCCAATTCCCCGTCCTTCCACTACACTGTGCACCCGTCTCTCTCATGCATCACTGCCACGCAACAAAATTTCCTCACCTCCTTCACGTCCATGAACAGTGCTTCCTCGGCCGAGGCCTTAAGGAACCCGATGCGTGGCAAGAGGTGAAAGAACCCACTCTCCTTCCGCCCCACATGCCTGACGGTCTCATCGACGCTATCGAATTCGCCAATCAGGGCCTGGATATCCATGACCACCATATTGCAAATGTCGAGAATTTGAGATTGGATGTTAAGGGTTATTCGATGTTGCAAAACATAGTGAGGGAAAAATGGTCTGTTTTTATTTAAAAAGGGTAGGGCTGCACAACCCCGGTGTAGGTGCCGGTTTTGAAATAATTACCACTTACACCTACACCGTTAAGGGAAAAAATAGGCCCTTAGCGGTGACGGTTTAGCGGTGGCGGTTTCCGGTTATCCTACATTCATATTGGGCCATTTTTTTTAGCATTTTACGCACTTGGCCCAATGTATTTTGTTCTTTTTTCTTTTGGTCCATTAATCACATATGTAGGTATACTTCTCAAATATATCATCCATTCTAGTTATGTAACAATTAGTTTGTTGATCAAAGAGAACCTAGACTACCATAAGGTCGAAGATACTAGTGATCCGTGAGGGATAAGATCAGATTATACCTTCTGTCTTCGCTCAACATACTTGACATCATAGTCCAACTGCAGTTGCACAATCATTCAATCAATTTGAGTTTAGCCTGGGCAAAGAAGAAAATCAGATTGATCAAGATAAGATGATTATGCACGGAATACAAATTTTGAAATCCATACAAAGCAATTAAAGGTTTGTGTATAAGATCATGATCCACACGAAACCCCCCAAAGAAAAAAGAAACAAGAAGAACAATGGTTAGGAGGCTGTGTTAAAGTTTGAAAACGCATTTTCCAAGTCAGCACATAGATGAGAAACAACCACTTCACAAGCCATAAACCAAAAAAGATCTGCCAGACATATATAATTCAGAAGCCCAAAGAAATCCAATAGATCAAAGTGGAGTACATGTTTTCCCAATGATTATGTAAGTGGAAATTGCAATCATATCATATCATGTGACATTTCTCTCTTCTTATAACTAAGACAAAATATGGCTACATATTGAAATTAGGAGGCAAGTGAGGGTTCTCAGCATCACTTCCAAAACCTGAACCAAGGAAGCAGGAAGACAAATTGCACCTTGTAAGATTCTAGGGTTGTCTAAAAACCCACCATTTAAAAGACTCCAGCACACTAAAACAAAATGATTCACTACCAAACTTCTGGAGGACAGCCATTCCAGGAACCCCAATGGATTTCCTAAGCTGGACTACATCCGCTTTACACCAGGGAGGCTCAAACCTCACCTCCCTCACCCTGAAGCGTTGTCCCAAAAAAGTTATATCCTCTGCACATCTTTGAGCAACATTCAAGTTGTAGGTGGAATCAAGATCAAAGTACAATTGTGGCTCAAATCAAGCTCCGGCTAAGCTGGATACCACAAACAATTTGCAATAAAAACGAAAATCATGGAAGTGAAATACTTATGTTTATTAAGCTAAAACGAGTAAAAACCAGAACAGAAATTCAACAACCATGCCCACCAATCACTAACGAACTTAAACTATAAAAATAGACCGATAATTTGCACTGGATAGGGCATGGGTAAACCCGAATATACCAATTTAACCAACAAAGCGTAAACCTTTAAGTCAGTAAACCAATATGCACAGAAGAAATTACCAAAACCTAGACAACCACAAGACTCTTCCCAATCACATTTTCCCCAAAAAGGCCAACAACAAATGAAAATCAAACGCGTGAACAAAAAAAAAACAACAACAAAAACCAAATAAAGTTTTCAAAAATTAAAACTACAATTTAGGAAGGAATAAACAATAAAAAATACAATAAATTACCTCTCAGTGATCTGCGTGCTCGTTAGGATCTCGATGGCGCCGAGCTTCAGGAGAAGGGTCCATCGCCTCTCAGATCCACTCTCGCACGCAAGAATATACACAGAGCGAGCCAGGGAGAGAAAGGAGTCAGAGGAGGGGGCGATTGGAAAGGGTGGGGAGGGAGAGAGAGGTTGTCGACGCCGGGGGGGGGGGGTAGGGGTTTTAGGTTATGACGAAATGACGTCGTTTTAATATAAAAAATAATAATAAAAAATTCGGATTCCCGGGTACGAACCGGGAAAACCTCCGGGTTTTTCTAAAAACAAACCACCGGCACCGGTGAGACCGGGTACCGGCAACCCGGTGCCGGTGCCATCGGATTTTACCGGTGGGGTTGAGCAGCCCTAAAAAAGGGTACATGTAGTGGCGGAACTAGTAATGCAATCCATTAAAGAATTAGTGTTTTATCCATTTATGTTATAGCACAATTCAATCTCATACGAGCAGAGTGCACCTTAATTCATATTTTATGTTGCACATCCAACATATTAGGTAGCACAATGTATAGATATATTTCCTACTGCAGGAATATTTACAACAAAATATATCAGAGATGAGAAATTTTACACCCAAGGCAAAATTGAAGTTGTTATATGGAGGAGAGGGAGGAGCTAGGAGAAAGAGGCGGAGTGGTCAAAGGGGGGATTGTGCGTGCGAGAGAAGAGGGATGAGGGGAGATAAAAAAATTAAGCAAAGTGTGAATTGTTAATTTGAAAAATAATAATATAAAAACAAGCTGGGTTGGGCTGCTTGGGCCTAGGGGACAGGCTGAGGCATCTTGGTAGGCAAAGGGGCGGTCTTAGTAAAAAAGAAATAGGTATAAAAAAATTTTGAGGTGGAGCCAACCGAGGCGGTGGACCCTGTTCGCCCCCTTGCCTCCTCCTGTGCAAGCTGCGCACGTAATCGTTGTTCTGCCAAAGTGGAAAAAAAATTGGATGGAGGATTCGAATTGATCGGTTAGGGAAGTTAGCGGGTTTAGTGTATCAAAATTAATAGTTTGGGGTCCTTTTTGACATTTGTGTAGAAGTTCGAGGGCTCAAAATTATTTTACCCCAAAGATTTATCTTTTGTGCACCTCCTAATTTTTTTGTTCTACCAAAACGTTAGCTCACTAACTCATGAGATAGAATTTAGGATAGGTTATCCCACCCTACAATGGATATTTCACTCCGGCTTCATTTCAGTCTTTTGTTAGTAGTTAATCATTCTAATTTCCCTTTTCAAATTTTAAAATAAATATATTGCGGACACTCCAACTTTAAAGATCTTGATATTTTACACTTCAAACTATTATTTTTGTTACCTTGCAGAAAGGGCAGGCAAAAATTCTAGCCAAAATTGGAATTCTTGTACCAAAAATTCGGCACATACCGGAACTAGAATGTATTTTTTTTCATTTTCAGAATTGAAACCAAAATCGGAAATTCCGAAAGAATTAGTGGAATATCTGGTTCCCTTTTTAATTATTTTAAACAACATATGGCTTGAAACCTTGTAATTTTACTTTAGATTTTTTTATAAATGTTTATTTTATTTTAGATAGGGTTTAAAACATTATAATTTAAGTTAGTGTTCAAAATATTTTTGATGTCCATAATTTTAGAATGCTGTAATTTTATTTTAGATTTCAGGTGAATGCTTATTTTCGATTTTGGATGAATATTTATTTTTATTTATGATATTGCAAAATTCAACACATTTTGGGCTTATTAAGATTAAAAAAACCCACATAATGAAACTGGAATTTTCATTTTCTAATTCCGAAAATTCTAATTCCATTCGGAACCAAAATATTTATTTTCAGTGAGTACTGGAAGCGGAATCGGATCCGTTCCGGTATCCACCCCAACATTGCAGGTAGGGGTGGGAAAAAAAACCCGCGACCCGATTGCCCGACTCGTTTTCGACCCGATCGGGGCGGGTTTAGTTGGGTTCAGGTTTATTTGTGAATAAAAACCGATTTTCGGGTTCGGGTATAGCACTATACCCGATACATGACCCGAACCCAACCCGAAATGCATAATTTTAAAACGAAGTTAATACCCTCAGCGAAACCCACCGTTTCGCTGAGGGTATTTTCTACCGCAACCCCCCCGAGTCCCCGACGACCTCTCTTCACTCTTCACTCTCCAGTTGGGTCATCTAGTCTTCGCAATTCGCATTGCAGCCTGATTTCCCCCTCCAGCCACTCCTCTTCAGTCTTAACGCCCGAGTCCCTTTTATGTTATCTCCCTCTGGCCACCGTTCTCCCCCTCCTGTCGCCGTCTCTCATCTGCGCTCTCTCCTCTTTCTCCTCTGCGTTCTCTCCTCTCTCTCCTCTGCGCTTTCATCTCTTCATGCCCAGCCCACTACTCACAGAGGTCACATAGTTCCCCGTTTCCACGAACACAACCTAACCATTCCAAACCAAAACCAATACGCCACACAGAGCGAGAAAACCGAACCCTAGGGTTGTGAATTATTTGCTTTGTAAATGCACGTTTGTACGTTTGACAATTAATGTGAATTATTTGCTCGTCTTAGGGTTGAATGGCATTAGGGTTGTGATGCACGCTTTTGAAAAGTCTTAAGGACTGTTGGAGCTCAGTGAGCTGCTGATGTACCTATAGATGTTGTTGGTGGTAGAAAGAAGTAGCTTGGATATTTATTAACTTGCATCGAACGTAGGTAAGATGTTGAGTCCTGTTCTACTTGACTACTAAGAGTTCATATTAAGCTCAATTTTGCTGATTACTATTAGTTGGGTAAAGGTAAAATGTAGGTACAGTGGTCTGTTGCAATTGGTTCCAACCATCTGACCATTATTGATTGTAAGAATGGCATTAGGGTTATGATGCACGATTTTTTCTGAATTTCAATGCCCTGACCATTATTGATGCACGGTTTTGTAAGAAGATGATTCATTTGCTCTGATCGTTCAAGTCTTCAAGAATATCTTATTTGCTTTCATTGTGATTTGATCTCAGCAAGTTATTGTAATAGTTAGAACTTAGAATTATTATATTTTCATAATTGCATTGTAATAGACTAATAGCTTAAGGAATTATGTTTATTGCTTGCTTAGTAGTTAGTAGTTAGATTTGTTTGTTTGAGCTTCTTTGTCTTCTGCTTGTCTATGACCTGCTTTGGATTTTCATTTTTTTTGCTAATTTAAATTGACAGTCTCGGCTATTTGAAAATAAGAAACTGCTTTTGCTATTTGAGGTATCAGTCTCGGCTAAAGATGATAAAGGCCATAGAAAATGAGCTTTTATGTAACTTTTTTCGACTCTAGATGTTGGACACCCCTAGATGTTGGACACCCCTGATGTACCTATAGATGTTGGACACCCCTAGAAAACCGAACCGGATGTTGGACACCCCTAGAATAGACAATATAAACCTACACTAGTTTTGTAATAGAAGGGGAGAAGAGAAGTCTAGTAAAAGGTTAGACTTATTATTTTGGAGTTTGGCTTACTCGAATAAACCCATTTCTTAGAGTTATTTTCTATTTTCTCAAGAAACAAACACAATGCTTAAAAGGTTTGTTACAAAGCCCATTGGCAAACGTTATGGTCTGAATTTTTTACTAGGCTAACGGGTCGGCATGGGAACGGATTTCAAACCCAGCAACCGGAACGATACCCAAACATTGGTAGGGTTTTTGAATCTGGGGTTTTTGCTCAGACTGCTAGCTTGCTATCCATGGATAGCACCAACCACCTGTACCCGTCCGACAGGAACAAGAAGAAGAGGAAGAAGAACCAAACGCCAGAGGCTGACTTCCACTCGGAACTTACTCTATGCTCCAAGAACAAAGACCTGCGGGGCGCAATCTTGCCATACGATACCGCGACTTCACAAGGTACCCGCCTGAACCAGTACCACTTCAATGCCCTCCTGTACCTCTGCTCCAACTCCGTCACGGAACCATTGCTAAAAGCCCTGTCTTTGGATCATGGCTTTCGCATCTTCCATCAGATGCTGACAATCAACCTCAACCCCAATGAGGCCTCGATCACGGCCGTGGCACGCCTCACCGCGGCAAAAGGCGATGGAGATTATGCATTCGAATTAGTTAAGAGTATGGGGAAATATGGAGTTGTGCCAAGGTTGCGCACGTACGAGCCGGCATTGTTGTGAGAATTCGGAGGCTGCGAAGGCGTATGAGGTGGAGGACCATATGGCGTTGATGGGCGTGAGTTTGGAGGAACCGGAACTCGCTGCATTATTGAGGGTGAGCGCAAAGACGGGGAGGGGAGAGAGGGTTTATGTGTATTTGCATAAGTTAAGGAATTCGGTGAGGTAATGATACTCTGGGCCTATCAGGTGCGTTACCGAATCGACGGCAAAGGTTATTGAGGATTGGTTTCATAGTGAGAAAGCTCGGGAGGTGGGGAGAGTGGAAGATGCGGTTTCGAGGAGTGGCGGAGGGTGGCATGGTTTGGGGTGGATTGGGTTGTGAAGAGAGCGAATGTAGATCCGACCGGACAGTGTAGAGGTTGCGGGGAGCAATTGTTGTGTGTGGATATAGATGATGCGGAGACAGAGAGGTTTGCAGAGTCAGTTGCTTCCTTGGCTATGGAAAGGGAGGTCAAGGTGAACTTTAGTGAGTTTCAGGTCAGCGTTTTTTTGCGAGTTTTTCTTAATTATATTATGCTTTGGTAAGAAGTTTAGATAACGCATTAAAACGTTGACGTTAGTTTATGATAGGTAATTTTGCCGTGGAATATTGGTTGTGTATAAGGAAATCAGAAGGATTAAAAAGCAGAGTTTCAGAGTATGATGCTTGACATTATTCAAGTTAGTTGAATTTTAGTTTTCATTTCATCAACATGATTTCTGTTTCTGATTTTTTGGATAAACTACAAGAATGCTTGTTGAATCTGGGAAATTAGTGGACTAGTACTCTTTGAAAGCATAGTACTGATTTCATTTTGATTTCCTCCTCTCAAACACTGCCTTGTGAATGTGCTTCATTATTCTGTACTCTAGTTACTGGCTGCTATACTCCTGAACTTACTTTAATATCTTTTGTTGAAGGATTGGCTGGAAAAACAAGCTGATCTTCAATTTATAGTGGATGGAGCAAATATTGGGCTCTATCGGCAAAATTTTGCAGATGGTGGATTCAGCATTTCTCAAGTTGTAAATCTTGAGTTGGGATGTCTTGTCCTCCTTCCCCGTCTTTTTCTCTAGCTAACAAACCATTAATTTTATCTTTCATCTATGTTTATGGCCGCTGGTTATCTTGCATAACAAACGCCTTCGGGCACTTCTTGAAAATCCTTCCCACAGAAAGTTGATAGAGGAGTGGATGGATAAAGGTGTTGTTTATATGACACCAACCGGTTCCAATGATGATTGGTATGTACCCTTAAACCAGTAACTAGTCTCTATGTCTGTTCTCTGCTTTATGCTGTTGTTTTGGCTTAAACTGTCATGATTGACTATCTGATAACTTGTCTTTATCAAAACTCCTCTGACTAAATACGATGTCATTTTGATTTGGAATCTATGAAGTAGGAGCTCCTCCTTTTCCAATAGTTTGTCAGAATTTCCCTTGCATTATGATTTCTATGTTCTTCAAGATTGACTTATGAACGCTTTTTATGAATCATGTATTGGCTATATGCTGCAGTAAAGCTCAAGTGTTTACTTGTGACGAACGATGAGATGCGAGATCATATTTTTGAACTCCTAGGATTTCCTGATGTCACTTAGGGCGTTATTGAGTTCCCAAAACTGTAGTGTTTAGGAGATAAAAAAGCTTAGCGGGTAAGTTTTCGTTTGAAAGATATCTGCAAACTTCTGTCTGTTGCACAAGTATGATGGATACATGCTCTTCTATGCACTCAAAAAAATCTGTTTATGTTATACATGTAGGAATAATAAATCGATGCTTCGAACAACAAGAGGAGTTTGAGCATACATAAGACACTGCCTCAGACAGAGGTTTCCTCCTGAATCTCATCATCATATAGATTAAGATAGTTGTTTTTGTGTTCCTGCCTACTAGGCCATTCCTCAATGTGAATGACTTCTGTTGTTTTCCTTTTTTTGCGCGGAGAGAGAGAGAGAGGGGGGGGGGGTTGGCAGGTTTGAATATAACGAAGGTAATACTCTTTCCGTGCAGATGAAACTTGTATCGAGTTGTGAAAATTTGTTTAGTTGTACAATTATCAACATTGCTTCCGGGCCTTCTTATCCGTCTTCACAATATGCATTTTGAAAGCTTAGAGATTAAGGTGACACAGTCTCATCAAAGATTTTCTCTCTTATTAAGATGTTGTTCAATACTTTATGAAAAGAAAGAATTTAGTGCCACAAGGTCAGAAGAGATGCTCAGATCCCTTTAAGTCGTTGCTTAAGACCCATTGTTTCAATTAAAAGATATTGATAATACATTCAATGATACCAGGGTTCTGTAGTTCTTGATTGTACAGAATTTTCGGAGTATGCTAATTTCCATGTAAAAAACCCTTACATGGCAACTACATTCCATTGATGTTTATGCTATTTTACAGGTCATATTGCTGATATGCCCACATGGCATTAGGATTGAAAGCCTTTCTATTGGGCATGCCAAGTTACTGTAGGTGTGTAAGAGATGCATGTTATCCAGGTTGTATGAATACATCTTTCTTGCATCGTATTCTCCAGGTTCAGTATACTTTTGTGAAAGGGAATTTGAAACTGCTGATGCCACCCCCTTATTCATCTGTTATTCAGGTAACATTTTGTAATTTGATTATTTCAAGTCTCATCTAACTATCTGCGCAATGTGTGTAAAGAATAGCTCAAAATTTATTGTTACTAAGTAAAAACTTTTCATCAACTATATACAAGCTCTTTTTTTGCTGGGTTTCTTGTTTATTTCTCTTGTAGCTGTAAGTATAATCCATTGAGCCGGACAAGTTTAACAATTTAGATCACATTGGTACATATTAATGCTATTTGATGGTATTACAGTTCCTGAATAGGCCAGGGAATAGCATCTAAATCTAAATGACTTCTGTTAAAATGAAGAAAAACTACGCTCAGATTTTCTCTGTGACTTCTAGGGGTTTCAGACTCTTGCACATGTTTAATCTTATTATTATTCTTGTAAACAATTCACTTTGACGTGGTCGTTAGAGCTCAAGGTCATTGCTTTCAATCTTCTTATCCCTTGACATCAGTTTTCTTACCGTGTAGTTCTTGTAACCATGGAGCACATGAAGGCAAAATTAAGTTGGAGGTTGTAAATCACTCCCTGAAATTAATGTACTATAATATAATTTTATTACTAAGCAAAGATGTTAACTATATGGGTATGTTCTCGCAATTAAAGCAGTGAAATGAGATAAACTGTGACGTGGTTACATTTCTACCTTTATTTTAGACCTAGTTCTTGTTGTGTGTTTGTCTCTTCATATTTCTAAGCTTTTTTTCTTCCTTTATTCTGGTTGGTAATATTTGATCCTAACATTTTACCAGAACCCATCCATGCTTGAATCTTTTTTGTACTTCTCTTTCCTGCTTTATGCACATTCATTAAAAATACGTCTAAAACGTCAGCTTTCTGGTCGATTGGATGACTCTTATCAGTTGTGTTGTGAATTGAGTGTTCTGCTAATAAAGATGTTCAAAAGAAACGAGAGGTCCCCATTTTCCTCACCACACCATACACCTAACTCTAATTAATGAAAAGCCGTAACTTGTTTCCTGTGATGGACTTATCAACCGCTTGGAGATGTCCTTGATCAAGGCCGATAGAGTAATGAAGCAGCAGCAGTGACCTGTTGTAATTGGATGGCCAAATTCGGAGAGAGATCGACACAAATATGAGTTCCACAGTAGTGTTTACATTGTTCAGTAATTAATACTAGTATTTAATGTTGTGAGACTCGTATGTTGTGTTTATCTCTCTTCGAATTGAACTATTTAATTTAGGCATCAAATTAGAGAGGGTCCTACACACCATGAAGGGGTAAGATCTAGTGGCCTTTTTTAAGTCCAAGGAGGCCAATGTGATAAGAACAAGTCTAGATAGGAAGTAGATACAAAATGGTTGCTTTTAGGTTCACACGATTCTTCTTAACATTTAAATATACTTGGTTTCCATTACAATAACAAATTGCATCATATGTCACTTCCTTTTTGCCTCCGAAGACCTCATCATTTTGGTCACATAAATATCCATTCCATCACATTCTTTTAAGACAAACACTGCTAGCTAGCATATAAGATAATCCCATACACTTTTGAGGAAACTACTTAAAAACATTATCTCAAGCAATAGACTTTTAGCACACGAATTAAATTGAAATCTGAGTGCAAACTCTTTTCAAACCTGCTTGCACTTGACACTATATGAATCCCTTTCTTTGGGTAAATCACTTGAGGACGTATTTTACGATACCAGGAATATGGGTATTCAGAAAGTAGTCCTCCCAGTCGATGCACTTGGGGTCGAAGTAAAACACATCTGCCTTTGCGCCACCCTCCCTCACTGCCATCCGCAGCTTCTCTGTGTTCATGTCGTCAAAGCTGTAGCAAAGAACAGGTGGGGCTTAGGCCAGTGAAAAATTGTTAATATCTAATGAGTTTTGCGAAATGCATAATACATACACGCCCTTGAAGAACAGGTAAGGTTTGTACAGATCCACCAATCGCATCACAATGTTGATCTTCCGTCTGAGATTCAGATACCTTCCCCGGAAATACTGACAGAGTGCAACGTTCGCCAATTCTAATCCCTACAGATCCGAATAAAGAACATTAGAGGAGGGAATTGAAGAGGGCATTCGATTAAAAAGTGCTCTGTACTTTTGCTGGAAAAAGAAAATAGCTTATCCTTTTATGAACCATTCTATTTTTGGGAAAATTTAGTTGTAATAACTTTTTTTTATGGGTAATATTGATATCATAAAGCTTTGGTTCATAACAAACCTTGAGCAGAAGCAAATAACGAATGGCCATGTATCTGTGGAAGCTTTTCATGTCGCCTAAAACCAGAGCCTTGCCAACCTTGACAGGATGACCATCCCTATCTATCCACGGTTTCTGAGAGAAGTAACGGAAGCTCGCCTCTTGAAGAATCCGGTTTGTCGTTGGATTTATGGCTGAAGAGCCCACTTGATAAATCACATCAGAAGGTTGATTTGCATGAGCCACCATGGACACGATTATAGCATTCACCACCATGTCAGCCGGTATCTGCATTATTATACCTTAGACTTCAGTTTTATTTTTTCTGATTTCTCACTCTCTTCTTATAACTTCTCTTCCCTTAAATTAGTAATAGGGATATGTCTGCATGCTGTTTTCTTCCAAACTCCCGATCTTTGAGTTTGAAATTGATGAATACTTAGCAAATACGCTTTGCACCGTGGAGTATGGGGGTACCGACATTTTGCATCCTATTCCAATTTCGTAACATTGAGTCCCATCACGTTTCATTTTTCGGCGATTTGCCCTTCTTGGTAAATGTGACTCTTCAAAACTAAAAGAAATAAGGGAAAAAAGATGTTTTGGCCCTCAAAAAGATATTTTATTCTTTGTTGGCTAATCGAGGGCAAAACTTCTTTTTCTGTATCATCCGTTAGTTTTAACTGTCAATTTAACAAGAGAATGTAAATCGCAGAAATATTAAACATTAGAGATTCAATGTTACGAAATTGAAAGATGAGGTAGGGTGCAAGTGTACTTTCCCATAGCTTAATTGTAAGTGTATGATGAATAAGTTAGTCAACTCACCAAGTCGAGAATGCCCTTTAGATCACCGAGAAAGCATATTAGTTTTCCTTTACCATAAGCTCCTAATACACTGTCAATAGTCCTGTAACAACGCACAAAAGAACAAATAGTTCCACAATTTTCAGGTTAATTTCCTTTGTTTTCTCGGTAGCCAACCAAAAAATTTATTACTATCACAAACATAAAACTAAAGACAACTTGTTCAGGACATTGGGTTTCTCCCGACACAAAGGATATATATATATATATATATATATAAGGAAGTTACCTGACACCTTCAACCCAACCAGGGAAAGGTTCTTTGAAGGTGCTGGTTACAATCGTAGGACGAATGATTGCAACAGACATGTTTTCTTTCAGGTGCCCAATAAGCATCTCTCCCATTGCTTTTGTAAAAACATACGTGTTCGGCCATCCGTACCTCTTTGCCCTGATAAGATTTGGAGAGACCTTCAAACAGTGACTGAGAAATTGAATGTCCTGTCGATTAAACCACTAGAACAAAAAAAATCATAGAAAGCTTTTTTTTAGCTCTGTAATTTTACTTGTTTCTGCTTACAGAAACCTTTGGCCCCTGAGAGTCCCATGTCCATTACCTATGCAATTTCCTGTCCAATAGTGTAATTCGGAGAGAAACAAGTAAATGATTCCATTGTGGGGTTCATGCTGCCACTTTACACAAACAACAATAAATAATGTAGGGTCTACCCATTGTGTCTATATCTCTCCAAATTACACCATGTAATTCAGTCAGAAAATTGCAGAGGATCATAATCTATTAATTACAACATTAGCAGGGGACGGTTCGAGGGGACCAGATAGAAAATCAAGGGATGCGTGCCAATATTTTTTTCTAAGAAACGCTTGCATTAAAACTACGAAACAAGGTTCACAAAACCTACGTCACAAAACGTAACGCTTAATGGAATACAAGCAGTAGCAATAAAACCAAAAAGTGCAGAGTGCAAAGCCCACTTAGCCAACAAGTGAGGAATACAGTTGAGGCGATAAGGAACCCAAGAGAAATACCACGAGGGATGTGAAGACGTGAAATGCCAGAGTGATAAGTTCACATCACAAATAAGAATGACGAGCTGTAAACCAGACGCCCATTCCTGCCAAAGAGCTTGGTAGCCAGTCTCGAAATCGACTGCAGCCCAACTACGATCCACCGCAATCCTCATGGCTGCCTGAGCATCAAGAGCCTCCCCTAGCAGGGGATTAAAAGAAGGAACTTGCTCCGTGTACAAAGCACAGAGGGAACTTCCAGAGTCTCTAAAAGAGGCGGCAATAATAGAGAATTGCACACCAATAGTGACTTCAAAGTTGCACTTCAACCTACCATCTCCCAAAGGCTGCCAGGATCGACCAAATTCCAGATCCGACTTACCCCAGGCGAAGCTATGCTAGAAGAAACGACGACGGACCACCCCAGTAAGCAGAGAAGGATTGGCAACCTCCCCACGGTGAACCACAAAATTCTGAAAAAACCAAATACTATCAAGAACCCTCGCTGCATGCAAAATAAATTCACGAACCAACCGCCCATGCACTTGAAAAGAGCTTTCAGCCAAAAGAAGTATACGTATAAACTCAGGGAGACCCACATCCCGTAGAGGCTCCCAACAGAGAGGGTAGACCGACTCCCTCCAGGCCACCACAGCAAGCTAAGACATGATCAGTCATCGTAGAGAAACGAGCCACAACCCCTAGAAATAGAAAGCCAAAAGAAGCGCACCTCCATAAAAAAAGATTCAGTCTATCCTGGACCTTCAACTTCCAAAGAATAGATCAGTCTCTATCATCAAAAGGATGGGAGGAAGAAGATCCCCATTGAGGAGGGAGTAAATAGGCTAGAAATCATATCCAATCTCCAGCAACCGGCTTCAAATTCAAACAAATCAGCCACCACCTAGATAGAGGACTACTGGGCAGAGGACAACCAATCGGGAAGGAAATTGTCCTTGACTTAAAGCCAAGGATTCCTGCAAACAACAACAGATTGACCCCTTGGGGATGCAACAAAGGCCTTTAGCCAGAACAGGACAAAACTTGAGGATACTACGCCAACACCACAAGAGATTACCATGAATGGTCGCTTGAAGGAGCAGTGAGCCTTTCAAATATTTAGCATTCATCGTTCTGACCCACAAGCTCTCAAGATTAGTGTAAATTTTTTACCCCAGTTTAGCCAGAAGGGCTAAGTTGGCATCATGCATTCTATGAATACCCAAGCCACCCCAAAACTTACAGTCTACAAATGGACCCCTAAGCAATCGGTGTGAACTGGCGTGATCTAGAGGCAGGTTTACACCACCAAAAATCCTTGAAAGCCTTGTCAACACCCTTACACCAAGAAGTAGGAAGGAGGATCGAGGACATCAAATATTGAGGCATGGCAGCAGCTATAACTTTGATAAGCGTGGTTCTACCAGCTTGGGACAAAGCTTTCGACTTCCAACCAAAAAGCCGTTAAAAAATTCAAGCCTTTGGTCTCTTCATACGCTTGAGACATAGAACGGGGGAAGAGTAATGTGATACCCAAATATATGCATTTTGGATTCATAATGGGTAGCCTCATCTCAAAAGAAATAATTTTAGATAACATCCGCATGCGTATTCTTTAAGCACTGAAGCTTCACGCCGGTTTCCATTCAAGCTTGTCATAGGCCTTCTCCATGTTCACCTTAATCGCCATAAGCCCCTTCCTTCCATGTTTAATCGTCATGGCAAGGAGTACTTCTTGAGCCACAATGGTATTCTCTTGAATCGACCGATCCGACACAAAGGTGTCTTGAGGATAAGAGATAAGCTTGGACAACACCTGTCAAATTCGATTGGCCAAGATCTTCGAAATCTTCTTGAGCCACATTGGTATTCTCTTGAATCGATCGATCCGACACAAAGGTGTCTTGAGGATAAGAGATAAGCTTGGGCAGCACCTGTCTAATTCGATTGGCCAAGATGTTCGAAATCACTTTTATAGGCCACATTACACAGACTTATAGGTTTGAATTGACTCACCGCAGACGAGTTATTAGATTTGGGAATCAAAGCGATAAAAATATGATTTAGCTCCTTTAGGAGGTAACCCAAAGTGAAGAATTGAACAGCCATAACTGAGAATTGATCCCTAACAGTGGCCTAATAATGTTGATAGAAGACGCCAGTCATGCCATCAAGGCCTAGGGCCTTGGACGGCCCAATACCACAAATAGTAGAAAAAAATCTTCTCTCGATCAAGAACATGGTTGAGCTAGTAATTGTCTTCTTTCGAGATAATCTTCGGAATAATAGAGGTCAGATCGGAAGGGGCAATAGGATTGCACGAGGTGAAAGGTGGACTGGTTCTAGTGGCGAAAGGCATGGTTTGGATATGACCAAAGGTGGACCGGTTCCAGTGGCGAAGGCACCTCTCGTGCTTTTGATCTTACTGCAGAGTTGAAAAGCAGTGGACCCACGGTGATAATCCTGCCAAGCTTGGCTCACAACGGCTTTACTATCTACATCTTTGGTCCAAAAAGTTTCAAACCTAAACGTTTTAGGCCCAACACAAGCCCCACCGACCAGATCAAGGATAATGGGAGCATGGTCAGACGTTTCACGAACCATGCCACTAACTGTTCGCCATTCCTTTATCCAATCTCTCCTGAATAAGATGTCTACCAAATTGCCCATTAGACCAGGTAAAGGATTTTCCTTTAAAACAAACGTCTACCAAACCGTGTTCAAGCTGAAGCTAGTACAGTTTATCACGAGATGATGAAGCCACAGGTTAGCCACTTTGCTTGTCAGATTGAGAACTCACAACGTTAAGGTCTCCAAGAAGCAACAATGCACCATGGAACGTATGACCAAGCCGCTGCACGTGATCCCAAAATTTACCTCTTTCTCTCCAATAAGAGGGCCATGGAGAAGAGTCAACATCCATGGGTATGGGAATGGTCCGAGTACATAAATGAGATTAACATAATGATCAGAAATAGACTGGAGGTCAAAAGAAACTCCCTGAAACCATGCAAACACAAAGTCTCCACGAGTCCCAACAACAGGGACCTCAATAACATCAACGAAACCAAATGGACGAAGAACTGATCCAGCATCCTGAATTTCAGTCTCGACCAGGCAGATACAGTCGGGGGAGTTAAGTCTCACAGCAGCCCTAAGCGCTCTAACTACTGTGGCTCGAGCAAGACCGCTGAACTTCCAAAGTAGGACGATCATGGCGTCCTTGGGGGTGTGGTAAGACTTGCCTCCTCAGCCTAGTCGAGAGAAACCATATCTGTATCCACATCCTGCAAATCATCTGGAGCAGGAGCTGCTCGAGGGGAGCTAAAATTTCTATGAGAATGCTTCCCTAGAGGAAGCCAATCAACCAATGGTGCATCATCAGGAACAGATTCAGGTATACCAACTAACCTATGTTGTTTTCCAGAGACCGGGAGCCCCGGTAGGAGAGGCATTGACGTCGGATAGGAGTCCTGTTTTTCATCATCAGTAATCTCCATAACAGAACAGGAGGACGATTTGGAAGCCCTTGAAAGGCCAGTCCCGAAAATTGGGCCCTGTCTTGAAGCACATGGCGGGTAACGACAACTTGGCCTCTACCTTCAATTTCTTGGAGTCCACGTGGGTCTCCGAAGATTGGGCCCGAAATTCAAAAATCCCAAGATCTGCAGGGCCAGATAAGGGCCTAGAGACATGATTTAGCTCCAACTTGGCCTTACACTTATAATTGATGACGAACTCAATATGGGCCTAGAAGGCCTCATCGCAAGAAAAATTCCATGGCCCCCGGTTGGCCTTAGAATCTAGAATCCCTGCTCCTGATCCGAAACGGCACCCAGCTAAGTGTTGGCGTCAGGGGGCCCCGATAGGGTTGTTAACGAGGCACTGATCCTGGGAAGGTGCCATTACTAACATGTCAGGGCTAGCGTGAAAGCTGGTAGGGGGAGCAGAAGGTCTCCACCTGGCCGCATGGTGCGCTCCCGAGGAATATTCGCCGACGATGGTAATACTACTATACAAATCTCGTGGCACCATCTCCAAGCAAACACGAGCAATATCCTTAAACTGCAACCCCTCAGGAGAGGTTTAACATGACTACATGAGCAAATTTCCATTAAAGTTCCAAGGGCTTTGGTGGAGAATACGATTTCGGCTAGCAATATCTGGAAACGAGAAAAGATAAGCATTACCTTACAGCTCTTGAACCTCCAGAGCTTGGATGAAATGCCATGACTAGAAAATGGCAGTCCGAATGCCCAGCTTATTAACAGCCTTGTCAATGACCAGAAGACCAAGGAGAGATAGCTGGGAGCTATCCAGATACGCATCCTCCGAAGAACCAGCCATAAGACGGCCAAAAAGAGCAAAGAGACGAGAAAATTGATGAAAAAAGAGGAAAAACACGCGAGCATGGTGTGGAGGCTAACGAGGGAGTAGGGGAGAGAGCAATAGCAAGAGGAGGGGACAGGACGGAAAAAGAGGGGACAAGGTGGCAGAAAAGGGGACAGACCAAAAGGACAGAAAAGGACGAGGTCCCGGGTAGAAAGAAAATTCTCGGAGAGCTCTACATGAGGATAGCAGTCCATCCTGACAGCTGGGGATGCGTGCCAATCACCTCTACGTGAACAAGGCATTGAGAATTAACAGGGGTTCATGCTTCTATATATCATAAATGTAATAGAAACATTGAAAAGAACGAATCTAAGGGATAAGGTTATATATCCAATCGCATCTCTTTTCAGCCCTTTTTTAAAAAAATATAATACAAAACAAAACAATTACACGTAAGAAAACAGAATATACATAACTATCATTGAGGGCAAAGACAGAAATTGTTCCACTTTTAACTCTGAGAGCATTCTTAGCAGACTCTTTATCCTAAGAATCAATTTAATCAAAAAGCTTAAAAATATCATTTATCAACTTTTCTATTTTAACAAAAAAAATTGAAGAAGTGAATAGTGGCTCTTTATTTTTAGAGAGACATCACTTCACCATCTTAAAATATTAATTTATTTTTTTTCTTCTTCTTTTTTCTTTTTTATTTTTAGAAAATTATTGTTCACTTCACCATCTTAAAATTTAAAAAATTCCAAACGTTAGTAAAATAAAAAATTTTAAAATCGACGAGTGAAATTACAACTACGAACTCCGTTACATGATAACTATATATCTGGTCGGCTGGTCGCTTTCTTACCTCAGAATTCCACGAGGTGAAATTACAACTACGAACTTTGTTTTGTTTTTTTACGGTCAAAGATGTTGTGTTTGAGTATTAAAATTTTAGAAGGTTAAAATTTTAGAGTATTGGATTTAGTAAAAAAGTGATGAGAGAGATAATTTTTTATATTTATTATAATGAAAAGTAACTATTTGAATGAGAGAGATATTATATTATAATTTTTTATTGTGTTAAAATTTTAGAAATTGTAAAATTTTTATTTTCAAACGCATTTACTCTTGAGGTCTATAATGATAATGAGGTTTGACCAGCTTGAGGAAGATCATAGTTAGAATGTTAGATGACAAACCTTTCAAGGCCCAAGTCCTTCATGCCCAATGTAATTTCTTCTTCTGTAGCTCCCTGAGCTCGAAACTCAGTCAATTTCTCCTCTATCAGTTTTTTCTCGACGTCGACTTCTAATCCGAGTGTCCCATTAAGGGTTTCTCCCATGCGATATGGGTTTTCTAGTATTAGTCCTCCTTTTTCTCCAGATACGTAGGCTGATCAAAAGAAACCTCTAAATAATTAGGCAGAAACTTCTAACATTAGACCAAAAATTGACTTTGAAAGAAGAATATATCGCTACGAATTTGACAGTATAGAAACACAAAGAAACTGAGCAGTAGTTTCTGATATTTTACTAACCAGTGGATACATGGACAAACGCCTTCAGCTTAACACATTGTTTTGCAAAGCTTAAAACATGCTTAGCTCCCAATGTGTTGAGATCTAATGCAACATCATATCTGCATGACAATATTAATGAGACGTACCCGTTAATTTCCTTTGCATGTACTTTTTGAAGTTTTGCTTTTTTGGGTCAGTTTATGCTCCTTGAAGTTATTCAACCGCAAAACAAAATGGAGTTTAACACTTGACGGGTTACCTTTCATCAAAATTGGTAGTTGCAGCTAAATTGATGACGAAATCAACTTGGTTCCTCATCTCCTCCCTCAACATGGAATCCTTCAGGCCCAAGTCCTCCAGGCAGAGGTCTCCAGGCAGCACGGTTACTTTTTGAGAGATAGAGGAACTGAAATTTGGACCCCATTTTTCCTTCAGCACTCGGAACAATTCCTTCCCCAGGATCTACAAGAAGAAGTAGCCAACAAAATTAGTAGAGCCATAAACAGAAAGAACTGAAGCATAACTTTTGTCGGCTTCCCTTGAGCCTTAACAATCACTTTTTTTTTTCCAGGTTGTTTAATGAAAGAGAGTCGGCTCCTGCTCGACTTCTCCCGGCATGGCTCAGCCGGTTATTTTTTGTTCTCCAGTTTCTTCGCCCTCCCGAATCCCTCTTTCTTCTTCTCAATTTTATTCTCTTTGTAGTTGCTGCTCTCCTCGCCGGGTCGAGCATCCCTTGCCGGAGTCACCTTGCATCTACCAGTGGAATTCATTCACTTATAAACTGCTTTCTCGAAGAAGATTTTTGTGTAATCCCAAATTTAGTTTTCTTCTTCATTTTTTAGTAGTTTCTTCTCAGCACTGGGCATAAGCCAAAATGGGTATGGGTAAGCAAGGTGACTATGCCAAAATATAGTCAATTGGGGAGCCTGCGTTTTTGTTTCTGTTTCAATTTTTCGCAGTTTCTTCTCACCTTGTGTTTCTGTTTTTATTTTTTTGACACTCTTTGCTTTCTCTTTATCTGTACACTCACTGCTTTCTCTCTGCACACAAACAACAAATTATCCTATGTCTAAAGCCCGAAGCTGGAACCTTTGCTAATTGCTAGCATTTTCTGCATTTTGTTTGGGGTGTTACAGTTTGCAATTTATTTTTTCAGAGTTTTACTGTGTGTTCATCTGATGGAGGGACTGGCTTAACACCCAATTTTTATAGTTGTGTTATGACATGTAAGGTTTCGAAAGGAAAAAGGGGATGGGAAGGCTTGTAAGTTTTTTCATTTTTTTTTTGTGAAGATTCTGAAGTTATTTCTGCACAAACTCCGTGGAGCAGCAGTTGATAAGAGAAAAGAATGGGGAAGAATAAAGAGGGATTGAGGAGGAAGAAGAAAAAGGAAGAATTCGGGCCCACGCATTTCAAGAAAGAAACGAAAAAAGAGAGTCAGTTGAGCCCGAGTAAGAACTGGTTGTCTCTCATTAAATTAAAGGACTCAGGGCCTATATGAGTATAGGCAGTCTAGCTGGTTGTTAAGGCTCCCAAAATAGGAAGGCTCCTAACTTTTTATTTTAATTAATTATTTAATAGGTTATAACCACCAATTTAAATACTTAAACTTAATAAAATAAAAAAATATCAAAATATCTGTTAAACTTTTTGAAATCCTCATTTTATGCAAAGAAAAACATAATTTAAAATTTCAAAAGAGATAGACTTCCAACTTTAAAACTTAAAAAGACTATCTGACTTTCAATTTAAAAAAGACTATGGAACTTCCACTACAAGAAATAATGCTTTAGGTGACAAAATTTTGGGTGTCAAACCAAAATTTGTCACCAAAAGTGAATTTTTCATGACAAAATATTAATTTCGTCACCAAAAACCATTCAGGAACTCCAAAACCGTCCGGACCTGTCACAACCCCGTTTGGACGTATTGCTGGTGTGACGACATACACGTGTCGCGAATGAGTGAAGAAAGAAACCGTCACAAAAAAAGTAGAGTCTGAACTCTCAAGATACATGTTCGGACTCGTTGTAGGGTGACAAATTCAACATCGTCGTAACTGAGTGACAATTAGAATTGTCACAATTTTTACAATACCGTCCGGACTCTATTTATACACATTCCGAACGGCTATTACCTAACGAATAGTAATTGTCAGGCTAGAGTGACAAATTAAAAATCGTCATGAATACTCAATTAAGTCCGGAAGTCATAAACCACGTTCCAACGGCAAAAATACTCAAGTCCGGACGGTACAAAAAAAGGTCCGCACAATAATAAATGCATCTTCCGCGAATCGTGTGCTTCCACGTTGCAAAACTTCAGACACTTGACATCAATACAGTCCGGACAAACAAATAGCGTGTGAAACAAACATTCGCTGACGGGCTTTAAGTGACAAACAGGGTGACAACGCGGTTTTGTCACCCAAAACCTTAGGTGACGAAATTTGTACTTTGGGTGACAATTTTTTTTGTATTCCAGCTTTTTTGCCGTTTCGAAATTCTTACTTAATCCCTACTTTCACTATTCTCTTCACCAACATTTCCTTATCTTTCTCATCTGAAAGCCTACACTTCCTTCTTTATAACTCACTTCTCAATTGATATCCTACTTTCACTCTGTTGTTCACTATTTTTCCTTCTTTTTCTATTGTCAAAGTCATATCCTATCTTCTTTCTAGCTAACTTTCAAGTATTGACTCAATTTCAAAATCTCAAAGTCGTCGCAACCCTATTCTTGTTAACATGTGCTATTATTCTAACCTTTCGAATTTTAAATTAGTTTTATACTTTTATTTTATATCTTTTGTATCTATCACTTGTTTAATTGGAGAAAATTGAGAATTTGAGATTAAGTTGAGTATTATATAATTATATTTTTTATTTCTGTTTGTGTTTGTGTTGATTGTAGTTATTATTTTTCATTTTAGACTAATTTTGAAATATCTAATATGTCAAATAGAAAATACGAGTCAGGATATGAAATGTTAAAAAAAAAACGAAAAACCAAAAAATTTATTGAATCTCAAAAAGGTGCTTTGGATAAGTTTGTTATTAATCAACCAAATATTATTTCAAATTCTACCCAAAGATTAACCAATGAAAATGTAGAACTAACACAACAAAATTATAGGAACGACATATACACTCCTGAAAACACTGAAACTTTTGAATCGGCAGAATTAGAAAAGAATAACGAACTCAAAAAAATTAGATAAATTCGGCAGAATTAGAAAAGAATAACGAATTTAAAAAATGAGATAAGTAAAACAATTACAGGTAATGATGAAATGTCAAACTCTAGTGCTAATATTTATGACCCAGGCAATTTCATGGCTAATATATTCAAAGGATTTTGATAAATTGTATTGTTTTTGTTGTAAACTTTTTAGTTCAAAATCTAACATGAATCAATTAGTCAATGAAGGAAGTGATGATTGGAAAAATCTTAGTTTTAGGCTTAAAATTCATGAAACCACCGACAAAACATATTAATAATATGAATACATGTATTGATTTAGAAATGAGAATATCAAAAAATTTGACAATAGATTAAGACATTAAAGAACAAATCAAAAAAGAAAAAAGACCATTAGAAAAAAGTGTTGCTTAGAATTATAGCTATTATAAAAATCTAGCAAAAAAAACTTAGCATTTCTTCGTAAGAATGAAAAAATATACTAAAAGAACAATGAAAATTTCTTAAGCTTAATTGAAATGATTGTAGAATTTGATCCAATAATGAAAGAACACGTTCGACGTATTAAAAATAGTGAAATTCACTATCATTATCTTGGACATAATATATAAAATGAATTTATTCAAACTTTAGCAAGTGAAGTTACAACTATAATTATTAAAAAAATCAAAGAAATGAAATATTTCTCAATTATACTTGATTGCACTCCTGATGCAAGTCATCAAGAACAAATGAATCTTATATTACGAACAAGTTGAAGAATATTTCCTAGAATTTTTAGAAGTAGATGACACCACAGGAAAAGACCTTTTTAATGAACTTATAAATTTACTAAAAAAATATGAACTTAATATTAATGATATAAGAGGACAAGGATATGATAATGGGTATAATATGAAAGGAAAACAACAAGGAATACAAAAAAGACTATTGGATTTAAATCCTAGAACATTTTTCACACCATGTGGTTGTCATAGTTTGAACTTAGTACTTTGTGACATGGCTAATTCATGTCCTAAGGCTATATCCTTTTTTGGAGTGGTACAACGTCTATATTTGTTTTTTTTCTTCCTCCACAAAAAGATAGAAAATTCTACAAGATAATGTGCCTAAATTAACTCTTAAACCATTATCACAAACACAGTGGGAAAGTCGTGTTGAAAGTGTGAAAGCAATAAAATTTCAAACTTGAAAGATAGGAGATGCTTTAGTTCAACTAGCAGAACAAAGTGGCGATCCTAAAACAACCAGCGAAGTCACATGCTTAGCTGCATATGAGCTTGAAAATTTTGAATTTTTATTGGGCATAAATATTTGGTATGATATATTGTTTGTTGTTAATTCAGTTAGTAAGAACTTGCAATCTAAAGACATGCATATAGATGTTGATGTCGATCAATTAAAATGTCTTATTTCTTATTTAAAAAATTATAGAGAAAATGAATTTAGTTCTGCTTTGATTTCAATTAAAGAGATGACTGCTGAAATGAGAATATAACCTATATTTCGTGAAAGACGAATAATTCGTAGAAAAAAAACAGTTTGATGAAAGTATTGGTAAAGAAGTAATACGATCAGCGGAAGAATCTTTTAGACTTGATTATTTTATATATATAGTTGATCAAACTATTTATTCAATTGAAAATAGGTTTGAACAATTTGTAATATATGAAAATATTTTTTGTTTTTTATTTAATTTGAAAAGGTTAAAATCTTTAGAAGGGGAAGATTTGAAAAAACATTGTCTTGCACTTGAAATTTTTTTAAAACATGATGATCAAGTTGATATATATGGTTTGAATTTGTTTTCAGAATTAAAGTTTTAAAAGAGATTTTAAAAATAGAAATTTTTACTCCAATTGAAACATTAAACTATATAAAAAGATTAGACTCTTTTCCAAATGCAAGTATTGCTTATAGAATATTATTAACAATACCTAAGATATACTATGACGCAAGAGATATTAAATGGATTAGCTCTATTATCAATTGAAAATAATCTTTTGACAAATCTTAAATACAAAAATTTGATAAGTAATTTTTCATCTCAAAAAGTAAGAAGAATAATTTTTAAATAAAATTTATTATATTTTATATTTTAATATAATAATTTATTATAAAATGCATCTTTTTATGGTTTCGCCTAAGACCTCATTTATCTTAGAGACAGCCCTGAAACACCTGGCACGGTCCTATCCTTTGGATTTAAGAAAAAAGATCTGGACCGCTCCTTATAGCAACTTCCAACTTAGGACTATAGCCTTTGTACCAAATCTTTTCCCCAATTATGGTGCTTGAAAGTGTAACATATTTCCCGCCACTACTCTTACAGGAGGAAACACAAGAAACGGCCGAGAATGATAGATATATACCACTGCTGCACTGAGTTGAAGCAATATATCTACCTCATTATGCAAACGGTGGGTGGCTGAGTTAGCATCCGCAGCTCTTACGAGAAGATAGAGCTTCTTCACGTTCGGTTGAACCCTCAGTACTTTCTCCACGAAGACTGCATTCATAAAAGAAAGTGTTACTGCTAAAATTATCGTTAGATTCAGTTCGAACGGGTGTGTTCAACTGAATCTTTTCCAGTTAGAACTGAATCTTTTCCGGTTAGACACGTGCGTGCGTTCACTCACAAAAACATATACACAGAAAAATGAGTGCATACTCTTTCCCAGAAAGCCAGTGGCACCGATGACTAAAATGGCCTTGTTCTCAAGGAGCTGTACTATACTTCCCAACTCCATGGAAGAGAAATAGTGCAGAGAGAGAGAGAGGGGAGAACAATCGGGTGGAACCAACGGGCAGAATAGCGTGGGAAAAATCTGATGCCGAAGGATGGGGGCAGTTATGTTGTGGAGTGCACGCAAGTGCCTGAATTTTTTTCCTTGATAGATGGAGAATCAGTTGATTTCAATCTATTTTATAGAGAAAAAATTAACTCACTTCACTTTTTTCCAATCGAGAAGTTTTACAATTGATCCACTATGCTTTATCCCGGTCTTCTTCTTACACCCTTTGGGCGGTCACCTACACTTTAAAAGAGATCTGTACAGTGACATTGGTGGATTAATCTTCCTTTTCGGCGCTCGCTCTACCGCTGATCAACTGATTCCTTTCAGAACAGTTGTCCAACTACCGCCGCTCTGGTGGTGGTTGTTATTATTAGCATGTTCTTACTTGTATTATTTTTACGGCCAGCTTTCAGATGCCCACTTTACTTCGTTCCTTTTTGGTAGTTGGATCGTCTGTAATCTATGGCCTTGAGATCTTGAAGTTAGGGCTGCACAACCGGAATGCGGTCCGGTTTTTCGGACCGCATTGCGGTCCTTAAATAATATAGGACCGGACCGGACCACTTATAAGTGGTCCGGTCCGGTCCGGTTTCACTAAATGCGGTCCGGTCCGGACCACTTAAGTGGTCCGGACCGGTTTTAATTTTTTTCAATTTTTTAAAATTTTTTCAAAATTTTTTTAGGTTAATTTCAAATGGGAAGTATATATAAAAATGTTAAGTTTTAGTTTAGATAAAAATTAAACGTTTTATGTTTATAATTTGTATTAAAATATTTTAAAAAAATATTTTTTATTTTTTTAATAAACGAGGTCCGGTCCGGACCGGACCGCATTTTAAAAAAAAGGACCGGAAAACCGGTCCGATTTTCCGGTCCGGTTTTGTTCACCCCTACTTGAAGTCACGAGTTTAGACAGGTCAATCCTTAAAAGAGTTTTTTTTTTCCTTCGAAAAGATAGTATTATTCCAAAAAACAAAAGCACCCTCGAGAGGGGTGATACACCAGAGTCAGAAGGCAAAACAGAAGACGAAACAAGTAATAGATCTCTACTAGTTCCAAGGCTAATTGCAAAAGTAATAGGTGATAGGACCTCATCTACTATTAAATGCCATTTTGGCTTATTGCCGAACATATCCATGTGTGCATTCTGTCAGTCTTATCATCAAAGTTTGTGGTACATCATTTTCTTCCTAATTATTGCTGGTTTTGCTGTCTCGTATCTCTACATTAGTTGATTTTGCTTCTAAACTACCATCTTGTAATGTATTTTTTTATGCATTTTATATTTTGATCAGAGCAATTCCAACACTTTAAATATCATATTACTTACTTAATATGGGTGCAAAGATTATAAAAATAAAAAAGTTTTTAAGGAACATGACATTTCGTCCTGTCCTCCAGAATCATAAATCCTGTTAATGTACATGGAAAGTGTCTCTTCATGTAGAGTTGGCCGTCGCATTGACAGTTTATAATTTTGATAAAACCAATTAGTATTCTTTTTATATTATGTGCAAATGTCAAATTACCGTATAAATCAAAACTTTTTTTATTAAATGATACGCTCAATACCTAACCTAATTTAATTAGGTTATTAAATACTAATACTAATTCTCCACACAGCAAAAACTCTAAATATTAATAAAAAGCTATGTTATTTTTTATTTTATTCTATGTATTCAAGAAATTGTGAGAATATTTACTTATATTGAAGTTTTATAAGTTTTTATGTAAAATTTGGTAATTTTTTTTAAAAAAATTAAATTTAAGTTAAATTTTATAAAAAGGTGTAGATGGATGATTTGATGTGATTTTTTAATAATAAAAATATAAAGAGATAATATTTGTTATATATTTTTTAAAATGTATTATAGTTTGTGTGAAAATTTGTTAGTGTTTGTGTAGTATTTTTTGAGATTTTGGGTGTTAATTTTGTAAATTTTGTTACATTCATTGTATCTTATGATATTTTTGCAAATGAACATGCCCAAATTCTAAGAGAGATTGACACAATAGATAAACTTCATTATAAGATTCATGTTATTCGAAATTTTAAATGAACAACATTAAATGACTTAAGGTTTACTAGTTGTTTATTTCTCTTCAGATTATATCAATTTCGTCAGTAAATTGAAGTGCATCATTGTCCCTCTTCTACATGTCAAGGTGCAACATAAACTTCATCATTAGCTTTTTTTTCTATATTTATTTTTGTGTAGTACTGTGTATTTCGTCTTCATAAAAAAACCAACGTTATCATGTTTGGCATGGAAAACTTCTTTACCTGACAAACTTGCTGGTGTCAACTAGTTCAACTGACCAAATCTCTAGAATCGAACAGGAGAAAATACTTTCATGAAAAGGACACAGATATCTACTCTTGGACCCTGTAGATCGAATTGGACTCCAATTTGCAAAACTTCAGAAAAAAAAGGAAAAACAAGATTAGTTTGGTGATTTTCAGTACTATTGATCTATATGCCTATAGACGTACTGAATTCCAGAACCAGTTATCCAAACCCAACAACAATATGCCGTAAATTATAAAACAATGAGCATTAATTTCGTACATCAACTTTGACCAAGCACTCTATAGATCCTTGAACTAACAGCTAGCTGCATTTATTTTATTGCCACATCAATTCCTATAACTGTTTAGGGAGTTTAGGATAGGATTTAGTGTTGGGGGGGGGGGGGTTGCCAGCTATTTATCAGATCCTTAAAGATTTAAATAAATATTTGAAAATACTTATGCATATATTCAGGAGCGAAGCCAAGGAGGCTACATGAATGATCATGTACTAAGTTTGATTTTCTTTGATCTCTTGTGATCATGTATATATGATAAACATCTAAAAATCAAGGCTGTCTATATAGTAAAATTATATGATATATTCGTTTTCTAATTGTGGGAGTGTTTACACTTTACACCATAAATTATAATTTATGTCGTATTTTAAACTTAAATTATATATTTACACATTAAACTTTGAGCACATTTTAAAACTATTTCTTGAATTTTTAAGAGCTCCATCTAAAGAATTAATAGTTCACAATTCAAGCCTAAGAATAATTCGACATATGTCCATCTTGGTGACATGACATGACATAACATAACACATGCTTTGTGTGAACTCATAATATCACATCAATAAAATTTAAGGCCACGCATGTCACCAAATACATAGCCATGGTCCCTGCCCGCCCCTGAGTGGCTGCATGCTGGTGGGGCGCCCCCCCTTGAAATTGTAATTTTACTTGCTAAATAAAATATCACTTTCAAAAGTTTATGGGTGAAAGATACTCGCCGGAAAGATAGGTTGAAGTGTATATTGTGAACACGACGGCAAAAGAAATGACCTGTTGTAAGTTGATGTTTTTTAATACTTGCAGTTGTCTTCAAACCAACCACATTTATAGTCGAGAATTTTTGTCTGCCGCTTGCTCTGCTCCCAATGACGTAATGTTTGATAAAAGAAAAAAATAATCAACAAATAATTTTTTTTCTTAAAAGTTGGGTTCTCTTGGGTTTAGTGTTTTAAAAAATATTTTTTCAGTTATTGCCCCTCCAAAAATACTTTATTTCAGTGTTACCGCTTTCTTTATTTTTAGCAAATTGCAAATCTAACGTCTAATTAGGCTGAATCCGGGATTTCCCCCTTTGGAACCCATTGGAATTATTATTAGGCGACATTCATATTGGTACACAATCCTTCTTCTGACGCATAGGCTTCCTAATAATCGAAATCCCATGCCAAAAAATGCGAATCGTGGAGGATAAATTAGGGGATAGAGAATCTTCTTTGATTTGCTAGATATAGAAATAATATATTAGTCTCTCATTGCTTAGTATTTGATGTTGTGAGATCCATATACGGTGTTTATCTCTTTTCAAATTAGATTATTCAATTCAGACAATAAATTGGAGAGAATACATATCTTAAATCAGAACACACATGATGGGACAAAATGTAGTTTTTTTGAAGTACAAGGGGACGAATGATATTAAGTGAAGTCAAAAGTAGCTAGTAGAAACAAAATGGTTACTTTTAGGTTCACACGATTCTTCTTAATATTTAAATACACTTGGTTTCCATTACAATAACAAATTGAATAAAATGTCACTTACTTCTTGCCTCCTAAAGACCTTATCATTTTGGTCAATTACATATCCATTCCATCGCATTCTTTTAAGACAAAACACTGCTAGCTAGCATATAAGATAATCCCATACACTTTTGAGGAAACTACTTAAAAGCATTATATGAAGCAATAGACTTTAGCACAAGAATTGAATTGAAATCTGAGCGCCAAACTCTCTGCAAACCCGCTTGCACATGACACTTATGAATCCCTTTTGTTGGGTAAATCACTTGAGGACGTATTTTACGATACCAAGAAGATGGGTATTGAGAAAGTACTCGATCTTCCCAGTCGATGCACTTGGTATTCTTTAAGGAATTTTAGGGAGCTAGAGGGCCATGGACCCTGCCCGCCCCTGAGTGGCTGCATGTTGGGGGGGGGGGGGGGGGGGCGGGTCTTGCCCCACCCCTTAGCCAGCTTGAAATCCAATCACGAAAAAGTACTCACAACCTAAGGTCATTAACTACTCCATAATGTAATTATCAATTATCCATTTTAGCAACAGTGCAGCTTAATTCCGTTGAAATGTTTTCGTTTTCTTAGATGGATCAAACTTATTTTTTAACTTTTGACATCATGCTTTTACCCTCTAAATATCCCTTAAAAGTACAGACATACAAAATTAAAATTAAATTTTACTCGCTATTCAAAAAATCACTTTTAATAGTTGATAGCTGAAAGATACTCGCCGGAAAGATAGGTTGAGGTGTAAAGTGTGAACAGGAAGGAAAAAAGATGCGTGCTGCACGGGCAAAAGAAACGAGCTAGAGGTCCCCATTTTCCTCACCACATTATACACCTAATTAACTCTAATTAATGAAAAGCCGAGGAGTAATTAACTCTAATTAATTACTTGCAGTTGTCTTCAAACCAGCCACATTTATAGTTGAGTATTTTTCCTACCCCTTCTTTTGCTGCCAATGTTGTAATGTTTGATAAAAGAAAAAAAAAACAATCAACAAATATTGTTTTCCCTAAAAGTTGGGTTCTCTTGGGTTTATTGTTTTTGAAAAATATTTTTTTCAGTTATTGTCCCTCCAAAAATACTTTCTTTCCGTGTTACCGCTTTATTTCTTTCGAGCAAATTGCAAATCTAAGATCATATTGGGTTGAATCCAGGATTTCCCCCTTTGGAACCCATTGGGATTATTGTTAGGCGACATTCATATTGGTACACAATCCTTCTTCTGACGCATAGGCTTCCTAATAATCAAAATCTCATGCCAAAAAATGCGAATTGTGGTGGATAAATTAGTGAATAGAGAATCTTCTTTGATTTTATACTCAAATTGGATGGTTTAATTCGTAGAGATATCAACATAATATAGCAGTCTCTCATTGCTCAGTATTTGATGTTGTGGAATCTATATACGGTGTTTATCTCTCTCCAAATTCGACTATTCAATTCCGACAGTAAATTAGAGAGAATCTCAATCCTAAATTAGGACACACATGATGAGACAAAATGTAGTTGCCTTTTTGAAGTTCAAGGAGGCCAATGATATAAAGAGAAGTCTAAAGTAGCTAGTAGATACAAAATGGTTAATTACTTTTAGGTTCACCCGATTCTTCTAAACATTTAAATACACTTGGTTTCCATTACAATAACAAATTAAATCAAATGTCATTTCCTTGTTGTGTTCTAAAGACCTTATTATTTTCGTCACATACATACCCATTCCATCACATTCTTTTAACACAAACACTACTAGGTAGCATATAAGATAATCTCATACACTTTTGAGGAAACTACTTAAAAACATTATCTGAAGCAATAACGATACTAGGAAGATGGGTATTCAGAAAGTAGTCTTCCCAGTCGAGGCACTTGGGGTCGAAATAAAACACATATGCCTTTGCGCCACCGTCCCTCACTGCCATCCGTAGCTCTCAGTGATCATGTCGTCAAAGGTGTGGCCAAGAATAATTTCACATATGAAAGACTCAAATTCATCACTATTCCGACACTAAAAATTGCCAGTAAGGCCAGTGTCGTAACTTTATAACTTTCCATAAAACGAAAAAACTGAACTGGAGTCCATAAGAATTCTACAGATCTAATTCGTCCGTCTTTTTCGCTCAGATGGCAGAGCAAAATCAGAAAAGAAGCAGATATAAAGATACGTTGAAAATAGAATACAGCAACAGTGGAATCAAGAAAAGACTATACCCAATTCATCAAGTAAACATTCACATCTCAAAGACTCAAATTCATCATTATTCTGGCACTGAAAAATTGCCATTAATGCTAGTGTCGTAATCTTCTAGCTTCCATTTTAAACGAAAACGTTTCATCATTGGTTTTTGTGTTGTTTTCACAGAAATTAAAGTCAATGATTACATAGAAAATTTAGTCAATGACTACATAGAAAATTTGATTGAAGATTGAAATGTTTTGCGTGAAAAAATAATCTTTGGATTGGAAAATATTTTTCAAATTAAAAAACGTTTTGAAAATCATTAACATAACGTGGACTTTACTTTTGTTTTCCTTAACAAAGATGGAAAGAAATTGGTCCTTATCTTCGTTATCTTCATTTGGTAACGTTAACCGACAATCCACTTTAGCTTCATCCGTTCTGCGACCAATGTTTTTCGAACGTGGAGACTCTAGAGAACTACAAGAACTACAGAGAGGGACAGTTTAATTAAAGATCGAGCTATCTTTAGAAAAGTAATTAAGTGTGCTGCGCCGGAAGGCAATTCATATATATAGTGCCGACTTCTTTTGACAGGTTCTCTTATATTGGATTTTGACAATCGTACCTATTAACATGCTTTCCACTTTTTACGTAGTCTCTATTGATAATACCTCAAGTTTGTCCTGAAACATGTTACATGTTTGTAAAAGTGACATCGAGGATATGTTGGCATACTTTTCTAAAGATTTAGGGTACATTTACTTTGAGTTTTGAAACTCTCTTACAAATGTGAAAGAGGACTTCAAATTATTAATTTCGACACATTAAATCTGCTAACTTCCCTAATCTATCAATTTAAGCCTTCCGTCCATTTTCTCTGTCCGAACTGACTGATCAGTGATTAAGTGTGCAGCAATTGACCTTTTAAAATGAAAACAAACACATTTGCCCTCACTTTCACAAACAGCTGAACCAATGAACTCTTTCCCGTCGCGGTCGTCGTCTAACATCAACTATGCCGCTCAACTTATATTCCCAAAAACTACAATCTGCTTGGCTTAGATAAATACTTTCCATTCTTTCTTTATCAATACCACCATAGCACCCTAAACCGAAAATTATAACTCCAAAACATAAACACTAATCAGATAGCTAGTGAGAATACATGCCAAAGAAACAGAATCATTGAAAAATTTACAAAATAGGACAAAAAGGGACTTTTATAAACGTGCCTGCAACAACTTCGAGTCAAACATGGGCAAATCAATTTGCCCAAGAGTCAGTGACCCTTTGAGCATACAACAAGGCTGAGTTCGGTTACAATACGTTGGTATTAACGTGCGGGTTTACGGGGGAACGGCCCAGATTGCTTCTCAAAAATCCAATGGTCCGGAGATGAGGAGAGGAATTTACGCTTGTCCTGACTCGGCTGAGGTTTCGACCCGCGTGTTTTACCGTATCTCGCCGACGACCCGCGTGTTTTCTCTCCCCAGTTGCCTACGATTTTGAAATTTGAATTCCGCATGTCCTGGTCATTCGTGAGGAAAATCGACTCTAGCCCGCTTCACCCTCAACCCCTTTTCCAAGCTCACCACCGAAGACCTCTCCGCCCAAACGCCACCCTGGAGTTATGGGTTCCTTGGGTTTTTTGATTCAGAGGGGTTGCCGTCCTCGACGGCTTAGGCGAGGCTGCGTGTACACGAGAATGTCAAGCGCTATGCCAGGAACTATGCTACCCTCTTTATCCTTTTCTTCGCCTGCTCTCTGTACGTTCCTTCTCTCTATATAAGCGTAAACTTTTTTCATTTACATTTTGATTCTGGCGTGGGTTTTGGGAATTGGGTTTCGGTTGGTTGTGGGAAACGAGAGGAGAGGGGAAGTGAGCTGCTGTCAGCCTTGTGCTTCGGAAAAGATTTGAATTTTATTAGGTTACTTCGCTTTGGAAAATTTGGCACGATTTGTTTCACCCAGGCTTTAATTAGGCTCACTTGCGTAGTGATGCTTATTTCTTTGTTTTTTAATTGTGAAAAATGTAATATTGAAAGTTCTCGATTTCTAGTGGTTTATTTCATTCGTAGTCTCCCCCCCACCTTCCATTCGTTTTGTGTAATTTAGGCCTTTGCTGAAGATCCAGAGGGGTCTGTTGTGCGTGCTGTTGCAAATTCGCTCCTCAATGCAGAACGCGTAAAGCCTGGATCTTGTGAAGTTCTTGTGAGGAGTTTGCTTCAGCAATTGGCAAGGTTCATGATCTCTGTTCCATTTTCCATATCCTCTTGTCTTGTTCCCATGTCCTATGACTTAATTGATGCATCATGTTGTAGTTAAAAATTCATTTACAAGAATAACTTTTGTGCAGTTCAAAGGCATCTTCATTAAAAGACCTACAGGAGCTTGCTGCTCGCTCATTCACCAAGTCGAAGACAACAGCTGAAATGCAAAATGCAAATTCTGAAACTGATGGAATTGTTTTAGTGCTATGCCCTTCAGGCATCTATTTCCTTGCTGCTAATATGTGATTGATGCAAGAAGCTGAGCACTTGTCATTATGGAACATTTCTTTTATGAAGTGGCTATGTTGAGCTGCTAATATGTGATTGATGCAAGAAGCTGAGCTGCTAAGGGGTGATAGTTTTTTTTTCCCTAAGGGGTGATAGTTGGTTTAGCATAATTTAGGTTGGTTTCTGGACATTGAAAGGCATTGTAGCTGCCCCTTAGGGAAAGTTGGCCTATGGCATTTTGATTTTTGTTGTTGATGATGTAAACAAATGGCAGTTTGTTGTTGATGATGTAAACAAATGGCAGTTGCTAGTTCAGTGTAGATGTGAAGTCCATATGTTCCTCGGTATCCACCGTCTCTTTCTTGCTTTACTCTCCTTTTCTACACTTCGTATATTTTAGCTGAGGTACTGGTTCCTAATTAAACATTTAGTTATCTTTCATTCGGAATTGAACAAAAACTCGTATATCATCAAGTTTGTATTTATAATGAATTAAGCCAACAATAAAAAATTTAGGTAGCTAAACGTCGTGCATTTAAGCAACATCATGTACATATAGCAGTCTCCCTCTCTTACTTTCTCTCCCTCCTTTTTCTCCCTTAGCTACAAGTAACAGGAGGAGAGTTATTATTATTAAAAAAAAAGGCAACCCTCATGACAAATTTTACCAAGTAATGGATAAAGAAACAACAGCCTAAATATTTGTTATTCACTTGGGAGCTCATTCATTTTTGTAACGCTCGTTTCATAATTTGCAGCTACTACAAGTTTATGGGTTGTTCACCCACCAAAATAAAGAACCGATTCAAACCCAAAAAAAAAGGAAAAAAGATGAGAAATATAAGCTACCTTATGTTACAAACTAACTTCTTTCCAAAAGGCTTAAAAGAGTACCACTTCTGTACAAAAGATAAAAATATAGAAGTAGCTCTTACAATATCAGATAAAAAAAGAGTCCAGTTTGAATAGATTTTGATTAAACAAGTTGATAGCATCTCTAACTTCACAATCAGTCCACTGAGACCCTTCCTGCTCTGCTCCAGGCAGCGTCTCAAACAGCAATAGGCTAGAATAGCTCTCTTCAACAGAAGAATCACTCTGCAAAGAAGTCTGCATGTGGCAGAGAGAGAGAGAGAGAGGAAAAGAAACTAAAATTTAAGACAAACATGTATAGGTCTTAGTTTGTATAGTCACCTGATGAGTTGCATGTAGATGACCAATCGATGCCTCCAAATTTGAAAATAAACTAGGTGATGAGATACAGATTTAGAAACCTATCATGAATACCAGGTGATGAGATATGTAGTCCACCGTGACAGTAATCTTAAATAACCTAGGTGCCCTATCAATTACAGGCCTTTACATTTCAGCACTTCTCACACAAAGGACACAATGCATACACTTCAGCACTTCTCACACAAAGTCCTGCACAGGCCTTTACATTTCAGCACTTCTCACACAGATTTAGAAATCACCAATCTTCTGCTGAATCAACCTCCTTGACCAAGAAGTCGCTCTCCACTGCAGTGCCCCTTCAACAGAAGTGAGATACTAAAAAGGATGCTTCAACTCCAATCCACAATTAAAACAAACATCCATGTTTATATATTGAAACTCAGACATAAACACCAGTCCAATGTCAAACTCAGACATAAACACTAGTCCAATGTGAAACTCAGACATAAACACCAGATACTAAAAAGGATGAAAACACGTTGATCACAAGTTTCAACGAAATACTAAAAAGGATGAAAACACAAGTTCTAAAATCTTCTCAACCAAAACAAAGGTTTAAACAAATCAGAAACAACAAGCTGACAAAGATGACCAACAAAGTCATAATGAAAATTACTCACAGTGATCTTAAAACCGTAAAGATACCCTACGGCCCCTACTGGCGTCTATGCATGTATTCACATCACCATTTGCCAAAACAGAGCCTTACCCAGATTTTCCTTCACGAAGAGCCAAGCGCAGATTTCACCCAGCTTCGAATTCAAAAAATGAGAGAAGGGGGATTTTGCCCGAAAACAAGCGGGGAAAAATTGGGAGAAGGGGCACATAGCGGGTCGTCGGCTTCTTTTGATGGTAAAACACGCGGGTCAAAACCACCAACCCGGGTCCGGATTTCATTAACTCGGTTGAGCAGCTGACGACCGTTGGATTGTGTTGAAGGAAATCGTGGCCGTTCCCCCGTAAACCCGCACGTTAATACCAACGTATTGTAACCGAACTCCTACATAAGGCACTGCCTCAGACAGAGGTTTCCTCCTGAATCTCATCATCATATAGATTAAGATAGTTGTTTTTGTGTTCCTGCCTACTAAACCATTCCTCAATGTGAATGACTTCTGTTGTTTTCCTTTTTTTGCGCGGAGAGAGAGAGAGGGGGGGGGTTGGCAGGTTTGAATATAACGAAGGTAAAGTACTCTTTCCGTGCAGATGAAACTCGTATCGAGTAGTGAAAATTTGTTTAGTTGTACAATCATCAACATTGCTTCCCGGCCTTCTTATCCGTCTTCACAATATGCATTTTGAAAGCTTAGAGATTAAGGTGACACAGTCTCATCAAAGATTTTCTCTCTTATTAAGATGTTGTTCAATACTTTATGAAAAGAAAGAATTTAGTGCCACAAGGTCAGAAGAGATGCTCAGATCCCTTTAAGTCGTTGCTTAAGACCCCTTGTTTCAATTAAAAGATATTGATAATACATTCAGTGATACCAGGGTTCTGTAGTTCTTGATTGTACAGAATTCTCGGAGTATGCAAATTTCCATGTAAAAAACCCTTACATGGCAACTACATTCCATTGATGTTTATGCTATTTTACAGGTCATATTGCTGATATGCCCACATGGCATTAGGATTGAAAGCCTTTCTATTGGGCATGCCAAGTTACTGTAGATGTGTAAGAGATGCATGTTATCCAGGTTGTATGAATACATCTTTCTTGCATCGTATTCTCCAGGTTCAGTATACTTTTGTGAAAGGGAATTTGAAACTGCTGATGCCACCCCCTTATTCATCTGTTATTCAGGTAACATTTTGTAATTTGATTATTTCAAGTCTCATCTAACTATCTGCGCAATGTGTGTAAAGAATAGCTCAAAATTTATTGTTACTAAGTAAAAACTTTTCATCAACTATATACAAGCTCTTTTTTTGCTGGGTTTCTTGTTTATTTCTCTTGTAGCTGTAAGTATAATCCATTGAGCCGGACAAGTTTAACAATTTACATTACATTGGTACATATTAATGCTATTTGATGGTATTACAGTTCCTGAATAGGCTAGGGAATAGCATCTAAATCTAAATAACTTCTGTTAAAATGAAGAAAAACTACGCTCAGATTTTCTCTGTGATTTCTGGGGGTTTAAGGCTCTTGCACATGTTTTATCTTATTATTATTCTTCTAAACAATTCACTTTGACGTGGTCGTTAGAGCTCAAGGTCATTGCTTTCAATCTTCTTATTCCTTGACATCAGTTTTCTTACCGTGTAGTTCTTGTAACCATAGAGCACATGAAGGCAAAATTAAGTTGGAGGTTGTAAATAACTCCCTGAAATTAATGCACTATAATATAATTTTATTACTAAGCAAAGATGTTAACTATATGGGTATGTTCTCGCAATTAAAGCAGTGAAATGAGATAAACTGTGACGTGGTTACATTTCTACCTTTATTTTACACCTAGTGTTTGTCTCTTCATATTTCTAAGCTTTTTTTCTTCCTTTATTCTGGTTGGTAATATTTGATCCTAACATTGTACCAGAACCCATCCATGCTTGAATCTTTTTTGTACTTCTCATTTCAAACAAATAATCATCTCCCTCTTCGTTTTTTTACCGACTCTAACTCCTCAAAATTTTAATAATCAAATATCACCTTAAATTAGGGGATAAAGATCTTCTCTAATTTGCTGTCCGAATTGGATGGTCAAATTCGGAGAGAGATTGACACAAATATGAGTTCCACAGTAGTGTTTACATTGTTCAGTAATTAATACTAGTATTTAATGTTGTGAGACTCGTATGTTGTGTTTATCTCTCTTCGAATTGGACTATTTAATTTAGGCATCAAATTAGAGAGGGTCCTACACACCATGAAGGGGTAAGATCTAGTGGCCTTTTTTAAGTCCAAGGAGGCCAATGTGATAAGAACAAGTCTAGATAGGAAGTAGATACAAAATGGTTGCTTTTAGGTTCACACGATTCTTCTTAACATTTAAATATACTTGGTTTCCATTACAATAACAAATTGCATCATATGTCACTTCCTTTTTGCCTCCGAAGACCTCATCATTTTGGTCACATAAATATCCATTCCATCACATTCTTTTAAGACAAACACTGCTAGCTAGCATATAAGATAATCCCATACACTTTTGAGGAAACAACTTAAAAACATTATATCAAGCAATAGACTTTTAGCACACGAATTAAATTGAAATCTGAGTGCAAACGCTTTTCAAACCTGCTTGCACTTGACACTATATGAATCCCTTTCTTTGGGTAAATCACTTGAGGACGTATTTTACGATACCAGGAATATGGGTATTCAGAAAGTAGTCTTCCCAGTCGATGCACTTGGGGTCGAAGTAAAACACATCTGCCTTTGCGCCACCCTCCCTCACTGCCATCCGCAGCTTCTCTGTGTTCATGTCGTCAAAGCTGTACCCAAGAACAGGTGGGGCTTAGGCCAGTGAAAAATTGTTAATATCTAATGAGTTTTGCGAAATGCATAATACGTACACGCCCTCGAAGAACAGGTAAGGTTTGTACAGATCCACCAATCGCATCACAATGTTGATCTTCCGTCTGAGATTCAGATACCTTCCACGGAAATACTGACAGAGTGCAACATTCGCCAATTCTAATCCCTATAGATCCGAATAAAGAAGAACATATGAGGAGGGAATTGAAGAGGGCATTCGATTAAAAAGTGCTCTGTATTTTTGCTGGAAAAAGAAAATAGCTTTTCCTTTTATGAACCATTCTATTTTTGGGAAAATTTAGTTGTAATAACTTTTTTTATGGGTAATATTGCTCTCATAAAGCTTTGGTTCATAACAAACCTTGAGCTGAAGCAAATAACGAATGGCCATGTATCTGTGGAAGCTTTTCATGTCGCCTAAAACTTGAGCCTTGCCAACCTTGACAGGATGACCATCCCTATCTATCCACGGTTTCTGAGAGAAGTAACGGAAGCTCGCCTCTTGAAGAATCCGGTTTGTTGTTGGATTTATGGCTGAAGAGCCCACTTGATAAATCACATCAGAAGGTTGATTTGCATTCACCACCATGGACACGATTATAGCATTCACCACCATGTCAGCCGGTATCTGCATTATTATACCTTAGACTTCAGTTTTATTTTTTCTGATTTCTCTCTCTCTTCTTATAACTTCTCTTCCCTTAAATTAGTAATAGGGATATGTCTGCATACTGTTTTCTTCCAAACTCCCGATCTTTGAGTTTGAAATTGATGAATACTTAGCAAATACGCTTTGCACCGTGGAGTATGAGGGTACCGACATTTTGCATCCTATTCCAATTTCGTAACATTGAGTCCAATCTTTTTTTTTTTTTTTTTTTTCTAGGTAAAGGGGTGGGGGAAAGCAGCCAAAGCTGCAGGCACCGGGATTCAAACCCGGGATCAGCCCTTCCTAAAGGGAAGGAGGTGCCACTCGAGCTACGAGCTCGCTGGCGTAACATTGAGTCCAATCACGTTTCATTTTTCGGCGATTTGCCCTTCTTGGTAAATGTGACTCTTAAAAACTAAAAGAAATAAGGGAAAAAAGATGTTTTGGCCCTCAAAAAGATATTTTATTCTTTGTTGGCTAATCGAGGGCAAAACTTCTTTTTCTGTATCGTCCGTTAGTTTTAACTGTCAATTTAACAGGAGAATGTAAATCGCAGAAAATTGAAACATTAGAGATTCAATGTCACGAAATTGAAGGATGAGTTAGGGTGCAAGTGTACTTTCCCATAGCTTAATTGTAAGTGACTGATGAATAAGTTAGTCAACTCACCAAGTCGAGAATGCCCTTTAGATCACCGAGAAAGCATATTAGTTTTCCTTTACCATAAGCTCCTAATAGACTGTCAATAGTCCTGTAACAACACACACAAGAACAAATAGTTCCACAATTTTCAGGTTAATTTCCATTGTTTTCTCAGTTGCCAACCAAGAAAAATTATTACTAACACTAACATAAAACTAAAGACAACTTGTTCAGGACATTGGGTTTCTCGACACAAAGGATATATATATATATATATAGAAGGAAGTTACCTGACACCTTCAACCCAACCAGGGAAAGGTTCTTTGAAGGTGCTGGTTACAATCGTAGGACAAACGATTGCAACAGACATGTGTTTCTTTCAGATGCCCAATAAGCATCTCCCCCATTGCTTTTGTAAAAACATACGTGTTCGGCCATCCTTACATCTTTGCCCTAATAAGATTTGGAGAGACCTTCAACCAGTGACTGAGAAATTGAATGTCCTGTGGATTAAACCACTAGAACAAAAAAAAAATCATAGAAAGCTTTTTTTTAGCTCTGTAATTTTACTTGTTTCTGCTTACAGAAACCTTTGGCCTTGAGAGACCCATGTCCATTACCTATGCAATTTCCTGTCCAATAATGTAATTCGGAGAGAGATAGACACAATAAGTGGATTTCATTGTAGGGTTCATGCTGCCTAAAACTTCATCAAGCAACAATAAATAATGTAGGGTCTACACATTGTGTCTATATCTCTCCAAATTACATCATGTAATTCGGTCAGAAAATTGCAACATTAGCACGGGACGGTTCAAGGGGACCAGATAGAAAATGAAGGGATGTGTGCCAATATTTTTTTCTAAGAAACGCTTGCATTAAAACTACGAAACAAGGTTCACAAAACCTCTGTCACAAAACGTAGCGCTTAAGGGAATACAAGGAGAAGCAATAAAACCAAAAAGCGCAGAGTGCAAAGCCCACTTAGCCAACAAGTGAGGAATACAGTTGAGGCGATAAGAAACCCAAGAGAAAGACCACGAGGGATGTGAAGACATGAAATGCCAGAGAGATAAGCTCACATCACAAATAAGAATGACCAGCTGTAAACCAGACGCCCATTCTTGCCAAAGAGCTTGGCAGTCAGTCTCGAAATCGACTGCAGCCCAACCACGCTCCACCGCAATCCTCATGGCTGCCTGAGCATCAAGAGCCTCCCCTAGCAGGGGATTAAAAGAAGAAACTTCCTCCGTCAACGTTGCACTTCAACCTACCATCTCCCGGAGGCTGCCAGATCCTAGAAGAAACGACGACGGACCATCCAAGTAAGCAGGGAAGGATTGGCAACCTCCCCACGGTGAACCACAAGATTTTGAAAAAACCAGATACTATCAAGAACCCTCGCTGCATGCAAAATAAATTCACGAACCAACCGCCCATGCACTTGAAAAGAGATTTCAGCCAAAAGAAGTCTATCTATAAACTCAAGGAGACCCACGTCCCGTAGAGACTCCCAACAGATAGGGTAGACCGACTCCCTCCAAACCACCACAACAAAACGACAGTGCATGAACAGGTGGGATCCAGTCTCAGTGTCCGACTTGCACAGAGGGCACAAACTAAGCACAAGATCAGTAACCGTAGAGAAATGGGCCATAACCCCTCGGAATAGAAAGCCAAGAGAAGCACACCTCCATAAAAAAAGATTCAATCTATCCTGGACCTTCAACTTCCAAAGAATAGATCAGTCTCTATCATCAAAAGGATGGGCGGAAGAAGATCCCCATTGAGAAGGGAGTAAATAGGCTAGAAATCATATCCAAGCTCCAGCAACCGGCTTCAAATTCAAACAAATCAGCCACCACCTGGATAAACGACTACTGGGTAGAGGACAGCCAATCGGGAAGGAAATTGTCCTTTACTTGAAGCCAAGGATCCTTGCAAACAACAATGGATTGACCCCCCTTGGGGATGCAACAAATGCCTTTAGCCAGAACAGGACAAGCCTTGAGGATACTACGCCAACACCACAAGGGATTGCCATGAATGGCGTTTGAAGGAGCAGTGAGCCTTTCAAATATTTAGCATTCATCGTTCTGACCCACAAGCTCTCAGGATCAGTGTAAATTATTTTCCTCAATTTAGCCAGAAAGGCTAAGTTAGCATCAAACATTCTGTGAATACCCAAGCCACCCCAAATCTTACGGTCTACAAATGGACCCCTAAGCAATCAGTGTGAACTGACATGATCTGGAGGCAGGTTTACACCACCAAAAATCCTTGAAAGCCCTGTCAACACCCTTACACCAAGAAGTAGGAAAGAGGATCGAGGACATCAAATATTGAGGCATGGTAGCAGCTATAACTTTGATAAGCGTGGTTCTACCAGCTTGGGACAAAGCTTTCGACTTCCAACCAAAAAGCCGTTCCAAAATTCAAGCCTTTGGTCTCTTCATACGCTTTAGACATAGAACGGGGGAAGAGTAATGTGAGACCCAAATATTTGCATTTTGGATTCATAATGGGCAGCCCCAACTCAAAAGAAATAATTTAGATCACATCCGCATGCGTATTCTTTAAACATTGAAGCTTCACGCCGGTTTCCATTCAAGCTTGTCATAGGCCTTCTCCATGTCCACCTTAATCGCCATAAGCTCCTTCCTTCCACGTTTAATCGTCATGGCAAGGAGTACTTCTTGAGCCACAATGATATTCTCTTGAATCGACCGATCCGACACAAAGGTGTCTTGAGGATAAGAGATAAGCTTGGACAACACCTGTCTAATTCGATTGGCCAAGATCTTTGAAATCTTCTTGAGCCATAATGGTATTCTCTTGAATCGACCGATCCAATACAAAGGTGTCTTGAGGATGAAAGATAAACTTGGACAACACAATCTTCATCTAATGTTGTTACATCTTCTGCTCTTCAGGGTAATTCTTCTTTTTTCTTTTATAATTATTATAAAATCAAAGAAATGAAATATTTCTCAATTATACTTGATTGCACTCTTGATGCAAGCCATCAAGAACAAATGACTCTTATATTGCGATGTGTAGATACTTCCACAAGTACAATACAAGTTGAAGAATATTTTCTAGAATTTTTAGAACTAGATGACACCACAGGAAAAGACCTTTTTAATGAAGTTATAAATTTGCTCAAAAAATATGAACTTAATATTAATGATATAAGAGCACAAGGATATGACAATGGGTCTAATATGAAAGGAAAACAACAAGGAGTACATAAAAGACTATTGGATTTAATCCTAGAGCATTTTTCACACCATGTGGTTGTCATAGTTTGAACTTAGTACTTTGTGACATGGCTAATTCTTGTCCTAAGGCTATATCCTTTTTTTGAGTGGTACAACGTCTATATTCATTTTTTTTCTTCCTCCACAAAAAGATAGAAAATTCTACAAGATAATGTGCCTATATTAACTCTTAAACCAGTATCACAAACACAGTGGGAAAGTCGTGTTGAAAGTGTGATAGCAATGAAATTTCAAACTTCAAAGATAAGAGATGCTTTAGTTCAATTAGCAGAACAAAGTGGCGATCCTAAAACAACCAGCGAAGCCACTTGCTTAGCTGCATATGAGCTTGAAAATTTTGAATTTTTATTAGGCATAAATATTTGGTATGATATATCTACCTCATTATGCAAACGGTGGGTGGCTGAGTTAGCATCCGCAGCTCTTACGAGAAGATAGAGCTTCTTCACGTTCGGTTGAACCCTCAGTACTTTCTCCACGAAGACTGCATCCATAAAAAGAAAGTGTTACTGCTAAAATTATGGTTAGATTCAGTTCAAACGGGTGTGTTCAAAGTTAATCAAAGGGACGGACAAGATTTAAAAAGATATATCCAAGCCCAAGGGTCAAAATTTTTATTTGTCTCATGACTTACTAAATGAAGTGGTAAAATTCTAGCCTTTGTATTGTTTTAAATCTTAACCTTCCTTTTGATTAACTTTGAACACACCCCTTTGAACTGAATCTTTTCCGGTTAGACACGTGCGTGCGACCACCCTCAAAAACATATACACAGAAAAATGAGTGCATACTCTTTCCCAGAAAGCCAGTGGCACCAATGACTAAAATGGCCTTGTTCTCACGGAGCTGTACTATACTTCCCAACTCCATGGAGGAGAAATAGCGCAGAAAGAGAGAGGGGAGAACAATCGGGTGGAACAACGGGCAGAATAGCGTGGGAAAAATCTGATGCCGAAGGATGGGGGCAGTTATGTTGTGGAGTGCACGCAAGTGCCTGAATTTTTTTCCTTGATAGATGAAGAATCAGTTTTATAGAGAAAAAATTAACCCACTTCACTTTTTTCCAATCAAGAAGTTTTACAATTGATCCACTATGCTTTATCCCGGTCTTCTTCTTACACCCTTTGGGCGGTCACCTACACATTAAAAGAGATCTGTACAGTGACATTGGTGGATTAATCTTGCGTTAAATTGCAACGGCGCTCGCTCTACCGCTGATCGACTGATTCCTTTCAGAACAGTTGTCTAACTACCACCGCTCTGGTGGTGGTTGTTATTATTAGCATGTTCATACTTGTATTATTTTTACGGCCAGCTTTCAGATGCCCACTTTACTTCGTTCCTTTTCCATGTTTTTCGTTTGCTTTGTTTTTTGGCACATGCTGTTGCAAGCCGAAAAGACGCACGCTATTGGATAAGCAAGTGGTTTTAATTAGTTGCTTTGATCTTGGCACTTCTTATGTGTCAAGTTGCAGTGTACTGTATACATGCGTTTTGCTTCTTGTCTTGTCTTGTTTTGTCTTGTCTTGTCTTGACTTTTTCTTTTTCCTTATTTTGTTTGGCCCATCTTGTGGTTCCCTGTTAATTGTGCAGTACTGTGTATTTCGTCTTCATAAAAAAACCTACGTTATCATGTTTGGCATGGAAAACTTCTATACCTGAAAAACTTGCTGGTGTCAACTAGTTCAATTGACCAAATCTCTAGAATCGAACAGGAGAAAATACTTTCATGAAAAGGACACAGATATCATACTATTGCACCGGCCTGTAGATCTAATCGGACTCCAATTTGCAAAGACTTCAGAAAAAAAAGGAAAAACAAGATTAGTTTGGTGATTTTCAGTACTATTCTATATGCCTATAGACGTACTGAATTCCAGTACCAGTTTTCCAAACCCAACAAAAATATGCTCTAAATTATAAAGCAATGAGCATTAATTTCGTACATCAACTTTGACCAAGCACTCTATAGATCCTTGAACTAACAGCTAGCTGCATTTATTTTATTGCCACATCAATTCCTATAACTGTTTAGGGAGTTTAGGATAGGATTTAGTGTTGGGGGGTTTTGCCAGCTATTTTATCAGATCCTTAAAGATTTAAATAAATATTTGAAAATACTTATGCATATATTCAGGAGCGAAGCCAAGGAGGCTACATGAATGATCATGTATATATAATAAACATCTAAAAATCAAGGCTGTCTATATAGTAAAATTATATGATATATTCGTTTTCTAATTGTGGGAGTGTTAACACTTTACACCATAAATTATAATTTATGTCGTATTTTAAACTTAAATTATATATTTACACATTAAATTTTGAGCACATTTTAAAACTATTTCTTGAATTTTTAAGAGCTCCATCTAAAGAATTAATAGTTCACAAGTCAAGCCTAAGAATAATTCGACATATGTCCATCTTGGTGACATGACATAACATAACACATGCTTGTGTGAACTCATAATATCACATCAATTAAATTTGAGGCCACGCATGTCACCAAATACATAGCCATGGTCCCTGCCCGCCCCTGAGTGGCTGCATGCTGGTTGGGGGCGCCCTTGCGCCACCCCTTAGCCAGCTGAAAATCCAATGACGATTTTTAAAAAGTATAACTATCTAGGTCATTAACTACTCCATATTGTAATTATCAATTATCAACTTTGGCAACAGTGGAGCTTCAGTTAAAATGTTTTCGTTTTCTTAGATGGAAACTTATTTTTTAACTTTTGAAATCATAATTTTACCCTCTGAAATATCCCTCAAAGGTACAAACATACCAAATTGAAATTGTAATTTTATTTGCTAAATAAAATATCACTTTCAAAAGTTTTATGGGTGAAAGATACTCGCCGGAAAGATAGGTTGAAGTGTATATTGTGAACACGATGGCAAAAGAAACGAGCTAGAGGTCCCCATTTTCCTCACCCTATCATACACCCAACTCTAATTAATGAAAAGCCGATAACATGCTACGATGGTGCCAAACCCCGGCTTTGCTTTTGGCTTTGGCTTCTCCACGAGGTCTTCTCTGTATTAGCCCCTGTGGCCTTTGTTGTCCTCGTTAGTTTTTTCTGCTTCTGTTGTTTCGGTTGGTCTATGTTTTGTTGCTTTTTGAAGTTCAAGGAGGTCAATGATATAAAGAGAAGTCTAAAGTACCAAGCAGATACAAAATAGTTACTTTTAGGTTCACCGATTCTTCTTAACATTTAAATACACTTGGTTTCCATTACAATAACAAATTAAATCAAATGTCATTTCCTTTTTTGCGTTCTAAAGACCTCATCATTTTGGTCATATACATATCCATTCCATCTCATTCTTTTAAGACAAACACTACAAGCTAGCATATATGATAATCTCATACACTTTTGAGGAAACTACTTAATAACATTATCTGAAGCAATAGATTATAGAACACGAATTGATTTAAAATCTGAGTGCCAAACTCTTTGCAAACCCGCCTTCACTAGACACTATATGAATCCTGTTAGTGTTTTAATGTTGGCGTAATTCCGTGAGAAATTTTAAATTCAAATTGAGATGTATTTTAAGTTTGGTGAAAGTGTTCAAGAGATTAAGAAGTCTTTCAAAATTTGAAAGGATAAGACGTCATCAAGATGAAGAGCTAAAAACAAGGAGCTGGTGATGCAAAGTCTCTGAAACTATTTCAAAATTTGGATTTTGAAATATTTCTTTCATTTTATAATTCTTTTTGAAATAAAACTCAACCAATTCTATAAATACATAGTGAGATTGACCAAGAAAATTTGAGGAGGACATTCCAAGCTTTATTCAAATTCAAGCCTCCTCCCTAGATAGAGAAAATCATTTAGATATCTCTGCTCATAAATAGTTCAGATTTTCTCGAGTTATCTAGATTCAATCACCATTGAAACCAACGTTCTTGTAGGAGTTTGGCTACCAGAGTTCCCGGTGTAGAAGAACAAGGATTTTCATGAAGAGTTCATAAGAAGAACCTCATAGAGCTGAGGGTTAACTGCAGGAAGCGGGTCTAGGTTGGATTACTTAGATTGTTACATCGGCGTGATCATAGTCAAACATTTGGATGTTGCCCGTGTTTGAATCACCGTTGTAAGGTTTTACTTCTTAGTGAATTTTTGGTAGTTGCTAGCCCGAAGTTGTCTTTCCTTTGAAAGGTAAGTTCAAAGGTTTTCCACTTCATCAACAAAATCTTTGTCTATTGTGTGATTGATATTTATTTTATTATTCCGCTGCATATATATTTTGTTGATTGATTATTCAGATCTAGACTCAACAATTTTGGGACTTGTTCTAAAATTGTTATTGAATTTTTAAATAATTGGAAAACACCTATTCTACCCTCTAAGTGTTAATAGGGTCTAAACAAGATTTTTCAATTGGTATCTGAGCCTAATATCGATTCTTGACCCTTTGTCTAGATGTATCACAGTCAATCCTTATCCATGCCTTAATATTTTGATGGAAGAGGTTAAGTTTAAAATCATTGGATTAATTGACATAGTTAAGATTCTCATGCATTTATATTTAAATATTTTCTCAACTTATGTCTGGTTTGAAATATGATTTGAAAGTAATGTCTAATGTCTCTCTATTATACTAGCTAACAGAATCCTTAAATGTCTTTTTGTATATATAATCACAGTGCACACCAAATATGATTGAATGAAACTTGGCCACATGTGTTAGATTTGGGTCGGCAATCACAGGTGATAGAGAACATTCTCTTAAGATTGAATTAACCTCTGACTAGATGTCCTTTTTTCTTAATACCCCTCTGGACTCAAAAGTCAAAAAGATGATTCATACTCAAAGAAAGTTATTTCAATCCCCATAACAAAAAAAACAAGGGGAAAAAGAAAGAACATAAAATTGTATTGTGGAATTCAATTTAGGGGGTAGCAAAATTTGTATTTTCTGGTCCTAGTGGCATTGAGTTTGACTTTAAGTCTTTTGGTTATGTTTTCCTGTTCATTAGTGGTTTCATTTGTCTAGCCTTGACCTCACTTGCAAATTTAAGGTCTTAAGTCACTTTGATTATATTTTGGTCTCTCACACACATATGCAATCCACATTTTTTTTATTATTGATGTTAAAACATTTTCGAGACATGTGGCATGAAATCAATAATTATTACTTTTCGTATACGTGAGGTGATTTCATATTGATTTTACATGATATTGAGAGCTCAGTTGTATGTCTGTAAGCATGATTGCCCTTTGATTATTCGTGAAAAAAGGGGGACGATAGTGTAAATGAATAATTGGACTAAGGGGAGTATAGATTAAGAGGGAGTAAATACTCTCTGATTTTAATTTGTTTTTTATTGGATATGTTATTATTTTGCATCAAATAGTATCAAATATTCTATCTCTGTTTCCCATATTTTTTACTTGGTCGTTGAGATTTTTTTTTCAGGAAACAAATTTAATTCAAAAGACCCTTGAACACATGTTTTGAGGTCACAGGGTTGTGTTATAATGTAAACAAGTTCTTGCTTTGGTGATTGGCAATGATCTTTATCATTTTTGCTTTTGAATGTAGGTTTTGTAACGGAATCGCCAAAGGGGGAGTTTAATAGTGTTTTAACGTTGGCGTAATTCCGTGTCAAATTTTAAATTTAAATTGAGTTGTATTTTAAGTTTGGTCAAAGTGTTCAAGAGATTAAGGAGTCTTTCAAAGTTTGAAAGGATAAGACGTCAGCAATATGAAGAGCTAAAACCAAAGAGCTGGTGATGCAAAGTCTCTGAAACTAATTCAAAATTTGGATTTTGAAATATTTCCTTCCTTTTAGAATTCTTTTTGAAATAAAACTCAACCAACTCTATAAATACATAGAGAGATTGATAAGAAAATTTGAGGAGGTCATTCCAAGCTTTATTCAAATTCTAGCATCCTACCTAGATAGAGAAAATCATATAAATATCTGTGCTCATAAACAGTTCAGATTTTCTCCATTTATCTAGATTCAATCACCATTGAAACAAACCTTGTTGTATGAGTTTGGCTGCCGGAGTTCCCGGTGTAGAAGAACAAGGACGTTAATGAAGAGTTCATAAGAAGAACCTCAGAGAGCTGAGGGTTAACCGTAGGAAGTGAGTCTAGGTTGGATTACTTAGATTATTACATCGGCGTGGTCAGAGTCAAGCAACTGGATGTTGTCATTTCTGAATCACAGTTGTAAGGTTTTACTTCTTAGTGAATTTTTGGTGGTTGCTAGCCCGGAGTGATTTTTCCTTTGAATGGTGTTAATAGGGTCTAAACAGGATTTTTCAATTCATAGTCTAATATCGATTCTTGACCCTTTGTCTAGATGTATCACAGTCAATCCTTATCCATGCCTTCATATTTTTATGGAAGAGATTAAGTTTAAAATCGTTGGATTAATTGACATAGTTAAGATTCTCATGCATGTATATTTAAGTATTTTCTCAACTTATGTCTGGTTTAAAATATGACTTGAAATTAATGGCTAATATCTCTCTTTTGTGCTAGCTAACAGAATCCTTAAATGTATTTTGGTATATATAATCACAGTGCACACCAAATATGATTGAATGAACCTTGGCCTCACGTGTGAGATTTGGGTCGGCAATCACAGGTGATAGAGAACATTCTCTTAAGATTGAATTGACCTCTGACTAGATGTGTTTTTTTATTAATGCCCCTCAGGAATCAAAAAGTCAAAAAGAAGATTCATACTCAAAGAAAGTTATTTCAATCCCCATAACAAAAAAACATGGGAAAAGAGAAAGAACAGAAAATTATATTGTGGAATTCGATTTAGGGGGAGCAAAATTTGTATTTTCAGGTCCTAGTGACATTGGGTTTGACTTTCAGTCTTTTGGTTATGTTTTCCTGTTCCCTAGTGGTTTCATTTGACTAGCCTTGACCTCACTTACAAATTTAAGGTCTTAAGTCACTTTGATTATTACATCGGGATAGTCAGAGTCAAGCAACTGGTTGTTGCCTGTGTCTGAATCACCGTTTTACTTCTTATTGAATTTTTGGTGGCTGCTAGTCCGGAGTGGTTTTTCCTTTTATAGGTAAGTTCAAAAGTTTTCCACTACGTCAACAAAATTCGTGTCTATTGTGTAATTGATATTTATTTTATTATTCCGTCGCATATATATTTTGTTGATTGATTATTCAGATTTAAACTTAACAATTTTAGGACTTGTTCTAAAATTGTTATTAAATTTTTAAATAGTGGAAAAACACATGTTCTACTCCTATAGGTGTTAATAGAGTCTAAACACATGTTAAAAAATTTTTAAATTTTGAAGGGGGCACGGTTTTTATTTTTTATTTTTGGCTGGAAAATGAAAATAGCTTTTCCTTTAATGAACCAATGTATTTTTGTGAAAATTTAGTTATTAAATGACCTTTTTTTTATGGGCAATATTGCTCTCATAAAGGTTTGGTTCAGAACAACCCGTGAGCAGAAGCAAATAACGAATGGCCATATATCTGGGGTAGCTTTCCATGTCACCTAAAACCATTGCCTTGCGAAACGTAACAGGAAGACAATTCTTGTCAAACTTTTTTAATTTTGGAGAATGTGATAGTAAAAAAATATGTTTGGATAGAGATTTTTATGAGTTTTTATGGATTTTTGCAAAAAAATTTATTTTTTTTTTCATTTAAATTGAGGTCAGTGATTAGATAGAAATTTTTTTCATTAAGATTGAAGTGTTTTGTGTGTGAAAAAAAATTATGTTTAGATTGGAAAATATTTTTAAAATCATTAACCAGACTTTACTTATATTTTTCTTAACAAAGATGGGAAGAAATTGGTCACAGAGAGGGATAGTTTAATTGAAGATCGAGCTAGTAATTACGTGTGCTGCGCCGTAACGCAATTCATATAGTGCCGACTTCTTTTAACAAGTTCTCTTCTATTGGATTTTGACAATCGTACCTATTAACACGCTTTCCACCTTTTACGTATTCTCTATTGACAATACCTCACGTTTGTCCTGAAACATGTTACATGTTTGTAAAAGTTACGTTGAGGATATGTTGGCATACTTTTCTAAAGATTTAGGGTAAAGTTTTTTTTTTATCTTTTGAACTTTTGTATAAATACGAAAGAGGAACTCAAACTATTAATTTTGAAACGTTAAACCATAACTTCTATAGTCTATCCATTTAAGTCTTCCGTCCATTTACTCTGTCCTGTCCAAACTGACAAAACAGTAGTCCAAGTGCGGAGTAGTTGACCTTTTAAAATGAAAACAAACACATTTGCTCTCACTTTCACCAACAGCTGCACCAATGAACTCTTTCCTGTCGCGGTTGCCGTCTAACAACAACTATGCCGCTCAACTTATACTCCCAAAAACTACGATCTGTTTGGCTTAGATAAATACTTTCCATTCTTTCTTTATCAATACCTCCATAGCACCCTAAACCGAAAACTAAAACTCCAAAACATAAACACTAATCAGATAGTGAGAAAACACGAGCAGTGATGGAGCCACTAACGCAATCAATGAGGGACAAACTCTTAAGAAAAAATGGCAAAAAAAACTTTTTTACTACGTAATGCAAAAAAATGTCTTAAGAGTATAAATATAAAAAATTAAGGACTAAAAATATTAGGCTTAAATGCATTATAGGTCCCCGTGGTATCACCTTTTTACAAATTGGTCCCTGTGGTATGAGTTTGTACTGGCTAGTCCCTGAGGTAATCATCTTGTAACAAATTAGTCCTCCCGTTAGATTTCCGTCGACCCACTTAACGGTCGAAGCTGATGTGGATTATTTTCTGCGTATGCACCAATGAAAGAGCACCAACAGAGGATAGACTAAGCATCCCGAGCAGAGACCGAGCCCGGGCATCCCGAGCAATCTGAGCAGCACCAGCTCGAGTATCTCGAGCACAAGCAGCCCGACCTGCTCGGGATACGGGTACATGCGGCATCATATGCACCAATGAAAGAGCACAAACAGAGGACAGACCGAGCATCCCGAGCACAGACCGATCCCTGACCTCCTGAGCAGCCCGAGCATCTTAAGCACAAGCAACTCGGCCTGCTCGAGCCTCTCGACATGCGACATCACCCCATTCGCTGATGATGTCAGATTTTATGATACGTCATCTTCGGTTGTTAAGTGAGTCGACGGAAATCTAACGGGAGGACCAATTTGTTACAAGATGATTACCTCAGGGACTAGCCAGTGCAAACTCATACCACAGGGACCAATTTGTAAAAAGGTGATACCACGGGGACCTACAATGCATTTAAGCCAAAATATTAAAATACACCTACTGTACTATTTGCTGATACTGAGAGGTGACATTAAAAATTAAATTCTTGTTCAAGACACCAATAGAGCACCAACTAATCACACAAACAAAGTATATATTATATAAGTATATATATATATTCTTAGTAAAACAAAACACATAAATGAAACAAAGTATTTCAAAAACATTTTCAGCATTATAACTCTTCAATTCCATAATTGAAATATTTACTTTTGCTGCCAGAAAGGATGTGTCATATGCTCAATAAGTATTGTTGAATTTTTTGGGATCTGCAAAAAGAAAACATAACACATAAATGAGAAAAATAAACAATTACTGTGTTCATATTATTCTTGAAAGAAACAAGAGCAAAACGAAACATATTGGAAAAAGAAGTCAAATGATCCAAAGTTAAAAAAAAAAGAACCCACAGATTCCAAGGGCATACGGCTACTTCCCACCCGTCTTTTAGTGTGACAGTACTATTGAACACAGGCTTCTTATGAATGAAATCTCTATCAACAACAAAATAACTTTAAATTGGAAGGAGAAAATACATACTTAGTACGTGATAATAGAAAAAGAATTTAAATAAAAAGCTCAATTTTAACAGCCAAATAACTATTCTACTCCCCTTACAAAATGAGAAACACAGAAAAATTGTAGTTTGTGGGCCAAGGGGGGCGGCCTGAGTCATTTTGGTAGGCAAGGGGGCGGGCTTATTTTTTGTGGGCAAAGGGCGGCAGGCCTAGTAAAAAAATAATACATAAATTTGGGGGAGCCAACCGGGGCGGTGGCCCTGTTCGCCCCCCCTTCCCTCTGCCTGTGAACACGAGAGTGGGTTCTCTCACCTCTTGCCACGCGTTGGGTTCCTTAAGGCCTCGGCGGAGGAAGTGGTGTTCATGGACGTGAAAGAGGTGAGGAAATGTTGTTGTGTGGTGGTGATGCATGGGAAAGATGGGTGCACGATGTATTGGAAGGACGGGGAATTGTAAATCGCGCCACTGGCGGCCAACTAGATCGATCCGACAGGTGCTGGGGATAGTTTTCTTGGTGGGTTTGCGACCGGACTGGTTCGTGGGTTGGTTGTGCCTGATGCTGCACTGATGGGCATTGGGCAACTTGTTTGGGTCACACTGACTGTTGGGAAAATTGGTTTGCCCGAGCTTGACTCGAAGTTGTTGCAGGTGCGTTTCTAAGAGGATGTTCGGTGGGGGTAGTTTTTTGAGAATTTTTTGTGTTTTGAAAATTTTTAGGTGATGTTAACTTTATTGGCATACGTGCGGTAGTTATTTTTAGGTGATGTTAAAAAACATGTTCGGTTTGTGTATTCTCAGGATTCAAAAAATCCTGAGAATACAAAGTTGCCGAACACCCCTGAATGTCCTTTTTTGCTCTCTTTCGTATAATGATTGCGTTGCTTTGACATGTGTTCTCACGGGAATGGATTCAGTTCGAAGAGAGTATGCGCGAAGGAGTGCAAAGACACTATCCAGATTTTAAAAAGAACATCCAACGGTTAATACTTTACCACTTCATTTAATGAAACGATACAAAATTGAGGCTCGGCTTGACATGGCTTGACCAAGCCAATTTCTTTCTTGACTTTTTTCTCAACCTTTCTCCCATCTCTTCATCTCGTCTTCCCCAACAAGAAATAACTATGTTTTTCTTTCTTCTCCACTTAGTTTCTTTAGTTTTTCTCTTCAGCTGATTTCGATTCCGATTACCAGAGCTTTTTAGATTTCTAGAGAGGAAACAAGAGAAAACAATATCTGTCATTTTCTCGAAAATCGAATATTTCGTGGCAAATATAAAGACAAACGCGCTCTAAGATCTCCAAGGATCAGAACCTGAAATTGAATGGGTTTTAGGCTATGTTTGTTAACAAAAATTTTACAATTTCTAAAATTTTACACAATAAAAAATTACAATATAATCTCTCTCTCCATCACATCATTACTTTTCAATATAATAAATATTAAAAATCATCTCTCTCCTCACTTTTTCACCAAATTTAATACCCTAAAATTTTAACCTCTCCAAAATTGTAACACTCAAACACAACCTGCTTCTCGTTCTTGCTTTGTCTGGTAGTTTGTTTGTTTGTTTGTCGTTAAAAAGTTCAATTCGGTATCACTTTCTCTCTCTCTCTTGTCTCAGAAGCTTTAGCCTTCAACTAAGCTTTCTTTAGACGGTTTTAATTCCAAGAATTCCATCACCCAACTCTTTCTCTTAAATTTGAAAAACTACGAACAAAAAAAATACATATCTAAAAACATGAACGTAGAGAGTCCAGAAAAAATATAGATTTAAAATGTTTGGAGGTGCATAGTAATTAAGAGTAGTTTAGAATATAAATGAAAAAAAAGACTGAAATTGGATTCTTGAAGGAAAATTGTTGTACGGATGCTCTGGGTTGAAACCTGAAATTTTAAGACTATAGGATAACTGTTGAAGAGAGAAGAAAACGAGGGAGAAAGATAAGGAGAGACAGAAAATGAGACACTTGGAAGAGTTTGATTCAATGTGTTAACTAGGGGTGATCAGAACCGGACCGCCAGTGACGGAACCAGAAATTCAATCGAAGGGGGTCGAATTCCTAAGAAAAAATTATCACGTAATGCAAAAAAATATCTTAAGAGTTAAAATATCAAAAATTAAGAATTAAAAACACTAAAAATATTTAAATACACATACCGTACTATTTCCTGATAATGAGAGTTGGCAATTGGATCCTACGGGACTGCATATTCTGAAAACATTGTAAAATAACTTCGTGATTAACAAAACAAGGAAGAGCTCCAAGCAATGAGATATTCATCAGTAATTAACCAAACATACATGTCAAAACAGTGAATATAAATGCCAACAATTAATTACAAAATCATATTAACTATTGCAATTTTTTTCCATTTTTCATCCCCAAGCCCTTTCTTTTGATGTTCATTGATATGCAGGGCAATGATTTTACTGCTTCCAAATTTTTCAGCTATTCTAACATGCGAATTGATGATCACAAAATTCTGTGCAGCTCTAGTTTCAAAGGTAACAAAACATACTTTAACCCTACTATATAAATACTATCAAATAAAATACAAAGACCTGATAAATTTATGTGTATTAAAATTGTTAGTTGCATTGACCTAGCAATGCTGAAATGATATCATCAAAGTCCCACTATTTATCGCTAGTTTATAAAAGGCAATAAGTCTCAAGGAAAGATGTGCAATCTCTTATGCGCAAAAAATGTTTCTACTGTGTCATCTGCCCAGGTACTTGGGTTAAACGGTAGGTTCTCACTTAAAATCCATAACAATTGGTTGTGAATCTTAGTGCTACTCCAGACATATCTGACTAGATTCTTGAGGCTTATGTAAATTCTCCTCTGAGGCAGATCTACAAGATCATGTTTTCTATATTTATGGTCAGTTATTTAATGTATGGGGCAAATAATTGAACGTAAAAGCCAATTATCACTAACTAGCACGTATAGAGAAATAGAAAAACCAGCAAAATAAGGATAATATTATTGCCCGATAAATAGATTGAAAAAAATACAAAGTGTATAACATACTCGATTAGCAGAACAATAAGGTAGAAGAACCAAAACAATGCAAAAAAAAATAGTATATCTTTATTATCAGTGAGAATTCACCAAAAGAAGCAATCTTAAAACCCTAAATCTTGTAAGCTCTTCAACCCATAAAACAACTACACAAATTGAAGGGGATCGGGCCCAGGCCATTCAAGACCTAATAGGGATCATATGAAATTGGCCTGGGCCTATGGGTATCGGCTCTAGGTCATCTTCTATTTTTTAAAAAAATATACATATAATTTTTTTTTTAGGGAGCCAAGGGTGTCGGCCGCAGACCGGACTGGACCTAACCGGTTTTGCGGTCTTCAAAAGTTAAATTCGGTCCGGTCTAGAACGAATTTCATAAACCGGATAATGCGATCCGGTCCGGTTCTAAATTTTTAAGAATGAGGTCCGGACCAGATTGGACCGCATTTCAAATTTTTTAAAAACCTTAAAAATATATCACCAGTCGTTAGAGCACTACGCAGTGAGCCTCTGCGCAGACACTGCACCGGATTAATTTTTATAAAACAAAAAAAAAATATTTTTAAAAAAATAAATAAATCCGGTTCGGACCCCTTAAGCGGTCCCGACCAGACCGCATTTTAGAAGATTGGACCGGACCACTTAATATAAAAGAACCGGAAATGCGGTCCGAAAACCGGACCGCATTTCCAGTTTTCAGCCCTAGTGTAAACTAGAGACATGTGATTGAGTTTGGTTGAGCCAAGCCAAGCCTCAATTTTGTCTCACATGTCTATGGTTAAATCCTGACCGTTGGATATTCTTTTTAAAATCTGCAACCGTACCTTTGCACCCTGCGCTCAGACTTGCTTTGGATTGAATCCATTCCCCTCTCCTTCAGCCCCACCTGCATGATGGTCCCATCAACGCTATCGAATTCGCGAATCAAGGCCTGGATATCCGCGAACACCACATTGCAAATCTCAAGAGAAATTGGGATTTGATGTTAAGGGTTCTTAGGGTGTGTTTGCAAATAAAATTTTATGCTTCTTAAAATTTTAACACAATAAATTTTTTTTTATATAATCTCTCTACCCCATCACATCATTACTTTTCACTATAATAAATATTAAAAATCATTCATCTCTTCACTTTTTCACCAAATTCAATACCCTAAAATTTTAACATCACCAAAATTTTAACACTCAAACACAACCTTAGATGTTGTTGTTTTTTCAGAGTGAGGGCAAAATGGTCTATTTTCATTTTAAAAGGGTACCTGCTACGTGCGTGACCACTGTTCAATCAATTTTGACGAAAAAAATTGGACAAAATACTAAAATTGATAGATTAGGAAAGTTAGCAAATTTAATACGTCAAAATTAAAACTTTTGGGTCCTCATTGACATTTTTTGTATGGAAGTTTGAGGGCTCAAAATTACTTTACCCCAAAAGATTTATCTTTTGTGCACCTCCTAATTTTTTCTTTCTACCAAAACGTTAGCTCACTAACTCATGAGACAGAATTTGGGATAGGTTATCCCACCCTACAATGGGCATCACACTCCGGCTTCATATTAGTCTTTAGTTAGCAGCTAATCATTCTAATTTTCCTCTTAAAATTTTAAAATAAATATATTGTTGACCCTCCAACTTTAAGGTTTTTGACATTTTACACAACAAACTATTATTTTGTTATATTGCAGTAACGGGCAAAAATTCTGGCTGGCCAAAATCGAAATTCTGGTATAATAATTTTGGCACTGTTAGCCCAAGGTTGTTTTATAAACAATCTATTTTTGATTTTGATGATAACAAACTTTTTCAACTAGTTTGAGACCTTTAGATTCTACATTTGCAAATCTTTTTAAGAAAATGATATCAAGAGTTCTCTAAGCTTAAATTGGCCTTAGATATAATTGAACACCACTACACAAGCTTATTGGACAATCTTTTCATTGTAGATATTTTTGGGATTGCTTAAAGGTGCCAAGAGAAACACTTTTCAGCCTAAGTGTTGAAGGTGTCGACACATGTCATCATGGTGTCGACACATCGGTCATACACCAGAAGGCATGTTTCAAGCCAAAGTGAAGGTGTCGACACATAGTGGAGAGGTGTCGACACATCAATCATTCAACAGAAAGCAAGTTCCCAGGCCAAGATGAAGGTGTCGACACATAGACCAAAAGTGTCGACACATTGCACTATCAACAGAAAGCAAGCATCCAAGCCAATTTGAAGGTGTCGACACATAGAGCAAAGGTGTCGACACATTGGTCATACGACAGAAAGCAAGCATCCAAGCCAATTTGAAGGTGTCGACACATATACACTTAGTGTCGACACATTGCACATGCACCCGAAGGCATGTTTCCAAGGCATTTTGAAGGGTCAACACTTTGAAGAGAAGTGTCGACACATTGGACATAAGTGTCGACACATTGGTCATACACCCGAGAGTGAGTTTCCAGGCAAAACTCCTAGGTGTCGACACATACATGGATGGTGTCGACACATGCTTCAATTTCTCAAATCTGGAGCAACGTCACTCACTTAAAAGTTGTCTCCAAAGGACCCAAATGACCTCCAACGGCTCCAAATCTTTACAAGAAGACCCCTGATGCCATAGAGACTATAAATAGAAGAAGTTTGAAAGAGAAACAAAAACACTTGAAGAGCTTCACACGAAAATCATTCTTGCCCTAATTTCTTGAGAGAGAAAGCTCGTGAATCATCTTGCAACTCTACAAAGCTTTCTCAGAAGATCTTGTTCTTCTAGCAAAACTCAGGTTCTTTTATTTGTAGACTTGGCTTAGTGAGCCTTTCCATATCTTGAGCTATTCATTTGTAGATTTGGCTTAGAGAGCCGTTTCATTTCTTGAGCTACCCACTTGTAAATCTGGCTTAGAGAGCCTTCACTCATTGTACCCAATCTTTGTAAACCCTCCTAGTGTTGTGTGAACACTGTACCCTACTTGTGAGAAGTAGAAGAAATCCCTAGGGTTTGGGAAACGAGTTGAAGCGTAAGCTCGGAAAACGCTTTGTAACGGTTCCTTAGCACCCCTGAAGATAAGGTGTGTATTCACTTGGAGAATAGTGAAGGAAGCCCAAGGAAGTTAATAGCCTTGGGGGTGGACGTAGGCAAGAGATTGGCCGAACCACCTAAAAATACTGGTGTCATCTCTCTTACCCTTCTCTTTTATTTCTGCTGGTATTTCGTGATTGAACTTGTTTGTCTACAATAGTTGTTATCTTTGTTTGCATATATCTAGTCCATAGTTTTCCTAGATATTGATTAGAACGTTTTGAGTTTGTGTGCAAAAGAGTTCAAAAGTTTTTGAAAAACCCAATTCACCCCCCCTCTTGGGTTGTCTTTAAGACTCACAGGCACATACCGAAACTAGAGTGTATTTTTTTATTCTTCATAATTGAAACCGGAACCGAAAATTCCGGAGGAATTAGCGGAATATTCGGTTCCCTTTTTTATTATTTTAAAAAAATATGACTTAAAACCTTATAATTTTACTTTAGAATTTGGATGAATGTTTGTTTTATTTTAGATAGGGTTTAAAACATTGTAATTTCAAATTAGTGTTCAAAACTATTTTGATGTCCATAATTTTAGAATGGTGTAATTTGATTTTAGATTTTAGATGAATGCTTATTTTAGATTTTGGATGAATATTTATTTTATATTTTCTTTATTGTTAATTTATGATGTATAACAAAACAATTTCTACAAAATTCAAAGCATTTTGGGTTTATTAAGATTAAAAAAACCACTTAATAAAATCAGAATTTCCGGTTTCCAATTCTAAAAATTCTTATTCCTTTCCGATTCCATTCGAAACCAAATATTTAGTTTCTGTGAGTTTCATAATCGGAACCGTATCCATTGCGATATCCACCCCAACATTGCAGGTACAAACTATCAATTTTAGACACTTTATAACTACAAACTCATATTTTTGTCATATTATATTCACCAAATAGTGGATGCAAAGTGTCTGAAATCAATGCATGAAAAATAATTTGAGTGCAAAATGTAAAGACATTTATAATTGGATGGTGCAAGGAGTATTTATCCCTAAATTTTATAAATTTTGGGTTAATAACTGTGTTTGGGGGCCAAAATTTTAGGTCCTAATAAAATAACTACACAAAATTCTCTCTCCCCATCAAACAACGTATACTTGTAGAGTTGAAGGATCTTTCTCAGCTTCTTGCCGTTAACCCAGATAACTTGGGAATAGACAGAGAGAGAGTTGAGATGGGGCAGATAAATTGCAAGTGGAAGCCTGTAATAGATGAATCTAAAGGCAACTAGAAGAAGGAAATAACGTGGAGTCAGTGACAAGTGGGCTGGGTTAGTTCTTTAGCTGGGCTGGCAACTTAGTCGTTTGGAGTTAGTGGGTTGTGAATCAATGGGCTGTTAGACTAGGCTATATAAACCTACATTAGTTTTGTAATAGAGAGGGGAGTCTAGTAGAAGGTTAGAGTTAGTATTTTGGAGTTTGGTTTACTCGAACAAGGCATTTGTTAGAGTTCTTTTCTATTTTCTCAAGAAACAAACACAATACTTAAAAATGTTTGTTACATGTTACAAAGAAGGTGGTTTGGGTTGGAAAAATGGAGTAAAGTTGGAGTCTTGCGAAGCTGTCTTTTGTGAAAGTTAGATGTCGACTGATTGCAGTAGATGGAGTTTGAAGGAGACGTGGTCAACTTCTAGTGTGGCCAAGGCTTTTGGCGTTGGACTTTTGGTTGTTAACAGCAGTGTGCTTTAGGCATATTTGTTGTAGTAGTTTAGTAATTCATGTCTTGGGTTTAAAGCCCATTAGTTTATCAGCTCCTAGCCCGGCCCATGGTGGATGGGAGATTAGATTATAGGGTACCTGCATTTCTTTTGTCATTATCGAATCTGTGATGAACTGTTAGACTATGGAGGCTTGCCACCTCGAATTGGCCTTATCGTTCCCATTTCTATGAATGCAATGAAGTTTATTCAAGTTACACTGCTTTCTTAACTAAATCACAATTATAATCTAGAAATTTGTAACAATTTGGTATCTAAGCAAGTTCCTGAAATGGCAAAGGGTACTCGTGCAGTGAAGCTAGCTGAAGGGTTGGAGGAAGTGCGGGAAGAGCAAGAATCCCAAAGATTGTGTATGGAGGAACTGATGCAGCAGTTGGGACATCTAGCCTTGGGTCTTCAAGCTGTGGTACAGACACTAGATCAAAATAGACGTGAACCACCTGTACATGGGCATCATCAACATCAAAACCATGAAGTAGGAGGGGTCAAATGAGGTCATTACGCTTAGACTTCCCCATATTTGAGGGTGAGGATTCCACGGGTTGGATTTATAGGGCCAATCAATTTTTTGCCTTCAACCAAACAACACCACACACACAAAGATTATTATGGCCTCATTTCACGTGGAGGGTAAGGCATTGATTTGGTTTAAGGAGGTAGAAAAATAAGGAGCTATTACTAGTTGGGAGGGATTTGATAGGGCTCTACTGAACAGATTTGGTCCTCAAGTATATGATGACCCCATGGAGGGGTTAGTAAGAGTCAAACAAACTGGGACAGTAGAAGAGTATACTAGTCAGTTTGAAATTTTAGCAAACAGATTGGGTGGGTTAGATGAAAATCATAAAGTTGCTACCTTAGTGGCTTAAAGGATGAGATTAGACTCTCCATTAAGATGTTGAATCCCACCAGTATACAGAGGGTGTTTGCTTTGGATAGAATGCAAGAAGAATATCTAATGGTATGAAGGAACGTCAATGAGGGTTGGACCAATCAATTTCTCTACCACACATGTGGCACAATCAGTCACCAATGCTGTCACTAAACAGAATGTAAGAGTTCAACGAATTTCACCTCAGCAAATGAAGGGGAGGTAGGACAAAGGCCTATGTTACCACTGTGATTCCAAGTGGAATCCGGGCCACAAATGTCCAAACTTAAAGTTGTACATCGTGGATGGTAGGGACGAATTCATGGAGACAGCTTCTTATGAGGAGGAAAACGAGGGGCAACCAGTGGTGGAAGAGGTAATATTGATGGAGACTTGCGAAGAGAGACCAAACATCTCTCTCCATGCCATTACAGGGTCGGTCATGTCCAAATGTATGAGAACCATGCAGGTTAAAGGCAGTTTGTACAGCCAAGACATAGTGGTTGTGGCTAATGGAGAACGAATCTGTAGTGAAGGGGAAGTTAAACATATGAAGGTTAAAATGCAAGGGCAGATTTTCCTGAGGTCTTTGAGGAACATCAAGGGCTGCCACAAAAGAGGACTCGTGACCATGCCATCTTGTTGAAGGAAGTGACTCAGCCCATTAGTGTGAGACCCTACCGTTATGCATATTACCAAAAGGACGAAATTGAGAAGATAATGCAAGAGTTGATGGGATTCGCAGTGATTAGGGCTTCCTAAAGCCCATTTTCCTCCTTGGTTTTACTAGTTCGAAAAGCTGATAGGAGTTGGCGTCTTTGTGTGGATTATCGAGCCTAAAATATTGCTACGGTCAAAGACAAATTTCCCATACCCATTATAGATGAGCTGATAATCACCAGATCAGGGTAAAGGAGGAAGACCTCCCAAAAACAGTGTTTCGAACGCATGAGGGACACTATGAGTTTTTAGTGAAGCCCTTCAGGCTGACTAACGCCCCTTCAACATTCTAGTCACTAATGGATGAGGTTTTTAGGCCGTACCTTCAAAAATTCATCTTGGTTTTTTTATGATATTTTGGTTTATAGCAGGGGAATGGAGGATCATTTACAACACCTGGAGGTGACTATTAGGGTGCTGCAGGAGCACCGCCTCTTTGCTAAGTGGTCAAAATGCAAGTTTGCTTGTGAAGAAGTAGACTATTTGGGGCATTTAATATCTGCTCACGGAGTAAAGGCAAATCCATCCAAGCTGCAAGCCTTGCTATAATGGCCAATTCCAAAGTCCCTTGAGGCATTGAGAGTCTCAAGGGTTATTATCGGAAGTTTATCAAAGGTATGGAATGCTAGCTGCCCCTCTAACCAACCTATTTAATAAGAATTGGTTTCATTTGAGTGATGAGGCATACACTGCCTTCTCTCAGCTTAAACAAGCGGTGACCAGCCCTCCGGTATTATCTTTACCCAATTTTACTAAACCACTTGTGATAGAATAAGATGCTTACAGTAGTGGGGGGATGTTTTGATGCAACAAGGTAAACCACTTGCATTTTTCAGCAAGGTGTTGAAGGGTAGAATGATCTCTATGCCTCTATGTGTCGAAACATTGAACATGCCCCTAAACATAGTTTAAAAAGGCTCTCGGAAGGGAGTCTTATGTGTCGACACATAAATGTATGGTGTCGGCACACACTTCTCCAGTGAAAACAACCATGAAAAATTAGAAGCGTTGACACATGGCATGCATAAAGATTACATATAATATTTTCACAAAGAACAAGTATGATTTTAAAAGGAAACACACAGAGAACAATTTAAGAACAGATAAGAACATGTCCAACGCAATCATTAACACAAATTATACAACAAATCAAGTAAATATCATTATTCTAATCCAAAGGAAATCGCATTCCAATTTCTTGTCGAATAAAGCAAAATCTATCCTCATTAAGGGGTTTTGTGAAAATATCCGCCAATTGAAGGTCGGTATTTATTAATTCAAGAACAATATCCCCTTTTTGAGCATGATCTCGAATAAAATGATGCTTAATCTCAATATGTTTTGTCCTAGAATGTGAATTAGATTTTTGGTAAGATTTATTGCACTGGTGTTGTCACATTTTGTTGGGATGAGATAATAATGAAGATTAAAATCTTCCAATTGTTGTTTCATCCACAATACTTGTGCAGAATAATTTCCCGCAACAATATACTCGGCTTCCGTGGTTGATATTGTCACGGAGTTTTATTTCTTACAACACCAAGAGACTAGTGATGGTCCAAGAAATTGGCATGCACCACTAGTACTCTTTTTATCAATTTTACATCTCACAAAATCCGCATCCGAGTATCCTTGTAATTTAAATTCAGTACTGTTGGGATAAAACAAACCAATATTTTGAGTGCCAACAGGATATCTAAAAATTTTTTTAACAGCAAGGACATGAGACTCCTTAGAACAAGATTGGAATCTAGCACACATGCATACACTAAACAATATATCTGGTCTACTAGCGGTAAGATAGAGTAAGCAGCTGGTCCATATCCTTACTTTTCTCTTCCTTTTTCCATTTTTGTAGATGTACTCGTAAGTGTGCTCACAGGTTTTGAGTTGACCATATTGAATTGCTTGAGAATATCTCTTGTATACTTTGGTTGATTGATGAAGATGCCTTCATTGTATTGTTTGATTTGGAGGCCAAGAAAGTAGTTTAATTCTCCCATGAGGCTCATCTCAAATTCACCTTGCATAATTTGTGAGAACTCTTGACTTAAAGATTCATTAGTTAATTCAAAAATAATGTCATCGACAAAAATTTGGACCGTTAACAATTCATTTTCTTTTTCCTTAGAGAAAATAGTAGTATCAATTTTACCTCGTGAAAAACCATTATCAATGAGAAAATAGCTTAGACGTTCATACCATATCCGAGGTGCTTGTTTCAAGCCATAAAACACCTTTGTGAGCTTGTACACATGATTTGAAAACTTCTTGTCTTCAAATCCTTGTAGTTGCTCAAAATATACGTTCATATCATGCCCGAGGTCCATTTAGAAATGCGTTTTTCACATCCATTTGAAAGAGTTTAAAATCTTTATAACAAGCGAAAGCGAGTAACATACGAATAGATTCTAAACAAGCAACGGGAGCAAAAGTTTCATCAAAATCAATCCCCTCTTCTTGATTGTAAGATTGGGCTACTAATCTTTCCTTGTTCCTTACGACAACCCCGGATTCATCCATTTTGTTTCTAAAAAACTACTTTGTACCAATAATCGGATAATCCTTGGGTCTAGGAACTACATGTCATACTTGATTTTTCACAAATTATTTTAACTCCTCTTCCATAGTATGGATCCCACCATCCTTAGCCTCAAGAAGATTCTTAGGCTCAAGTTGAAAAAGTAAGCAAAATCATTAGCTAGGTTTAATGAAGAGCGAGTGTTTACCCTTTTCTCAACATTACCAATAATTATGATAAAGTAAGAATGGAAAGTATTTATCTAAGCCAAGCAGATTATAGTTTTTGGGAATATAAGTTGAGCGGCATAGTTGATGTTAGACGGCGACCGCGACAGGAAAGAGTTCATTGGTGCAGCTGTTTGTGAAAGTGAGGGCAAATCTGTTTGTTTTCATTTTAAAAGGTCAACTGCTGCACAGTTAATCACTGTTCAGTCAGTTCGGACAGAGAAAATGGACGGAAGGCTTAAATTGATAGATTAGGGAAGTTAGCAGATTTAATGTGTCAAAATTAATAATTTGAAGTCCTCTTTCACATTTGTAAGAAAGTTCCAAAACTCAAAGTAAATGTACCCTAAATCTTTAGAAAAGTATGTCAACATATCCTGGATGTCACTTTTACAAACATGTAACTTGTTTCAGGACAAACTTGAGGTATTATCAATAGAGACTACGTAAAACGTGGAAAGCATGTTAATAGGTACGATTGTCAAAATCCAATATAGGAGAACCTGTCAAAAGAAGTCGGCACTATATATATGAATTGCCTTACGGCGCAGCACACTTAATTACTTTTCTAAATATAGCTCGATCTTTAATTAAACTGTCCCTCTCTGTAGTTCTTGTAGTTCTCTAGTCTCCACGTTCGAAAAACATTGGTCGCAGAACGGATGAAGCTAAAGTGGACTGTCGGTTAACGTTACCAAATAAAGATAACGAAGATAAGGACCAATTTCTTCCCATCTTTGTTAAGGAAAACGAAAGTAAAGTCCACGTTATGTTAATGATTTTCAAAACGTTTTTTAATTTGAAAAATATTTTCCAATCCAAAGATTATTTTTTCACGCAAAACATTTCAATCTTCAATCAAATTTTCTATGTAATCGTTGACTAAATTTTCTATGTAATCATTGACTTTAATTTATGTGAAAACAACACAAAAACCAAAAACACTTCACAAAAATTTATAAAAACTTCATTCACAAAAATATCTATCTAAACATATTTTTTTACTCTCACATTCTCTAAGATTAAAAAAGTTAGACATGAATAGTCTTCCTGTCAAGGTTCGCAAGGGAATGGTTTTAGGAGACATGGAAAGCTTCCACAGATACATGGCCATTCGTTATTTGCTTCTGCTCAAGGGTTGTTCTAATCCCAAGCTTTATGAGAGCAATATTGCCCATAAAAAAAGTCATTTAACAACTAAATTTACACAGAAATAGAATGGTTCATCGAAGGAAAAGCTATTTTCTTTTTCCAGAAAAAAACAGAGCACCTTTTAATCGTTTCAAGTTGATTTTTGACTAAGTGTTGGAGGTGTCGACACATTGAACTAACACCCGAGACTTCACTTTTCAAACGTTTCAAGTTGATTTTTGACTAAGTGTTGGAGGTGTCGACACATTGAACTAACACCCGAGACTTCACTTTTCAAACGTTTCAAGTTGATTTTTGACTAAGTGTTGGAGGTGTCGACACATTGTATTATGGTGTCGACACATTGAACTAGCACCCGAGACTTCATTTCCAGATCTAGTTTAATGTGTCAGCACATACAACCTATGTGTCGACACATTGTGTTATTTTGCAGAATCTCTGGAAACGTCGTCATCACTTCAAAACTTTCTCAAAATGTCTCAAATGACCTCCAACGGCTCCAAAGCTTTACCAGAAGACCCTTGGTGCCCTAGATGCTTTAAATTGAAGAAGATGGAAAGAGAAATTAGAGCTGTTGTGCGACATTTACTCTAACCTAACTTTCTAGAGAGAGAAACGCTTTAAAGAAGAAAGAAGCTACATCATCCAAGAAAGCTTGTCCTCACCTGCAATTAACTGTTGCCTTTCTTGTATATCTTGTCTCTTTGCACACCTCAGTACATTACACTTGCTTATTTGGGTTAAAGAGTTATTTCATTAGATTCTCTTTTCTACCCATCCTTGAAAAACACGTGAGTGTTTGTGAAAAACACTTGTCCTACTTGTTGGGTAGAAAAAATCCTCTAGGTTGTGAGGATTTGTGAGAGTGAGTTAAAGTGTAAGCTCAGAAAACATTTTGTAACGGTTCCTTAGCACCCCGGAAGCTAAGGTGTATTTACTATTTGAAGAATAGTGAAGGAAGCCCAAGGAAGTCAATAGCCTTGGGGGTTGACGTAGGCAAGTGTTAGCCGAACCACCTAAACGTCGAGGTGTTATCTCTCTAACCCTATCTCCTTTTACTGTTGTTTTCTTTTGTTGTGATTGTTGATATATATATTTTACTTAATCTCTTGCTCTTTAGATAGGGGATCTTTGGACATTCGTTTTTATTCTTAAAAGTAGACAAAAGTTTTTATAAAACTCAATTCATCCCCCATCTTTGGTTGTTAGTGTCCTTTCAATTGGTATCGGAGCAGAGGCTAGATCCCCTTTATATGACAACCCTAGTAAGCACCTCCTTAGCTGAAGGGCAGTCGACAAATCGACCTCCCTTGTTTAATGGAACCTCCTATAACTATTGGAAGGCTAGGATGAGAATCTACATCCAAGCCGTTGATTATGATCTGTGGAGGGTCATTTCAAGAGGACCTCGTTTTTCTCAAGGAGCCGATGGAAAGCTCAAGGAAGAGAAAGATTTTGATGAGAATGATCTTAAGCTCTTGTCTCTAAATGCTAAGGCTATGAATGTTCTCTACTGTGCCTTTGATTCAAATGAGTTCAATCATATCTCTGGATGTGATACTGCTAAACAAATTTGGGATAAACTTCAAGTATCCCATCAAGGTACGAATCAGGTAAAAGAAAGCAAGATTAGCATGCTTGTTCATAGCTATGAACTTTTTAAGATGAGATCTGATGAATCTATGTCTTCTATGTTTACTCGTTTTACTGATATCATTAATGGGCTTAAATCTCTTGGTAATGAGTACACTAACGATGAAATGGTAAGAAAGATTCTCTGGTGTCTTCCTAGAGCTTGGGAACCCAAGGTCACTGCAATCCAAGAAGCCAAGGACTTGACGAAGCTCTTCTTGGACGAGCTCATGGGATCTCTCATGACCCATGAGATGAATCAAGTTAAAGGAGATGAAGATGATGGCAAAGGAAAAAGGGGCGTAGCCCTAAAGGCCACATACTCTAGTGAGGATGAATCATCTGAGGACATGAGGAAATGGCTTTATTCACTAAGCGATTCAAGAAGTTCTTCCGCAAGAAACAAGGAGATAAACGTCCTCCAAGAAAATCAAATTTCAAAGGTGATAACAGCAAGAAGAATGAAATCATCTGCTTTGGATGCAAGAAGCCGGGTCACATAAAGTCGGAATGCCCAAATGTTGACACTTACAAGAAGTCAAAGGATGTCAAAAACAAAAAGAAAGCATTCTTGGCTGCATGGGGAGAATCCGATGAAAGTAGTAGTGAAAGCGATGAAGAAGTTGCAAACCTTTGCTTCATGGCAAAAGATAACGAAAATGAGGTACAAAGCTCCTCATTTGATTCTTTTACTTTTGAGGAACTACAAGATGCCTTTGATGAACAACATGTTGAGTTGAAAAGAATATTTTCAAAATATTGTTGTCTCAAAAAGAATCATGAATTTCTTATTCAAGAAAGTGATTCCTTAAAATGTCAAGTTGTTGCTCTTAAAGAAAATCTTGAAATAGTCACAAAAGAAAAGTCAAATGTAATGCATGAAGAGTCAAAGGAAAGAAGAATCTTGATATTCTCCTTGGTTCACAAAAATGTTGTTTCAACAAAAGTGGAATTGGCTATAAGTCTAGTGGATATCAAAAAGTTGTATTCTGATGTAATTATTAAGTCGTCAATACCCTTCCTTATATGCAATTTTTGTGGAAAACTCGGACACATCTCACACACGTGCCAAACCAGAAAAGGATCCACTCACGGGATTAAGTTTGTATGGATTAAAAAGGATAAAGTAAAGGGATTTGTATCTAATATAAATGGACTCAAAAAGATTTGGGTACCAAAGATCAAGAGCTGATCCTTTTTGCAGGAATGCTTGGAGTCCAAAGACATCAAGGAACATTGGGTACTTGATAGTGGATGCTCCAAGCACATGACAGGAGACAAAAGTTGGTTCACCTCCTTTTGTCTTAAGAATAAGGGGTCTGTTACTTTTGGTGACAATGGAAAAGGGAAGATACTTGGTGTGGGAAGCATTGGTACGTATCCTAATCTCATCATTGAAAATGTGCTTCTTGTCCAAGGTTTAAAGCATAATCTCTTAAGCATTAGCCAATTATGTGACAAAGGTAATCGAGTCGTTTTTGAATCATCAATGTGCCTTGTTGAAAATATTGAAAGCAAAAAAATCTTGTTTGTTGGACATAGATATGAAAATGTGTACATTGTTCATTTAGAGTGTATCTCTTCAGACAATATAAAATGTCTTTCAGCTCTAAATGATAAAGACAGTTGGTTGTGGCATAGGAGACTTGCTCATGCAAGCAAGGACCTGATTTCTAAACTAGCTAAACGAAATCTTGTTTCGGGTTTGCCTAATCTCTTTTTTGAAAAGGATAAAATTTGTGCAGCATGTCAAAAAGGCAAACAAACCAAAATATCTTTTAAACCAAAAAACATTGTGTCCACCTCTAGACCACTCCAACTCCTACACATGGACTTATTTGGTCCAACCCGAACTCTAAGTTTGGGTGGCAAACGGTATGGCTTTGTTGTTGTTGACGACTTCAGTAGATTTACATGGGTTCTTTTTCTAGCTCATAAAGATGAAGCCTTTCATGCTTTTGAAAAACTTAGCAAGAGAATTCAAAATGAAAAAGGTTTTGCTATTTTTAGCATAAGGAGTGACCATGGTAAAGAATTTGAAAATTCCTCCTTTGAAAAGTTTTGTGGAGAAAATGGTATTAGTCATAACTTCTCAGCTCCTAGAACTCCTCAACAAAATGGTGTTGTGGAGAGGAAAAATAGGACTCTTGAAGAAATGGCTAGAACCTTGCTATGTGAAAACATCTTGCCTGATTACTTCTGGGCTGAAGCAGTTAGCACAAGTTGCTATGTTATGAACCGTTGCATGATTAGGCCTATTCTCAAGAAAACCCCTTATGAGCTATGGAATGATAGAAAACTCAACATTGGATACTTTCACGTTTTTGGTTGTAAATGTTTTGTGCTCAACAACAACATGGACAACTTGGGTAAGTTTGATGCAAAAGCAGATGAAGGTATATTTCTTGGGTATTCAACTTCTAGTAAAGCTTATCGCATCTTTAATAAACGCACATTAGTTGTTGAAGAATCAGTTCATGTTTTTTTTATGAATCTAACGATCTCATGAGAAAAGATGATGAAGATGGTGTAGATCTTAATAAAGAGGTTGATAAGCTCACAATTGTCAATGACATTGAGAAGACTCTTGTGCAAAAGGAAGAACCTCAAGGGCATTAAGAGGAGGGATCACAAGATGATGATGATCTACCAAAAGCCTGGAAGTACGTCAAAAGTCACCCTCTCCAACAAATTATTGGTAATGTTGAAAAAGGGGTAATGACTCGTTCTTCTGTTCATCAATCTATTAACCTTGCTTTACTTTCTCAATTTGAGCCTAAGAACTTTTCTGAGGCTAAAGATGATGAAAGTTGGATTCATGCTATGGAAGATGAATTAAAAAAATTTGAGAAAAACCAAGTATGGCATCTAGTTCCTAGACCCAAGGATTATCCAATCATTGGCACAAAATGGGTTTTTTAGAAACAAAATGGATGAATCCGGGGTTGTAGTGAGGAACAAAGCAAGATTAGTAGCCCAAGGTTATAATCAAGAAGAAGGGATTGATTTTGATGAAACCTTTGCTCCTGTTGCTCGTTTAGAATCCATACGCATGCTTCTCGCTTTTGCAGGTTATAAAGATTTCAAACTTTTTCAAATGGATGTAAAAAGTGCTTTTCTAAATGGATTTCTTACTGAAGAAGTTTATGTTGAGCAACCACCGGGATTTGAAGATAAAAATCTTTCAAAACATGTGTACAAGCTTACAAAAGCGCTTTATGGATTAAAACAAGCACCTGGAGCATGGTATGAAAGACTAAGTTCCTTTCTCATTGAAAATGGTTTTTCAAGAGGTAAAATTGATACTACCCTCTTCACTAAAGAAAAAGACAATGAATTGGTAATAGTTCAAATATATGTGGATGACATTATTTTCGGGTCTACTAATGAATCTCTATGTTAAGATTTCTCTCAAGTTATGCAGGGTGAATTCGAGATGAGTCTCATGGGAGAATTAAATTACTTCCTTGGCCTTCAAATAAAACAAAGCAATGAGGGAATCTTCATCAATCAAGCAAAATACACTAAAGATCTTCTCAATCGTTTTTGCATGGAAAACTCAAAACCTTTGAGTACTCCCATGAGTCCATCCACGAAACTGGAAAAAGATGATAAAGGTAAAGATGTGGATCAAACTAAATACCGAGGTATGATTGACTCACTTCTCTATCTTACCGCTAGTAGACCAGACAAAATGCTTAGTGTTTGCATGTGTTCTATATATCAATCATGTCCAAAGGAATCTCATTTACTTGTTGTCAAACGTATTTTCAGATATCTTGTTGGCACTCAAAATCTTGGCTTGTTTTATCCTAAGAGTGTTGAGTTTAATTTGCAAGGATACTCGGATGCGGATTATGCCGGTTGTAAAATAGATAGAAAGAGTACTAGTGGTGCGTGCCAATTTCTTGGACCCTCACTAGTCTCTTGGTGTTGTAAGAAACAAAATTCCGTAGCTTTATCAACTACGGAAGCCGAGTACATTGTCATAGGCAATTGTTGTGCACAAATATTGTGGATGAAACAACAATTAGAAGATTTTAATCTTCACTTCTCACTTATCCCAATAAAATGTGACAATACTAGTGCGATAAATCTTACTAAAAATCCAATTCAGCACTCTAGGACAAAACATATTGAGATAAAACATCATTTCATTCGTGATCATGCTCAAAGAGGAGATATTGTTTTTGAGTTTGTAAATACCGACCTTCAGTTGGCGGACATTTTCACAAAACCCCTTAATGAGGATAGATTCTGTTTTATTCTCCAAGAGATCGGAATGAAATTTCCTTTGGATTGATTTATTCTCATTTCTCTTGTTTCATCTCTTGATTTGTAATTCTAATTACATCATACTTGTTTATGAATGTTGATTGCTAGTTTATGCATAACTGTTGGCCTTAAAAACTAATTTTCAAAATTATTTTTTTATGTGTCAACACTTGGTGAAACAAGTGTCAGCACTTCTGGTTTTATGGCTTTTCACCAATGAAGAAGCATGTGTCGACACCAAGGTATAATGTGTCGACACATCAGCCTTCTCCCGAGAGCATGTTTTAGGAGTACTTCGGGAGCATGACCAATGTGTCGACACATGGTCAATGTGTCGACACATTGCTTGTGTTTACCGTTTTTAAAAAGGGGGAAAGGGCACGGATGAAATATTTATTTCTTTTCAGTTAGGGTTCAGCCTTAAGGCCTTCTCCCTCTCTCTCCTTCTCCCAAATAGTGCGGCTACATCTCTCTCTCACTCTTTTCGGTTACCCATTCTATCTCTCTAGAAACCCACTAGCCGACAGCCCCCCTTCTTACTTTCAACCCAGAACACCATGTCTTCCAGCCGCCAAACTCGGTCCTCTCAACGCACTCCATCCTCTTCGGGCTCAAAAGGGAAGAAGAAAGCAAGGGTATCTGAAGAGACTCCTCTCACACCTGAAGGTTATATTTACAGGTCAGGTTTATGCAAAAATCGTTTTACTCAAGATTTTCGTGATAGGAAAGTTCTTCCTGGCCGTTGGATTGATTTTGAATGGTTTAGTGCTAGTGGATTTGATTTCCAAGACATGTTTGAGTTTCAAGGGTGGGAAACTATTGTGTCCATTAAAGAGAACTGTTATGTGTATCTTGTCAAGATAGTTTATGCAAATTTTCAGTTTTCTAAGTCAGAGGATGCTGATAGCTATGTGAATGGGAAAATGTTGGATTTATCTACTTCCTATTTGAATTCTTTGGCAAATGCCCCTGATCATGGGAAAAAATTCTTTGAAAATCATGGGTGGGTTGGTATGTCTGAAGTGGACCATCTACATATTCTCAGGGTTGTTTTGGATAATCCAACCCTTGATGAAATCCTTAAACCCACAACCAGTTATTTAAGCATCCCTAGACGTATTCTTCATCATATGGTTTGTAATATTATTCTACCAAGAACGAGAAAATTTGAGTACATAACCTTCTTGGACCTATTTGTTATGTACTGTTTAATCACTTGTACTCCCATGAATCTTGGTCATCTTATGATTAACCACATTAAGGCAGCCAATGAGAAGAAAAATCAAGGGCAACCATATGGGATGTTCTTCACCCGTGTGTTTCAAATTCTTGAGATTGATTTGGAGGGTGAAGTACGAGTACCACCAATGGATACACGAGAGTATAATCAAAAGACGTTGAAGTTGATGGGCTTCCAGAAAAATTTATTGTTTATGGGTTAAGAAAGCTGATGTCACTCCTCAAAAGCGGAGTCATAGGGGGTCGGGGTCTGATGCTTTTAGTGACGATGAAGAGGAAGACACTTTCCACCAAACTCCTGCTACCCGCACTCCGAGACTGCCCCTTCCTTCCCCCAATATGGAGTCCTCCTCTAGACTTCCTCCTTCACACCCTCATGAGCCTACCTTTGCCTCTCATGATGCTTCATTTAAGGATATCAAAGAGGAACAACGAAAGTTGGGGCAGCAACTGGACAAATTCTCACTGGATATGAAGACGGGCTTTAATGATATCAAACAGTTGTTTGCTGCTCATGATGAGCGCTTCAAGCTTCTCGATAAAGATGTGAGGCTTCTCAAGCATCAGGTCAATAATAGTATTCATATGGCCAGCGAGGTAATTCAAGCTACTGTGAATGATTTTAAATCCTCCGCTCAAGATGTCGTCAATGCTACTGAAGTGAGTATGGATGCTGATCGCAAACTTCGTCCTCACGTCATGAAGTGGACGTATTGGTTTTCCACGACTTGGATGAACTGGTTGCGCAAGTTTGACGTGAACCATCCTCCTCTTCCTCCGCCTTGATTCCCTTACCTACTCCCCTCACTTCTCTCCTTGCCCAGTTCTTTTTTATGATGCCAAAGGGGGAGAAAAGTGCCTAATTTATATGCTGCCATCCTAGCTGTATTTTGAAAACTTTTTTTTTGTATTTTGAAAATGTTTTTTGTATTTTGAGAACATCCTAGCTCTTTTCGTCAGAACACATTATCTGCTTATTAGTAATGTACTGTGACATTATGCTCGTATATTGAATGATCATCTTTTTTAAGTACATGTGTAGTGTAAGTGCCTTGCACTTGATTACCTTGCCTAAATCTCGCTTCAGGTAGTTGATTCTATCTTTCAACTCTTATTTATATTGAAGTCTTTGTGTTCTGATTAAAATTGAAGTTTTGGAAGTTGGGAGGAAGCTTATAGAAGTGTTCTTTCATGTTTTTATATTTTGGGAAACCTCCATTTGTAAAGGAAACTCTTGCAAAATTTTTTTGTAAAATCCTAAAGTCCTTTTTGCTAAAAATATCATGAAAAACTCCTGCTTATTCTCAGGGGGAGCTTTTCTATTTGTTAGCAAATTGTTATTTTTAACATGGTTTTGTCATCATCAAAAAAGGGGAGATTGTTAGCCCAAGGTTGTTTTTCAAACAATCTATAAATGATTTTGATGATAACAAAGTTTCTAGGTTTTGATGGACTTTAGATTTTACTTATTACATCCTTCTCTTAAAATGATTTTTTTTAGTATCAAGGTTCTCTCTATTCAAAAACTCTCCAATATTTCGGATCCTCTTTATTCTCATTAAAAGATCACCTTTTATATTGCAAATGGTTTTGAGAATCTTTGAATTGGAATAGATGTTGTTAAAGAACTTGATTTTTTGGCTAAGTGTTGAAGGTGTCGACACATAGGACCATGGTGTCGACACATTGCACTAACACCCGAGACTTTGCATTTCAATCCATTCAACTTGATTTTTTGGCTAAGTGTTGAAGGTGTCGACACATAGGACGATGGTATCGACACATTGCACTAACACCCGAAACTTTACATTTCAAACATTTCAAGTTGATTTTTGACTAAGTGTTGGAGGTGTCGACACATTGGACCATGGTGTCGACACATTGAACTAACACCCGAGACTTCACTTTTCAAACGTTTCAAGTTGATTTTTGACTAAGTGTTGGAGGTGTCGACACATTGGACCATGGTGTCGACACATTGAACTAACACCCGAGACTTCACTTTTCAAACGTTTCAATTTGATTTTTGACTAAGTGTTGGAGGTGTCGACACATTGTATTATGGTGTCGACACATTGAACTAGCACCCGAGACTTCATTTCCAGATCTAGTTTAATGTGTCAGCACATACAACCTATGTGTCGACACATTGTGTTATTTTGCAGAATCTCTGGAAACGTCGTCATCACTTCAAAACTTTCTCAAAATGTCTCAAATGACCTCCAACGGCTCCAAAGCTTTACCAGAAGACCCTTGGTGCCCTAGACGCTTTAAATTGAAGAAGATGGAAAGAGAAATTAGAGCTGTTGTGCGACATTTACTCTGACCTAACTTTCTAGAGAGAGAAACGCTTTAAAGAAGAAAGAAGCTACATCATCCAAGAAAGCTTGTCCTCACCTGCAATTAACTGTTGCCTTTCTTGTATATCTTGTCTCTTTGCACACCTCAGTACTTTACACTTGCTTATTTGGGTTAAAGAGCTATTTCATTAGATTCCCTTTTGTACCCATCCTTGAAAAACACGTGAGTGTTTGTGAAAAACACTTGTCCTACTTGTTGGGTAGAAGAAATCTTCTAGGTTGTGAGGATTTGTGAGAGTGAGTTAAAGTGTAAGCTCAGAAAATACTTTCTAACGGTTCCTTAGCACCCCGGAAGCTAAGGTGTATTTACTATTTGGAGAATAGTGAAGGAAGCCCAAGGAAGTCAATAGCCTTGGGGGTGGACGTAGGCAAGTGTTAGCCGAACCACCTAAAAGTCGATGTGTTATCTCTCTAACCCTATCTCTTTTTACTGTTGTTTTCTTTTGTTGTGATTGTTTATATATATATATTACTTAATCTCTTGCTCTTTAGATAGGGGATCTTTGGACATTCGTTTTTATTCTTAAAAGTAGACAAAAGTTTTTATAAAACTCAATTCACCCCTCCTCTTGGGTTGTTAGTGTCCTTTCAATTGGTATCGGAGCAGAGGCTAGATCCCCATTTTGTCTCATCATGTGTGTTCTGATTTAAGATCGGTATTCTCTCCAATTTATTGTCTGAATTGAATAATCTAATTCGAAAAGAGATAAACACCGTAAAATTCCTTAAATAGTTTTTTTTTTCCTTTGGTAAAAAAATATTTTTTTAACTTTTTTTTTAGATTTTAATCCCTAAAATTTATTTATATGTAATTGTGTTTTCTAAGATTCAATCTTGGCTTTGTCTTTGTAGCTACTAGTGCATTGCAACAAATTTTTGATTTTGGGACGGAATTTCCTATTCAAAAACCCCAAATTTCGTCCCAAAAATATTTTTGGGACAGAATTCATCTATCGCGCCAGGTGTCCCAATAAGTCCGTTACAAAATGATTTTGGGACGAAAAAGTATTTCATCCCAAAAAGTGCCCATTTAGGACGGATATATTTCAATTGTTCAAACGCTATATCCAATCGTCCGAATGCTACATCCATCGACAACTGTTTGAACACGATCAAATGCTACATCCTACAACAACTGTTCGAACGCTGCATCAAATGTTCTAACAGTGGATTAATCATTCTAATGATGAAGCGTTCTAACTGTGGATCAACTGTTTGAACACTGGAAAACGAGAAACCGTCTTCGTCGTCTCCTTCTCCTCCTCCTCTTTCTTCTTCTTCTTCTTCTTCTTCTTCTTCTTCTTCTTCTTCACTCTCACAATTTCTGTCTTTTTATTTTGATTTCCTGTGAGGCGTTCGAACAATGTTTAAAAGTGTTCTAATTGAAAAAAGTTCATAATTTTGGCGCTTAATTTTTTTTATTTTCTTTCAAAGCCCATTCGAATGGTCTTTAAAAGCGTTATAACAGAAAAAAGGTGGGAAATTTTGGCGCTTAATTTTCATTTTAATTCAAACCCCGTTCTTTAAAAGCATTGTAATGGAAATAGGTGGGAAATTTTGGCGCTTAAGTTTTCATTTTCATTCATACCCAGTTCAAACGGTCTTTAACGACGTTCTATGGAAATAACATTCTAATGGTTATTGAAGTATTGTTCAAACATTTTTTAGAAATGATATGGCATAGTTTCATGCTTTTTATTGTTTGAACGGTATTTATATATTCTAACGTTTTTGGAATAATTTAAATAATATGTACACGGTACTATATATTACATATATAATATGTATAAGGTACTGTTACACATCATATATGTACAAGATATTATTATATAATATGTATAAAGTACTACTATTATGTAATATGTACAATGTACTTTTATATAATATGTCTAAGGTATTATTATATAATGTCTAAAGTAATATTATATAATATGTATAAGGTACTATTAGAGAATATGTACAAGGTACTATTACATATTATGTATAAGATACTATTATATAATAGGTACAAGGTACTATTACATATTATTTATAAGGTACTATTAAACAATATGTATAAAGTACTATATATTAAATAATATGTAAAAGTATTATATATTACATAACATATATGTACAAGGTATTATTATATACTATATATGTATAAGGTACTATTATATACTATGTATAATATACTATTATATAATATGTCTAAAGTATTATTATATAATATGTATAAGGTACTATTACAAATTATGTATAAGGTACTATTAAACAATATGTATAAAGTACTATATATTAAATAATATATAATATGTATAAAGTACAATTATATAATATGTACGAGATATTATTAAACAATATGTGTAAATTACTATTAAATAATATGTACAAACGAGGTATAAAACAAAGTGAGTCAATGTATGGATCTCTTTTAATGTGTAGGTGACCACCCAAAGGGTGTATGAAGAAGACAGGGATAAAGCAAAGTGAGTCAGTTGTAAAACTTATTGCATTAGAAAAAAGTGAAGTGGGTAAATTTTTTCTCTATAAAATAGATTGAAACCAAATGATTCTCCATCTATCAAGGAAAAAAAATCCAGGCACTTGCGTGCAATCCACCACAACTGCCCATTTATTTAGTCTGCCCCCATCCTTCGGCATCAGATATTCCCACTTCATTCTGCCCGTTGGTTCCAGCCGATCTCTCGCTCTCCCTGCCTGCTATTTCTCCTCCATGGAGTTGGGAAGTATAGTACAGCTCCTTGAGAACAAGGTCATTTTAGTCACTGGTGCCACTGGCTTTCTGGCAAAGGGTATGCACTCATTTTTCTGTGTGTACGTGTTTGTGACTGCCCCGCGCACAAACACGTGTCTAATTGGTAAAGATTCGGTTCAAAGGGATATATTCAAAGTTAATCAAAAGTACGACAATACATTCAGGGGCTAAAATTTTACCACTTCATTTAATAAAACATGAGACAAATACAAATTTTGGCCCTTGGATATATTTTTTAAATCTTGACCGTCCTTTGATTAACTTTTTGAAAACACACAATCTTTACCCCGTGTCTAACGATGACTTTAGCATGCAGTAACATTTGCTTTTATGGATGCAGTCTTCGTGGAGAAAGTACTGAGGGTTCAACCGAACGTGAAGAAGCTCTATCTTCTCCTAAGAGCTGCGGATGCTAACTCAGCCACCCACCGTTTGCATAATGAGGTAGATATATATTGCTTCAACTCAGTGCAGTTGTGGTATATATCTATCTATCATTCTCGGCTGTTTCTTGTGTTTCCTCCTGTAAGAGTAGTGGCGGGAAATATGTTACACTTTCAAGCACCATAATTGTCCTTAAATTTCCAGAAGCACTTCTTACAAGAAAATAGATACAAGTACGACGATCGAACTGGATACAGCAGTGTTTTGCAGTGATGCAAGTACAGAAGGAACAAGCCCAAAAAAAAAAATAGTGCTTGTTTTGGTCACCATAGGAATCTAAATCTCAGGGGAAGCAGACAACAGTACTTTTCTTCAGTTCTTTCTGTTTGTGGATATACTAAGTTTTTTGGCTGCTTCTTGTAGATCCTAGGAAAGGAACTGTTCAGAGTGCTCAAGGAAAAATGGGGTCCAAATTTTAGTTCCTCTATCTCTCAAAAAGTAACCGTGCTGCCTGGAGACCTCTGCCTGGAGGACTTGGGCCTGAAGGATTCCATGTTGAGGGAGGAGATAAGGAACCGAGTTGATTTCGTCATCAATTAGCTGCAACTACCAATTTTGATGAAAGGTAACCCGTTAAGTACTAATTCCATTTTGTTTTGCGGTTGAATAACTTCAAGGGGCATAAACTTACCCCAAAAAAAACCTTCAAAAAGTATATACAAAGGAAATTAACTTGTACGTCTCATTAATATTGTCATGCAGATACGATCTTGCATTAGATGTCAATACATTGGGAGCTAAGCATGTTTTAAGCTTTGCAAAACAATGTGTTAAGCTGAAGGCGTTTGTCCATGTATCCACTGGTTAGTAAAATATGAGGAACTGCTCGAGTTTTTGTGTTTCTGTACTGTCAAATTCGAAGCGATATATTCTTCCATAAAAATCAATTTTGGGTCTAATGTTAGAAGTTTCTGCCTAACTATTTAGAAGCTTCTTTTGATCAGCCTACGTATCTGGAGAAAAAGGAGGACTAATACTAGAAAACCCATATCGCATGGGAGAAACCCTTAATGGGTCCCTGGGATTAGACGTCGACGCCGAGAGAAAGCTGATAGAGGAGAAATTGACCGAGTTTCGAGCTCAGGGAGCTACAGAAGAAGAAATTACATTGGGCATGAAGGATTTGGGCCTCGAAAGGTTTGTCATCTAACATCCTAACTATGATCTTCCTCAAGCTGATCAAACCTCATGATCATTATAGACCTCAACAGTAAATACCTTTCTTAGTTGACCGCAAAAAAATAGAACAAAGTTCATTGTTGTAATTTCACCTCGTGGAATTCTGAGATAAGAAAGCGACCAGCCGACCACATAGTTGATTGCTTCATTAAGGCCGCAAGTGGGGACGTAGGTCAAGGTTTAAATAATTGACGTATACCTAACTGACTAGTTTTTTTTTTTTGTACTTTTTAATTTATTTTCTGATACTACGTGTTTGGTTTCTAAGGTTGTTCCCCCTTTAGGCCTTCGACTGGTTACAACGGGACATAATATAAACTAAAGAATATAATAAAGTATGGAATTACTGGGACAATTAGGTGGCTAGTAAAATAAAGATTGCTGTTATTCTTATTTTTTTGCTCTGTTTTCCTTATGGTCAAAGGTGAAGGTTATATATATATGCTTCTATATGCCATAAATGTAATAGAAACATTGGAAAGAATGAATCGAAGGGATAAGGTTATACGTCCAATTGCATCTCTTTTCAATTGTATTATTTAAATATAATACATAAGAATCCAACTGTTTATTTTCAATGCCCTGTTCACGTAGAGCTGATGGCACACATCCCCTGATTTTCCAACTGGTCCCCTTCAACCTTTCCGGTTAATATTGTAACTAATAGAAAATTTTCTGACCCAATTGTATAATACAATTTGGAGAGAGATAAACACAATAGATAGACCTAACATTATTTAATATTTCTCATGTAAAGCTTCGAGCAGCATTTGGACATGAGTCTCTCAGGGGCCAAAGGTTTCTGTAAGCAGAAACAAGTAAAATTACAGAGCTAAAAAAAAGCTTTCTATGAATTTTTTTTCTTGTGGTTTAATCCACAGGACATTCAATTTCTCAGTCACTGATTTAAGGTCTCTCCAAATCACCATCAGGGCAAAGAGGTACGGATGGCCAAACACGTACGTTTTTACAAAAGCAATGGGAGAGATGCTTATTGGGCACCTGAAAGAAAACATGTCTGTTGCAATCATTCGTCCTACGATTGTAACCAGCACCTTCAAAGAACCTTTCCCTGGTTGGGTTGAAGGTTTCAGGTAACTTCCGTATATATATATATATATATATCCTTTGTGTTGGGAGAAACCCAACGTCCTGAAGCAGTTGTCCTTAGTTTATGTTAGCAATACTATTTCTTGGTTGGCTTCCAAGAAAACGAAGGAAATTAACCTGAGAATTGTTGAAGTATTTTTTCTTGTGTGTTGTTACAGGACTATTGACAGTATATTAGGAGCTTATGTTAAAGGAAAACTAAAATGCTTTATCTGTGATCTAAACGGCATTCTCGACATGGTGAGTTGACTAACTTATTGATCAGACACTTACAATTAAGTTATGGGAAACTACACACATTGTACCCTCCCTCATCTTTCAATTTCGTAACGTTGAATATCTAATGTAATGATTTTCGACGATTTACATTCTCCCCTTAAATTGACAGTTGAAACTAATGAAAAATAGAGAAAAAAAATGTTTTTACCCTCGATTAGCTAACAAAGAATAAAATATCTTTCTTAGGGCCAAAACATCTTTTTCTATTATTTCTTTTAGTTTTAAGTGTCACATTTAACAAGAGGGGCAAATTGACGAAAATCAAAATGCGATGGGACTCAATTTTAAGAAATTGGAATAAGATGAAAAATGTCGGTACCCTAAACATGGTGGCGCAAAGTGTATTTACCCATAAATTCATTAATTTCAAACTCAAAGATCAGGAGGTTGGATGAAAATGGCACGCAGACAAATCCCAATTACTAATTTGAAGGGAAGAGAATTAAGAAGAGAGTGAGAAATCAGAAAAAGAAAACTGAAGTCCAAGGTCTGATAATGCAGATACCGGCTGACATGGTGGTGAATGCTATAATCGTGTCCATGGTGGCTCATGCAAATCAACCGTCTGATGTGATTTACCAAGTGGGCTCTTCGGCCAGAAATCCAACGACAAATCGGATTATTCAAGAGGCGGGCTTCCGCTACTTCTCTCAGAAACCGTGGATAGACAGGGATGGTCATCCTGTCAAGGTTCGCATGGCTCTGATTTTAGGCAACATGAAAAGCTTCCACAGATACATGGTCATTCGTTATTTGCTTCTGCTCAAGGTTTGTTCTGAACCAAAGCTTTATGAGAGCAATATTAACCATAAAAAAAAGTCATTACAAATAAATTTTCACAGCTATAGACTAGTTCATTAAAGGAAAAGCTATTTTCTTTTTCCAGCAAAAAACAAGAGCACTTTTTAATTGAATGCCCCCTTCAATTCTCTCCTCTTATGTTCTTCTTTATACGGATCCGCAGGGATTAGAATTGGCGAATATTGCACTCTGTCAGTATTTCCAGGGAAGGTATCTGAATCTGAGACGAAAGATCAACATTGTGATGCGATTGGTGGATCTGATTGGTGGATCTGTACAAACCTTACCTGTTCTCCAAGGGCCAGATATCGGATCGGATTCAGAGTTGGGCCTCTGTAATGGACCTTTTTTTTGTAGAAATTTGAATTGGGCCAAGATAATTTTAGGTTGTTTTAAACTCTGTAATGGGCTATTTTTTTTTACAGATAACTGTAAGTCTGTAACCTATTATTTCAGCCTTATTTTTGTGTTGAATACAATAGCATATTTCAAATTTTTGGCCTTTTTTTGCATATTGCTAAAAATTAGAATTGCAGCCTTATTTCCTAAAAAAACATCTCATTCAAACATCATATACAATAAATTACAACATTCTAATATACTATATAACTACTAACTATAGATCACATGTCAATCGCATCAAACATTAACATACAAACTCAATAAAGGTGGTCACCCACCACGAGTTGGTTGAGTAGCAAAAGGCCCCTCTCCCTCTGCATCAAGATCAATAACGAGAGACATCGGAGTGTCTGGATTAGGGAAAGATCCAGCACCCGAAGTACCCGTTTCAGGAGTACCACCACCACCCGTTTCAGGAGTATCACTAATAGGGGTACCCAAATAGTCAAAGTTTATTTGTTCCATCTGTTAAATTATACAACCCATTAACCCAATTCAACAAATTTGATAAATAATTAATTCAACAACCAAATCAGCAACAAATAGACGATTTTAATCATATCAGCAACCATTATTCAGCAAGACAACAACCATCTCAGCAGACATCAATCATTAGAGTTTACATATCAGCAAAATTCGCATATCAACAATCATTATAGTTTATTCGGCAACCAAATCAACAACAAATAGACAATTCAACATGTTATTCAGCAACCATTATAGTTTATTTAGCAACCAAATCATTAGTATCAACAACTCAAACAGATATAATTAAGAAATCAACCTTTCAACAATTAAATAATAAACCAATTCAACATATAACAGATCAACCAATTAGCAATTTAGCAAGTCAATCTCCAAAATCCAATCTCCACCAGCACCAACACAACCCAATCTCAAATTTCCAACAAACCAATTCAACAAGCTCTAACCTCCAATCTCCATATAAGTATATTCACTAATAATTTATAAACTATTGAAATATACTCAGCAAGGCAGTAACTAGCAAATAACAATGAAATGTCCTGAGGGCAGTGCCAATGACAACATCAATAAATTAATAACAACAAGCAACATATAAATTTTATAATCTAATAATAAACTTTATTTTATAATGAAGGAAACAATATTAAAAAAATTACTTGAGGGCAGTGAGATTACTGTCTTACTGAGGTAGGCTGCGAAGGATGAGGGCTGTGAGCCTGTGACTTCTTTAGCTTTTACTGATGCTAGATGGTTCAGACTTCAGGTCACCAACTGCTGAAGCAAATTAATCCATTATCCATATGTGTAGATCATCAAATTAAGTCTTAAATCAAACAATATCACAACCAAGTACAAAATCCGAGGATTGATACGGTGGTGTGTATCATATATTGAAGACAAAATTAAAATGAAAGAACTTTAAGCTACAAGGACTATCTAAGGAGCTGTAGATCTTGCCCACTACCTATTTGATTAAAGTCTTACATAACAACATTAGTTAAAAGTACTAACAACTCTTTGTAATCCAACTTAAAGGCAAAATCATGGACATTAAACTTTCAATAAGGATGTTATACTGGTTATCAGCATGTGCTCCTTGGTTATACGAATTTATCAAACGAATATGATTTATGAAGACCAAATCGGGCAACAACAAAAGAGAAACGAATGTCATTCGTATTGAATAGGAAAATACAAATAGCTAAGAATTAAAACTACAACCTCCTACCCAATAGCTGAGAATACAAACTTTTGAGATTGCATCTTCAACAAATGATTCAACCTGTAAAGCAAAAAACCACAAGGGACCAGTTAATACTGGAAGTTAGACCTTGTGAAGGATTCAAGCTCCAATATACAGTACCTTGCGAAGGATTCAAGCTCTGTATGGGGCACGGCGACAGGTGACGGCAAGGAGTCTGGCGAGTGATGGCGGCTGAGGGGGGGAGACTGGCAGTGGCGGCGGCACAAACCTTAGAGAGTTAGGGTTAGGTTTCGAATGAGGGCTGGGAGAAACAAAAGTCACAAATGAAAGGGGGGAGGGTTGAAATGCGAAGAAAGTGGGTGTGGGGATTCTAAAAGTGAAACACACGTTTCATTATAGGGGGAATTCGAGTCGGGTCGAACATATTCGAATCTCTTTCCGGATATCCACTCCGACCCGAATTCCAGTTTTTCTTTTATGTATTATCCGACTCCGAATCCGGATCTGTCCACATCTGACCCAGTCGAGTCGAGACTGGTCGGCAAGTTAGATCGGGGCATTTTTGCACAGCCCTATGTGTCGGATCCTCTCTAATTTGTTGTACAAATTGAAACGTCCAATTCCGAGAGAAATAAACACAACATACGAGTCTCACAACATTAAATACTAGTATTAATTTTCGAATGATATAAACTCCATTGTGGAACCAATATGTTGTGTCTATCACTCTCTGCATTTGATAATCCAATTCGAGCAACAAATTAGAGAAGATCTTTATCCCCTAAATTAACCACTACGATTTACATTCTTTGGCATGAGATTAATTATTAGGAAGCCTAGGCGTCTGAAGAAGGTATGTGTACCAATATGAATGTCGCCTGATAGTAATCCCAATGGATTCCAAAGGGGGAAAACTCATATTCAACCTAATATTATAGAAGCATGTACGCCCGTTTATTTTCAATGCCCTGTTCACGTAGAGTTGATTGGCACACATCCCCTAATTTTCTATATGGTCCCCTTGAACCTTCCCCTGCCTCTTCCCTGTTATTGTTGGAGTTGATAAATTAGGATCTTATGCAATTTTTTGACCACTGCAGTTGATACATTAGGATCTGTAATTTTCTGACCGAATTATACAGTGTAATCCAGAAAGAAAATTGCATAGGTCTTGAACATGGCTGCCAATATGATGATGAAAAGTCACTCTGGGGCCAAAGGTTTCTGTAAGCAGAAACAAGCAAAATTACAGATTGTGTTTTTTTAAATAAAGAGCTTTCTATGATTTTTTTTGTTCTAGTGGTTTAATCCACAGGACATTCAATTTAACAGTCACTGATTGAAGGCCTCTCCAAATCATTATCAGGGCAAAGAGGTACGGAAGGCCAAACACGTTTGTTTTTACAAAAGCAATATGAGAGAGGCTTATTGGGCACCTGAAAATAAACATGTCTGTTGCAATCCTTCGTCCTACGATTGTAACTAGCACCTTCAAAGAACCTTTCCCCTGCTGGGTTGAAGGTGTCAGGTAACTTCTTTTTATATATATCCTTTGTGTTGGGAGAAACCGAATGACCTGAACTAGTTGTCTTTAGTTTATGTTACTAATACTTTTTATTGGTTGGCTACCAAGAAAACGAACGAAATTAACCAGAAAATGTGAAAAATATTGGTGCTTCTGTGTGTTGGTAGAGGACTATTGACAGTCTAGCAATCGCTTATGGCAAAGGAAAATTAATATGCTTTCTTGGTGATCTCAAGGGCATTATCGACTTGGTGAGTTGACTAACTTCTTCATCAGGTTCTTACAATTAAGTTATGGGAAAAGTACATTTTACACAATGTTTCATCTTTCAATTTCATCACATTAAATCCTTAATGTTTCAATTTTGGCAATTTGAAACCTCCCGTCAAATTGACAGACATTTTTTTAGGGCAAAAATGACTTTTTCCTCTGTTTTTCGTTACTTTAAAGGGTAAAATTTAATGGGGGTTGCAAATCCCCAAAAATCAAAACCTAATAGAATTCAATGTCGCGAAATTGGAATATGAGGTGCAAAATGTCAGTATCTCATACTTGGTAGTGCAAAGTGTATTATTCCCTTTCTTTATTCATCAATTTCAAAGTCAAACATACTTTGGAAAGAAATGGCGTGGAGACAATTCCCAATTACTAATTTGAAGGGAAGAGAAGTGAGAAGAAAGTGAGAAATCAGAAAAAAAAACTGAAATCTAAGGTATAATAATGCAGATACCGGCTGACATGGTACGTGAATGCTATAATCGTGTCCATGGCGGCTCCTGCAAATCAACCTTGTAATAGGATTTACCAAGTGGGATCTTCAGTCAGAAATCCAATGACAAACCGGATTCTTCAAGAGGTGGGCTTCCGTTACTTCTCTCAGAAACCGAGGATAGACAAGGATGGTCATCCTGTCAAGGTTCACAAGGCTCTAGTTTTAGGCGACATGGAAAGCTTCCACAGATACATGGCCATTCGTTATTTTCTTCTGCTCAAGGTTTGTTCTGATGCAAAGCTTTATGAGAGCAATATTACCCATAAAAAAAACAGAGCACTTTTAATGGAATTCTCCCTGTAATTCCCTCCTCTTATATTCTTCTTTTTCTACGGATCTGTAGGGATTAGAATTGGCGAATGTGGCGCTCTGTCAGTATTTCCGAGGAAGGTATCTGAATCTCAGACGAAAGATCAACATTGTGATGCAATTGGTGGATATGTACACACCTTACCTGTTTTTCAAGGGTGTGTAACGGTGTACGTATTATGCATTTCGCAAAACCCATTAGATATTAACAATTTTTTCAGTGACCTAAGCCCCACCTATTCTTGGCTACAGCTTTGACGACATTAACACAGAGAAGCTGCGAATGGCAGTGAGGGAGGGTGGCACAGAGGCAGGTATGTTTTAATTCGACCCCAAGTGCCTTGACTGGGAAGAGTACTTTCTGAATACCCATCTTCCTGGTATCGTAAAATACGTCCTCAAGTGATATACCTAACAAAAGGGATTCATATATGACGCCGGACAGAATAGAGATTATTTTGTAGGCTAAACAAAAGGCAATTTGCGAGACGGGAAAGATAGAATTTCGACCCAAAGAATTCAGAAACACTCTGGATTCAATAAAATTCGTATTATTCAGGATTGACTCGAAATAACCCACAAGCCGGGTTAATATAGCTGAAATTCGACCATTAATGGAAATTTGCCAAAAATGACAAAACCCTAAAAACCTTACCAAAACGAAATAAGGAAGGAAATCAAACGATTGCCAAAAATCTGGCCCAAATCGGGCTCAGAATTATTTCCTAATCGACAAAAAGGAAATTACCATAAATAGCAAAAATTAACAAAAATTAGGGTTTTGAAAAGGAAATCAGAGGATTTGGGGCTCGAAATGAGGTGCACCGAGCGTAGCTGGGTGGCTATGACGTGCGCACCGAAAAGAGCTTTCCGAATTGGAGTCACGGGCGCGAATCAGACACCTGTAGCCAAAGTTATGGCCAAAATACCGACACGTGCATGGAAACTGTCCCAATTAGGCTAAATCACGATTTCTTGCCAATTTTACGCTGATCCCCCCGCTCCAGGTAATTCAGCGCCATCAATGAGCAATCTGACAGCTCTGCATCATCTGGGTCGGATCCCCCTGCATCAGTCTCCCCGGGTTGGAAAGCACTCGTCATCGAGTTCACATCCGTAGCAAAATCCACAAAGCAAGGGCTCAAGTGTTTCATATTAAAGACATCAGAGGTCTTTAAGTGACTAGGGAGACGCAACCTGTAAGTGTTGTCATTGAGCTTCTGCAGTATCTCACACGGCCCAATCTTCCGCTCCTTAAGCTTATTATACTCGCCCACAGGGAAACGATCACGAGTTAATACGGCCCAAACAAAATCACCAACATCAAAAAGTACCTGACGACGATGTGTGTCTGCCCGAACTTTGTATTTGGCATTGCCCTCGTGAATGGCCAGTTTCACTTGCTCATGGATGCCACGGAGATGTTGGGCCAACTCATCGGCCCGAGGATGCAAACGTCCCACACGTGGAATAGGAGCTAAGTCCAGTACGCCAGATGGGTTCTGACCATAGACAATCTCAAAAGGGCTCAGCTCGGTGGTCCGGCTCGTTGACCTGTTGTAAGCGAATTCTGCTTGCGGTAAGGCTAAAACCCACTGTTTGGGTTTAGTACCTGCCAAACACCGCAACAGATTGCCTAGACTCTGATTTACCACTTCGGTCTGACCGTCCGTCTGGGGATGGTAAGCGCTGCTGAAATTCAACTTCGTTCCCAGCTTTCCCCATAGGCTCCTCCAAAAGTTGCTGATGAACTTGGTGTCTCGATCTGACGTGATGGAGCGAGGCACACCATGGAGACGAACAATTTCCTTGAAGTAGAGATGGGCTATCCGGACAGCATCCATAGTTTTCCTGCAAGCTACAAAGTAGGCCATCTTGGAAAACCTGTCAACCACAACAAAAATAGAATCACAAGCCCGTTGGGTACGGGGTAAGCCGAATACGAAGTCCATGCTGACATCAATCCACGGAGCTTCGGGAACCGGTAAGGGGGTATAAAGGCCTGCATTAGTGAGGACGCCCTTGGACCTTTGGCATACAAAACAACGCTTCACAAAGTGAGCCACGTCGCTCGGCAATTTGGGCCAATAGTAATCAGAAGCAATAAGGGCCAATGTCTTGTCTCGCCCTAAGTGACCCTCATTATGAAGTTCATTAATAATCTGCTGCCTTAGTGAACAATCTGGAATACACAACTGTAGCCCACGAAACAAATACCCATTATGCAAAAGAAAGTCATGGCGATGACCAGAGGTTACCTCCTGAACGATCTTTCCAAAGGACGGATCTGTGGCATACAAATCAGTAAAAGCTTCGAATCCAGTGACTTTGGTACTCATGGTGGTGAGGAGTAAAGAGCGACGGCTAAGAGCATCTGCAACACGGTTTAGGCTCCCTGCTAGGTGCCTCAGGGTAAAGGTAAACTCTTGTAAGTACGCCACCCACTTAGCATGTCGTCTGCTCAGCTTGTGTTGACCATTGATGTATTTCAGGGCTTCATGGTCAGTAAGGAGAATGAATTCCTTCTGCACAAGGTAGTGCCGCCAATGCTTCAAGGACTGAACGATGGCGTAGAACTCCAGGTCATAGGTGGAGTAGTTCTTCTTCGACCCGGATAGCTTCTCACTGAAGAAAGCTATGGGCCGCCCTTCCTGACTTAGAACACCGCCAATGTCAACTCCAAATGCATCACAATTCAACTCAAACACTTTGTCAAAATCAGGGAGTGCTAATACCGGTGCCTCTGTCATCTTTTGCTTGACCAGTTGAAAACTGGCTTCTGCCTCCTCAGACCAGTGAAAATCTCGTCCCTTTAGGCACTCTGTGATAGGAGCAATCAGGGTGCTGAAATTCCGGATGAAGCGGCGATAGAAGGATGTCAACCCATGGAAACTCCTGACATCATGCAAGGTCTTCGGCTGGGGCCACTCCAAGACTGCATCTATCTTCAACTAATCTGCATGAACACCATCAATAGACACAACAAAACCCAAAAAGGTTACAGAAGTAGTGAAGAAAGAACACTTCTTCTGGTTAACGAACAGACGCTCCGTCCTAAGCATCTCAAAAACTGCACGGAGGTTATCGAAGTGTGAGGCCCACGTAGGGCTATAGATCAGGATGTCGTCGAAGTAGACTACTACGAACTTCCCCATGAAAGGCCGTAAAACCTGGTACATAAACCTCATGAACGTGCTGGGGGCATTGGACAGTCCAAATGGCATGACCATCCATTCATACAGTCGTCTTCCACTCATCTCCAGGCCTGATTCGGATCTGGTGGTATCCGCTCTTAAGGTCAATTTTGGAGAAGACCTTAGAACCGGACAATTGATCTAGCATGTCGTCCAGGCGGGGAATGGGGAATCGGTACTTCACCGTAATCCTGTTGATGGCTCTGCTGTCTACACACATGCCCCAGGAACCATCTTTCTTCGACACCAACAAGGCAGGAACGGCACATGGGCTCATGCTCTCACGGATATAGCCCCGTTCCAGCAACTCTACCACCTGTCGCTGCAACTCTTCAACTTCCTTCGGGCTGAGGTGGTATGCTGGTCGGTTGGGCAAACTCGAGCCCGGGATCAAGTCAATCTGATGCTGGATATCTCTCATAGGCGGTAATCCAGGAGGAAGGTCTTCGGGCATCAAATCAGAGAAACCCGAAAGTAGCTGCTGGACCTCCGTGGGTAAATTCTGGAACTTCCGCCTGCAACACTATCTCCACAAGGCAATAAAGCAAAGACTACGTTCTCACGCTCAACCTCGACTAAAAACCTGGACATAGAAAGTAGATTGTTATTATTGACAACCGGGGTGGGGTTGGGTCCTTCCCGACGAGGTGCCAACACAATCTTTTTCCCTTTGATGCTAAGGGAATGTGTATTTTTCCGTCCGTCATGTACCACACTCCGATCACACTGCCAGGGTCTCCCTAACAGTATATGACATGCATCCATAGACACCACATCACACCAAGCATTATCAAAGTATTTCTTGCCAACAGAAAAAGACACTAGGCATTGTCTATCTACAGTTACCTCACTGCCCTTATTCAGCCATGATAGTTTGTATGGCTTGGGGTGACGATCCGTCTTCAACTGCAACTTCTGGATAGCGTCTTCAGAGACTACGTTCTCGCAACTGCCGCTGTCAATAATCATCTTGCATACTTTATCGGCCACGGTGCAGGTTGTATGGAAGATATTGGTTCTCAACCAATCATCTTCGGAGTCGCCTCTGGGAGTCAGGAAGCTCTTACGAATGACCAGGGTCTCATGGCCATCTCCATGCAGCACATCCTCCTCTCCTTCTTCGACATACACTAGCTCTCCCACCTCTTCAGTTTCGTACTCCATGCCTTCCTCAAGCAACAGATTCTTGCCCGTCTGACTGGCAGGCTTCCTGCAATGAGTTGTTATGTGCCCCTGTTCACCACATCGAAAACACTTAATAGTAGGGTTAGGATTACCCTTTGGTGGTTGCTGGGGAGGACGGGATTCTTGAGGGCGAGCCGACCTATTGCTTTGGTCGTTTATGATGATGGGCTTCCTATTTTGTTGTTTCTCCACAGCAAGAGCGCGCTGGTAGGCCTCAGAAACCGTCCACAGCGAGTGAAGGCTGAGGGCATCCTGCAGAGGTTGTCTCAAACCCCCCAAATAGCGCGCTACCATCTGCTCGTCCGTCTCGCTCAGATCATTCCGAGCGACCAACTGATAGAACTCCTCCGTATAATCGTCCACCGATCTCATTCCTTGCCTCAACGAATGAAGTCGCTGAAACAGGGTTTAAGTATAGCCAAAGGGAAGGCAATGGCTCTTCAACTTCTTTTTCATCTTCTCCCAATCAGAGATTTTGGCCATGCCTTGCCTGTCTCTGGAACGTTTCAACTGCTCCCACCACGCAGATGCTCTCCCTTTGAGTTTGATGGCCACCAGTTTCACTTTGACACGATCTGGGACCTCCTTGTAATCAAAAATTCGTTCCACTTCATTCAACCAATCGATAAAACAATCGGCTTGTAACGTACCAGAAAACTCGGGTAAATCAACTCTGAAGCTGAGATCTCCATAACGATTCTCTCGACCACGGTACTCCCGGAGTTGATTGTGATACGGGTTTTCGAAGGTGGAGTTGTCGGTATCAGAATCTTCCACATCATGATGACCGATCTCCTGCGCCGCCAGGCTCTGGGTTAACTCTGCCACTTGCCTCTGCAAATCCTCAATCATAACATCTTGAATGTTACGATCACGGTGCGGGACTTCCTCATTCGGAACCTGCCCATGACGACCACCGCGACCACGACCACCAGCCATTGATACTGATGAACGTAAACTGCCTCAGGAAGAAGCTTGAGCTCTGATACCAATTGACGCCGGACAGAATAAAGATTATTCTGTAGGCTAAACAAAAGGCAATTTGCGAGACGGGAAGGAGAGAATTTCGACCCAAAGAATTCAAAAACACTCTGGATTCAATAAAATTCGTATTATTCAGGAATGACTCGAAATAACCCACAAGCCAAGTTAATATAGCTGAAATTCGACCATTAATGGAAATTTGCCAAAAAATGGCAAAACCCTAAAAACCTTACCAAAATGAAATAAGGAAGGAAATCAAACGATTGCCAAAATCTGGCCCAAATCGGTTCAGAATTATTTCCTAATCGACAAAAAGGAAATTACCATAAATAGCAAAAATTAACTAAAATTAGGGTTTTGAAAAGGAAATCAGCGGATTTGGGGCTCGAAATGAGGTGCACCGAGCGTAGCTGGGTGGCTATGACGTGCGCGCCGAAAATTGCTTTCCGAATTGGGGTCACAGGCGCGAATCGGACACCTGTAGCCAAAGTTATGGCCAAAATACCGACACGTGCACGGAAACTGCCCCAATTAGGCTAAATCACGATTTCTTACCAATTTTACGCTGATCCTCCCGCTCCAGGTAATTCAGCACCATCAATGAGCAATCTGACAACTCTGCATCATCTGGGTCGGATCCCCCTGCATCAATATAGTGTCAAGTGCAAGTGGGTTTGCAGAGAGTTTGACACTCAAATTTCAATGCAATAACTGAAAAAAAAAAAATATAATTCAAAAACACTTGAACCCAAGCGAACCCAACTTGTAGGAAAAACATCATTCAACAAATAATGTTTTTCCTTTTATCAAACATTACAACACTGGCAGCAGAAGAAGGGGCAGGAAAAAATTCTCAACTATAAATGTGGCTGGTTTGAAGACAACTGCAAGTATTAAAAAGCATCAATTTACACGTGAATAAACATATCGCAGGTCCGGATATACTCGGGATAACAAAAGGATAAGAAACACCAAAAACGCCTACACTAGCAGCTCACTTAGCGAGCCTATGGGCCAAACCATATCATCTACGCGGAATCCAAGCAATCCGCCAATCAGGATGCTCTTCCAAGTTGGCACGGATACTCTGAATAATAGAAGAAATCGCCCAAAGCTGGGGCTGACCAGAAGCGCGCACAGCATCACAGTGCACATTTACAAAACGTCACTGCTGCTGCTTCATTACTCTATCAGCCTTGATCAAGGACATCTCGAAGCAGTTGATAAGGCCATCACAGGAAACAAGTTACGGCTTTTAATTAATTAGAGTTAGGTGTATGATGTGGTGAAGGAAATGGGGACCTCTCGTCTAACACCCAAGATTTTTATTTTAAAACTCTTTGAATTTGTTATTTGAAATGTCTTCTTTTATATTTGAAATGTCTTCTTTAAATTTGAAATTTGAGTTTAACTCATTTAAAACTAGTCAAACCTTTTTAAAATTTTAAAATTTTTTTGATTATTCAAAATTAAAAGTTTTAGAGTTTTAATAAAAATACAAATGTGAGTATATATATTTACATATTGATTTTAATTTTTACACACCTCAATTTTACGCTAACAATATAAAAAAGAAGAGTTTTCTTGCTTTCAATAATCTAGACGAATTTTATTGAAGCAAATTCAAGTATTTCGAGTTTCATGATTTTTTATTTGTATTTTATTTATTAGAGATCAAACCATAGCGTGTCTAGATCAAGGCCTAATTATTTCAAGATTTTTGAAATATTTTTTATTGATTTCTTGGAGTAATTGAAATTTGAGTTCAAGATTTGTTCAGAAAAATTCAGGTTCTTGATCTGAGTAGTAGATCGAATTATATTGTTATAGCCGACCTTAACATCCAAAAATTATGATTTTTAGATATTTCGTACTATACATCTTTAGGAGGATTTAGTTAAAGTTTCTTACTTTTTAGAGATGTATTGATATGGTTTGAAAATCCAGAGTTAGGCTTAGGGAAATCGGAATGGCTGAGAAAGATCCTTTAATATAGATTATAGTGACATAGCTAAACTTCGAATTTCCGTATAAAATTTTATGGTTATCTTTATAACTCATATGAATGTTTGGTATAAATTTCGGGATTTTTAGACATCGGAATAGATCTTTTATGAATTTTGGAATTGATGAGTACCAAATTATTCAAGGCATAGTTTGACTCCGTGAACAGACGTGAATGTCAATTTTATTGACTGAGATGTACAAGGAATCTGGATATGAAATTTTACAGGTGCATATTTAACATCTTAGAGAAGAACATATTTTTATTTGAGATTTTTAGGGGAAACCCGAGATAAATAATTTATATTTATAATCTGACTGGTGAATTTCAGATTTAATCCTGTCGGGCAGATTTAGAGTTTTATTTGTGTTTCCATTTGACCGTATTATAATACGTTAAATTTGTGTTGATAGGTACTAAGTGAGAGGCTTATTTGCTTGAAGAGCTAGGTAAGCGGGATTTTTATGCTAGATTTTCCTAAAAGACCGAAGTGATATTTGAGAATTGCATGTTTTATTAAAAACCCTCGGAGTTTTATGTACATTACGTTACAATAAAATTTTCAAATATTATAGCATGAAATGTGTAAACATGAGCTTATTTTTAAAATGTCCAATGATATTTCATGATGTTTTTAATGTTTAAATCAATGATTTTTATATTTATTGTTATCAATATTTATGTATGATATTTCGTGAAAATAAAATAAAGATGCAAAGTTCAAATTGATGTTTATTGTATGACATGTTATGTATTTTCACACCTTGAGGCCCAAAGTTAAAGAGTTACAGAAACAGCGCATTGGTACCAATTGCAGCTCATTGAGTGCACTCATTCCGAAAATGAATGGTTCATTTTGTAGATTCTTACCGAGTGCACACTTGGACATGGACACACCTTCGTAAGGAAGAATTCTACCTATAGTATTGGCTTAGTTTGACTGATCCCCAAACTAGGTAGCAACTGCACAACCCCGTCAAGGGAGATAAACGTGACCCATAGTTATTGCCAAATGAGTTTTCTACAGTATTATGTTATATAGATAAAAAATACTTCATTGATAAAGATGTTTTATTACAATTGTCAAAAATAGCTTAAATATTTGATCTATTACTGTTACAGTATATCTCATGGGATTCACACTAGCATAATGAATCAAGGAAGTATTCTTCGAGCGTTCACTACAAAAAAAAGGGTCTATAGCAGCGGTCAGTGACCGCTGCTATAGACAAAAAAACGATGTTATAGGTCATTTTGGCCTATAGCAACGGTTTTTTAGTGCAGCGATTTTCGGAACCGCTGGTGAAGGCCTCGGGTCTATAGTGGCGGTCGGTTAGACCGCCGCTATAGACCTGAACACAATTTTGTCTTCCCCGCAGCATTTCATGAAAACGCTGGCATAGACCTTTAGTGGCGGTCCTGACCGCTGCTAAAGGTCTATGCCAGCGGTCAGGACCGCCGCTATAGGTCTGTGTCAGCGTTTTTTTTTTTTTGCTTCTTTTTTTTTGCTTTTTTTTGTAGCATTTTAATACACTATTAATTTTTTTTCCTATATTTCATATACATGTTTTTTTAATCGGTAATACAAATTTATTTTAATAATTATAATTTATTGGATGTAAAAACTTAAAGACCAAGGATAATAAACTAAAATATATTTCATCATTGATTAATACCGTTTTACAACAAATACAAGAATCTCTACAAGACCGCCCCTAAAGACCTATTTTTTTGTAGTGCAAGTCCAATACCACTAATTAACAAAATTAAAACAAATAACAAACCCTATGTTCTCTTGTTCCTTCCCACTGCTCCTCATGCTCTCGCTTTCTTTTCCACATTTCTTTTGTTTCTTCTTCATCCTTCTTCAATCTACCTTCCTCTTTCGATATCTACACAACAGCAAGGGACAAACAACATCAGAGTACGAAGCCTAAAATGGGAACAGGAACATAAACACTAGGATAGTAGCACAGCTTTCAACATACTCTCATCTGCATTTTTCTCCTTTGGCCATTCCTGTTGTGTCAATATTTCTTTAACTTTCAATTTCAGCTACCGCTGGAACTCATCTGACTTCTCGTACATTTGATCATATTTTCCCTTAGGCATACCAAAGAAGCTAAGTTAATAGCTTGCATCCGAAGCCATGGATTGGGAAGGGCAATCCATCGAGTAAAATAGTACTACCTAAATATCAAGAACTACAACTTTGCTCCGCAAGATCCACCCAATACTGGGAACCACCACCCCGCTCCCACAGCCATGACCACAGCCACAGTTATTCAAGCAATCATGATAAACCTACGAAAGCATCATTTTGTCCAAGACTTGCAGTGGAATAGTGCCGGCCATGGATAACCATGTCCCCCAGCATGGCAAGTGGTATGGTAAGCGAGGAGCCTAGTGAAGCCACCAATGGGGTGGTCCAAACAACACCTAACGCCCTGTGAGGATTTCTCAAACCAAAAAAGAAAGGAAAAAGATCAGAAACTTGGAAGATAAGTCGTAAGTAAAAAAATGTACAAGACAGTGGTAAGAGTGGATATAAGGGCGAGTGAAAATAATACTTCTATGAAAGAAATAATAGCTTTATGACTGATAAAAATAACTAAGGCAGCCCCTAGTCTTTCAACTTTTTTGACAGTATTCAAGTATGATTGGTTATGACCTAGGCCATCTCCCAATTACAATGAAGCACACCTGCAAGATTCAGCAGTGTTGACAACATGGAGCCTCACATTTCAAGAAAATAAAATTGATTACATGGCATTGTCTACAATAAGAAAAAGTACTTGCAGCTTAGGTGGCAGCCAAACACCAGTATGGCAGAAGTATAATTTACAGATGCTTGCATAATTTACAGATGCTTGCCTAATTTACAGATGCTTTCCACACCATATGCTTGCCTAATTTATAATGCTCAATGTATTTAAACCATATCATTCCCAATTACGCTAAGAAACTGATATACATGCATATGTACAAGCACACAGAAATTGTGCTAAAAATCAAGTGGAACTCATCTACCAACCTTGGTCCCAAGGGCAAGAAATTATGATAAACAACCAGATATATCTGACTCTAGGTACTTTACAGCAACACAAGTGAAGTCTTCCCAAAATGTCAAGCTTGCCGCCAAGGTAAAAATCAATGCTCATCACAAAAGAGCACTCACATAGTGTCACAGGCTTATGACATTGATAACTAAAACTGTAAACCAGAAAAAAAAAATGAAAAAAAAATAAGAATATAGTTTATGTCATAATTGAACTTACCCAGCTGTCACAAACAATCAAATTTGTACTGGTTCATGGGGTTTCATGTGAAACACACCAATTACAGTAACAATATCTTTTCTCATACATCCTGTTTTACAATAGTAATTCTCTAGGCTTCGTTTACAGAAAAGAACATGCACACAATAGTCTAGCACAGTCAAATGATAGTAGATCACTGTCAAAGATGTTCGACTGCACATTTCCACAAATTAACTCCAAAATCCATTTTTTAAACGGAAATACTGAAATAGCAGATCACTGTCAAAGTTTGCACCCAAAACTACTTCAAAGAAATTCCTGTTTCTATCAATTTTTTCCTAAAAAAGAAACCTATTCATAAACAAAAGAGAAATTAACAAGAATTGCATCTTTTAAAATAGAACCATGCGAATAGAAACAGTCGCATCTAAATCAAAAAGTACTTAGAAATTGGATCCAAATGTTGGAGAAATTACCTTTACGAGATCATCGCTGAGGGCAAGGAGGGAATCTAGGGTTCCAACACGAAGATTGGGAATATTGAACTGCCAAAATTACATAGAATCTAAGAAAGTATCGTAACACTAGAAGTCAGGCTTTCCGACTCCTTACCTCCGCAAACCAAATGGGGACAAGTCAGGCTTATGTGAGAGAGGAGAGGAAGAGAAACAGACGGACAAAGTGAATGAAAATAAGAGAGAGAGGAGAGGAAGGGGGCGAAAATACACAGGGAGTGAAAAAGTTTGGCGCTGAATGAAAAATTTGGGCTTTTTTTGCGCTAAATGAAGGGAGTGAAAATCAAACAAGTCGCCGTATAATTCAAAACTCACCGTTTTGAGCTTTTTTTTATTATTTGTAATTTTTCAATTTCTTTAATAATAAGCCATATACATGTTATGTATTTTTAGTAAATTATAATAGAGTTCATCAAAAGAAAACAAAATATAAGAAAGTGAAGAAAAAGAGAGAGTATTACAAATTATTGAATAATATGTCTTAATTAATTAGTCTTATATTACAAATTATTGAAATATAATTGTTAATTAAAACAAGTTAATAGTAATAATATATAATATTTATAATTTAAAAATATAAACTACCATAACAACTATGATCAAATATTAAGTTATGTACTTTAATTGTATAAGCTAATTAATCTCACAATATCTTTTTGTTTGAAATTAAATAATATATCATAATTAAATATTATTATATTACTAATTATTACAAATATATATACTTATTATAAGCATATGATAATAGATGTCTAAACTATTTAGATTTAGTCAACAAAAATACAATTACCATAACAATCATAAATATAACTTTCATAACATTATTTTTAATTCCATATAATAAATTCAATTCATAACACACTCTAATTCCATATTTTATTATGTAGGTCTCCTAAAATGTTTTTAAAACACGTGACAAAATAAAATTATGTATTAAAAGGAATAAAATAGTCTATAAAATAATTATTAACATTAAATAAAATTTAATTTAATTTTTTTTTGAATTTAATTTTTTTTTTCCAAATATACGACCGCCGCTAAAACGACCGCCACTAAAGGTGATACATTTAGCGGCGTTTCTTGCAAAACGCTGCTAAATGGGGTCTATATTGACCGCCGCTAAAGATATCAACTTTAGCGGCGTTTTGCAAAAAAAACGCTGCTAAAGGGGGGTCTATAGCGGCGGTCACTGTTTTTTGTAAAACGCCGCTAAAAACACCCTTTAGCGGCGTTTTTAGCGACCGCCGCTAAAGACTTGTTTTTTTGTAGTGGTTATTTTCCCAAAGCAACAAAAGAAGCAAAGGCAAGAGAATTTGCTATTTTGAATCAAGGTTCGATGACGGTCCAACAGTATGCATCTAAGTTTGTGGAGTTGAGACTCAACCATTAGAAAATCACCTTCTAGCCTTTGAGATTTGGGGTGTGACATCTCGTTTCTTTGGCCTGTGCGGGACGCATCTATATTATCACAAAACTGAAAGGACACCGGGCTGCTCTGTATGCCATTGCCAATTTCAACACTCTGTCCCCCACGACTTGGAAGGATCGATTGAAGCAAGGTTATAGGCCAAATGTCCATTTTCAGAAGTTCCCACAGTGGTCGGAATGTCAAGAAAAGCATCACACGCATTGCGCCTAGTGATGCAGAGCCAAGGTGTCAAAGACTCCTCACACTCACTGCTGCTGTTGCCAGCAACAGGCACGTCCCACGACCCTTTTTCTGATTCCTGAAACAAAATTGTTATGTTGATAGACCAAACATGAAATAGATCAAGATAAAGTTTTCAATGAAAATAACAAAGATTAGATCGAGACAGCCAATCGCTTGTAATACTTGTATGATATTTCTGAGGAACAGATGGAACAACATATGACACCAGAACACTTAATTCACAACCCAGCTGATAAGAGTCATCCAATCGACCAGAAAGCTGACGTTTTAGACGTATTTTGAATGAATATGCATAAAAAGCAGGAAAGAGAAGTACAAAAAAGATTCAAGCGTGGATGGGTTCTGGTAAAATTTTAGGATCAAATATTACCAACCAGAATAAAGGAAGAAAAAAAGCTTAGAAATACGAAGAGACAAACACAACAAGAGCTGGGTCTAAAATAAATGTAGAAATGCAATCACGTCACAGTTTATCTCATTTCACTGCTTTAATTGCGAGAACATACCCATATAGTTAACATCTTTGCTTAGTAATAAAATTTTATCTATGGACTATTACAAGTCCAATAATTTAGTGCATTAATTTTAAGAAGTTATTTACAACCTCCAACTTAATTTTGCCTTCATGTGCTCCATGGTTACAAGAACTACTAGGTAATAAAACTGATGTCAAGGGATAAGAAGATTGAAAGCAATGACCTTGAGCTCTAACGACTGAGTCAAAGTGAATTGTTTGCATGAATAATAATAAGATTAAACATGTGCAAGAATCTGAAACCCCCAGAAATCACAGAGATTATCTGAGTGTAGTTTTTCTTCATTTGAATAGAAGTTAATTAGATTTAGATGCTATTCCCTAGCCTATTCAGGAACAGTAATACCATGAAATAGCATTAATATGTCCCAATGTGATGGAAATTGTTAAATTTGTCCGGCTCAATGGGTTAGACTTACAGCTACAAGAGAAATAAACAAGAAACCTAGCAAAAAAAGAGCTTGTATATAGTTGATGAAAAGTTTATACTTAGTAACAATAAATTTTGAGCTATTCTTTACACACATTGCGCAGATGGTTAGGTCTGAACCCCACAAAGACCTCTGAGTAACTTTTTGAAGCATAGGCATAAGAGCAAACTTACTTCGTGCTTATGCGCTACCATGTTTTCCAAAATTTCCCAAGTGATTAAAGAATTTCTTATGCCTCAAACAAGTCACTGCCAACAAATTAATTTTGCCTTCATGTTTTTGCTATCCCTTCGATGAGTCAAAGTCCATTTTGTACGCCAATGAGTATTGACCATAAAGCAATTTTATTCCTCAAAACAGAAAAATTAGGCAACAATCTGGCAATCTCACCCTCAGTCAAAGTGAATCAGTTATCGGCAACAGTGAAAGTAAACTCAGCAATAAAAAATGTCTGTGGAATGATTAACTACAAAAAAGCTTGGATGCACACAGACACACAGAGTCATGCACAAAACACGAGGCTGAAAGCAGCTCCTGTATTCATTACAAAGAGTAGATAACAACTCTTTGAAAACAATTATCAAACAAGTTCATTATATTAGTAGATGAGACTTGAAATAATCAAATTACAAAATGTTACCTGAATAACAGATGAATAAGGGGGTGGCATCAGCAGTTTCAAATTCCCTTTCACAAACGTATACCGAACCTGGAGAATATGATGCAAGAAAGATGTATTCATACAACGTGGATAACATGCATCTCTTAAACACCTACAGTAACTTGGCATGCCCAATAGAAGGTTTTCAATCCTAATGCCTTGTGAGCATATCAGCTAAGCTTTCAAACTAAAACTTGGCATGCATCGATCTCTTAAACACCTACAGTAACTTGGCATGCCCATCATACTTGTGCACCAGACAGAGGTTTGGAGATATCTTTCAAACTAAAACTTACACGCTAAGCTTTTTTATCTCCTAAACACCACAGTTTTGGGAACTCATCAACTCCCTAAGTGAAATGTTATGTGGTTCAATAATATAAAACCAAGAGTATCCTTTGATGTACTCAGAGGCACCCTTCGCAAGAGAAATCAGGAAATGAAACAAATAAAAAGTAAGGATAGCACAGCATAAGTACGAACAAAATTGATTCACCATAGGAAATCTTGTCGTACAGCACATACCTGATGTCTTTCTTTCCACTTGAGAAAAAAGCTACTCTCAAGGAGTTCAAAAATATGATCTCGCATTTCATCATTCGTCACAAGTAAACACTTGAGCTTTACTGCAGCATATAGCCAATACCTGATTTATAAAAAGCATTCCTAAGTCAATGTTGAAGATAGAAATCATAATGCTCGGGAAATTCTGACTTAACTATTGGAAAAGGAGGAGCTCCTACTTCGTAGATTCCAAATCAAAATGACATCATATTTAATCAGAGGAGTTTTGATAAAGACAAGTTTATCAGATAGTTAATCATGACAGTTTAAGCCAAAACAACAGCAAAAAGTACGGCACAGACATAAAGACTAGTTACTGGTTTAAGGGTACATACCAATCATCATTGGAATCAGTTGGTGTCATATAAAGAACACGTTTATCCATCCACTCCTCTACCAGCTTTCTGTGGGAAGGATTTTCAAGAAGTGCCCGAAGGCGTTTGTTATGCAAGACAACCAGCGGCCATTTGTTTCTGCCTCTATTATCCAATTCTTTCACCACAGCCTCAAGCTGCTCTATTGAAATTTTCAGAACATAAACATGGATGAAAGATAAAATTAATGGTTTGTTAGCAAGAGAAAACAAAAGGGAAGGAGGAGGAGAAGACATCCCAACTTAAGATTTACAACCTGAGAAATGCTGAATCCACCATCTGCAAAATTTTGCTGATAGAGCCCAATATTTGCTCCATCCACTATAAATTGAAGATCAGCTTGCTTTTCCAGCCAATCCTTCAACAAAAGTTATTAAAGTAAGTTGAGGAGTATAGCAGCCAGTAACTAGAGTACAGAATAATAAAGTACATTTACAAGGCAGTGTTGAGAGGAGGAAATCAAAATGAAATCAGTACTATGCTTTCAAAGAGTACTAGTCCACTAATTTCACAGAATCAACAAGCACTCTTGTAGTTTATTCAAAAAATCGGAAACAGAAATCATGTTGACGAAATGAAAACTCAAATTGAACTAACTCGAATAATGTCAAGCACCAAACCCTGAAACTCTGCTTTTCTGTTCTTCTGATTTCCTTATACACAACCAATATTCCACCGCAAAAATACCTACCATAAACTAACCTCAACGTTTTACTGCGTTATCTAAAATTCTTACCAAAGCATAATATACTTAAGACAAATACGCAAAAAACGCTGACCCGAAACTCACTAAAGCTCACCTTGACCTCCCTTTGCATAGCCAAGGAAGCAACTGACTCCGCAAACCTCTCTGTATCCGCATCATCTATATCCACACACGCCAATTGCTCCCCGCAACCTCTACACTGTCCGGTCGGATCCACATTCACTCTCTTCACAACCCAATCCACCCCAAACCATGCCACCCTCCTCCACTCCTCGAAACTGCATCTTCCACTCTCTCCACCTCCCAATTCACCTCTCCCACCTCCCGAGCTTTCTCTTTATGAAACCAATCCTCAATAACCTTTGCCGTCGATTCGGTAACGCACCTCACCGAATTCCTTAACTTATGCAAATACACATAAACCCTCTCTCCCCTCCCCCCGTCTTTGCGCTCATCCTCAATAATTGTGATGACTTGGGAGAAAACTTAAGAACTTTATTTTTAAAGTCTTCTAAAAGTCTTTCTGATTAATATTTTATCCATTCACCATGAGTGAATTGAACTAGCTGCTAGGCAACAAAACGTGTTTTACAAAACAGCTTTTGAGGATCATGTGACCAAATGCCAATATCTTTTTTTTATTAAACCAAAAATATTATATATGAAGCAAACTACAAAGCACAAAAAACTAAAATTAAAAAGAAAGAAAGAAAGAAAACAAAGCTAAGGCAGTTTGACACCATTAAACTTTCACAAGCCTCTATTAAGAAGAAAAATGTGCAGGCAGATCTCTAAAAAAGGAATGGGCAGCTGATCAAACTGCTAATGAGTGAGCTTCCTAGTTGTCAACTCGAGAGATCGTAGAGGGTGCAGAGGCGGAAGGAAGGGGTAGCGACCCTGGGCGGCCGCTACCCCTCACGCCACCCAAAAAAAAAATTTCATTACTTTTTAAAAAAATAATAATAATAAAATTAAGTTGGCCTGAATTTTAAAAAAAAAAATAAGTTGGTCTGAACCCGATACCCCTGAAGCTCAGGCCCAGACCAACTATACATATGTTTTACACATAAAGTCTGGCCCGATACCCCTGACCCAGGAAAACTGCAATAACATCGTCTGACATTTTCTATCAGTCCACACAGCAGAAATGAGCTAAACTGGCACCGTCAGTCCTTACTGCTCCCACTCTCTCATTTTTCGCTTTTTTCCCTTGTTTTTGCATATTATATTAGAAAAAAAAAACTTAAAAGCTCCGATTGTAACTTTTTGCATTTTCCACGTAATTTTTTGCAAAAAAAATATTGTTCAATTATTTTGATAGTACGGTTGCAGGTCGTTCCCGCGACCCACTTTTTTCCTTCCCTGGGCATACCCTCGCTGGGTGTTTGTGAAAGTCTCGATGTCTGATCATAAGGGTCAGGTGTTGTTTCCTCTATTCAGAGGTACAATAGTATGTGGACTTAGATCTCCACTATGTATGAACGTTAACTTAGTCAAAGAATGAAAGAAAAAAACAACGAAGAAAAAGTTGATTGCCAAAATTTGCAGAACAAATGCAGGGTCGCTACCCCTTCCTTCCGCCACTGCCTCCTGCCTTTCTCTTTTCTGTTTCTCACACCTCTCACTTTCTCACTCAGCCACTACCGCACTAGCCACCGCCGCAGGTCTGGGCACTCAGCCATGATTTAATTATATTTACAAATTTAATTATTGTTGTGATTTTTTGATGATTTTTATGAATTATGGATTTTTGAATTAGGAATTTGATGAATTTTTTGAATTAGGAATATGTGAATTAGAGATTTGATGAGTTTTGTGAATTAGAGATTTTATAAATTTTGTGAATTAGAAATGTGTGAATTTTGTGGGTTGTTGGAAGTGCTGGGATAGTGGGATATGTTGTTGAATTTTTCATGAAAGGTTCCTTGTGGAATTGGCAATTATTGTACTGTTTTGCTTTTGTGGAATTGATTGCCATCTATTTTTCACTGTTTATTTGCATCTCCACATGTGTTTATGAACAGGAGACTTCACTTTGCATCTCCACATGGCTTTTAGTCTCTGGAATATAATATATTGATACATTCACTTTATTTTATTTTATTTAGATAATGAATAAGTTTGTCACAAGAGAACGAAGTCGTTTTGTAACATTTTCAAAAGATGCAAAATCGTAGGATGCAATTGTCACATCTCAGTCGCAGTACATAGCACAATATATGTATTGTAATATTTTTAATGCTTTAGTCTTTAATTTTTGATATTGTAATTGTAAGACAATTTTTAGCATTATAAAGGAAAAAAAATTTTGTCATTTCGTCTTTAGAATTCGACCCCCCTAAATTTTGGTCCTGGTTCCGCCACTGAGAGGGTGAGAATAAAGGAATTGACGAAAAGAGCAATGGGAGGCTGAGGATGATAGAAGCAATTTTCCAATGAAAGACAGTGTTGGTAGAAGATCCTTGCAAGAAGGACAAGATAATACTATCCGTCACAATTTTTGAGTCACCTGAAAAAATAAGGTGGAGATCTTTAGTTCCGACGCTTTAGTCAAAGTAACGGGCCAGTAGAACTGGATTCTTGGGTTCAGCCTCACAAAAATATCACCATTGGAGTGAAATAGAATGGTGGCATTCATAGATAAAAGAAGCACGAATGCGACACAAAGGTCATGCGGAGGGGGCTTCCTGGAAGAAAGGAGGAGGCTGAAACTCTTTGAAGAAGTCTTGAAGAAACTTTCCATACAGCTACGTGATCCTTATGAGTATGCAAGATCTGCTGAATAAGGGCACAAGGGTTCAGACGAGTACGCTCATTATCAGTTGAACTTGCAGCGAGCTTTTGAAGATATATAGGGAAACTCAGCCCATAAAACCAGGGGATTAGTAATGACATTCCGAAAAGTTTTTTTTTTTGTAATACAATATTATATTTCTGACATAAGATATACAATTTATATAAAAGAGGGTGGGAGATCCCTACAAACACTCCAAAACAACCACTATAATGTGGTTGACTGCTATACGTCTACTTGTTTGTCTTACGTCTATACCCAATGTGATTGTCTTCCTTTTTTCCCGGTTTCTCAAAAAAAAAAAACCAATACAATGCAGAATCAAAACTATAAATGAAAAATTGGGCCAACAATTAGCTAGTCCGATCCCATAGTTTTTTTACCAAATTGTTAAGAGAAACGTCGCTATAAAAGGCAGTTTATGCTCAAATTAGATTGTTACACATAAAGAGTACTGTACCGTAAATGACTGCTTTGAATTGGTTGATGTAGATCTCTGTTTTTGTACATATGGATAGAGGAGCATGAAACAGTAATAGATCTCAAAAGAAAATTTTCATCCAAACATATTTTAACCCCGTTTGAGCCCTAGATTAATTCTTCTGTAAAAAAATGCCAGAACAGAAAATTCCAGCACTGAAATTTCCAGCTCAGCATCCTATTCTAGAAATTTTCAAATATGGAATCCGATTTCGAAATTGGTGTAGATCGGAACCGGTGTCAGAATTTCGATACCAGAACCGGAATATTTTCACACCCGTGGATCAAACTTGCAATGTATTAGAAAGGAATAATTTGTGTGCAATCATTTTATGATAATAATTTAAGATGTGAAGTGAAAAACACGTAAATTGTCAATTGAGTTATTACGATTTTCAATTTTCCCACGTGTTCAATTGCGTTGCCAGAACAAAATTGTCGTACAATAATACAACGACATTGCAGGCGCAGGTATCATTTTTTCCCATATGGTCTTAGTACCACATCATCGTTCTCAACCAGTTAGCGTCACTGTCAGTAGCTTTGTCCCTCTTAAACGTCTAAAAAACAGAAAATCTCGAACGAGCCCTTCAATAGTGCAGCCAGCGGAAAGAGAGACCTCTAGTAGGTGGTCCAAATATTATTCAGTATTCAAAATGTACAGCACTATTTCCAACATGTGAAAGTGGAAAAAGTGGGCAGATTTCCTAAGATTGACTTCTCTGCTAATTTAAAACGTGTGTAACATGTCGAATTAATTGATTTTCTGGTAATTAAACATGTCAACATAGGACTATCAAACTTCAGAGTTCAGACGAGACGTCGGCTAGAGAGATTTAATTGGCAGCTGCTTTCAACAATATTGCAATAGGATCCCTACATTAATCAAGAAAAAATCTGCAGTCTGTCGGATTTTGTAACAATTTAGTATTATCCTAAACATCGGGTTTTGTCAATTAATTACTTCTTTTTGGTATGGTTCCGTCACGTGATTAATGTCATTTAAGAGTCTAAATGATTAATTCTATGACATTATCCTCTTGAATTATTAAAACTTTGTAACAAGTTAGTTTGATAGCAGGGGGCTATGTTTGGCTTAGTTTTGAAAATATTTTTTGTGTTTATTTTTTTTAAGCAGTATAGATTCTTTTGAGATACGTGAAAAGTTTGTTAAAAGTTGTTCGAATTTGTAAAAAGTTTGTTAAAAGTTATTGGAAAGTGTAACAAGTTATTAAAATTTATAAAAATGTATTGAAATTGATGAAAAATGACTGTGTAGGAAACCAAACAAAGTTTTGATAGAATTCAACTATTAAGATTGTGACACATCTCCCACTTTTCGCTAATTTTAAACGTATATTTGAAGCGAAAGGAATGAACGAATGCATGGTAGGACCAAACAATTAGTTCAAGGAAGGGCTAAAAGATTTTCTGGTTTGTGTGAAGTGCAAAATGACCCTTATGGATGATTGAAGACTTGAACCTGACCTTCAGTACTTACTGTAGTGCTTGCTATGGAATTGCTTTCTTGGGACAGAGTATTGACGTGCTTATTGTGTTTGTTGCCGGAATACTTGAAGCATGAATTACTGTTAACTCATTGTGGCTAACTTTTCTTCTCCTACAAGCTATGTATGTAGACAGCTATGCTTGCTGTGTTTTTTTTTTATTGTTGTGTCCGCATATGCTGTTATCGATTTGGCTTTTTTACCTTCTCAAGAATTATTAAAAAAATAAACATTTTTATACTCAAGCATCAAAATCACATAATTTTCACACAAGTTTAAGTAATTTTTAACACTAACTTTAATATTTTTTCATAAACTTAAATCATATCAAATATTCTTTCGACTTACTTCTTAACAAACTCCAATATTTTTCATTAAAAAATTCCATCAAATCTTCTCCTCTTACTTTTTAACAAACTTAAATAAAAATCATTTTACAATAATATTCTTAAACTTTTTCACAACTTTTTTCAAACTCTCATAAGAATTCAAAATTTCAAAAAAAAATTATGGAAAAAATATATTTTTCATTCACGAATTAACATAAGTTTTGCACTTTGTATCCTAAGTTTACCATGTTTGAGACATTATTTTTCAAAATTTGCATCATTCGTCTATTTTTTCTGCCAAAGTGGATGGAAAGAAGTTTTTTTTAAAAAAATTGAAACAATGATTATGTCCTTAATATAAACTACTATTTTACTTTTTAAGGGCATAATCGACATTTTATATTAAAAAATTAACTTCCGTTCAACTGGACAGAAAAATAGCTGGAGAGTGCAATATATTAGGGATGAGTAGTTTATAGGTGCAATCTTTTAAACTTAGTAGTTTTCAGGTGCAAAATGCAAGACAAGTGGTAGTTTATGATAGAATTGTATTTTCCCCTTTTTTCAAACTTTTACTTACCAAATATCATAGAGCTAGTTGGAGGTTGTAATGTATCAAATTTGACTGTTTAAAGTATGAAAAAAAACTTTAGACCCAATACTATACCTTGAAGGGGTGGATAGGTATTTAAAAAATTTAACAATCCTTTTTATTTTCCCAGAAAAATATCATTATAATTTTCAGTCAATTGAAAATAGCAAATCTGTAAAATCTTAGTGCTACAATAATTTTACATCAACATACTTTATCAGCAAATTTACAGCAACATAACTGATATCAGAAATATATTTATCTTCTAAAATTGATTAACTAAGATACTAGATCTTCAATATAACTATCAAGATGACTAAAGATATTTAATAAAATAACAAGAACAACACAAGCAGTATCAGCAAGTAACCAAGATAAAGAAGACACATAAATTTTGGTTGCGAAGTGAAAATCTAGTGAGGTAAACTTCCTCAAAAGATAAAAAACACTTCGGGGGTAGGCCACACCAATCAATTCACTAAGAATGTCCAAACATTACAAGATGGTGATCAAAGCAAAAACCCTTCACTTTTTAGATCTCCCATTCTTCAAAAAGTCACCCAATAAACTTTCTTGGGCCGGTACACAGCACACAATCAACAATCAGCAACTCCGGTCTATTCTTCAGCGGATACTAACGAACTCATTTGCCCTTCAATCTTCTCAATCTTCAACAGCAGCCTTTCTTGAAATCTTACAAGAAAACTTAAGTCTTGGTGACATGTTCTTCTTAGAAACACATAGGACTTATCGAGTATTCTCCAATCGATATCCTACAACATCAATCTTCCACCAGAGCGAAGAAAAATTTCTCTCCAACAATCAGATCAAAGAATAGAACGTGTTTGGCTTAGAGAGATAAATTAAGTACAAATGGTCTAGAGAGGATTAAATAGATTCTTCACAATATGTTAATTGTGTTGCCAAGTTATTTTAATTCTTGATTAAACAAAATTGTGAATTTATGATTAGGATTAACTGATTTTTGATGAATAATTGATTAGGATTACTGTGATTATGAATTTGTTAGGTTCCAATGCCAAAAGATCACTTTACTGCACTATGTTCATCATATCCTTGACACTGGATTTTCATATATAAGAGTTGGTTGTTCTCTGAGACATTTTGCAAGTGGTTTTGAGTTAATTTTCTATTCCATTTATAGTAATTATTTTCGAGATGTATGAGAACATGAACAGAAAACATAACAGACGATACCTTTGTGTTTCCAATATGACTTGTTCATTTGCTTTGACATTTCATTTTCGATATTTAAACACTTAAGACATTTTTTAATCCTTAATTATTTTTTGATATATCTATTTGTTGTTCCAGTATCCGAAGTTGTTCTCATCGTTCGTCCTTGGGGTGCTAATTTTGCGGTAAGCTTTTCTTTTTCAGAATTAAAACTTCAAGTACTTGTCATCATATACTTTGATTTTCATATTGAGAGTTTGTACTATGATGTCTTGTTTCTATTGTTTCTACTAGAAGCTCCCACCATGAATCACTAAAAGCTCAGAAAGCAATCAATGAGGTAAAATTCTTATCATCACTAAAAGCCATGAAAGCAATCTGATTACAGCAGCTTGCATTGGTGGTAAATGTCTTCTTAAGTACACTTTATTTTTAATTTAAATTTTAGCTTTTACTTTTCATCATTTGCAAGCTGAAGTGTGGCTCTTGTTTGACAATAACAGTTCTTGTGTTGTGTAAGCACCAATTAATTAGTGAGCAAATAGATTTATAGGGATCATTATCCCCTCAATCTTAATATATATAGGATTTTTTAGTTGGTGCAATTATCTAAACTCAACTTGATCTTGCCTTTCTTTAGTTGGTGCCAATAGTTATGCTTGATGCCAACAAATTTTAGGTTTGTACAAGCCCATGTTTTCCTTTCAACTTGTTTGACATAGATCTATGATACAAACTTAGTCTCAGCAAATAGTACGATATGTGTATTTCAATTTTTCTTAATACTTTTAGTCCTTAATTCTTGATATTTTAATTAACTCTAAGATACTTTTTACATTAAGTAGGAAAAAAAATTTGTCATTTTGCCATAGGAGTTTGTCCCCCTTCTCATTGAGTCATGGTTTCGCCACTACTTAAAACTAATTCTGTTAAAAAGTAAGCTAGCCTAACCTCGGTTTGATTATAGGCTAACTATACCAACATAAATACTTCATGTGCAAAGCATTCTACACCTTTCAGATCCTCAAGAAACCCTTCTAGTAGCCTCTTTCAAATTCTTCAAGCCTCCAGAACCTTTATAGATCAGCCAAGTTACTTTATATATTTTAAAATGAAAATACATTAATTAAAATATTATTTTACCTATGAAAATTATGCCAATTTATATCAACATTCTCAAAGTGTAATGCGTTAAAGTGTATTACATACCGTAATAAAGATTGTCTAGTCATACATATTGTACGACAGTTTGGGTATCATCAGTTATGTTTGTTTTCTGTTTATATGTTTATGTTTTTTTTTTCATCAACACTAATTACCTTTATTCAAAAGAAAGAAAACAAACTAGGGTGGATCAGTCCCAGCATAAATCCAAAACAAGTCAGGGAAATGCTCATGAACAACGGGGTGGCCTCCAGAATCAATCTTAGAGGCAGCCCAACGAGCAAAGAGATGCGCTACCTCATTCGCACCACGCTTAACACAACTGAACTGACATGAGACAAAATCAGAAAAAGAATAAAAGGAATCACAAATCTGTCCATGAACACGCCAATTCTCCCGAGCAGGGAACTTCTTGAGAGCATCAATGGCCAGACTAGAGTCCCCTTCTATGATCACCTCACTAAAACCTCTACATTTTGCCTCTTCAATACCCAATTGTGCTGCAAACACTTCACCCTCTAAAACTCCAGCCACTAGAGTCTTCATAACCTTGGCACCAACAACTCGACCATGACAATCACGAAGGACAGCTGCCCCTACTGAAAAATCTGGTCTCACTGCAACATCAAAGTTTACTTTAATCACCCCTACAGGAGGGGGAATCCATTTAGGAGCTGCTACCAACTCATCACGTCTACTCCAAGCAGCCATATGTTCCCCACTAACTTTCTTAATCCTTAACAGCAAGCCCAACATATCCAACGTTCCTGAGTTGTGGACAATTTGATTCCTTGTCCACCAGATTAGATCCCATACTATTAAAGCATACACCTGAAAATGATGATACTCATCCACAGGCATCCCTTGAAACGAAGAGGGATCAATAATTGTTGTAAGCCATGCAAACAAAGGACGGTTAGAGAAAACCCGAATATCCAATGCCCAAGGTGAAGAACTCCATATAATTCTGCTCACCATGCAATCTATCAATAAATGCTTTGTGGTTTCCACATCAGATTTGCACAAAACACAACAAAGAAGTTCATCCGCCACCTCTTCATGATGCCCCAGTCTACCCGCAACAGTACCTTTCGACGGGATGACATTCCACATCAACTTCCACATGGCTACCTTCAGTCTATCATGAACCTTCATACGCCACAGTTTCTTCCACCAGATCGGGTCCACAGGGGAGAGAGGAATCTCCTTCAGATTGATCAATTCACGGTACATGGATTTGACTGAAAAATTTCCCGACTTATCAAGGCACCAAACCATTTCATCCTTTCTATTCACTCTACCAGGATGAAGTCGAACTATAACTTCAGCATCAGCCTGCCTAAAAATTCTCCAAATCAGTTCCCTATCCCATTGCCCTGTGTTAGGATCTAGAAGTTCAGAAACTCTTGAAACAAGATCAATAGCCAGATCATTACAAGGAGATGGTTTAAAACCTGGAAGAGAATGAACCCAAGGATCATTCCACACTGAAATATCCACCCCATTCCCAACAACAAAACACATTCCATAAACCAAAAGAGATTTCCATTTCAAAATACTTTGCCACACCCAAGAGGCCTTCGAACTACACTCAGCTACCTCAAAATGCACATTGTGCAGATACTTACTACTAAGTAATTGAACCCACAAACATTGATCATTAGTAGCAACCTTCCAAGCCAATTTAGAAATCAATGCTTTGTTCAAATCTGACATGGCCCGAAACCCCATACCTCCTAGAGCCTTAGGAACACATATTGAAAGCCATGATTTTAAGGATAAATTCCTTGATTTTTCTGGTTGAAACCCCCACCAAAAATTCTTACAATTGCGATCCACTTCATCACACCATGTCTTGGGAAATGCAAAAAAACTCATCGAATAAGCAGGTATAGAAGAAACAACACTCCTCAATAATGTAGACCTACCCGCTTGAGATAACAATTTAGCTCTCCAGCCCCCAAGCTTTGCCAAAATCTGTTCCTTTAAATCTGCCAATGCTAAATTTTTTGATCTAGGGAATAACAAAGGCAACCCAAGATGCTTAGCCTTAGCCGGCATCTTCTTTAAACCCAACAGATCACAAATAGGAATAATAGCAGGGCCTGAGAAGTTCTTACTAAAATGAATAGAAGATTTACTTCTATTAATTTTTTGACCCGACCATCCCATGTACTTCACCAAGCACCTATCCATAGCTTTTGTATCCCGCAAATGAGCTTTAGCAAACAACAACAAGTCGTCCGCAAAAAGAAGATGGGAAATAATAGGGGCATGCCTCCCAACTTTAATACCTCTAAGCTGTCCAGATTCCTCCTCTCGCAACAGTAGCCTTGATAAAACTTCCGAACATAAAAGGAACAAAAGGGGGGATAAAGGATCCCCTTGACGTAATCCTCGAGAAGGGGAAAAACTCCCAAAAGGTCCTCCATTCAGCAACACCGAAAAATTAGATGAAGCCATACATTGCTGAATCCATCGAATCCATACATGATGAAACCCAAACTTCTCCATAATTTTCAGAATAAAAGCCCACTCCACACGGTCATACGCCTTCTCCATATCCGCCTTAATCGCCATCCAACCCCCTGAACCACGTTTATGGTTCATGCTATTGAAGACTTCAGCTGCAACTATATAATTATCCTGAATTAACCTCCCCGGCACAAATGCAAGCTGATAAGGAGAAATGAGCTGCGGCATAACTTTCTTAAGCCTCTCAGTCAAGATTTTAGAAATGATCTTGTACACCACATTACATAAGCTAATGGGGCGAAATTGACCAACAGAAGACGGGTTGTCCACCTTTGGAATTAAAACAAGATTCGTTTGGTTCATCTCTGGTAACATATACCCTTTAACAAAAAAATCTTGAACCATAAGAATAACATCAGCTCCAACAATCTCCCAATATTGCCGAAAAAAGAAAACTGTCATCCCATCAGGCCCTGGAGCTTTATCAGGATTCATCTTCTTCAAAGTCTCCCAAATTTCCACCCCATCAGGGATACGAATCAACTCCTCATTGTCTGCATCCGATATAATAGGCTGAATTAAATTCTCCAAATTATCAGGAATAATAGGCTGATCCGAAGTATAGAGAGAGGAATAGAAATTAACCAATTCCATCCCTATAGTATTTCGGCCAGATAGCCACTCCCCCGCCTGATTTTTCAGTTCAGCAATATTGTTTCTACATCTTCGAATAACAGTGGAAGCATGAAAATATTTAGTATTTAAATCACTAGAGGTCAACCATGCAACTCGTGATTTTTGTTTCCACAACATCTCCTCTCTACACAACTGCTCATCAAGTTCAAACCGCAGACATTGTTCCATCCAAGAATTATGACTAGTAGGATCTGCTTGCTGGAAAAAAACTCAAATGCTCCTTAATCTCTCCAAGCTTCACATGAATATCACCGAAAGTTTCAATATTCCATTTCCTTAAGGCCCCCCGAACAGCTCGAATTTTTTTGAATAGAATCCATGCTGGACTACCACCAATAGGCCTTCTCCAAGAATGAGCAATCACCCCAAAACAAGAGGAATCTCTCGACCAGAATTTTTCAAACTTAAAACATTTAGCCACCCTAGTTTCAGCACCATATAACTGCAGAATCAACGGCACATGATCAGAATTCGTAATACTAAAATGCCTTACCCCAGCATTTGGAAAGCTAAGACGCCAAGCCACATTTGCAATACTTCTGTCAAGCCTTTCCCGTATGCAAGCAAGACCAGATCTTCCATTGGACCAAGTAAAATTTCGACCAGAATAGCCCAAATCAACAAAACCCATCCTATCCATAAACTGCCCCAAACCTCTAGAAGACGAACCAGTAACAACCCTACCACCCCTTTTCTCTCCTTGCTTGATAATGTCATTAAAATCTCCAGAGCACACCCAAGGTTGGCCATCCGACCCACCCAAAGCCACCATCTCTTCCCAAAACGCAGCCTTATGCCTCCATAGAGGAGGACCATAAACAAAGGAACACAAGAAATCTGGCCGATCACCCCCAGGCTTCATCAAAAAATGAAAAATAGAACTTGACAAACACACAATATCAAAACGCAACTCCGGGCGCCAACAAAACGCCAAACCACCCCTACAACCAATAGGAGGAACAGAAACAAAGAAAGAAAACTCAATCCTACGCAAAATTACCTGAAGACGGTCATCTTGTATTTTTGTCTCAATTAAAAAGATACCAACAGGATCCACTTCTCTCACCAGCATCCTGAGGGCTCTTGAAGCCGCGGGTCTCCCTAGACCCCGGCAATTCCATGATATGAGACTCATGACGCCTTTGGGGGCAGATATAGGCCCGCCACCCCAGCCGTAGTAGTAGTAGAACTAACCTTCTTACCCTGCTCAGTAGCTTCTCCCAGAACCTCCTCATTTTTCTTCTTTTTAGAGCCAAATTTCTTCTTCTTTCTAGTGCTGATATTGTCCACCGCTCCATGAGAAAAAATCAAAGCTATCGTCTCCTCTTCAGAAATCACAGTGGAGGAATCAGACTCGCGACACTTCTTCCCTTGCACTTCCCCTAAGTCAATTGTCGCCCCCTCCCTTTTAAGATTAGACGAAACTCCCAGTAGTCCCACCACTGGATTTGGGTTTGAAATGTTTGTACTAGAAGAGTCCATACCAATCGGGACCTTAATGGTATCAGCAACATTCTTCGGCCCATAATCTGTTTTATCCAAAGGCCCATGCAAATTGGGCCCAAGCCCCTGATCGAAAACACGCCCGAGTTTGCCAGGTGCCACATATTTCTCTATTTCCACGCCTTCCCCAGTCTGACTAGATTGATGCGTAGCCTTTTCAGTATCAGAAGAAACGTACTGCAACTGATTTAACACTCCTAACCGTTGATCGTCCCTCATGGAAATACCCACATTACCCCTCCCCCCATGGAAATACCCACATTACCCCTCCCCCCATGGAAATACCCACATCTTGGTAACCGTCATATCCTCCCTCATGGAAATACCCACATTACCCCTCCCCCCTCTCCGAAGTTCCTCCACCATAGATCGTCCCTCCACCCCCTGAGATACACCAGAAAAGTCTCTCCCCATCCTATCTCCACCAACTCTATTTCCTCTCCCCCTCTGCCCACCAGTAAGATTTCCGTGCCAAGGAAGAATCACCGGACCAAACTCCTCAATAGGGACCATACCACGCATATCCTCCCCCAAAGCAAATTGATAAGGGTGATTATCATCAACACAAGTCCCAATAGTATGCGTAATTCTTCCACAGACCATACAAAAACTCGATAAACGTTCATACTTAAAAGCAATCCAAATCGGGTTACCTGGTTCTCTGGGCAAATAAAAACCTGGCTGTAAAGGGACCTCCAAATCAAACTTCACCTGAACCCGAAGATATGGTTTATTAACATCAACCTTTTCCACCTTAATGACCGACCCCAACTTATTACCAAGCAAATATGCATTTTCTTCATCCAATCTTTCCATGGGAAGACCATGAATTTGGACCCAGTACTGAGCATGAGATATCTCCACTTCATTTATAGATTCACCCCTCCTCCACTCCGTTAAAATCAGAAGATAACCCTTAAAGTTCCAAGGGGCTAAACGCAGCACCCGTTCCTTTTCCTCCAGCGATTGAAACGAGAACAAAAAACGATTTGGACCCGCGTCCTCAATACTCATATTGGGGGCAAAACGCCATCCAGCTTTGATAAGTGGAAATATGACCGGCTTTGGGAAGATCTTCCTTGAGGCTAAACGCCCCACCAAAGTCATAGCTTCAAAATTTGTGGCCCGTTCATTGTTAACCTTAAGAAAGCCCGAAACATCCTCCCAAGAAAGGTTCTTCGTCCGTTCCATCAGATCCTCCAAATCACTCATTGGTTGCTGCGATGAACTCATGGTCGCTGCAAGTGAAAGAAGTTCCTTCCACCCCCACACTGCCCTCCAACCTGTAGTCGCAAGACCGTCAAACAGAGCTTCCAGAAAAATCCAGACGTCCAAATGGCAAAGACGTAAAACTAGTGTAGGGAGAAAAAGAAGGGTAACAATAGAGTAAGAATCAAGATCAGATGGGAAAAAGAGCCATGCAAAAACTGAATGGACAGAGAAATTGTACTGAAACGGACAATTAGCGTAGGTGGACTCTGTAAGAAACTGTGTAGAAATCTGGGGAAAAAAATGATGAGTAAAGATAGTGGAAAGGGAGGCGGAATCAGTAATGGTGGGACCTGACAGATACGTGGGAAACAAACGTATCAGCGAAGAATATGTGGATCGGAGGGAATCATCGTGGCGTGATGGTACGAGCATTTTGCTCAGAAGCTCCAAAGAGCAGTACGGAGAGACTTGAATTGCATGCGGTTGACTGCAAAAATAATTCGCGGACTGGCGGAGTTGAATTTTAGGAGTTCGGTTAATGTGTGAAGCGGGACCGTATGAAGCGGTGTGGAGCTGCGGTCAGGATCTCCACACCGCTCATCCAACGGTCCCGCTTCATACACCGAATAAATGAAGCATTCACCGGTCCAGCCACCGAACTCCCCCCCGGTCCAGCACTTCAACACCCAACACCGAGAATTCCAAATTTGAAAATCAGACCCCCCTTCCCGTAAATCACCCAAGCCCTTCCCGAAAATCACCCAACCCCTTCCCTGTTCCAGCACCTTCTTCCTCCCCCAAACCCTTCTCTGTTCCAGCCCGTTCTTCATCAGACGGCCAACCCACCATCGCAGAAGACCCAACCCTGCTGTAAGAAGCCCAACCCTGCTGTAGGAGGTACTTTCCGTTTTTTTTATATGAGCTGAAGTATAGACAACGAAATATTTGCTGGATAATGCGGGGAGAAAACGATCTAAAGGTGCAGACCTTCGTAGAAGACATTCATAGCTTTAATTTCTATAAGTATAAGAAAGATGCGTCTATGAGAGAGATAGGAACTTTTATAGACCTTTGGTAAAGTCTTCAGACACAGAGATAGAGATAGAGATAGAGAGAGAGAGAGAGAGAGAGAGAGGGCAGGGGACAAAAAAGTTGGAGTTAGTAGCTAAATGTAGAGAGAGAGATTCCATAGTTGATAGCTTTTCATTCCTAATTATTCTTATTAGCTGATCGTGATATACTAGAATCTCTTAGCTGGTTACAGCGAAGCAAACTTTTTAGACGTGCCATTACTAATTTCCTTAGTTACCATAGGAGATAACAACCATCAATTTTAACATTTGGTCTCACATGATTCTCACAGGAAAGGGTAGAAGCTGCTAGGAAGCTAGTAATGTACTGTTGGGGAGGCGAATTGCCTAAAATCATATTTTGAGGGATCAAAGTCTAAAACTGTTATTAGAATTGATTAATTTGGATAAATAGAGTGATTATTGTCTTTGCATAGAGCTGTTGACATATTGCAAATCTATATAAATTCAACTCGTTGATTGTGTGTAAGATTTTGCTTTGGAATTCCCGTATTAGGGTGTGTTAAGTTGTGCTATAAATTTTTAATTCCTATTCCCTTACATATGGTTATGCTATGCACACATGACATATGGGTAGAGTTCGATAGGTTTGTCCATCTTTTTTTTTTCTTGGCGGTTTGTCCATCTTTGAGTGACTGAAAGTCACTCCCACAACTCACCAAGCTAGGGTAGAGTACCACTTCCCAGTGCTTTCCTGTGTAGGGGCCAAGCGTGGTGCATACACCCCCCCATTTGTGCCAAAATCTTCAGCATGACCCCCTACTCTGTCTTTGCATTTTAGGGGACAATCTTTATACACGTAACACGATGCCCAAAAGCAAAAGGGTCTTTTTTTTTCTATCTACTGTAATTATGAACAGACTTTTAATGGTGATATCTATTGTCCTTTTCTACATGCCCCTTGCGATTTTGGAGTAGGTATGAATTCACTTAACTCATGGCCCACCCACATGAATTTCGGGAGCAAGTTAATAAACTTGTTCTCTCCACCCATAAAGAAAAAAGATCCCTAAAACCTCCTACCCGCTAGTCCTCAGAGTACTTACCAAACAGTACATACACAGATTACTAAAGTTTAATAAAGTACTGAGTCTGAATAAGTTTAGTGACTAAATTGTGTTTCGCAGAAATTTAAGAAAAAAATTGTAAAAAAACCATTAAAAAACCTAAAACATAGGCCGATAATTGGAATTATAATTGGAATGACTTTCTTTCGAAAGATAACATATTTTTCATTCTCACATTCTTTTTATATGTAGGACCTCTCAATATGGCCCAAATGGAAGGCATAAATCCCAATATCAGTAGACGAAGCTCTAGTAGTACTGTTAACCCCGAAGGTGAATTGGGTGTTATTTTATTTGAACAACGAAGTTGGTGCTTAGGACTCTTTTTTCATTTGGTTTTCTTCGTTGGTACGTGCAGGTGACATGGTTTGTGCAGACAACGGAGAAAAAGTAGATGTTTGGAGCCTAGAGTGGGCGAATGTCGACCATGTATACGAATGGTACAATCGATACGCAACCATGAAAGGCTTTAGCATTCGTAGACATACCGGGTTCAAGCATAGGAAATACCGGGTTGAAGTGTCTTGTAATACATTATGCTGTTGTCGTGATACTTGTTTTGTTTGTAATCAATATACTGCTGTTGAAGTGTTTGTAATCAATATACATTATGCTGTTGTCGTGATACTTGTCTTGAGATAGCAACAAAATTCAGTTTTCTTACTTGGTTTGGTATGTGTATCAGGAACGTTTCTACCATACTTAAACCCCAGCTTTGTTAATTACGTACCCATTAATAAACTTATGGTACTGAATTTTCCAATTTTTTGCTTTTTTTTGGCTTATATTTTTAAGCGTGCAATTGGTTGCTGTCGTGGCAGTGATAATTCAGATACAAATAGTGTCCTTGAGAATTCCTTGAGTGCGAAGGAGAAAATAATCTTGTAACTTAACCTGAAACTTCACACTATTGAAACAACCTTGTCTAATGAGCGAGAAGAACGCATCAACGGGATGAAGAGATTGAAAGCTCTGCTCAAATTAGAAGGTATCATTTTTCTGTTGCTCATTCAATGGTAAGATTGAATTATGTTTTGACATAACCATGAAGCATTTGTTCTCCATTAACCATTTCACTTCAATGAGAATTCTGCACCTAAGACTTGAAGGCTGCTGAAACTGATAATACAATCCCCTAATCTGATGTGTGTTTCATTAATGCTTGTTGTATCTCTGTTATTTATTTTGTCAAGTTCCTCGCTTTTGTCGGAAATATAACTTGGTATGAAGAAAAAGCTTCAGGCAAGGAAAACAGAGAAGTTGATTGATGATATGCGTAAAAAAGTGAAAATTTTGCAGGTAGTCCAATCCCTGCTTTGTTACTTAACAGTAGTTTGCTGTAATTGGTTTCTGCTTTCATGAGATGTTGTGCAAGTCTTGCAGAAGCAAGTTTGTCATTTCAAACCTGATTTCTTCCGTTCTTGTTGCTGTTACCAGTTCTGTTTTAATTGATTAATGAAGACACAAGAGATGACAGATTTTGTTATTTTTGTGTCATCATTTGTTATGCAGAGCTTGCAGTAGCATTTCCCGTGAAATATTAACGTTAATGAAATGAGAAGCACTTCTGAGGTGTTGCGTAGTCAAATGTATCAACAATGACAGAGAAGATCTCTAAAACAATTAAAAAGGTTATCCTTGAAAGGTACACACTCGGTGATGATGTTAAGCTGAAGAGACCTTCATGATTCGCACATATACCCAACATCATAAAAACTCGCACAAGTACAAGTGCATCACATAATTGGAACTAAAAACTTGCACATATACCCAAATATTTTCCATCACTGACAAGTCTTTTCTCATCCATCATGATCAAACTCATCTAGATTCATACATAAGTCAGAGGAGAAACCAGCAAGAGAACAGAGACAGTCTTCTGGTCTTCACCAAGACGAATGACACATACTATAGATCTACATTTCTATAGTATGTAAATTGGAGTAAAACGGCATTGAAGATTATCCACAGCTGGAAATGGAATCTCCACTCAGAAAATGATTTTAAAACTTTCTATTATAATCTGCATCACATCTACTATAATCTGCAGCACATAAACCCAGCCAGTCTCTTCAAGAACAACCAGTCTCTTTAGGGTCCAAACTTGATTCAAAAGCAATCTACAGACACCAACTAAAATCATACATAGAAACATCTCGAGTTGCAACAATATAAACCCAGTCTCTTCAGCTACACAAGCATTAATAATTATCCGCTTAACCCCGAACCGATTGGCTTCCAAACAGAAACTACACTAGCATTTACACTAGCATTAATAATGATCCGCTTGGCTTCCCATTGTCACAGATGATCTTGTCGCAGAACTAGAGGTTGGGGTTCCCCTATGTTGAGAGGATCTACTCCTTCGACCACTGCTTGACGGGGTCATTTTCCTAAACATAAAACAAAAAAATAGATCAGGGTAGACAAAATATATACATTAATCCAGGTCTAATTGGTTAAAGGTGGTGACCTAATGTTAGACCATCTGTTATATTTTATTATTAGTCATATGAGGTTTTTAGGGACCAATTAGAGATTCGGTCATACCCCAAAGACTAGTAGCTGCAATTTTAACATCTATCATAAAAAAGGATGAGCTGGTTCTACTTGTAACATCTGGAAGATTTTCAGCTTAAAAGATTGAAAACCCTCAATGCACAACCAAGTGGCCTCTCGGAAGTGGTGAAGAATCCAAATTAGTTTATCGTCTCTTTAGCTTTTATACAAGAGGATGTAATTTTGTAATGTGATGATTTCCTTGCAGTAATCAGAATAATAATCTCAAATGATATATTAAAGCTACTGCATCCATTGCAGTCATTCACTTAATTCTTGGTGGCTGCACACACTGACAAATGTGATATGGCAACCAGATATGTAGGTTAACAAATTATGTGCACGAACATGAAACACAAAACACCCCAGCTGGTAGATTCTTCCTCTCCGCAGATATATTTATTTTAACTACATGTGTGGGAGTAATGTATCTCAACATATCCACCAGTATATCATATCCAACACCTGCCACAATAGAGGAATGGGGAGAAAATAGAGTGATTTCTGGAATCAATCAAACACTGTAAAGTCAAAACATCACTGGCCAGGAAAGAAGTACTATAAGGTCAGAGAATCTATTCATATTACAAATCAAAATAAGAAACAAGTAAGCATTCAAAGAAGCCTACCTTTCACCCAGCCAGGAGTATTTACAACAAGAGGCAATTCTGTCTTAGTATGGTTTTCATTCTTGTTCGACAAGCAGTAAATCTTCCGATAGTAATCACACAGTGCAAAAATAGCATTCAGCTATTCTGTTGGATCTCTTTTTGAAGAGACATCCCCAAAGAAGAAGCATCTGAGAGGAGATAAAAATAGTAAATGAATGTCTGTATCTTCTTCAGTAGAATCTAGGACAGACAATGAGAATGCACAATTACAACTAAAGGCAGGGCTTAAAAAGAGAGTGGCCAAAATCCAACGAGTGTCAGCTCAAATGGAAATTCCTTCCCGCGTAAAAACAAGAGGGAGGGCGAGGTCATGGGTGCAATACTCTAGGTGCACGCTTAATGTGCCATCAAAAAGAAAAAAAGTGGAAGGGGAAGAAACTGCATAGAAGTTCTACCAGATTAGTAAAAAAACTTTGTGAGTTCGCCTCTAACAGATCGTAGCTCATTCATTGGGTCAGAGGTAATGTTCCATCACAACAAAGATTAACCTTTCACATCTCAAAGACAAGCAGAAGCATTTAGACCAATAACTCCAATTCAATGCAGATTTTGGATATAAAAAAAAAAAAAAAAGCAAACTGTGTTATCTTAAATATGAAGTTAATAAGTAGCAAGACAAGGCTCCATAGCTCATACCTCTCTGGTGTCTTCAGACATGGGATTGTCAAATCTATTCCAACGATACGAAAATGAAATCTGGATAAGTAACTAAACAACTAACAAAGACCAAGACCAAGACTCCCACGAAAAAAACATCTAAAGATGCAATAAATTCACTATATTGTTAAGAAAGATAAAACCATCAAAAAAATTGCCTGGAGTCAGTCTGTCAACTACAGTGAGGGACAGAAACCCAGGAGGTGTAAACTCAGGCTGACCAACGTCTGTATCCAGATAAGCTACTTTTGTATACCTGTAAATTTAAAAGAAAAAGAGAAAAAATATATGTAAGAAGGTGGAGATCTGAGTGAAGAACGCAGAATTAACTAGCAAATCATCTCCCAACTCAATGCTAGCGCTACAGACGACAAGAATGCCTTTTATAGAGATCAAAGTGAAGTATCGTTATTTACATATATCCACTACTTATGGTCATATTACACAAGTAGCCACGATGAAGGTGTTTCAACATAGAAAACTCGGAACAGATCAAACAAAATCAAAACTGGAAAAAAAAACGGAAAGTACCTCTTACAGCAGGGTTGGGCTTCTTACAGCAGGGTTGAGTCTTCTGCGATGGTTGGGTCTTCTGCGATGGTGGGTTTCGGGAAAGGTTTGGGGGAGGAAGAACGGGCTGGTTTCGGGAAGGGTTTGGGGGAGGAAGAAGGGGCTGGAACAGGGAAGGGGTTGGGGGAGGAAGACCGTCTGATTTTCGGGAAGGGTTTGGGGGAGGAAGAAGGTGCTGGAACAGGGAAGGGGTTGGGTGATTTTCGGGAAGGGCTTGGGTGATTTTCGGGAAGGGGGGTCTGATTTTCAAATTTGGAATTCTCGGTGTTGGGTGTTGAAGTGCTGGACCGGGGGGGAGTTCGGTGGCTGGACCGGTGAATGCTTCATTTATTCGGTGTATGAAGTGGGACCGTTGGATGAGCGGTGTGGAGATCCTGACCGCAGCTCCACACTGCTTCATACGGTCCCGCTTCACACATTAACCGAACTCGAATTTTAGAGCTTATATGTTTATGTTTATCCAAGGATAGATTTGCCTATACAATTTAAACGTGTCTGCTTAATTCCTTTTGTCCTTTATCTTATCCGCGCGCTTCTGAACTAGGTGCCGACTACGGCAGCAGCGATCGTAGATGCCACGCTCCAATTTTCAACGCACTGTGGGCCATACCAGAGTTTCCGCCAACACAAGTGCATGAGAGTGGGCTTAAATCGTGGTTTGAATCGCAAAACCAGGATCCATTTCCAAACAAGCATTTAAAGTCTAGAACGCTGAATTCTATGACTGCTCGCTATACACATCTCAATCTTAAACCCCATTATAAAAATCTGCCTCTTCTTCACTCTCTCCTTCATTACGTTCCCAAGAACCTTCCTCTCTCTGTTTAGTTCGCTGTCTCTCTGTTTCTCTGAAAATTGGCAAAAGTTAGAAATTAACAATGGGTTTTGAAGCAGCTTTGTGTTTGCAATCCATGGCTGTCGTTTTCTGCGTTTTGTTCTTCTCTTTCACCATTCTTTTCTCTTTGTTTTCTTTGTTGATCTTCATCCTGAGGCTGAAGCCGTGGTGTAACTGCAAGGTCTGCCGGAGTTACTTGTCGTCTAGTTGGACCAAGGAGTTCGACAATCTCTGCGATTGGTATACGCATTTACTGCGGAAGTCGCCGACTGGGACTATCCATCTTCACGTGCTCGGCAACACCATCACAGCCAACCCCGAAAACGTCGAGCACATTCTGAAGACCAAGTTCGACAACTATCCGAAAGGGAAACAGTTTTCGGTCATACTTGGGGATCTTCTGGGCCGCGGAATTTTCAATGTCGATGGAGACGCATGGAGGTTCCAGCGGAAAATGGCGAGCCTTGAACTCGGTAGTGTCTCGGTTCGGTCCTACGCGTTCGAGATTGTTGGTTCTGAGATCCAATCAAGGCTAATTCCTCTCTTATCTTCCGTGGCTGGCAAAGAGGACCGAGTTTTAGACTTACAAGACATGTTTCGCCGCTTCTCCTTCGACAACATTTGCCGATTCTCCTTCGGGTTAGACCCAGGTTGCCTCGACCTGTCGCTTCCCGTGTCTAGTTTCGCGGTTGCCTTCGACCTTGCGTCGAAGTTATCGGCGGAGCGAGCCTTGGCGGCCTTGCCGATAGTCTGGAAGATCAAACGGCTGCTGAACGTGGGCTCAGAAAAAAAGCTGAAGGAAGCCATCAGAATGGTGAATTCCCTAGCCACCGAGATGAGAGAAAAACGGCGCCAAATGGGCTTTTCCGACCATAAAGACCTCCTATCACGATTCATGGCTTCCATCGACGACGACGAGTACCTCCGCGACATAGTCATAAGCTTCGTCTTGGCTGGCCGTGACACAGTGGCCTCGGCCTTGACCAGTTTCTTCTACTTGTTGTCGCAGCGCCCAGGCGTTGAGGCTACGATTCGGGACGAGATGGAACGAGTCATTGGGCGGACTCAGGAGGGAGCAAGCTTCGAACAAATGCGCGAAATGCACTATTTGAACGCGGCAATCTTCGAGAGCATGAGGCTTTATCCGCCAGTTCAGTTTGACTCCAAGTTTTGCCAAGAAGACGATATATTTCCCGATGGTACATTCGTACAGAAAGGAACCAGAGTCACGTATCATCCCTATGCAATGGGTCGGATGGAGCGGGTTTGGGGTCCTGATGCTCTCGAATTCAAACCCGAGCGGTGGTTGACGAACGGAGTCTTCAAGTCGGAAAACCCGTTCAAGTACCCAGTTTTTCAGGCTGGACTTAGGGTTTGTTTGGGAAAGGAAATGGCACTTGTGGAGATGAGAAGCGTGGTGCTTGCTCTCCTTCAACGGTTTGACATACGGGTCGCGGATCCAAACCATGCACCCCGATTCGTTCCGGGTCTTACGGCCACCGTAAGAGGCGGCCTACCGGTTCTTGTTCAAGAAAGGAGGTCTTAATCACACCACCATTTCTTTCTTAGATCATCCAATATTTTACAGTAAAAAAGTCTCCAATTTCCCTCTTCGTTCGGCGCCCGCTAGTGATTTCTAATTGAGGAATGCTATGAACTCGCACGCCGCGGTGAGAATCATGTGCGGAAGGCTGCACATGATCCAGTGGTAAGATGGGTATATACTCTCTTGGGGATTTTTGATCCGTGGATGACCTTATTATCATCCTGTAAAGGACTCGGGTGTAACCCTTTTACTCAAATGGGTTTAGCTTAAGGCTTGCTTGTAGGCCGTATAGGAAAGCTGTGAAATTCTATAAGAACTAATTGAATCGCAAAATTGATTAGTTTACTGCTTTTATTGTAAAGCAAGTGTATGGCCTGAATAAATCACTTATTAACTGTTACTAATTCTTGGGGTCATTTTATTTCTTTTGACTTAATAATTATTAGATTTATATGGAACAAAAAGTCGAGGTGCGAGTAAGCTTTGGACTCAAAGGCTTGGTAATTACTCAGTTTATGTAGGCTCGAAATTAATCAATGTGAACATGAACTTTAGCTTCAAAAATTTGGTAAACTCAATTTATGTAAGATTAGAGAGTGTACAGATTCCGAGATTTCGAGATTAATCAATCTATTTAGGAAAAAAAATGTGAATGACCTAAAAAGGAATTGAGATTTTCTGTAATTTTTTTTATCTTAATTGTATTTTTTATCCTAATTGTATGATTAAATTCCGAGAGAGATAAATAAATATTAACATAAGTGGAATCTATTGTTACGTCTATCTCGTATGCTCCTCTTAAAAATTACTTCCATTTTGTCTCTCCTATTGAACATCTCCGAGATTTGCAGATGGGGTAGTAAGAGAGTCCTGACAGCTAACTGCATAAAATTAGATGGTTCTGCAAACGAACAATATGACATTAATTTATCAGCTCGAGCCTCGAGGGTAAGAGTTTAAGTGCAGAGTACTTTGTTGTCTAGAGATCACACATTTCAATTCCCCACCATATCACGAGGGGAGAGGATGTACTTGGAACCAGTAGAAAAGGAGCATTTTACGGCCGCCCCGTGATTTGCATTTCAAGTACCCAGTACTTCTTCCCATATGCCAAGGACAAGGTGGGCGGGCTGGCTGGTTATACGGCCGCCCCGTGATTTGCATTTTATATTTTATTTCCTTGACAACAAATCGTGCTATGTCTGGTATGGCAGTTACCAGTTACTTATGTTATATCAATAGATGAGTGGTTGAGGTTCGTGTAACTCGAGACTAGTGTATATGGAAACAAGAGCATTTGATATTGCTGCTGCCTTACTTACCCATTATATATATATATATATATAAACAATTTATTAAATTATTTATTTATTTATTCATTGTTATCAAGCACATCATGACAAGACCACAGAAGCATGTGAGAATATCCTTGGTAATTTAATGTAGTAGTGGACATGTGGTACCATATCTCTCGCACATAATATTCGTACCATCATCATTGATTCCGCCATTTTCATCCTTTGCAGACCACAGAAGCATGTAAGAAATAAATGAATGATTACTTGGACGAAAATACTTTTTTATTTGGTGGTCCTAAATGCTTGGAAAATATGTACTGCACAATCGTTATAGCAGTCAGTAGTGTATCGGTGGGGATAAGAACGATAAGTGCAAAAAAACAAAAAAATCCTCGTGTGTTAGGCGTCACTATAGCTACCATTTTGGCATGCACATGCGAATGCATCGACATTTGGAGCAGTACCCTTTCTAGTGCTGCTCGTTTTGAGTTATATAGTGTAATTATTCTTTAATGGAAGGGGACAAAAAAAATATATTGAAATCTGAATATATATATATGCCTCTGATCTTCACGAGGATTACATTTTGACACTTTCTACTGCAAAACGGATAATAAATTAAATAAGTCGGCATTGTTAGGCTCTGAACACGTTTCTTTTCTTCCATCTCCACTCTCCACTATGACTGTCTGCCCTCCCCGGCTCGCCCTTTCTCTCTCTCTGAGTCTGACATGCACACATGATACAAACATGATGATTGTCGCGTGGCAATAGAAAAGGAACAGCGATAATATATATGTAAGCAATAGAAGCTCGATCCTCGTCGAGTCATGGCACTTGTCATGTTTTGCATGCCCACCGATTGGTTCGTGCTATTGATCTTTAGTTGTGTCGTGATCTTTTGGTTTCGTACGCCCTGAACCAGTTATCTATTCCAATCTATTGCTTACATTTGTATGGGCCCAATGTGGCAGTTGGAGTTCACCTGCCACCTTCTCGACGTTTCCCCTCAAGTGGTCCTTGTAATACTGAATAGATACGAATCCAAAGGAAGAAGGAACTATCGTCGAATATATCTCATGGGTTTCTCAAGAGCGCTTACAGCTTTTTGGCCTACCACTCTCGATCTTAGTGAAATTTTCGTAGAACCAGAGGAAGGAAATGGAAAGAGGAAACACACGCAGAGTGGAGGAGAATAATTTTTTTTTGTTGAAATGAGGAGAATAATTCTTACTGTTGTATTGAACAATCGAAAAATGTGAAATATTGATTCATATGTGATTCTAATAGATGAAATATTGATTCATCTGTGATTCTTACTGTTGTATTGAACAATGGAATCCACCAGTCTCTTGATGAGCCAGTATATTCATTATATCTGTATATTGTTGGACTCCTGTAAAAACGCTGCGCAGCGAGATTTTATGAAAAATGTTTTCTCGAGTTTTACTTATATTATATACTAAATAGGCACAAACTAAGAATTAAAAATTATATAAGCTAGAGACTTAATCGGTGATATTATTCCAGTTCTATTAGCTCATGTGGAATATAGTATGGTGGAAGGATAAATAAGCATATAATTGTTAGCAAAAGAGATTTCATAAAAACAATCTCATTATCTCGGGGTCAATTGTGATATGTTAATAGACATGATCACAATTTGTAGAAACTCATAAATTCAGAATACAGAATATAAGGGGTTAATGAAAAATAGTTTTTCATGATGATCCTACGGCCGAGATTTGAGATCCCTAAAGATCACACGCTAAAGCACAGTTGAATTCTGAGCCAGCCATTATAAATAGCTCAGAAAATCATTTGAGAAGGGTGGAAGATGATTAACGAGAAAACTTTCTCTCTCTAAGTTTTCTCTCTCTATATGATTCTCTCTCTCAAAGTTGTATGCATGGATCTGAATGAGGCAGAACGCTTGAGCTGCTTTGATTTCAACAATCCTATTTCCGCTGCGCCGCGCCCGCGATTCCAACATTGGGGGCCATGACCTCTTGGCTTCGTCTTTGATTATATTTGTAGAAGAATATATATATATAAATGTTTAGGTTCTACTATATATGTACGTCAAAATCAACCTGCAGCTTCAACCTTAGAAGAAACGTTGTATTTAATTTACAATATGGCTCTTGGAATAGTTACTGTACTTGTTTAGCCTTTCAATGTGTTTTCTCACTTGCCGAATGAGACATTTGACTTTATATATTGTAATTATGGAAATAGTATGATCAAAACTACGTGATATTTGGAAATTCTATTTTAAACTTATCAAATCTCATAAGAGGCACACAATATTATATCTTTAATTATATGCTCATGTCTTTTCTTTAGGTAAAGAAAGAAACCGTGCAGTAATTTTGTGCCCTGGCCAGGTATAAAATTCAAATAACAAGCAAGGGCGATAAACAAATATATTTATTAAATATTAGATTGATTCCAAAGGTCGGGGACCTTGGAGCAGTTGGGGAGCGTACGTAAAACTTCTAGACATGTGCAGAGGCCCCTCGATCCCCACACATTACCATTGAAGTCAAGGGAGGAGTTATAGCTTTTTGAACTTGAGACTACGAGCTGAGAAGTGGTATCCTAAGCCAATCCTTCTACACGTACCCGAGGGCCAATTAGTTAATGTCTTTAATTACAAGCTAAACTAGCATCTTTCTGTGATATTCTACAGTTAGGACAGTAATATATATGTTTAACAAAATAAGAAAAAGTCAATTACTAGTAATATATAGGGCTCATTAGTTACAGCTTGTTAATTAATTGCCTTCCTGTTTAACCAAAAAGATATATCTAAATCTTTTGTACATGATTTTTCCTAATAAGTATGTAACTATTCACTTTAAATGAAGGATAAAAATATTTGTTTTAAAATTTTCTCTTCATTTTATAGAACTTCCTAAAATATTCTTTCTACTTATAATTTTCCTATATAAATAGGTCATTAATTGATCTATTCTCTGTTATCTGAGCATAGGGTTCAAACTACCTTTATAAGGAAACTTATGGAGAATTTTAAAAGTGTTCCTCTTCCAATATTATTATTCTATCTTGCATGGTTTTTGTTAAGTACAATTTCTGTTGAGTCAATGACGATGAAGAGGTCGACATACATTATTCATGTGGTCCATGTGGATAAGTCCCATATGCCCAAAGTTTTTAATAATTATCAAAATTGGTATCCATCAACAATAGATTCTCTGAAATTTTTAAGTCCCCAGCAATCCCAACCATCTCTTTTATACATCTACGGCAATGTTTTTCATGGTTTCAGTGCTGTTTTAACTTCCGATGAAGTAGAGTCTTTAAAAGAGACCCCGGGTTTTATCTTTGCTTCTAGAGACAAGACTCTTACGCTTCAAACCACCCATACTCCTAAATTTCTTTCCCTTGGTGCGTCTGTTGGTCTATGGAGTGCTGCGAACTACGGCAAGGATATTATCACCGGCGTCATAGATAGCGGTGTCTGGCCTGAAAGTCCCAGCTTCTACGACAAAGGTATGTCCACCATACTTCCAGCTAAGTGGAAAGGATCATGTGAAGGAGGACACGATTTCACCTCCTCTACGTGTAATTCCAAGATTATAGGAGCTAGTTTTTTAAATGAAGCTCTAAACGAAGCGACAAATCACAGACGTGGACTTCTTATCATTGACACTGCTAGGGATGACACAGGGCATGGGACCCAAGTTGCTGCTATAGCTGCTGGTAATTTTGTTGATGATGTTTCTTACTTTGGTTATGCTAAAGGAACAGCGGCTGGTATTGCACCACATGCAAGGTTGGCAATTTATAAAGTCTCATGGAATGATACAGCTCATACAGCTGATATAATCAATGGTATAGAGAAAGCCATAAACGATGGTGTGGATGTGACAAGCCTTTCCTTAAGCTTGATTGACATTCCAATTTATGAGAACGCCATAGCAATTGCTGTTAACGCAACAACCTCTGCCAGCACACCAGCAACAACCTCTGCCAGCACACCAGCATCACAGTCTTGCTCCAGTACTGCTCGAGATTCCATCCTCCTCACAGCGCCCACCTAAGAGCACTCGTCTGTCAATTCTGTTAGGATATTTTCCAGAATTTTGCTATTCTCTCTTGTACTGTGACTCACAGTACTTTTGTCTATATAAGCTGTACTATTCTTCTAAATGAATATACGAGAGATATTACACTTTCCACGTGTTTCACTTTGCTCTATTAATTGCATCATTTTCAGCTATGGAGAAAGGCATATTGGTTGTTGCTTCAGCAGGAAATCAAGGACCGGCACCTGCAACTGTAAGTAATGGGTTCCCATGGGTCTTAACTGTTACGGCAAGCACAATTGATCGATGGTTTTCTGGAACTGTAATTTTCGGAAATAGTTTAAGCATTGTCAGATGGTCTCTGTTCCCTGGTGAATTCCAGTTACAAGAAGTACGTTTAGTGTATAACACAACACTATCATCTTGCACTTCACTTGAACAACATGAGGTTCCTGACGGGATTATCTTATGTAATCTTGGTCATCTCAATGATCAAATTGATTCTATGGTTAAATCAAATACGTTGGGAGCGATACTTGTTTTCGATGATCCCAAAATTTCAGAGAAAATAATCTTTCCTTGTCCCTGTGTTTTGATTAGCTCGCAAGAGGCTGAAATCGTGATGGAATATGTCAAGAATACTACATTCCCGACTGTCAGGTTGAACTTCAACTTCAAGCAAACCTTTTTGGAGATAAAGCCCGCGCCGGCTGTGGCTTTTTACGCTTCAAGAGGTCCGTCATTAAGTTTCCCAAGTATCCTGAAACCAGATGTAATGGCACCCGAGTCATTAGTTTTGACTGCTTCAATTCCAAGCAAACCGGTCTCCAAAATAGTATTGCATAGAGATTTATTGTCACGCCCCAAAAATTAACAATGGAATTTTCAATAAAACAACTTGGAAAAAAAATTATCTTCTTTATTCAAAACAAAACATCATCAAAATGTTAATGCTTTTGAAACATAAACTTGTACAATTTTCAAAACAATACTACTCCCGCCCGCATGCCATCTAAGTATCATCCTTGTCACGTTCTTCAAAAATCTCTGAAGGTGGGGAAAATAATAACGGAGTGAGTTCGACAACTCAGTAAGTAGAGATTACAAATATATATATTTTTCTTCGAAGATAATACTCAATTCAGTGACCAGAAATACAGAAAGTAAAATAGTTTTTCAGAAAATCTCTTCTGCATTAACATTAAGCCACATTAACTCAATGTGGTAGGGTTATGCAACGACTTAACCGGCGACCAAACCAAATTAAGACAACAGTAAGTGGAGTTTGCCCTACTAAGATTTAGACACGTACGCTAAGTGTGCACTAGGGAGAAACCCACACAAAAACCAATCCGAAGAATGGGTGCAGCAGTAATCAGTAATGAGTTGGTACGAACAGCAGCAGTAATCAGTAACAGAACATCGCCTCGGTGTTTGAAAACAGTATAATATATAATATCAGAACTCAGATTCAAAATCAGAAATGATGTGCAGCAGAATACAGAATCTTTGATAAATAATTCAGAACAGTTATATAAACAATCTCAGTAGGTCTTTTAAAATTCCACATTTGTTTTCAGAATAACATAAACTTGCAATAAAATATTTTCCACAAAATCGTTTATGAAAACGTGTTCATCATTTTTGGAGAAAAATATTATAGTAGCTCCGCTTACCCGATTTGCTTCAACAATCGAATCACCCTAGAATCCACGTATTGCAGCAACCCAAAAGAACCGAAGAAAATCGAGAAACTCAACAATGGCCGAAATTGACCTAGAGAGAGAGATCTCAAAAATGATAGAGAATTCACGTTTGAGAGGTGTGAATAATATGTGAGCGGAATGTCCCTTTTATAGGCCGAATCAATGTGTAACAACCCCAAATCGTTGTCCTTTCGAAATCCTCCATTAACCACCATAAATCGCTTGATTTATTGAGAAAACGTCGAGATCCACACAATGGAGTTGAAAGGCCACGAAAATCAGTCGAAAAGGTGCTAAAACATATGAGAAATCGAAGAGAGAGAGAAAGGCAATTAATGAGAGAGGGAGGAATAGTCGAAAATGGCGGCTAGGACATAACAATCGTGTTTTGAAAGTTTGGGGAAGAAGAAGATCAAAACGCACCGTTTTACTTAAAAATCCAATTCGAGCAAAACATGTTTAAGTAAATAAAACTTCACCATATATGGCGCCTTTGCTTTTTTTTATATGGTGAAGTTTTATTTTTTTTTTTCTAAATAGAAAAAAAATAAAATTTCACCATATATATAAAGAAAAAAGCAAAGGCACCTCAGTGGTTAAGCTGCGCGCGCCTCTCTCCTCTCCTAAGTGTCCCAATTCAAATCTCCACCTTGCAAAACAATCTTTTCTTTTTTTTTAAAGACCGGGTCCTCACATTTATAAACCTACTATGTCATAAGCTCCGGGACATCTAATGCTTGCCCTCATGTTGCTGGTGTGGTAGCACTTCTAAAAGCGACACACCCGGAATGGAGTCCAGCAGCCATTCTGTCTGCTATTGTTACTACAGCAAATACGTTTTATAACACCGGAAATCCAATCCAAGACTGCTATAAACGGTAAAAACGGTCAATTTGCTTCACCGTTCGCCATGGGAGCGGATCAAGTAAACCCTAATCAAGCACTGGACCCGGGATTGATTTACGATGCGACGCCCTAAGACTGTGAATCTATTATGCCATTCACGATATAGTGTGCAGCAACTATTGATGATAACTAAGCTCACGATTTCTTGCCCGGAGCGGCCATCTCCTCATTTTAATTATCCATCATTCATTACCTTTTATAATGACAACACGACATTGGTTGATTGTATATTTCGGAGGACTGTGACCAATGTTGGAGAAAGTAGAACAACTTACGAAGCTTTCGTAGTTGCACCAAAGGGTTCTACGGTTGTAATCTCGCCGAAGACATTGGTGTTCCAGAAGAAGTATGAGCAGCACTCTTATAATCTCACTGTAAGACATAAAGGAAGCAGTAAATGGGAATGGGAGCAGATTGCCTCCGAATGGCCGGATGGACGGACATCGTTCCCAAATGGGAATAGCTTGTTTTGGTGCACTGGTTTGGATTGATGAAAACAGAAAGTGTAAAGTTAGGAGTCCTATTGTGATCTCACCTACAGGCTTTTAGCTTGGAGCATAAATGGTGTCATGATCGATGAATAATTGATTGGTACAACTTTTTAAGTCAATGTCATTCTAGATATTTCTATGTTGTAACTATGGGTACGATGTGTGTAACTTAAGTCCAAACTTTTGTACTTCTTCTTTGCTTATCCATAAAAATGTGAATATTCCATGAGATGGCTAAGTGTGAAGAAAATTTTCTATGCACCAACTATATATGTAATTGGCATATATTAATGTTTAGAAAAGATTCAGACAAAAAGGATGGGTCCAAAACGGTTATAACGGGTGACTTATAGTTGTTTTCTGAAATCCAAGAAACAGAACGACCGACTCTCATTCATTAAACGAGCTATCACATTAATTTATATCAGTCGACACTACAAAAAAAAGGTCTATAGCGGCGGTCGCTAAAAACGCGGCTAAAGACCCGCTTTAGCCGCGTTTTTTTCCAAACCACAGCTAAAGGAGGGTCTTTCGCGGCGGTCGGTTTAGCAGCGGTCACCGACCGCCGCTATAGACCCTCATTTGGCCGCGGTTTGAAAAAAACGCAACTAAAGAGATACCTGTAGCGGCGGTCTCTATTGCGGCGGTCACTGACCGCCGCTGTAGGTATAGCAAACGCTGCTAGAATCTCCAGTCTATAGCGGCGGTCAGTGACCGCTATAGAGGGAAAATCTTCGGTGTCTATAGCGGGGGTCTTGCTAACCGCCGCTATAGAAATCGGGTCTACAGCGGCGGTCACAGTGACCGCCGCTGCATCTCCTACCTTTAGCAGCGGTTGTAAAACAAACCGTTGCGAAAGGTATACCTATAGCGGCGATCTTTGTAGTGACCGCCGCTATAGGTATAATTGTAAAAAAATGAAAAAAAAAAAATTTATGTGTTATTTAAGGTTAATAATTATTTTATTGACTATTTATTCCTTTTTATACATAATTTTATTTTGTCACATGTTTTTAAAAAAATTTAAGAGACCTACTTAATAAAATATGAAATTAGAGAGAGTGTTATGATATTGAAGTTGTTATATAGAATTATTTTTTTAATGAATATCAAATATTTTTTTTATTAGTTGTAATTTTTTTATTTTTAATATTTATATTAATATATAATTTAAACCATGAGTTTCATTTTGAATTTTGACATCAATTTTATTTAATTATTTTTTTATCTGACACTAACTTAACACGTCAAGTTGTTGATGCAGGGGTAGCCGAGTCCGACGATGATGCTGAGCTGTCAGATTACTTATTTATGGCGTTGAATTACCTTTAGCGGGTACATCAGCGCAAGGATGGCAAGAAAATCGGAATCTAACCTAATTGGGGCAGTTTTGGCGCACGTGTCGGTTTTTTGGTCATAACTTTGGCTACGAGTACCTGATTCGCGCTCATGACCCCAATTCGGAAAGCTCTTTTCGGCGCACACGTCTCGATCACCAGTCACACTTCGGTGCGCCTCGTTTCGAGCCCTAAATCCGCTGTTTTCCCTCTCAAAAACCTATTTTTAGTTATGATTTTCTTTCCTTTACCGTTTACGAATTATTTTTGAACCCAATTTGGGTCATATTTTGAAAGTCTATTTAATTACTAATAAATCCTATTAGGGATGATATTTTAGCTATTTTAGCCCGGCTCGTGGTTTTTTTTGGGACATACACGATTTAGAAACGTGGGAGAGAAAAAAAAAATAAAAATGACACTCTAGAAAAGAGGGAGAGAGAAATTTTAGAAGAAAAATTGAAGAAGATAGAAAAGTAAAGAATGCATTATTTTTTCTTTTAAAATTAAAAGGATCCACTACTTTGGATCACTGGCACACAAAAAATAAAAATAAAAATGGACGCTATTTGGGTCACTCAGTTTTATGTTTGCAATTTTCTTTAAGGCCCCCGTGAACTCCACCCCCTTTCCTTTCCCCTCCCAAATTCTCCCTCCAAATCCCCCCTTTCCCGCCCAACCCCAAATCCCCCCTTTCCCGTCTCTCTCTCTCCAAGTCTCCCTATCGCTAAGTCCCCCTTTGAAAAATCTCGTGAACTCCATCTCTCGCCCTCTCTTGCTCTCTCGCCCTCTCTTGCCTTCTCTCGCCGCCTCAGTCTTTCTCGAGGCACCAAAGAGCCCAAAGAGACCGCAGACCAAGTCCTCCATTCAGTTGGGGTTTAGGGTTTTCAAGCTCTCTCTCTCTGTCTCTCAGATTCTACGTGAGTCCTCCATTCTCACTCTCGCTTTCTCTGCATCATATTGTCATTCCTAGGGTTTTGTTCACTTCTTCTGTCCTTGGTTGTTGGTTTCAATCTGATTTCAGCAAGCTATTGAGGTTTTTGAAATTCGTGATTTGGGCTTTTAGGGTTACACGTATTGGTATCTATATTATAGTTGTGCTGCTAATTTGGTTGTTTTTTCCCTCTCTCTATTTTGGAGGATTTATTAGTATGATCTGAGCTCTGTTTTTGTGTCTTTTGGATTCGATTACTTAAGAGAATAAAAAAATGTATGAATATCTTTTTTCCTTATCAATACTGTAACTGAACGAGAAATTATTGTATGCTATTAGAGATTGCTGAAATCTTGTCTAATTACGGATCAATATTTATCTAGCAGGCTCTCTCTGAAAAATCTATTGTAAAACTTGTCTAAGGAAGGAGTCTTCTACTGAAGGAATCTCATCTCTTAAAATAAAATCTGTGAGTAGCACTTCATATTTACAACTTGTTAGTGCAATGTGCTTGGTTGCAGCATGTTTGAGCTATATACTTGGAACCTTTTGTGCAAGAAGACAATTTTATTGAACAGAGAATCGGGCAATTCTTGGTTTGTTTCTTGATTTCCTATATGCTGCTACATACCACGTTTTAGGATGCTCTGAAGATTTATGTCTTCCCTGCAAGGATCATTGGCTGGTTACATGTTATTGTTACAAATACGTAATACCTAGTACTCTAATTTGTTTGTGGTAATGATTAATGGCAGCACATATGAAGCTGCCCAGCTACACAGCAATGGAAAGGCTGATACAGCAGACAACAGTAGTTAGACAATGCTTAAGTCAAGAGCTTGGCAAGGTAACATGCTGTTCATGAATTTCTGGGCTGCATATGTTGGCTACTTGCTGGCCACATAGGAGCTTCTGGGATAGTAGGCTTTTGTATGTCCTTGGAAACAGGAAAAGGAGAACTAAATTGGTCATTTCTTAAATTTGTACTTGGATATCCTACTTTTTGCTGGCCTTCCACTCACAGAGGCATGAGGCACAAATTTTAGAAGAAGTATTTAATCAGTGTAGCTTCCATCTAGTTCAATGAACTGAGAAGCCATCTCCAACACGTGATATGTTAATGAGCAGAAGTAATTGGTGAATTTACTCGTTTTGTTTTGGCTCTGTAGGATGGGCTTCCACCATTTGTCTTGAAGGATTTTCTCAAAAGCTAAATGGATGGAGTATTTGAAGGATTGCTGACCATGGGTGATCTGTATTCGGCTCGAGCCTTTGTGGCTGCATATAAATTTGGTGTAAGGTTTGGCCGTGGGTTAGAAAGGAAGAAAGGAACATAACTGCCTGCTCATCTATGAAAGGTGGTGAGCGGAGTGTCACATATATGTATTTGGTGTAAGGTTTGGTCGTGGGTTAAAATGGTGTATGTCTCCGTTTTTTGATATCTATAGCATTTACCTTGAGTGCATACTTATGAATGGAGGGAAGTTTTTGGCTTTTTCCTGTAATCCAGTGGTTGTGTGGCTGCATTTACCTTGAGTGCATAATTTTAGATTACTTGTAGAGATTATTGTATTTGTTGTAAAACGATATTAATCAATAATGAAGTATATTTTATTTTATTATCCTTGGTCTTTAAGTTTTTACATCCAATAAATTATAATTATTAAAATAAATTTGTAGTACCGATTAAAAAAGCTTGTATATGAAAATATAGAAAAAAAAATTAGTAATGTATTAAAATGCTAGAAAAAAAAAAACGCTGGCACAGACCTATAGCGGCGGTCGCTATGCCAGCGTTTTCAAGAAATGCCGCAGGAAAGACAAAATTGCGTTCGGGTCTATAGAGACCCGAGGTCTTCACCAACGGTTCCAAAAATCGCCGCGATATATCTATCCCGACGAAGATATAGCGGCAGTTGCGACCGTCGCTAAAAAACCGCTGCTATAGGCCAAAATGACCTATAACAGCGGTTTTTTGGCCTATTGACCCTTTTTTTTGTAGTGCGAGATTTGCTTTTCCAAATTCAAAGACTCGAACACATGACTCTCTTTCATTAAATGAGATGCGGTTTTAGTCATTGGATTTGGAAAAGTAAATCTAGGCCATCTTTTCCCGAATCCTGTCTGTTAATATTGATAAAATGGAAATTAAAGCTCGAATAGGGTCTAATATATATATATATATATATATAATGGATTAAGTTTATATATAGAGGCGTAAGAGAAAGTTTGTGGAGAGAGATCAGAGTTATAATATATAGTTTGTTTGAGTATCCAAATTGCTTATATTTGTTATACATGTTAGTATACATTTATTCGTGAAACATCTAACGTATACATTTATATTGAATACCAAGGCATATTTCAATGCTTCAGCCTGACCTTATTGAATAATATTCTATAACAAAAGAGTGCTCCGATCTCTGAAATGGTTCCATAGAAGGAGCCCAGTTATTCATAAAGAGCAAGTGATCACTTGATTATCTTTTGCAAACCACCCCAGGACCTTCCATCCCACTGGAGCAATTCAGGTTACCATATTCCAAATTCTCCGAAGAGTTCCCTTCTGTAAACTGGCCAGTAAATCTGGCTACAGCACAATCCGTGGCAAAGAGAGTGGAGGAGGAGAATTCTTTCTGGCCACCCAAAACAGGCATAGCCACCCCCATCTTCGCCCTGCTCACATAGTTACTCGCATAAGTCTGACCCAAAACACCATTTACTCGGTCACTCAATGTGTAAAACTTGAAGCTCAAGTCAATATGTGCGAAGCAATCCTCTTGTGTGATACCGTAGTTATGAATTCGTGAATCTTTCTCTGTTATGGGCACTACTGTCGCTTTGATGTTGAAATTCCCTTCAACCTCAACTTCTACCGAGTTAGTGTCACCGATCCTTGTGATTGTGACAACTGGAGAGGTCGTGGACTGCCATTTAGTGCCATGTCCATCCAGGAGGTATATCGGCTCACCATTGAAGGCGAGGGAAAGACGATCTACGGAGTCATCCCAAACTGATGTCTTCCTAGCAGCAATGTAGAGCTTGTGGGTGTCAAAGAGGATTCCAAGAGACTGGACCCAAGTGAAATCCCTCTTCGAGTTTTCATTTGTTCTCCCAATGAAGCGGCCATTGATGTGGAGGTTCGAATCTGTGACTAGGCAAAAGTCGTGGTCTTTCTGGCCGTGAAAATAGAATGTGATTCCATCTCCACCGACAAATCGGGGGTCTTGACACACGGCGCCAGGTTTGTTGCAGTCTGCACAAGTTCACATGTGAAGTTACAACTGTTAGTGAAATTCCTATATTAACAAAATGGTATGCACATTTTCCAGCAGCAGGTCCAATTCTTATGATGAGTGTATGATGAATAAATTTTTCTGTCCCGTAACTAATTGTAAGAGTGGATCATTTATCCAATACTCCAAAAAGGCTTAGCGCGAAAAGTATGCAAATATAGTTACTCCATTAGATTCTTGAAGAACAAGATCAGTGAATTGGAAGGAGAAGCTTACGACAAACTGGACTACAGGTGACGCAGTCAATCTGACATTGATCAGGGCATCCGCTAGGACAACTTTGCTCCAGACCATAGCAGAACGGATAATTCTTGTTTGGGCATTTAACTTTCTTTGCTGCCGACTCTGAAGCTGAAGGAGGCGGAGGACTAAACAAAGAAGGGGGAGGAGGTGGGGGCGGTGAAGGAGAAATCTGAGAAGGCGGAGGGGGAGGTGAAGGAGGTGAAGGAGAATTCTGAGGAGGGGGAGGAGGAGGAGGTGGAGGGGGTGGAGGGGGAGGTGAAGGAGAAATCTGAGAAGGTGGAGGGGGAGGGGAAGGAGAATTCTGAGGAGGGGGAGGAGGTGTCGTCTTAGGCTTTGGTGGAGGAGGTGGAGGTGAACGCTTTGGAGGAGGAGGTGGAGGTGAGCGCTTAGGTGGAGGAGGTGGAGGTGAACGCTTTGGTGGTGGAGGAGGTGAACGCTTTGGTGGAGGAGGTGGTGGTGGAGGCGATGGTGGTGGAGGCGATGGTGGTGGTGGTGCTGGGACTGTACAAACGGGTTGGCAGGTGGCACAATCTGGTATACAATCACGAGGGCAGCTTGTAGGGCAATATAGGTCTACATGGTAACAATTAGGGTAGGCTCTGTCTTGGCATTTCACTTTCTTCTGCTTTGGAGGTCCTCCCTCTGCCACCATAGCCGTGAAGAGGAGCAGCAGACATACGCTCAAGCTTGCAATAGCTTGAGCCGCCATTTGATGCTGAAAGATCAATGGTTATTGAATTAATGGAGGAACTATCAGGATCTGGGTTGGTCTTCCCGTACTGCAAATGCCTCCTTTTATAGAGATCAATTTGGAGATCTAGGAGGAATCGTAGGCTTCGGCACCCTTAAAACTTAACATGGGCTTCTTGCTTCTCTTCTACGTGTCCTGCGCGCTATTAACTTTGACAAGTACAGCTAATGCTTTTCCCAAATGAACGCCCTCATGCACGCATGCCCAAAACTTCTCAAGTCAACTCAGGACCTTGATAATTTGGGACGGAAAAGTAGGGATCCCATACATATATCCAATCCCTAACTTCAGCGTTAAAATTTGCAAGTAAAGCTTACAATATGGCTGAAACCTGACTGAAAATATATCAATCAAGTCTTATTAAGGAAACAGAAATTATAGTTTAAAGAAATCGCAGTAGCATTCTTCAAGAGGATGGTTTATGTGCAGTTAAAGCAATTCCCTCCGGCACCCAAGAAGGTAAGAATTTAACAACTGCAGTAAAGTTGCGATCTATCAATGTTATTCTTAATTGGTGGCATTTTTTTCCCCGAGAAATTACTTTAATAACTCACCAAAAATTGACAAGCTCAGTGCACTTTAATATTCTAAGTAATTTGTACGATTAGAAAAATACAGGTTAACCCTTTCGATTCTTGTAACTTAATTTATATCTTGAAATTCATAATATTAGTCGTTATTCTTAAAAAGATTAAATACACTATTCACAGGTTAACTATTAGTCATTCATACTTCGTACCTAAAACTATCAATTTTGCTAGATATCACTCCCTCATGAATTAGAAATCTTGCTATCAATTGTGACATAAATTCATATTTTCGTAGACAAATGAGAATTTTATTCCCACATTTTTTTGGATGGTAATATTTTTGTGTGTGAAGTAGCCATTACTATACAAATATATTAAATTTTGTTTAAATTAACAATGGCGGGGTTTGTAAAGTGCAAAAGATTAGTAGATGAGAGGTGAAATATAATGAAATTGATATTTCGAGGTACAAAACATCATAATCGATCCCATGAGTTGATCAGTGGAAGACGTAATTTTTCCTTTCTAAAATAAATTCACTAGTCTCTAGGTTAGGAGCTCAGTAACATACGTTGAAAATGCTTGTGAGAGTAAAGTCTGACCTTGAGCCTAGTGGACGGATTGTGACTAGTTGGTGGTCAAGTTGGTTTTGCGGTGATGAGCTCATCCAATGGGTAGTAGCTATGACTCACACCGGACATTCTGCTGTGGGTGGTGCTCCTACAGTCATGTTTAGGGAAGGTTGCTATGCTGGTTGCTCCTTCTCCCCAATTTTCTAGAAAATAAATAAATAGTTATGTGATATTGACACTCTGCGCTCAGAATTATTGTTTTGCATTACAATGTGCCCATTAAGTATTGATTCAAGACACTTTGCATATTCTAATCAATTTTACATCAATTTGGATAGAAATTAATATTTTGGCTCGTGAAATGACAATTTTATCCCCCAATGTTGTTGGCGGTGACATTTTTTATTGGGGTAAAATCGTAATTTTGAATTTGATAGACAATGTATAGTTTGTGAATGTAATTTAACATAAGTATTGTTTATAATGCAAAGTGTCAACACTCCATAGTTAAGAGGTGAAATTAAAGAGTATTGTATCACAAATTAAAGTCACTAATTCTCATGAAGGCATATTAGAAATAACTTCACACTAATATTAATCAATTGAAATTGCTTGAGAATCCTGATCCCATAAGTATTAATTATGGACTTTGAACCTCAATGCAAAATTTCTTATTTGGCATGCTGGGAGTCTTCATCGATGCAAAATGCTAATTCGCAAGTTAGGGAAAATAATGTCCCGATTTTCATGAGTACTGTTGTTAAAGACATCGAAGAAAGATCGATGCAATGTAGCTTGACCTTTAAAAGAGGACTTTGATCAGTAATCGCGTTTGCAATTCCCTTCTTTTGGCGATTACTTCGATGCGGACGTGAAAGCACGTAGGAATTAAGTCACCAATTAATTAATTGCTATGATACAAAAAATAAAGGGTTTTTGGGTTTTGGGGACGGCGGAAACGTACGCCGCCTGAAAGGCATAGTGCGATCTAAAAGCAATCGCATCAGGGGCGCCGGCCCTGCGATCTCTTCAAGAGCCAAGTTCTGAAGTTTGTATACTACAACTCAAGCAGGCCATCGTCGTGCTCGAGCATTTAACTGGGATTGTAAAAACCGATCGACGGCTCGTCGGTGAGCTCAAATCACTTGCCATGCAATTGGAGTACGAGAGCACTGCACTCAAGAAGGGGGAATGGATTCCCTCCTAAGGAGGGAATTCCGAATGCTACGTAAGACAAGGTCAAGATTAAAAGGAAGCATATCAACGGCTATTACAACGGCACCTCATTTAATGAATAGAAAAGTAAATATGGCTTGGCTGGCTCGGCTTGGTGGCTTTCCAAAATTCTTTTTTCGTTCTTTCTCACGCGAGCCTCATTCTCTCTCTTCTTCCCCTCCTTTCTCACGCAAGTATCTCTTCATTGCCCCTTTCTCTCTCTTCTCTGTTCGCCAGAATCTCACCAGACTCAAGAGGAAAGGTAATTGCAACAATTTTAAGCAATTTTTTGCCCTCGATTATAGTTTACTGCAATTAAGTTAGGTAGTGGGATGTTTCAGTTAATTTCAGATTCTCGCAAAGGCTTTAGATGTGGAGACACTTCTTGCTGTTGGGAGACCTCATAGGGGGGAGGATTTCAAGTTTCGTGAAGCACTTATCAAGGCTGATTTCTAGCTTCTTTGGTTTTCATACTTTCTCATTGTTGGTTCTGGAATAGCAGTTCTCTTTGGTTAAAGCTTGAAGCCCATATAAACATCATCATAAAAACCCCCTCTCTGCTGATACTTGTTGGTGGAATAGAGGTGCAGAGTTAATCTTGCGTATGTGAAATGTAGTGATATTGCCAGTGTGCGGTTGGGGTTTGATAGAATGCTGAGGAGAGACAGGATTAACATTGTACTGCTTGCACTTTCTGCGTTTGAGCTTTGAAGATTCAGATTATTATTTTTGGTTTAATGGTTAATGTTTTGATGTTTCGACAAGAATAAAAGCTAGTGCATTGAACTCAGCTTCCACTCTGAAAAATCTTCAAAACACTAACACGCTCTATCTTATAAATTATGATTTTCCACAAATTGTCGGTTAAGTAAACTCCCAAACAGATTTGAGCCATCTATCAGTCACGACAAAATCAAGATTCAGAGAGAAACAATTCGAAGGATTCTTTGCAAAATTTAAGTATTGGCGGAGGAAGGAATGAAATTCGAGTCTGTAACAGGTTCCTTGACTTTTAATCTTTGCGTGAGAAAGGAAGGGTAGAAGAGAAAGAAGAGGCTTGCGTGAGAAAATAAGGAAAAAAGAATTTTGGGGGGCCACCAAGCCGAGCCAGCCACCAAGTCATATGTATTTTTCTATTCATTAAACGAGGTGTCATTGTAATAGCTATTGATATGCTTACTTTTAATCTTGGCCCTGGCTTATGTAGCATTCGGAATTCCCTCCTTCGGAGGGAATCCGTTCCCTCGGACTGTATCCCTCGGTTAGCGCCGTGAAGAGGAGTAGCAAACACACACTCAAGCCCACTATGGCTTGAGCTGCCATTTGAATCTGCAAGTTTTAAGTACTAATGATCGGGGAAATATCAGGATCTGGGTTGCTCTTAGTTCTGCTGAATGCGCAGGCCGCCTGCATTTATAGGGGTTTGGAAGGAGTGTTCGTGAGCTGTGTGTGAACTCATCTCAAATTCGGCATGGACTTCACTTCTTCTCTACGTTACTAAATCTTTACCTCCAGTTCCTCCTCCAACTTGCACCTTCCACGCGTAGTCCAACCCTTTCGAGTCAACACCTTTACGATCGGTTAACATATAGTTTGATGCTTCTTAAAACGGTTAACTTAAAAACCCTGCCTTCCGTCACTTAAAAAGAACTTCTGATTTGTAACGTGAGAAACAAAAACGAAGAGAGGGAGTAAAATACATACAAAAATTTAATGGGGAAGATAGGCCTGCCTCATAAACATGGAAAATGATTAAGGAAAAAAGTGAGCGAGCGTTTGAGGTGAAAAAAAATGGGGTCGGGAGATTGCATTAAATGTATGTCGGCAATCCTCGACTATAAATAACTGGAGAAAGATTGCCAAATGTGAAACAAAGGAAAAAGAAAGAAAGGAGAGGCGTAAGAAAAGAGTAGAAAAGGTGAGAAGAAAAGAAAATAGAAAGGACTAGAAAGAAAAATTATAACTTTAGTTTTGGAGTAAATATACTTTCCCTCTCTAATTATCATGACTTTTGTACTTTGTACCCTAAACTATCATTTTCGAGACATTTCATCATATAACTACGAAGTTCAAAACCTATGGTAATTTGTATGTGAAAAGTTTATTTTCCCCTCTAGTTTTAGTGCAAGGTTTTGGTTAGTATTTTTTTAAGCTTAGGTTTATGATGGATTTGTGTACTGTTATTTCAAAACTGCATGAAATATTGTTGTTTAAAAAATATATACATTTTTTGTTGACGTGAATAGTGCTTTGAATTGTATAAATTTCAGGACTTACAACTTTTACACAAGAATATTGTTCTTTTATTTATTTCGCATGACATGATAAAGAATAAAATATTGATTTTATGAATTCTTTATTACACAAGCATGAAAAGATGAATCATAACATTATGTTTTATGTTTTGTTTATAATCATATCGGTAATGTATTTGGTTGACAAAGAAGGATCCCAAGAGACTAGACCCATTATATTAACACAGCCGTAACAAATAGAGAGTTTGTACGCACATTTTCTGGCGGAGCCAAATGCATAGTTACTCTTTTATATTATTGTTGTATACAACAAAATTACCAGAGTCAAGCATAGCAGCGGAAGCTGCAGGTTCGGCCACATCAGAAATGCAATTTCTCTTTCTTGTTCATCAGTTCGTAGCAGCAGCTTACCATCTCTAATTAAGTCCAGTGTAGCATTCGAAGAGAGAGTACTGGGCCATCTCTATTTGCATTCCAGATGATTCTCTTTTTTGTTTCGTTAATCTGCCATATTCCATTAGCAAAGTCATCACTACGTGGGTAGAAACCCAAATGCAAAAAGACCAGAGGGTGAGAGCCACAAAGTTCCGGTTTGCAGCGAGGGGAAAGTGAAGAACCTAGGTGTATATATCAAAATATTGGAGTGGTTTCATTAGGCATTTGCATTTGATGAAAAGTAGGAAACATAGCACAAAGAGGAGAGCTGCTATGTAAGCCATGAGAGAGAGAGGGAGAGAGAGAGAGGGTTATTAGACATTATTGTGGCCATTGGTAAGTGAAAAAGAAAGTAGCAACACCTATTCACCCCCTCTAGGTGTTCTTTAGAGTCTAAACCTTGTTTTTCAATTGGTATCAGAGCTTAATCTCGGTCCTTGACCCTAGTCTAGATGGACAAAAGTCAGTCTTTGTCCGTGCCTCCATATTTCGATGGAAGCAATCATGTCTATTGGAAAGTTCGCATGAGAGCTTTTTTAAAATCAATGGATGAACATGTTTGGATTTCTTGTAGTAAAGGATGGAAAATTCCATCTACTAATGATGTTCCCAAAGATTCTAGCACTTGGTCAAAAGAAGAGGTAAGTGAGAGTAATTTCAATAGTAAATGACTACATGCTATATTTATGGTTATTTCTCCTGAAGAATTTAAACGTATTTCTATGTGTGAAATAGCTCATGAAGCTTGGAATATTTTGGAGACAACACATGAAGGTACAGATGCAGTGAAGAGTTCAAAGCTTCAAATGTTGACGACAAGATTCGAAGAAATCCACATGAAGGATGATGAGACATTTGATGAATTTTATGCAAAACTAAATGATATTGTAAATTCATCTTTTATGTTAGGTGAAAGAATTCCAGAAGTCAGAGTTGTGAGAAAAGTCATGAGATCTCTTCCAATCCATGATGGACAACAAGAAAGCAATCATGGATGGTAAGGAAACCTACTGCCTAACTTATTGGTTCTCATCGGAATTGAAGAAAAGCTAACTGTTCGGCTATTTTGATTGTAAATAGTTTTGGAATTTGTAAGTTGGCTGCTATTTCACGAGCAATTTAGGAGTTGATGGTTTCTGAGGGGCCGTATCTGTTGCAAGAAAAAAAAAATCAGAGGGGGAGGAATGTAAGTGTGAGTGGAGTGCCCTAATTTGCAACATGATCTGCAAGTTTATAGGAAACGATGGATATTTGATCAATTTGTTTCTTTTTTCACTATTTTTGGTCGAAAGTGCATACAGCAGTTGCTGATGAAACAGATAGAGGTGAATATGTGTCCATTGTATAGTTTTTGATGTCAGGATGTCCATTATATAACATGAAAGGTTTGGGTTTGATATGTATTTCTGTTGGGTTACTTCTAAGAGTTATAGTATCAGCTCCTGTAATTTCAAGTTTGGCATTCTAAAGGAGTGGAACTCAAAGCAAAGCCATATTGCATCTGTATCTATTACTTCTCAGGTCTTTTCCCTGTCACGTAGAGCCAACTCGCTGTTAGTTTAGTAGATAATTTGCTTCTTCGCACAATCTGTCAATTAATATTTGCTTGACATTTTGACGTAGGGCCATGCAGTGAGGTTTACACCTCAATCAATTGAGATTTAAATGTGTCGTGTCTGTTCTTGTTCATATTAAGAATACTAGTGATAATGGCACAGCTTATGCAACTTGAAAGAAAATACCTGTTGAACAATATACCTAAGCTAGACTAAGGAGGTTGTTGTTTTGTTTTGTCGGCTTCAGTTGATTCGCAGCCAACTATGGAGGAAACTATTCTGGTTGGTGATGACCTGATGATGGGACCACCGTCACCACTCATTCCACCAGAAATTGCCTCTCATGTGCTTGAAGGAGTAGATTTAGTGATGGGATTCTGAAGAATTTATTTTTGTGTTAAGCTTTTCACTTTTATTTATGTGGTTTTTGCTTTGCTAAAACCTTGTTTCTATCATCGTTCTATATCTTCTAAAAAGCTAGCATGGTTTCCTACATAAGACATCGGTATTCCATCATTGTGCCTAGGGGTGAAAACCAGACAAGCAAGTATCCGCATTTTCAAGCTTGGCTTGGAATGCAGGGGCAGGGGCCTGTTTGTACTCAGCTCGAGCTTGATAAATTTATGGGTAGGCCCTGTTTGAGCTTGGGTGAAGGCATCTAACGAGCATCTCGGGCTACTTGCTAGGTTGAACTGAGAGAAGTGTTGACGTGTGTCCTAATCATGCTGGATGAGATGCTAGAAAGTGGAGCTTGAAATTAATGTTCAAAGCCCAGCTATTTGTTAAACCATTTGTTATACTTGTTATATTTTGACTTTTTAGATTTATAATATTTATTATGTTTTCTTCTTTTAGAAGGAGCAATCGAAATGGAGTAACCATATTGTTCACAGAAATGACCTAATTCTCTATGAGTATGTTTTCTTTCTAATTCTATTGTTTTCTTTAACTTGATATCATTACAAATAAGTAAACCAATACGATTGATAATATTAATTATTTCACCATAAGTATAAGAATCATACAAAATAACACCTTCTTCATTGGCTAAATTAATACGAACTTTTTGAGCAAAATAATATGGTAAGCCAGCAATAAGTTTTTCTTTCCAATAGGCTTGATTGCAATCAGTCCGTAATAAAACTTTAGACAAAAATACATCTTTATACCAGCGAAAATCAGCCATAGTTGGACATTTTAAATTTAAAAGAAAATCAGAAGCCCTTTCACGATAAACATCAGGAGAACCAACAAAATTTCTTGTAATAGTGGATGAATTAGCTCCTATCAAGCAGAACTTGAGTACCTTGAGCTCATTTTAATGCCTATTTTTGGTTTTTCTCCTGTCTTAATGCAGTGCTTCACTTAGAAGGTTGATAGTGACAATCTCAGCTATCACAAATGAGTATCTGCCCTCCGGTGCATTGATTTTTCACTCCATGCAATGAATTAACATGGTAGAGCCCATACGTAACAGACATCTCAGACATTTGCGTATCGGCAAAAGCCACAATGGTCATTGGCATTTTCCTTTAAATTACATCCATGCCAAAGTTAATAAGACTTTGGTCGTTGTAGTTAGGCACTGAGAATCTTGCAAAATGTGGTCATCCTGGAGCCTCTCACGAGATTGTAGATGTTGGAAGTTGATTAAGATATCATTTCCGGGCCAGGGTGGGGTGCCTGGATGATTTTCCTGACTGTGAAAACAAAGTGACAGATTGTATATGACATCTGTAATACCTAGTTACAAACCACCTGTCTGCGGGACATCTTTTTTTTCCTTTCTTTTTTTGTTTAATTGCGTCTGCATGACATTTACAGGTTTGGAAGCTTGAATCTTTGATTTTTTCTTTAAGGCAGTTATTTGAAGAGGCCTTTTTTATAAGAGCAATTCTCAACACTGTAATGTAGGCTTGCAAATCAATGATATTGAGCCTTTCTGTCAAGATGAGATTGCTTTGTATCGACAATGCGCTGAAAAAAGAGTGAGACTATGGCTGTTCTGCTTCTTTTATTTCCCATTTCAATTTTAAAAATCGATTCTGGAACTTTACAGCTCGGCATTTCGCACCACAATCTCATGTTGGTTGTTTGTAGGATAAGGAATTAAGACAACGTCTTCAAGATAGTGAATGCAAATTGGGGTTATCAATGCCTATAGATGACGCAAAGGAGAGAGCTGCTCAACTTGAGTCAGAAGTTACATCACTAAACAGGTATTTCAAGAAAATGACAGGTGCTATTGTCCCTTAAGTTTTTTAATGAAGTTGAATCATGTAATCATTTTAGAAGTCACTCATATGTAATTGCTCCTACGTATGTAGGCGCTTGATTCTTGCTAGCGGAATTGAAGGGATGGAAGGATTTCGCCAGAGATGGAGCTTGCATGGTCGCCTCACAGATACCAAGTAATGTTTATCATATACATTCTCATGTTTTCACAGAGCATGCATGAAAGGAATCATTTGTTACAGCTTAATTCTTCTAGTGGAAGCACCACCAACCATCTAGTGGCCAGGTCAGTTGTTTGATTTCTGATTGGGACATTGAGGAAGCCTACCGTGGAAAAGAAAAGGGAAATTGCCTTGGATAAGGTTAGCCATGGTGCCGTGGTGACCATGGTTGTACCAGTGAGTAAGAGGGAGGAAATAAAGGAGATCCCAAATAACATGGTGGAAGTAGTAAAGAAAGATATAACAAATAGGAAGTTGACGAATATGTCTGTGGATGGGGTAGAGAAGACACATGCAGTCTCCCAAAATTAGTCGATAAAGAATTCATGGAAAGCCAAGCTTGCATTGATGTACTTCCCTCTAGACATAAGAATTGATACAGTGCAATTACAAAATTAGCTTTATATTCTCTGCAATTATTTTCTCTGGATTAAATTAGGGTACCAGATAATTAAATTGTCTAAATCCTCAATGCTGCCATACATGCATAGCAATGAATGGGTCAAGGATTATTTCTCTTGCATCTCTTTCTGAGTTGCAAAAGTAAGATTTTTTTTACGTACCTGATGATGTTCCTATTCTGCATTTATGAGTTCGCATCATCTTGTCATTAGCTTTATCGATTCTGTGCTGGAGAAGGTTGGAGTCCCTAAAACATGGCATGGAGAATAGGAAAAAGGAACAGCCTATTGGAGCCTCAACTGCGAAAAGATGGTCTTTTTGGTAAACGTTCCAACAGACAAGTCTTTGAAGTGCAAGTGTAAATTAGTTCTCTTTGAAGGGTAGGACTTAATTTAAAGGGGAATATTTACTTTGCAACCCCATCAATTGGGGGCAATTGGCAAATTAGTGTTCTAACTTTGTTTTTTTTTACCATTGAACTTTCCAATTACCAAACTGTGTTAATGGGCATCCTCTATTAAGATCTAATTGTTTAGAGAGTATCACATCGATTATGTCATTTGATACACTAGTCGTATTAGCTTGCTGCCTTTTTATGGATTATCTACCCTTTTATGGAAGGTTTGACTAAGGTCTTTTTAACCTTCTAGAATATTAATAAATAAGCTAAAAAAATCGCTAGGTCATTATTTCCGCATGCCATTTCGAAAGCCTGCTCCGATCTTTCCATTATTTTTACCGATTTCCTGGAGAAAGTCTCCTAACTATATTTGAAAATGGATTGGTTATCCATAAAGATAAACAAACCTTTCTTCTAGTTCCGCTTCTTGCTCTAAAAAGGCAGAGGTAACCCTGCGGGGTTCACTAAAGACACTGGAAGTGGGCTCGTGCCGCATTTCGACTGACCACTTCAGAGCCAACAAAAAGATAGAAGATTCTTCCCATGCCTATATAAAAGCGGACTGCCCCTAAGAACGTAAGAAGTTGCCTGGTCGAGAAAGAAAAGAGGAGTATCAAAGTCATTCTCAAAAGGGACTCGGTAAGAGTCTGGATCTAATGCATGAAGACGACCTGTAAGAGCAGAATAGCCAACATTGTTGCTGTCTTGTACTACAAACGCACGACCTGACAAGAAGAGTGGCCTCACGGAAAATACACTTTTCATCGAATTTTGTAGTTAAGAATAAAACGTAACACATTGCACTTGGTCCATTTTTTCCCTCAAATTGAAGAGAAATTGAGTTTTTTTTTTATAGGAATTGTCGATTATGCTCTTAAAAAAATTAAATAATATGTTGCATTTAAGGGTATAATCATCATTTCATTTTAAAAATGTGAATTTCAATCCAATTTGATGGAAAAATAAATAAAAAATGGTACAATATGTTAGAGATCGGTAGTTTATGAGTGCAATGTCTTAAACATGATAATTTAAAATGCAAAGTGCAAAACATACCGTAGTACATGGGTAAAAAATATATTTTTTCTAAATATAAATTAAAATTGCAATAGTTATATACCTTGTAAATTAAGCTGTCATTTCAAGTATCCTTCTATAACTGCCAACCTTACCACTCATCTAAAAGAATTCACAGAAGCAGACGTGGAGTCATTGAAGTTCCAGAATCCACGAGGTACACTCCAGGAGAAGTTGAAATTTCTGATGAATAGCTATGTTCAAAAAGATCTGCATCTTACTCCGGAAGTCGGTTAAATCTTCCTTGCATCTAAATGAGCCAGCACATGCGCATTGCTCAGCTAAATGTGCAGCTTTCACCTGTTGGCACCTCAGGCACACCAGATCCTGCAAGTGGTAGAGGCGTTCTCTCTGCCGTACAATTTGAAGGAGAGCATTCTCCATGACCTCACGGTCATAAGGCTGACCACATTGTGGCACAGCACAGCGCCACTCTTGAACCAGCAAACCTGAGTCACGGCATAAGTCCAGGTCTCTGCACTCATTGCAGTAGCTGTCCAGGAAAATGATCAATAACCAGTGATTAGTGAACTTGGAAGAGGTTATGATAGTTGTGGATCTAAAGAGTTAAAAGGGGCAAAAAAAAGAAAGGAAAGATCAACTCATTATTCTTTTGAGCGTATCAAGCAAGGATCAACCGATCAAATATGTATGAGCTTAAATTCGAGTACCAAATATATCTCACATAATTCACATAATCCAGCCATACACATCTCCCCCGTCACGATACATCCTTTGGTTTTCCTACGACTTTAACGGTCCCTTATACATTGGGCATTCGAGTCTCTTTTATAAATGCCTCCCATGATTAATAACTCTAAACTGAACTGTTGAGATGGATTTATGAAAGGGTCATTCAAAGGGTACCATTAACAAATTCGACACTATTTTCCGCTTAAAGGTCTCCTCTAGAAGTACTATGTTGTAATATACACATACTAGTATATGCAGCATATTTTAAATGCATCATAGTGGGCAATGAAATAATAAGCATTTGATTTAGTTGTTGTGCTTATTGTTTCTACAAGTTTGGGTGTTCAGGACTCGCAATATATTGCAAATCGTTTCAAATGACCTTGGTTTCTATCTCCAACTTGTGTTGTGACAAACATCTCACAGAACCATTCACCAATAAATTAACCAATTTAAGGGAAGAAAATAGGAGTTACCAATCATGTTCCAGATCTGGGACACTCGAAGCAGTCCAATATCCATGTCCAATTATGTTAGTTCTAAGTTACACATTAGCACCCATATATTAGCTATGATGTTGTGAGCAATTTGGTCATTTGTACTATCCAAACGAATTGCATGATTTGGAAAACAGATTCGGTCTCCAAAACCAATGCAAACTACAGTCTAGCGCATTTCTATGCCGCCTGTAGTACTACATTGCAATTGTAGAAAATTAGGGGAAAGTCAGTAATTTAATGTATCATCTTACATTAATGTGAGAAATAATATAGTCCAAATGTGTCCAATAAGCAGAGAACCATGTCTTACAACAGAGAGAGAGAGAGAGCCATGTTATCCGAACAAAACGTGATGATTAAATGCTGGAAGAACTCAATAGATTCATCATATAAAGTAACGTATTTGATGTGTTGTTGGATGAAGTATCATGTCTACAACTGCTGTGAGCATCTGGATCTAGTCCCACAGAGCTATGAACTACACGATTATTCTAACCCACTCCTGTATGCTACAATGCATTCATATTGTCTTATCTTCAACATGAGGACTACAACTATTTAGTTAAAGCAAACATCATACTTGGTATGAATTTTAATGCAACCACTTTCAGCATCAAATCATTGAGCCATTTCTGATTTCTATTTTCACACTAAACCTACTTATGGTACGAACTGATTTCACCCAAAAAAAATGTTAGGAACTGAGCCATTAACAGCACTCCTTGTCAAATGCCACCCAGGCTCAACCATTTAGGACTAGAAGGTTGATTTCACATTATAACATATAATTTGAACAGTCGGAGTTGTAAAAGGAAAGGGAAAGAAAAGAAACATTTGGAATGCATTGTTTGCTTTCTTTATGGATATTCCATATACTTGGAATTTACACATTGATTTTGACAATTAACACTGTATTTGAGATCCAGATGACGTTAAATTGTGGACGCCTAGTTATATTTCTACACTAATCAACTTCCATGTCCACTCTCACTAGCCTACTTTTAAAAAGAAAACCAAAAATTTTTTTACAAACTTTGAAGAAGCTCTTACCTGCAAATGACATTTGGCAATATGAAGGATGGGCAAGGATCATGAAACTCAGCTTCTGGAGCAAACTCCCTCACACGCACGTACTTTAACAGATTCTTTCTCATAACCTGTAGCACAGGGGAAAATGACCCAAATATTACTTCAGTGAAAGAGACCCAAATCTCAACCAGCTCAAATTGTCAAAAACAATTGATCATCTGAAGATGGAGCAGTGCAGAAGATTTTTTTTTTTTCTCTTTTCCCAAGCATAAGTGCAAAAGAATATATAGAATATAGTTTTGCAGATAAACAAGGAAAATCTGGAATTTACATGAGAAAAAAAATTCAAACTAGTGTCCAACATCATGCAGGTGTACTGATGCATCATTTTTGTTTTACGCTTCGCATACACGAACTAATGCATTGCCTAAAGCTTTAAGAATAAAAAAGTTATTTTCTTTCACGAATTCAGTGATGGAATTATATATCCAAGTTATATAACTTAAAATGTCAGACAGATGGAAAATGGTCACCGCCACGTGTCATAAAACTAGAAATTTCTAGCTTAGGCATTTGTCAGAATTCCCAGGGTGAGAAGAACCTTGTCAGAACCAGAATTCCAGATAAGATACTGGGGTAATCTATATTGACTTGAAAATTATGTAATGCTGCAATAAGGAAATAAAGAACTAAAATGAATTTGATCGCCGAATATTTTTAAGTCTCCAAATAAGGGAAAACCTCAAGCGAAATGGACAAAAATCAGCAAGGACTAGAAAGACACTTCAGCCATAGATCCTAGGAAGAACTGAAAGAAACAATCAGGAATACATGAAAATAACTAACCGCCTGGCACCACTGAAACTTTTTTCTATATTGCAATTACTCCTAGAAAGTGGAGAGCAGTTTGATGGGGAAACTAATATACTGGAAAGGGCGAAAGAAAAGAAACAGAGAACTCACAAATCACTGGATGAAAGATCTATTTACTAGGCTTCTTAGCAAATGCAAAGATATTTACCGTACTGCACAGGTTTCTGATGTATCATAGTTATATTAGATAGAAATGTTATGTCTGCATATGATCTACACTCAATGCCTGATCAGTAGAACAAGTATTACCAGAACGTCATGTTGAACATTTTGGTCTAGTGCCAGAACAGCACAGACATGCTTAATGAACTCCAGTGCAGCATCCCCTTTGTGGGTTTTATCGGCAAATTGTTGGAGTATAGGCTGGTCATTTTCAGATTTTTTCATATCCTTCATATGAAAAATGGTATCGCGCACAATACCCAGAAGTTTGTCTGTGAAGTAAGAGCTTATCTGCAGAAGAGTAATAGGAATACATAAATCAACCCCTTTTACCTTCAATAAGTCATCCAACCTCCCGCTGTTAGCATTCTTATTCATACCTGCCCTTTAAGATATTCCATCATATGTGATTCTACAGTCTCAGCAGCTGCAACAGTTACTGATGGGGTGCATGAGTTGCCATCCTGCAAAGAGGCTCTTATTGCAGTTTGCTTTTGTGCATAACTCCAGGGAATATGTATAAACTGAGAGACGATAAAAACAAAATGATCCTGCAGGAAGCTCAGAAGATAACCGAAATAGTCAGCACAGGAAGATGAATCCACAGAAAATTACATGATAGCATCACATCATCCACTAGGACTGATGTTACAGTAGAGTGCCTCTTGTTAGCCCACAAACACATCATTGGGAAACTTACCTGAATTTTCTTGGGTAAGTATTCAGCAATATTCCAGCTTGACACGATATCCACTTGAGATTCATCATCTATGATGTCATCAGCCTTGGCCGGAATTCCACCATAGTTATACTATCAAAAATCAAAGAAATTACGAAATTAATAGGAATATAGTTTACGGATGGCCATCATTAAAGTAAACAAAGAAAACGAGTCATTTTAATACCAAAGCACCATTACAGCTTCAATTCACAAAAATCTCAATTCCTAAAGATCTTTCCTTAGTCAGATCTGAACTCAATTTTTCACATCAATTTTGAAGATGTTGTCAATATAATTCAATGCATCATAGATTAAGGTATATCAACAGAGATTGGATATCAATGTGTTCAATGCTACTATAGAACATTTTTTCAGGATTATTAATAAACCTATGTTTGGATGCCTCAACAAAGTTCTATTGAAAATCTTTTTATTAGGAGTAGTGTCGATTTTATTGGGGTTTGTGAAAAAGTGTGGAGAGAGATGATTTGATAAAAAAATTATGAAAAGGTGTTGAAGTTTGTGAAAGAGTGAAAAAAATTTTGGAAATTTTTTGTGCTTGCCAAACATAGGAGTCTCTTGACACTCAAAATACCACAGAGCACTTAAACAAAGTTAACACAAAGTTCAAGATTGTATAGCCTGAATTTTTATGATCTCTGTTGGATAACAGGGACAATTCACTTTTATGTCTTTCGGATTCTCAAAGTTTTTTTTTCTAAAATTTTATGTAACTTTATTTTCCACCTAAAGAAGAGACATGCCTCTATTGATTAAATAACCACAGCATAAAGATCTTCAAGTCTAGAGATAGACGGGCCTGACCCATCCTTCAACTGATTCAGACATCACGGCTTGACTGCATGCTAATATTTAACAAAGGCTCATGCAACATGAAGCATGAAGAGTTGAAAGGCCTATCAAATTTCAAGCTAATATGCGCAGGAAAAAAATGGTTCACTTGTGAAGCTTTACCAATTACAATATCTGTAACCCAAATGCCTCTTAATATGAATACTTTATGAAAAAATTAGTGGTAGGTCCAGAATTATGAATGGTGAAATAGGACGTGAACTCTCCAGTGAGATGGATACTTCTGGAAGATATACAAATACTCAAAAGGAATCCTATTTAGTGCAAAGTTAGTTATATACAAGGACAAAGTGGACAAACCTGATCCATGAAAAGCAGGGAATGCCAGAAGTTCAGTGGCTCAAGCTCAATCCACTCAAATAGGTCTCTACAAGTCAGCAAAGACCAAAAGAAAAGGGTTACAGGATGGAAGACAAATGCAATAAAGCTAATCGAAAAATCTTTGTGGAGACCTACCTAGTTTGCAGGGTTTTAAGCAAGCTATCACAGTAAGCTTTGGCAGCAGAAAGATCAAATTTGCCTGTGTCTATAATAACCTTAGAGAAGTTTGCAAAAATAATTGTAGCACCCAGTTTGCGAAGTTCTGCCAACAATAATGCAAACACCTTTTGCATCACCTGTTGATATTAAGAACAACCACAAGCAGTCATAAATCAATTGATTTGCCCTGCTTTGAGATATTAACTCACGTGTTAAATGAATTGCTGCATCCTACAAGGTGAAACAAGTAGGACAAGGCCACTTAAAAAGCTGTATTCTTCTTTTCTCTCTCTTTTTCTTACATGTACAAGAGAATATCACTCATTATCATCATTTTTTCTCTTTAGTTTTCCACAAAAGAAATATAAGACGGACTAATCAACAAAAAGAAAAAAAAAACAATATGGTGGAGCAACCTTATGGATATGCATGCTACAACATTTTTCTGTGTTTTAGTAGAATCCTCTGTAATCCAACAAGTATTTACCTTGTGAAGAATGCGATGGAGAGCTGGGTCGTGAAGTTTTGATTGGGGGCTGCAATTTAAAAGGGAAAGGAGTAAATATTTGAGCCAAAACCAAGAAGCATATCAATCAAAGTTAAAATATTTCAACCTGCAGAGCCATCGATATAGATGTTGCAATACCGCATCAGCATATATGTTTCTAAATGTGACTGCATCGGCCAGGCACCTTTGGATCAACTGTTTCAGGACACGAAATGCAGGTGCACATGCCGTATCTTCGTCAAAGCCACGATGTGCATCCAGAATATGTGCTCCAGAATTTGTGTCCTGATCATATCCAAACAAAGCACCTCCTTCCATTTCATTCACTTGGTTGCTTTTTAAAAGGCCATTTACGGCCAAGTGATGAATCTTTAGCTCCACACTTATTTTTCTATAGGCACCAGGGTATGTGAGAACAGGTTGATGGACTTCATCAGCAAAACATGTAGCTTCTTCAGTAATGCCTCCTAGATCTGGAACTCCATTATCAGATATCCAAAGTACCTGTTGCTGATCGCGTAGTGCTCTTGAAAAGAAAATATCTGCAGTAAATATGAGCCAGTCTAGTTCAAAATTCCCAACCGGTACATGAGCATATCTTGAAAGAGAGATCCTCTCACTCAACCACTGGGATGATGCTGCACATCGCTGCATCCCAACTTTTGCAGCCACCTGTTGCCACCCAAGAACCTGATAGTGGCTATCACGAGCATTGGAAGGAATGTTCACACATGGAAAATCATCAAGAGCTCGTATACCTGACTTCATTGATTGAGCATTTGGGCTTTCAATAACAGCAATTGTAGGCCCATGATGTTCATGTCTGAGCTCATTTATTGCTCTTTGCAAAATCTTTTCAGCATCCCTAACAGATCCAACATAGTCCAACTTGATAATGACACCATTACTAGGAGGCAGTTCAACAGACACAGCTTGGCAAGCTTCACGGAATTGCTTTTCCAGAAATGATGGTGATAAATCTTTATTCTGATAAGGGTTAACGACCACGAAATATATTGTTCTCGATGCGGGAAAATACCCAATGGAGATAGCTCGTCCTTCGGAGATGCTCTGATACAAGTAAAAGAAAGAGATGGATTGCTCCAGATAAGAGCATTCTGTTGTAGTCTTCATGTGAAGTTCACTCAGACTCCAGCCATCCTGAACATTTCTTTTCTTGGCTGTTTTGTCCGCTTTACAGACGCAACCCATCTGGAGGATAGCATTTAACTCCAATGGCACCTTCGTTTCATAGATCCCCTGATCACAGGATTGCATTCTAATCAAACTGAACATATATATGAGAAACACTTAAGTACAAATTTCAAATCAAGCCGGAAATTGGTAGCGTATGAGTTATTCTCATTCTACCCACAAAACGAGTTCCCGGATTCCAATATTCTCACCCTTAGACTTGGAACTTCTTAAAGCATCATTCACTCTGTCCTCATAAAATTTTGCATTTTCTTTATAGATGCTTAAAAACTATGACAGTAACATCTAAGGATCCATTTAAAAGCTCAGAACAAATGGGTAGAACAATGGAAGAAAAATATATATGGAAGTTTTAAGGTCATGAATACAACTTGATAGTTTAGCAGCATTTGTGAAAGCCTGAAAAATATTGAACAGGTTTAGGCAATAAAATTTACATTTTCAGAGTTCATTTCCAAAGGTGTTTGTGGGATCATTTATCTAAGAGTTCATCCCTTTCCAAATGCATCGCTTTTAAGAATACAAGATGGGAGTCCACATAGTTTAGGATACATTAGGATGCTTGGAAAAATGTTTCAACAAATAAGTTCACTAGCAATTTCAAATGTTTATTCTCAAATTTCAAAACTAAAGAGGATAGACATCCAGCTAATCCCTTAAAACCAGGTGACATATAACCAACTGCAACTTCCACAACTAATCGTGTAAGTCATGAGTTGTACTCAAAAGCCTAGAATTTCCTATCTCACATAATTGTAGCCCTTGGTTTCTCTGCCAGCTGAAAAACAATAAGTGCTATAAAGTTAAAGTTGCTGCAAATACTTCATAAATTGCATTAATCAGGTAATGTTAGTTTGCATCTACAAATAAGAGACCCTAGATTGCGGTAATGCAGCATTAGAAAAATCTAAAATATTGGAGATTTCATAATGTCTTTTCGATTGCTAATTGTAAGCAAAAGTACCATAAAGAAAAAGTTGATGAAACTTGTGACATTTACCATAAATGATAACAGGAAATATAGTACATCATGCACATGGTACACAAACAAGAACCACAAAAGATCTCTTTTATTTCTGACATGAATAATAAATTGGTTACTGTTTGCTGACCTCAACTTCCGGGTCTGCAAGGAGCGCTGCAAGTTTTTTGCTGTATTTTCTAAATTGATCTTCATCGATTACAACCTACAAAGTTCATCAAATACTATGACTCAGACGCCTTGCTTTAAAGAAAAAAGATCAGGAGAAAGGACCACTATAATCACTCTCAAAGCCATGACATAAGACATACCTCATACAAGTTATAGCTATGCCTTCCATGAGGAAGAATCTTGCTGACACGTCTTCCCAGAAACTCTTCAGTCACAGGGGCTTTTGAGTTGAGATAAAATACTCTAGGAACAGTTATAGGAATCTTATGCATAATGCCTTCTACAACAACCCAAGCCAAAATATGGCTGTTCTCTGAACTCGGAATTAGCTGTATGATCTGAACCGCAGAAAGATGACATTAAGCTTTCATATACCACTCATCCAATCCAGGAGCTCATAAGGAATTAAAACTGCATTACCTGCCAGTGACAGCGTGCTAGGGCTACTTCATGCCTCCTGAAATATGAACCCACACCCGATCGTCCCAGAGTATTGTTCTGATTTATCACACCACCCAGCAGGTCAGAAACACCATCACCACCATGTCGAGTCCTGAAACGCTCAATCTTTCAGAGTCCGTCGTTTCAACAAATAGTATACCATTGACATCGTCAGGTGAAATATACTTGAGCTCAGAATAAATGGTGACGTCATGCACCATAGTTGACTTCATAAGATGGTTTACACTTTTTAATTGCCTCATGACAGATTTTTCATATAATTATACCCTGTACACAATATAACAATTTGTTGCCAAACAGAAAATGAAAAAGGGCCCCCAATTTGCATTTTTTTTTTTTTGTCAATCTGATCTTTAGGATCATCCGCAGGGCTTGTGTTCCTTCTAACAACCCCTCAAAGGGCCTTCAGATGGAGAATACATAAGTGCAACCTTTTAGTGAAACATCTATGACCCAAAACTTAAATAGAAATCCTTAATCATTCCTATATCAAAATATAATAATTATAAACTCTTATTCTTTCAATGTTATCATCGGATCTATTTTATACACGAAAACTTGGAATAGAAGGTGTCCTATGCAAATATGTGTATCTGTATGAACCATATCTCAATCTGCATGGAAGATATTCCAACCCATCAAAATGGAGCATACCTTTGCCTCTTCCTTCTCTCCAGAGTATCTTTCCACTTTCTTTTCTTCTGTTCAAGCCATCCTTGATAATCTACACTTCGGTCAATGTTTTCAGAAGTGCAAGCATTTTGTTGCAAGGATGGAGTCTCTTGAAGCACATTTTGTCCATGATCAGTTTGTGGTTCCACACAGCCTACTTGATCATTTGTCGTAACTGAATGCTGAACGCCATTGGCTTCATAGCTACGAACAATTGGTCTAGGCACCTTCACAGAACTGCTGCTTTTGCTACGAAAGTCTTCCAAATCATCAACAATTACACTATTCCTCACACTTTTGCCCTCAACAGCATCACTATTATTTTCTAACAATTTATCCCTGTTTATTGAGCCGAAGATATCAACTAATTTGCGTTGGCGAAACTTGTCCTCCTTCTCCCGAACCTTCTTATGCAGCCAATCAGGATGAACTACCCTAGGGACAGGATTCGCAACCTGTGGAATTCAAATCATTTTACAGAAGGAACACAAAAGTGAAAGGGGGGAAGATAACTTCAACAAAAACAAAGAACGAGCAACAAAACCTTTTGCATTGCTGCAGGAATGGTAATAATCTTCTGAATTGCTGAACTAAGTCGTTGTTTGTAATAAGACCAGTCAATAATTGATCGAATGCCAACATCAGATGAAATTTTGCACCATTTCCGTACATAAAACTTCATTATTTCTGCAAAATGTTGGACGTTACACCTGCTTTCAACAGCAAATAATAGAAAAGAAAATTTTGAAATTCAACAAAACCATTGGCACAACTTTACCAGCATCAGTTTCAAATATTGCAACAGGGACAGCACGCTCGCTTACAGGTGTTCCCTATCACATGGCAATTTAAAATGAGAAGATGTCAATTAAAATGTCCCCACAAAAAAAAAATTGAAAATTGAACATAAACATGCCAAGTGGGTGGGAATAACAGTTTCTGAGATAGCCAAGAGAGACAAAACATGCACAGAAATTGGAATTACTAAGGGAATCCACAAAAAGTAACATCACCAATGAGTAATCCTCCCAACCTTCAGAAAATAGATATTTAGACAAATAACCTTGTTAAAATAATACAATAGATATTACAATTATAAGACTGCAAAAACTCTCCCCATAAGAAGATGCTAAGAAAAGGACGAAAATGCTGAGAAACAAGAAGTCACAGAATAGACAATGACTATCAGATTAATTAGTTATGTTGGAATTTTGAAGGCATCGAAGAATCTCCCTTTGTTACTAGTACGTCCTAGTCTAAGTATGGAAAATCAGAGCAAATCCTTTACTGATTTATCGAGAATTGCTTATACATGAGACGCTTGAGAACTTGGCTTTTGCAGCACTCAACAAAGCTAAGAACCCTTAAATCTAACAGGGAAAACTTTAAATGAAGAAGAAGATTATCGTAAGGATGACAATAAAGAGTGAAATTTTTCATTGAATAAGTTGAAGTACACTTCGATGGTAAGTGAAAGACCATTTAAGATAACAAGATAATGTTTTTACGATGGAGTGAATGATTGATTCATCTTGATGAAGTTATCATTTTTGTACATAGTGCAGAGAGAATCATAGCCCAAGTGGGTCCACCATGGGCTGCAAAAGAGGAACTTCAAGCTGAGAGTTCCAAATGATTTTTACTGGGGTCAGAAACATGGATGGCAATGAGTCCAAAAGGTTTATGAGGCAACTGATGGCTTTGCTACCAAGCTGCCAATGATTTTCTAGGTCTTAAAGAGCACAAAATTGCTCTCAGTATGCTACTTGGAACAAGCAGATCTCGTCTCAGAAGTGAAAAATAGATCAGCAATTCATATTAGGCGAGGACAAAAAAAGGTACAGAATGCCAAATCTACTATCACAGGACAAGCCCAGGTTGACCAAAGGGGACAAATATGCTCAATGACACTGATGAAATTCCTGCCAGTTCTGACATTGATCATGATTAACATACTTAAGAGCCCATGGGCCAATATAATCAATTATTGGAGAATGTACCATGATTACTGCCAGTGAGGATTGTTCAGTTATGCGTTATCAAGCAATATAAACAAATTTTGGGACAATATGTATTCAGCACTAAAATTCTGAGGATTGGTCTGGAATTCTGTTACTTTACTTCCAAAGGTACACTCAACAAAACCCTAGATTCAACCAGAATATTTTGGCTACTTTACTTTTGCCAGTAACAAACTTCTCTCTTTTTTATTTTATTTTGGTTCTTGTATAATATACGGTCCATATTATCATTTCTGAGACATCTTTATGATTGTTCCCTTGATTTCCCATTGTAACAGAAGATAAGAAACTTGATTGGCTAAGCACACACGTGAAACAATCTATAATGCATCAATACTAGAAGTTAATGCAGACAACACACCTTAGGTTCACATGCAACTATATATTGGCAGCGGAGTCCTTTATCTTTAACCATTGTATCTCCAAGAAAATCAGCAAGCCGTCTTGCAGTGGTTACTGCACATGATTTCTGTTGACCATAGTCTGCTAACGATTTGCTCATAGTGCTTGACTCTGATATGTAATCCAGAAGCTCACTGTCCACTATATCCGTTCCTTGATTCTGAGAAGAGAAAAAATGAACGAAAAGAAGGGAAAAAATTAAGCAATTCCAGACTAACACCGAACTAACGGTGCGACTATAGACATCCTTGATTACAGATAAAATAAAAACAAATCAGAATATGATGCAACCCAGAGCTGGACTTTGAACACACCAGTATGTGATGCTAAAACCAATAGATCAGATTGTTTACATACATCAAGAAGATCAAGCCACCGGTTTGCAACAGAAGCTACAGCTGAATAGCATTCCTCCAAGGTGGAACCATGAAGGAACTTGTCGAAGAGCTCAGCCTGCAATGAAGACAGTGCTTTACATATAGAAGAAAACAATCTGGAAAAAGTTGTTGTCAGATTCATCTAGACTGACTAGTAAAACAGACATAGAGTTGGTTGTTTTGTCTTTTCTATCAGTAGGAAATGTTGGTTATATATAGCATAAACAGAAGTCTCTCAAAATACATGACAGTGAAGAAGAAACAAGTCCAAGTGTATAGCAGGTAACACGAGCGGAATATCCAAATCAGAAATTACCTGGAAAACTTTAATCAGCTTCAGCTCACCTCTACGCTTGATCTCAAAACCTTTAAGCTCAGCAAGGGTTCCATCATGATTGAAAACAGCATATCGCTTCTTAATGAGGATTCCTTCTTCCTTGGAAGCAGGAAGAATCATTGCCTACATAGATATTAACCAGATGATTCACAACAAACACAATGAAGAACAGATGAATCATTCATTCCAATAATAACTTCCAAAATTACCTTGTATGGTCCATCCACTTCAAATTCAATTGAGCATTCACTATGAGTTGTATATGTTTTATTCATAGGATCTGTTAGCGTCTGTAAAACATAGTAGTCAGAACTTCAAGTATATACACACAGCCAGCCATATCCAATATACCAGGCATAGGAAGCAAGATACATCAGGATGTAAACAATCTACTGAAGATTCCAAGCTGACCTGGTATTGATCATTTGTATTGTTTCTGGCCACATCAACATTAAGCATTACACATGGATATGAGATTGTCAGCTTTTTCTTCAAGTCTCTGAAGTATATTTTCACATAAGATAGTTGCCATCTTTAGAAACTCAACAATCATATGTTCACAAATCAGAATGAAACATTGGATACCACCATCACTACATGCTAGTGGAATATATACAATGCATATTGCTGACAAGGATTTGACATCTGCTGCAGTTAATGAATACCACTAAATATAAATCATGAAGAACCAGATCGTACTTGGTTTTGAAAGTAAAGTTCTCTGGAAAAGATCCAGGAAGCACACACCAGATTCCATCTGTGTCTAATTCAAGTGGCTTTCCAATTTTTTCAACCAATAAGCGAGCATTCTGAATTATTTTTGCTCCTGTATATGTAACTACTCCAGCCATTTCCATTGAATACCATCTTGCGCCCCTGGAAGTTAATACATCCAATAGTATCATTTGAAAGATAACACAAAAGTCCACTGCTACAGCAGACTCCATAGAATAATGAGTTCAGGCAAATGGAAGTCACCAAACTCACTTGCGCATGACGTATCCATAGAACGAATTAAGAATACACTTATGAGCAAGCTGTAATGAATCATAAAGCACCACCATATCCTGCAATAACAAAACAAAACTGGTCACTAATCATCCTGGGATGACAATATTCCACTTGTTCAACAGGATGAAGAAATTTCTGTACTTGTGCTTCCTGGATTTTTATAGAATTCCCACTAGCCTTTGCTTCTGACAACCTCCCTTTCCAAACCTTGTTAAGTCCTTTGTACTCATACCTTCTATCCCGAAAGCTTGAAGAGAAGCAACAGGAAAGCGTAAGTGAAAGACAAAACAGAAGTACGAAAGTAATTCAGGGATGAGATGACCACAAAGATTCCTCTTGTCAATCAACCTCACATCCACTGAATGATCTTGTTAGTAATTGTCTACACTTAAGAGCATAGGAATGTCCTTTTGACTGTTTAGCATACATAACTCATAACATTAACAAACTTTAATTGCTCACCTACGGACAGTGTCAACATAAAATGGGTTCTCCCGCATGCAGATTCCTGCTTCTCGGAGTTCAGTGACTGGCTTGTCAAGTACCCTTTTGTGTGCCTTGAGACGACAGCAAAATTTAATCCCTTAGGAAATACTTAAGCAAACATCTCTTCTAACACTAGGAAATTTACCTTCTGGCAGTATTTTTTTAGACGCTCTTTTAGCCTCGACTGTTGATCAGTCTTAGGTAGGTCCAGAAAAGATTTTGACAACTGACCATTGGCACCATCAACAAACTCAGACTCAATTTGCTTCTTCAAATGATAATAGTCACTAAAAGTCAGACACAGTCATTAGTCAGTCTTTTTATGGATACACCTATTGAAATATAGAAAGACTAAAAATGCAAATAAAAAACCTCTTCTTTGCCATGAATGTCTCTCCACGCCAAACCCATTCAAGCTTTCGCAGGCAAGTTTTGCCAGGACGGTTGAAATCACATGCAGTGCAGACCTCATCTGTAACTATTGATGGTGGCTGGAATAAAGGAAGCAGAAACCTTAGTTTACATTGCTAGAAAGGTACATCTCGGGAGATGGGGGACAATAACAATTCGAACATGCCAATAGGAAAACAAAAAGGTATATCAGCTAAAACTTGACAGGAAGAGACAATATAACACACTCAATCAGGAAATAACTATCAAAGAAATAAGATATCAAAATCCACCAAAATCGTCCTTAATGAACACATACCATACTATTGCAGGGAAAAGTGGTTGACTGAACACGGAAAATAGGAAAATCATTTGAAGATGTAAAGTAAGCCTGCAGTGTTCAACACTCCTGGGAACGACTTCCAGGTGGAAAAGGATTAGAGGTGGTTGGGATCAGTTTCCAGGTCATAAAATTTGTAGTTGGAGATGGTAGGTGGGTTCATTTTTGGCAGGATCTAAGGTGTGGTAATTGTACTCTGAATGGTCTATTTCCTGAAGTTGTGGGACCACATTGCCTTATATTTGGGAAATTCACAAGGGGAAGTATGCAACTAAAATTCCAAGCTTTGCGTGCACTTGGAAGATTATGAATTCAAATTATTTGCTGCATTCACTGATCTTTATGAACCTTTTTACCTCTAAAACCAACATAGAGTCAGTTGATCACCCATTAGTTCGATGTTTGGTGCAAAGAGAGTGCAGTCATTTGTCTTTTCTCTTTCTAGAGTTATAAGTGTGGAGCCAAGGAATCTGATTCAGTCACTTGTTTGTTGTCAACGGAAGTATGGGTGACGTGGAAGTGAACAAGAGAAAAGGATACTACTCAACTATATCTTTTTTGATGAATACTACTCAACTATATCTTATATGGACAATTTGGAGAGATGGAATAACTAGACACAAGGTCGTTTTGATGGAACTTTGAATTTGATTAAAAATCAACATTCTTGAGATCTTTGTATGATCCGCCTAGTATTACAGGGAACAACCATTTCCATGTCTTTTCTAGAACTTATCGAGCTACTTAGAATGAAATTTTTAGATGCGCGGCAGCAAGTTTACAGTTAACTTGAGCTTTCTCCTTTAATTATGAATATATTCTTCACACTATTAAAAATGCAGAAAACATTGCCTTATAGAATCTGATGCAACACTGTCATATACCTCATACTAAAGTCAAACGCATTGACCCTTGCAAAATTTTATAACTGAATGTCACACGCAAACCAATGCTTAAAACAAAAACAAAGCAAATGTCATTTTCAATTGCTTGAAGCATTTATTATCAAAGTACCTGAAGCCTGTTTGTTAAGATAATGTTTGGATACATTGCAGCTACATCAAGATGATAAATTAGGGGGCACTCTTCACGTATATGTTCATCTCGCAATCTCACAAGCTGCAAATCATGGGAATGAGTAGATGAAAAAAATTCTTCCAGTATATCTCTTTTAAGGTTCAGATAGTAGCATACATTTAGGTGAGCAATTAGATGCAATAATAGAAACTTCAAATCTTAAGCGAAAGATGATAGATTTTGGACATAAATATAGTTTAAAAGAAGTTCGATGAACATCTATTATTTGTAAAGCAAATGCTGAAAACAGAATGCTCAGCACCTTATCCATTATAGCATTCTTCACTTCATCATAATTGGACACAGATTCCAACTCCATCTTGCCCTCTACTCTTATAGCATATTGTAAATCCCGGTCAAGGTTGTTGATCAGTTTCTGAAATCAGAAGTATTTCAGGGTGAATCAAGTATATTAAAGAAGCATATATAGCAAACTAAAATAGTTATTAGGAATCTTAATTGCATAGCATTTGATTAGGTGCAGAAAATCCTTTCTCTAAAAAAAGGGAAGGAGAAAAAAACGCAAATAATTCAGTTAAGCAGCTCCCAGGAAATCTTGTGAAAGAAATGGATCAATCTTGAAGGAAGTTGTTACCATGAAATATTTAGGAAAGAGAAACATAGCATTACGAAAGAGACAACTAATAATATTCCACCCATGAACAGCTGAGCAACACCAAGACTACAAGATGACAAATAGTTTGCACCAAGAAAAGCATAGATAAATTTCTTTGTGGTGGACATCAAAATCTTTCCACTTAGAGGAAATAACCATTAGAAAAGTATTGTATACAGTTTTTTGGACAATTGAGTCACACAAAATAAAACAAATTCACTTAATAGTCACATAAGAAAGTTTATAGACCATACTTATAAAAAAAAAAAAAAGGTTAGACCACAAAACAAACAAAAAGGTACGAGTATATAACCACATTTGATGCCTAAATTAATGAAGGTATCAGTCAATTTTTTCGAAAAACGTGACTCAAAAATATGATAATAGGACAATGCAGAAAATAAAGGAGGAACACTTAACCAAACCAAACTGTTAAATCATGTCAAACAAATGTCTGGTCAACTATACCAGTACATGAAACAGATAAAAAGATTGCAGACCTCATAGGCAGAAGGATCAAGCTTGAAACTAGTAGGAATGTCAGATCTAAAAACCCCACTTTCAAGGCATTCCACATGGCCACCTATATATGTCTCGCTCTCGAGCAGGTGACTATTGTAAAACTTCTCTGGGTCCGACTGGTGTTTGTTAGGGCAGATAACATTAGCTTTGTACGCCTGTAAAGGTAGAAAAGCAACAGGTGAGATTGGAAGAAAACTTAATAGCTTGGTGGTACAGAATCTTTAGAGAAGTGCAAAAGCTTCAGAAAGCATGTGCAAAAGAACTCACCTGAACCATGAGAAGCATTTCACAAAGAGTCCCACTACCTTTGCGTAAAACCTCATCTGGCGACATGGGTATAATAGTAGCAAGAGAGAAAATGAAGGGATGAACGTAGGTCATGTACAGGTAATAAGTTGCAACAGCATCAGAAACAGAATAGGAGGCCATCATCTGTGATTGCATTTATCACAACAAGAAGTAGAAAGTATTAGTAGTGCTCCAAGAGGGTTAAGTCCGAATGGGTGGGGGAGATGAAATAAAAGGGGCAAAAACCAAACAGAAATTTCAACAGAACAGAATCAATACATATACCTAACAGATAATAATCGGCAACAAGGCATATCAAGGGAGTAGTATTTTGATGGTGCTGACTGTCTAGACAAAGAATTATGGTATATGCTATTTCCAAGGCACTGCAACCCTGAAACCAGAACATCAGCTCTTGGGATCAGGGCGTCTGAGGTGTTGGCAGCTAGCAATTTCCACAAAGGAATATGTACATACACACATCCACATGGACATAAATGCATATCTTATCACTACATTGTTGGCTGTTGCACTGTCTTCTTCACGTACATATATTCTTTTTGTTCATGTGTTTAGGATGGCTGCAGCTGGTGAGCTTTCTTCCATTTGTTGGCTTATAAATCAGTAAAAAAAATATTATAAACCAGTAAAAACATGAAATATTACTGAGAAAAAACGGATCCGGGCAAAAGGGATCCACCCCTCTGCCCCTCTCTTCGGTGCCACCCAAGGAGAGCAGGAAAGAGGCGGATCAGCCCCCATTGCCGCACCCTGCCAGTGAGAAGAGATAGACAAGGGGGCAGATCGTCCAGCGCCAGAACCGAGAGAGGAGGGGGCCGGATTCACCCCCTACGCTGCACTGCACAAACAGAAGAAGGCCAAAAGGGTGGGATCCAACCCTATACCTGATCCCTCCAGCAGGGAGAGACGTAGGGAGAAGATTTGCCCCCACCTCGACTAGCCCTAAGAGGAGGCAGGGACGAATCCAGTAATTGACTATTGGGGGGCCAATTAAATAAAAAAATACTTTAGTGGGGCAAAAATGAATAAAACAAAAATAAATGGTCAAAATCCATAAAAAAATGCTTTTTTAGCCAATTTTGGGAGGGATGGGGGCCATGCCCCCCCCCCTTTGACTCCAGAAAGGGTGGCTCTGTTCACTATGACAGACCCCGCAAGTGTTGAAATAAAAGACAACAAGATTATTAAGAGCGAGAGAAAGAAGTGAGAACAAAACGATTTAAGGTGGTTCGGTAATTTTTAGAAACCCAAAATATTTTTAAAAAATTTGACCCATCCAAAATTTGAATCCAAACAAAACGAATTCAAAATTTTGGTCACGGAAATAATAAAAAAAAAACTTCAAAAATATTTCTCTCTCATCATCAAATCATCTCTTTTTTTGATAAGTAAGTCAATCTTATTAAAGAGAAGAAAAACAAAGAACACAACGGAGTCAACAGTACAAGAGATTATACTAAACCCCCCCCCCCAAAAAAAAAGAACCAGAGAAGAGAACCCAAAGAAAAGCCTTGAACCCTCAAGCACAAGAAAAAAACCCCTCCTCCAAAAGATGACAATAGACAACCTCCACCAACGTACGCCCAAAGCCCTAGAAGATTCCCCAACAGTTCAGCACAATGTTCAAGGCATCAAGGAACCAAAGACAATGCTCGACCTTTGTTCTTAGCCTTCCTAGCGATCGAAGAAGACCCTTCATAGTTAACCGAAGAGTATAATCTCTGCAAGTCCCTTAAAATCTTCCCCCCTGATTTTCTAGACTTTGTAGAACTGAGCTGCACCCTATCTCATTCCAACTCGGCAAAGAGATTCCTCAACTCTTCCTCGTGACCGTCACACAACACCTCAACCAAATGTCCAACAGAGGAAACCATGTCTAAGACCCACTCCGGAGATTTCCTCGAGATATCCCGTAGAAACTCACCAGCCCCATTCATTCCAAATGAACAACCCCCCCCCCCCCTCCACCTCCAAACCACCTAAGAGGGCCTCAGAAGAAAGATCAAGAACTGCATGTTCCCTCTCGGCAATGCTATGCTCCTCGACGCGAGGAGAAACTGCCCCATCGTGGACCTCCTCCCTCCATCTGGACTCCACTCTGGAGCTTCCCAACAGCAAGAGCGGCATGCTCTGTCTCCGAAAAGCAGCTTCACGGCATGAAGATCTGCAGTTCTGTGGGGGCCGGGACAACGACAGGCAGAATATCCCTACCACCCTCATCTTCCACACCAACCTCAGCAGAGGGCCCACCTACGTAGTCACTACTTTCCACAGATGTCGCCGTAGAGGGAGCTACCGCTGACGACTAGGGGTGGGCTCCACCAGCCAAGTCTCCAGGCGCTGCGACAGATTTCGTATGACCGGGCAAAGAGGAGACAATGATGGCCTGACTGCCCTGGATACCCAGGGACAAGCCCTGTATCTCTGGCAAGCCAATGCCGTCTAACCCAAACAGCCCGGGAATCCCTGGAGTCCCGGGGTCTAGACCTAGAAGACCAGCACTTTCACTCGAGAACATGCCAGGTCCGTCTAGTAGGGGAAGCCCTAGATTCTCGGGATCTAGACCTGAAAGACCGGCAAATTCACTAGGGGCCCCTGAGACACATCCGCCGAACACTGTCTACACGGGAAGCTCTGGAGACCTGGGGTCCAGACCGGGAAATTCACTCGAGGCACTCGAGCCATTTTCGTCCAAACCTGACTGACCGGGAATCCTGTATGCCCGGTAAGCTCTGGATTTTCGGGGTCTAGACCTGTAAATTCACCCGGGGCACTCGAGCCACATCGAGGGAACCCTGACTTCTCGAGGCCCCCGGAGAAAGATGGGGCCAGAATACCTGGAATGCCCGGGTTAAAGCTAGGGATGACAACCCAGTTAGGGCTGAAAACCGACCCCTCGGCGCTGTTTCCAGCCCCTATCGGCAACCGAACCTAGGGGTTCGGTTGCTGGAAAATGTGGGCGAACAACCAGGCCGGGGGGTGTCAACACCGGTCGGACCGACGACAGTCGGCTTCGGTCGGTCCCAATCCTCTCAATTCAACGAAAACTCAGCCACCACATCACCAAAAACACCAAAACCAGCCACTAACAACCACCAAAAATAGCCACAACTGCCACAACAGTCAACCACCAACAACCAATCACCAAGAGAGAGAGAGAGATTGTAAATCTGGAAAACGACGTTGCACCAAGAGCTGCAGTGGGGCACTGGGGGCGTGTGAGAGAGAGAGAGAGAGAGAAAGGGCCGAGGTGAGAGACAGAGATTACACTGAGAAGGAGAGAGGGGCAAAAGGGTGAGACATGAGCTGCGCGACAGGGGTGGGGAGAATAGCTGCCTGCAGCTGGGGAGACCTGCGACGGGCAAGACCTGTGGCGGGGAGACGACGTCGTCTCCCACCGTAATATATATATATATATAAATAAAAAATATAACGAAATTACATATATGTCATCGGTTCGGTCTTCGGTTCTATCTACCCAAAACCGTGGGCCGAACCAACCCAATCGGTTTTCATAAAAAATGGGCCGACAACCGAACCGGGTTGGTCCAAAACCGACCGGCCCAGTCGGTTTCGGGCCAGTTTTGTCGTCCCGATCGGTTTCGGCCCATTTCTGAACAGGCCTAAACCCCGTTATGACTTGCAGGACCTGGTTGCCCGGCTCCTTCGCTCGGGGCCCCCAACAAAGAGGGGAGCAGAATGCACCAAAGAGGAAGAAATGTGGCAATCACTAAATATCTCAAAAGGACTTGCTATAAATGGTGATCCTTTTATGCTTACATGAAGACATCATGTGATGTTATCCTTATGTCCTAATACAATAGCCCCCACACAAAATGCCAAATCAATTCAGCTACATCAGAACTATTTGCATTAGTCATACCTGGGGTTTTTCCTTTGCAAAGCAAACCATATCCTCAGGGTTCACCTCAACAGGATCATAACCCAACTTTGCTTTAGTAACAGCCTGACATAAGATCAAGGAATGTAAAAACGCATAAGCTTTCTTATCATAAAAACACATCTTACAAAAGGAAAGAACAAGGGTACTCAAAAGCTGAAAAAAATTAGCATTGACAACCTGTCATAGCAATTGAAAGTTTAAGTACCATGTAATTCATCTATTTTCTCCAAGAGCAATATATTATGATTGTAAGGGAAGAACATGGATATACCAAGCAAAGTGTAGTTATTCTAATCTTAATATGCTGATCGAGAAACCAAGCAAACGCGTAACCGTAAGAAACCATGATAATTCTCAAGATCTCATACTCCACCAAAGAGAAGTTCTCAGGGAACAGAGAAGAAGAAAAAGGACTTTTAACAAACGCAATACGCCAATAACAAAAAAATTGAAACCAAATTAACAGCCTGTACCTTTAGGCCTTGGCTTCCTTGAGGGAGATAACTATCACGTTTGACCCAAGCAAAACAATCCAGATGGCAAGCAAATTTAGAACGGCATTCCCCCTGATTTTTGTCACATTGAAATCCTACCTCCTGGAAACCAAAAAAGAGAACCTATGTTCAGACAGTGAGGTAAAGCAGCAATATTGTCATATATCTGCGTGCGCTTAAACCAAGAACTCCCATTAAGAACTAAAATGACAATATCTACAACATCAAACATGTAGCAACTAGAATGATAATGTAAAACTGACGTGAAACCATTCATAACATCAAAGTCCAATGAAAAAGTATATGAAAGTGACATGAGTGCTTCCCACAATTCCTGCCACTGCAAATTTTTATATTTATGAAAAAGGAAAGAAAAAGAAGGGACTTCACAGGATAATGCACTATCCAAGCTACCAACAGAAAGGCAAGATATGTATCTTCGATACGCAGTTCGATGCCCAGACAACAACACATCAGAAAATTAAACATTGGCTAAAGCAGCTCTTATGCAAAGCTACAGTCGAATATAGACACAGTTAGCATAAAACATGTTACAGGCTACACAGTTACAGGTGAAAACATAGGAAAAAAAGTATGGACTTAAGCTCAAGCTTTCAGGGCAAGAATAATTTCTCAAGTGTTTTGTCAAGCCAGGAATTGCCAACAGCAGATCTATGCTTCTTAAATAACAGTATTTACAGCCATTGATCATGTCACTATACTATAACCAAAGAATGTTATCCAGAAAGAAAAGTTATGCACGCAGCTAACAATGTGTGTGTCTTTGCCTTCTCAATAAGTAAAAGAAGCTAAAATTCTAAGTTCGTAATATCATACTGCAACTACAAGAAATAAACAACGCACTTCATTCATTTTAAATCCATGATAGGCTGCTCTGCTTTCCAGGAATGGCCAGTCAAAAAAATCGCCGTTGTATGTGACGTAAATACCAGGCTTCACCTCTCCCATATGGGCAAACCACTGTCTAAGAAGCTCTACCTGCAAGAATGACCATATAACAAAAATTTCCTTCCTTTACATCATCCTAATTGATGTAAAACATATGCATGTATGCATATATGGAAATCCACACGCATGCACAGCACATGCCCACACACAACATTGCTACATATGTGTACGTAAGTGTATATGTGTATCTATGAATCTATTCACATGTTGTATGTATGCAGGCATGTCTGTGTGTTCGTGTGTGTGTGTGTGTTGGTGAATGTAGGTCATTACCTCATTTTTCACATTTTTAACTTTAAAACACCCTTCAAATTCTGGCTTTGGAGTGTACTCCAAGTCCTCTATATCATCTCCAACGCACTAAATTATACACAAAAATGGTATAGGTATTAGTAATTGACCAATGAAGAAATAGGCACCTATAAATACATGCAACAAAACCACAACTATGTATGGGGCAACAGGCAATATCAATAAGAAGGCTCAGATACAGAACCAATGAATAATCTTTGAGCCCAACGTGTCATCAGTGAAGCAAATCCAGTCTTCAAGCGCATGAGGAGAATAAATAATAGGAGTAATTAATGCCCGAAAGGAAAGTGCAATAACCATATACTCGGCCTAATTGTTATCTATTGTCAACTTTGTTAATAAAACATAAATGTAGCACAAGATGAAAATTAACAAAAAGAGAAAACTTCTGCTCGACTAAAAGAGGAATCATATATACATTTAAAACTGATAAATGACAGTCAGTCTGAGAACAGAGCAAAATGAAGTTTGAGTATATAAGCCAAAAAAACATTGCATTAAATGCACCAATAATGATGTATGCAACTCCTACATCCAGACGTCTGCCACAGACAAAGGAATCACAGAATCTTGTTCTAGCACAAGGTCAGACCCATCATGCCCACCTCTCTGTTAATAATCAGGTACCCTTGTCCATCAACCATGTATGAGATCATCATTATTTGATCATATTCAGCATCAGGAAATTTCAAAGGAAGCTTTGTGGTCTCAATATCAAATGCACAAACACGCACTTCAGCACGTTGCAAGAGATCTGTTCTCTTCTCCAGCATAAGACCAGCACTGGATACACTAACATCGTACCACTGCCCACATCGTACATCTAAGTCACATGAAGCTCTCATGTCAGAAAAGGACAGGTAAATAAAATGTAGTTTCCTACTCGATACAATCTTAGTGAATGTCCAAACAGAAAGAAAGAAAATAGTATAACCATTGTCGATGGCAAATCGAACATGATAAGGAACATCATACTCGCGGAGATCAACAATAGAATCTAGAAAATCTTGAAGTCTTTGTTCTCTGCAAATCAAGCACCAATATGATTTTGGGATCAGCAAATAGATGCTACTTTTGAGAAGGGGCACAAGGTCAGTACTACAAGTGGAACAGTACAAGGAAAAACACGAAATTTTTCCAATCAAAAAGAAACTAACGCAGATGATTTGCAGAATAATGGCAGGACCACTGAAAATAGAACCTAAATATGGAGAATAGAGCCTTACCTTTTCCCTGTTATTATGGACTCATATGCTTCTGCAGCATCAAATTTTGCTCGGTTTCTCTCAACAACATGCAATAGGTCACTCTTCACATTCATTAATTGTTGAACAGTGTCAAAAGATAGCTTTAAATAAGGTTTGTGCAAGCCCGACAAATGGTTTTTCTGTTCAGAAGCATACAAAGACATCAGAATTCATTTTCAGAGAGGAATTATACAAACAAATTCCAGCAACTCCAGGACGAGTAATCACATTAACGTGCAAGGAATGTGATGATTGAATGACTAGTAAAGAATAGAGCAGAATAGATAACTATATGCCCTAACTGTAGTTTGATCTACCATTTTTTGCAACCTATGGTGCTTTAAGCATGAACCATGCAAAGGAAACATACCGAAAAAATGGGAATCCGTAAGCTCATGGAAATGCCTCAATTGCACAAACTACATGAGTATGATAATGGTCAGTGTAGCAACACCCAAATGTAAATTTTTTCCGTCAATAGCAGCTGGATCAGTCCCCATAGTTCTGCAGTGAGAATAGCAATGCACCAGGGTATGACAAAAGCAAATTTGTGTCAGAAAACTATTACATCCATGCCACGCCATCAAGGACAAGTGGCAAGGTAAGAGACCTTTCATTCTTTCCTTTCTTTGTCTCCAATTTCACACCAGGGGCAAGTGGCAAGGTAAGAGACATTTCATTATTTCCTTTCTTTGTCTCCAACTTCAAGGTAAGTAAGTTGTTCTTATTTTAGTGGGCCAGGTAAGAAGCCTTCTTTCCTTTTTTTATTTTTTCAATTTGAAGGTAAGTTAATCAAACCTATTCTACAATTGGAAAACTTTGACTCTCAGCAATCATGTGAAATCCCATTCAACATTGGGAACTATCAGCAAAAAGAACTTAACAGCATTGCCTTTTTTTATAAGTTAAAACTTTATTAAAAAAAAAAAAAAAAAGGGTTGACAGTACAAAATACTTACTGAGAACCTAAACCATACAAGCTAAGAAACTGATAAAACCAGGTCTATTCCATTACAAGACAGTTCTACAACAGGTGGTGCCTCTCCAACAAGAATAAGACAATTTCCTCTTTAGTAGGCCTTAAACACTGCCAATATCCTTTCTGTTCGTACCCTCCCCAGTTTCTATCGTTAGCCAATTTCACTTACCTATCAGAATAACAAAGAAGTACTACTCTCCTCAAGTTCCTCATGATTACAGAGTATGGGTTCATTTGGTTTTGATTATCAAGGACAGTTTCCTATGCTTGAGAATTTCTAGAGAACCAAAAAAGAAAAGACTTTCACACACCATGTTTTGAAAAAGAGCCTCACATTTTACCTAATTAAGAGAAAAAAAAAACTAAAATCCACCCCTTTGCCCCTTCTTATATGGGAAAGGTGAGAATCTGCCTCCTCCAACATGCGGGGTGGAGATTCCCACCGTGTGGCCTTGCAGTGGGATGGAGAACTCCACAACCCAAGCAAATCTCCTTCACCTGGCAGGGTGGTGGACCTTTTTTTCTTTTTCCTATCTTCCGGATTTTGGCCCTTTCATTTTCTTTGCTAAGGTGCAAAAATAGATGTCTGAGTGCTACATTAGCAAAAACAGCAAACACATTTCAAGACCTCTTTCCAAGCATAGCCATACAACTTTGAATAGAGCTTCATTTGTCTGGCCCTATGACTACACAATCGCATTATATCCTCTTCATGAAAGCTCCACTACATATGAACCTCCAATAAACTAAAAGAATATTTACTTTTGCCAAACGATTACCATTTTCCTCTTGAAGAATCTGAGTTAAAAGCTTTTGATGGCTATGATAACTCTATCTATTAAACAACATGCTATTATCAGCATTTTCTTAGTTTCTTAGCTTGTATGGTTTAGGGGTCTCAATATAGTTCTTTTTACTGTTCCCCTTCTCCTTCTCTTTCACTTTTTTAATAAAATTTGCCTTACTTATAAAATAAAATAAATAAATAAATCTATTAAACAACTTACTGCTACAATTTTAATCCCCCAACATCATAATCTTGTTTATGACATGTCAAACTCAATATAGACATAGACATTACAATCTACGAATTCAGTAAGCAGTCCCCTTTTCAAAGAATTCTATGCAATCCACACCATAGAGTCAATAAATACTGCTTCAGCATGCATCAATGTCTATAAGTGACAAAAGAAGCATGGAATATAACCAATTTCTTTGTTCACTCTAATATCTACCCACCATCCTACCATAACTTTAAACTTCCATTTATTGATTTTTGTCTCCAAGTAACTAATTCTAAAAGGCTTAGGAATAATATATCTACTCAGAAGCTAGTATAACTAATTCAATAAGATAATTACACTTGACTCGACAGTTGCAGCGTAGCTTTGGCTTTGCCCAAACAACAGAGCTTCTAAGATTTTTAAGGGAATCGCTGGAATCAGTCTCTCCCAACCCCATGCTAAACAACTCTATTTCTTAGCAGACCCCAAAAGTTATGAGATAAGACCAAAAAGTGGATAGTCATTAGAAAATCAACAGGTTAAGAGAGCAAGAAAGTAACACAAGTATAGGAAATTTCTAAGACTTCTAAGGATGGGAATAGTTATGAGGCTAGTTATGCAAAAAACCATTGTTGCTTACAAGATCAAGGTCTTCTTTCCCCATGATTTGAATATCAGCAATTTGTCTTTCATAGCGACGTCTCAAATATGCTTCAACATCTACTTCCATTTTATCCTGGAATATTTATCTCGCCAATGTAAATGCCGTCATGGAAACTAATCACCAATATTAGCTTTACATTTATTGTGTACAAACCTTTGTGGCTATATAGAAATAAGGTCGGAACTTGTATTTTGACTTGAAAGTAGAACCATCCTACAATTAAACATGAAAGAGTTATAATTTAACCAAGTCGATTAACAATCATATAAAGATACCAAGAACGTTTTGTTTTATATGACTTTACTTGAAAAGGTCACCTGTGAAACAAAATAAAGATCAACGCAGCTTAAGACTTGCTGGGAATCTTGATCCTCCCATGATGACTGCAAAAATACAACAAAAGGCATCCATAATTTGCACGTTGAAAAATTTAAAGGCACTTGAAGTCAAAGTTTACTCCCTTTGACTTGCTAAGAGAATTAGGGCATAGCTTACAAAATTTTCAGCTTTGTGAATCTCATACTATAAGATCTCAATTTGCACTCAGGTGAGCAGAGCTACAGAAGTTTTGGGGTTCAAAATGAAACTACATTCCAATATAAGTTGTAAGGGTGAAAATTCTTATTTGGAAGATTGATTGGGATCTTTTGCTACACAAGTACTGTTGATAATGTATGTCATGACTGTTTTGGTTCCTTGTTACATATTTGGGCTCTGCAGCCCCTAGGATACCGATAATTTGGCAACTTTAACAAAAAGTTGAGACGCTGGTGCTGGTGAAGGTAACGGTGAAACTTATATACTCCTACGAAACGCAAACGCTCAGTTTTCAATTTCATCTGTTCTCGTTCAGTTTCGCATAAACAAACGGATCATAAAGGGGAAATAGATAATCCCATAAACATTATGATGCAGAAAGAAAACTACAACACACCTACATGGAAGTGCAAGTGGAGGTGACGTTAATGATTTTAAATTGACTTACCGGAGTGAATGTGAGCAACCATCCGAGCCGCCGGTCACCTTCTGAGAAAAGATCGAACCCTAGCTTCGACTCGATATCCTCCTCTGCACTGCGTATTAGCTTAATCTGCTTCTTTGAGCTCCACAGGTCCCGGCGTTCCCGCCTTCGCCCTTCGCCACTCATTTTGTCTGTTTGAAAAACCCTTAGTCAGTGAAGGAGAATTTGGAAATCCTTCTGAAGTTGTTATCTGAGAGTGAAAAATTGTGATCTGAAACTTTCCCAAGCTTTATTTTCTCTCAGAAAATTTGTTTAACGGTATTGGGAATGTTTTTTAGGGGAAAAGTCACTTTGAGCCTTTGAAGTTGTACACAAATGTTAAAGAGGACCTCAAACTATCAATCTTGACACATTGAGCCCACGAACTACCAAATTTTATCAAATTGCACCCTGAACTAAAATCTGACTGTCAAAAGCATGCCGCGTGGCTCAAATCTGATGACTTTGACCGCCAGATTTTAGTTTGGGGCGCGATTTGATAAACTTTGGTAGTTCGTGGGCTTCATGTGTCAAGATTGGTAGTTTGGGACCCTCTTTGACATTTGTGTGCAACATCGAGGACTCAAAGTGACTTTACCCTTTTTATTTTAGGGTAAATTTATTTTAGATCCTTGGCCATGTTTGGGATCGGGTTGGAGCTTGAAATTGATATTGAGATTGAGTTTTAAAATTCAAATTTTAAATTTTCAACTCTTGATTCCAAACTTTGTTTAGCAGCAAATTTTAGATTCATTTAAATTAATTTTACTCGATATTATTATTATTATTTAATTATCGTGATATTTAAAAAATAATAATACAAAAATCTATCAAAATATTTAGAAAATTATAAAACATCTAGAAAAACGTTTACGAAATAAAAAAACAGTAGTTTTCGAAATTTAATAAAATAAAATAAAAAGTAAAAATTAATTTAGAAAAAATATGAATTTCTTTTACAAAAATATAAAATAACTTACATACATTAAAAATTACAAAAGATTAAAACTAAAATTTAGGCGGCTCCACCTGCATAGCTCACGTGGGGTTAGGGGTGAATAGCGGACATGTCGGAAGCAGAATTCATCATTTCAACATCCGGTCCGCTAACTAGTGGATGGCTAAAATCGATTCCGCTTCCGCTTCCGACTCTTAGCAAACTTAGCGGAAGCGGACTTAATGGAAGCAGATAGCAGAATTTTGATAATGTTTGTCATATTTTTTGGCCCATTTAAGCATTTTTTACAAAAAATAAAATAAAGATCTTATTCATTCATCACAATTCAGAAATAATATATCATAACAATTAGTATTGCCAAGCAGTAGAAGTAGGTAGGAAGTATGATTTTATAGACAATTGTGTCCGCCATTCATGAAAATCACATTCAAACTTGAAAGTCCACAAGAGACAGCTCAAGGGAAAAAATAAAAAGAAAAAAAGACTGCAGTAGCTCCGTATCTACCACTTCAGATAAAAGAATTAACAAATCAACACAAACCAACATTTGTAGAAAAAGAAATGCCCGAGAGCACAGGAATCTAACAACTAGAAGAGAAATAATCAAATTTATCCAGGAAATGAACTATATCAAGTACGCTAAAAGATTAAGATACAGGATTAAAACACAAACCAACTTGATTTTCCTTCATAACAACCTCTACATCCATGAATCAGTACCAGAGGATGGAAGTCAGAGCACTCATTCTTGATATTTTAACAAAATAAATCCAATCCTATATAATCCATCCAAAACGAAAACACAATACACAACCAGAGCACTAAAGAGAAACACCGGAACTCCTTTAGTCATACCGCAAACAAACTACAAAGCAGTTGGTACAAAGTAACAGGTATTAGGGTCGGGGAACGAAAGAAACTACATGCTTTGACTATCACCAGATCAAAAAGCGATTAGGATAAAGTTGAGACTCTCTTCTCTATTCATGAATATCAATAGAACGGTTCTTTAGGGCCTACAAAGGTCCTGGTAGGCAAATATCATAACAGATGCTTATACGAGTAATTAAATTCCACTGATTCAACCGCAGCTGGACACGTCAACATTTATTCTTTTCCCGCAGGAGTAATGAAAAACTACAAACTCAGTGACCGTCATCGCAGATAAACCAAATACTAACGGAAATATGCCGTAAAACAATTGAAGCGTCTCCATCCGTAAATCCAAAACATGTAAAGGCACGACTAGGAGATCAGAAACTTAACTTTTTGGATTGAACTAATTTACCAGAGTTTTTTTGTACAAAAGTTTTAGACGCTACGAAGTGAACCCACCACGCAATAAACAGTTAAACACCACACATTCAAATACACGAGCTTATACAAAGACTTCCTGGGAAAACAAAACTCGCCGGCCAGTGGTTTCAGATAATCGACTTTCAATAAAACTTACTCGAATGAACTTGATCGAAGCTTATCCCAAACTGTAGAACGATCAGAGGCCGCTCAAACCTTATCCCAGTGGAGCGGCTTCAATTTTGCTAATGGAGCTCCATCTTTGCCCACTGGAGTAAATTGAAGCGCCTGAGATGGTGGAGGAGGTGGGCATTTGGCAGAGCTATTAAATTGAAGCGCCTGTGAGGCCGCCTGAGAGTGAGGGCTGAGGGAGAATCGCGAAGGAGAGGGGAACTTAGCTGTGATGGAAAGGACGCTAAACCTTGCGAGAGTAGCTAAGTCACTTTAGGGCTTTTGGAATCAAATACTCTGGGATGACGTTCTATTTTAAATAAATGTCGTTTTACTATTTAATTTAATAAAATAAAAATAACCGAAACTGGTTTTCTATTAAATTAATGGAAAATTCTACTTCCAGTTTCTTTCGGAAAAACTCCAAATCCACCACCGGTTCCGATTCTTAAAAGTTACGGACCTCAACTTCTCGGAATTAGAGTTGGAGTTACGCCAAAGGCCGGACCGGACTTACATCCCTACATAGGGTGACTAAATTTTTATTTTTAAATGTTTTCCAGATATTTAATATATTTTTAAAAATACTTTGGTAGTTTTTTATTTTGTTCTCTAGATTTTAAAGTTATTTTTAGTATTCATTTAAATACTTTTAAGTTATATTTTGAGTTTTTTATACTTTTTCTTATTTTTATAACTTATTTTATTTATTATTTTTTAAACACGTAGGACTAAATAATAATAATATTGTTAAATAAAACTAATTCAAATGAATACAAAACTCAAACGACATTTAGAGTCAATAGCTAAAAATTTGAAATTTGAAATTTGAAACTCAATTTCAATCTCAATCGCAATCACAATCTCAAACTCGATCCCAAACAAGGCGGGTTTTACCGATTGTATTTTTTACCCAATTGGTCCATGTAGTTTCGGTTCATGTAATTTCAACTTAAAATTTTGGAGGTTGTTCGGTATACAAAAATCCTCAGAATTTTTTTGAATTCTCAGAATACAAAATATTCTACAACCAAACATCATTTTTAACACTACATATAAATAACTAAAACACGCATACCAATAAAGTTAACATAACCTAAAAATTCTCAAAATACACTCAGACCGAACAGTCTCTTGGTCTCCATGGTCACTAAATCGATGCACAGTAATCCCTACATCCACCCTGCCTTAAAAGGTTAAGGGAATAAAGTATTCAATTTTTTAACCAGTGAACAATCCTGACATAGCCAATCTGTATACGTAGAATGTCAACTCACCCAATATAAAATAAAAATACCCCATTAAAAAATATTTCAATGCCCTAAAACCATTTTGCCTCAAATCACCTCTCCTCTCCTCTCCTTTCACCTCCAACTTCTAGTTCGCACTTTCCCCCATCTGAAACTTTCTTCCCTGAAACTTCCTCCTTGACTGCTCTCACTTAGCACTCTTTTTTCTTTTTTTCTTTTTTTTCTAGGCACTCTCACTTAGCTTTGGCTTAGCTCTCTTTTTCTTTTTCTTTCTAAGGCACTCTCACTTAGCTCTCATTTTTGCATGATATGATATTTTGCTCATTTCCAACAACTCCATCAAACTTTTCTTCACATATTCAACAGGGTATGGCCCATAGAGGAGGCCACGGGATTTGACTATTTAAAATTTTAACAAAATAATATTTTTATCAACTACACTTTAGAGCATTCCTAGCAGAATCTTTAAATTTGGCTCTTTACTTTAACCAAAAAGTACACTTCTCTATTTTAACTACCAACTTTTTTAAAACACACCCAACAGCTTCTCTATTTTAACCATCTACTTTTACTATTCTATTAAAATATTATTTTTTAAAGATTTCTTTATTTTTTTTCTCTTAATTTATATTTTTTAATATTCTTTTTAGTGCAACGGATATATTTTTGAATATTTGTCTTATCCTAAAAATGTCGGATTTTTTAAATTTTGTCTTTTCCTAAATTTTTTAAATTTGTCTTATCCCAACGGTCATATTTTTGAATACTTGTCTTATTCCAACGGTCATATTTTTAAAATTTTGTCTTATTCTAACGGTCATATTTTTTTAAAAAAAAATGTCTTTATGCTTTCAATATAAATAAGACCATTTATATTTTAAAATAATGTCTTTATGCTTTCAATATAAATAAGACCAGTTATATTTATGTCTTTATGCTTTCAAAAAAATTTCTTTATACTTGTGTTTATGCCACTGCAACCCCAGATACCTTATACGTCCAAGTGAGCAAAAATAAAATAAAAAAAACACCCAAGTACCAGCAAAGAAGTCGTTTTACAAAAGATACCTTGTAAAAAACAACCAACGTGAAGCAGTACACAACCAACGTGAGTTGAGCTGGGAGGAAGAAAAGAAAAAAGAAAGAGGGTGAGAACCGGAAGGAAGAAAAGAAAAAAAAAGAGAGAGAACGTGTTGAGGAGAGCCACAACTCACGGCAAGCATCAAGGGAAAAACGTATGGCAGAAATCACGTAATCCTTCCAAAATGAAAAAGTCAGAATATCTTCTATATATGTATAGGAGCGTGTAGATTGATAACGTTTGATATTGCATTTATTTCTTTGTCCCTCAAACACTTGTATAAATAAGACCGTAGCAAGCTTGTAAACGATCATCAGAAATAGAACATTCATTTCTTCATATTTTCTCTCTTCTTTCTCCATTTCTCCTATCAGATTTTATCATGGTATCAGAGCATGGGAATTATATTTGAGGAATTTTTTTCTTGCTGGTTTCGTTCTCTGTTTTGAGCATCCCAAAACAGAGTCTCATTTTTTTCGTTTATTTCGAATTTCTCTCTCAGCGTGATTGTTACACGCTGAAGTGGGACTTCGATTTCACCTACATCCGTTATCTGTTGGAGATCTCATCTGCAGCTACACCTTGTCCTCACTCGGTTTGAGTAATTTTGTCCTCACACCGTTTGGGAATTGGTTCTGTTTTCGGTGAAGAATTTCTTCACACGGCTGGGGGCACACAACTCTTCTTCGGGCGTTACCTCACTTCCAGCCTTTACACTCCTTTTTCTTCTTGATTTTCGTTTGGGCCACTTACACATAGAACCGCACCAGTCCAGCTATACAGGCCGGCCCTGCTGCAACCCAATCTTCACACGGCTGGGGGCACACAACTCTTCTTCGGGCGTTGATTTTCGTTTGGGCCACTTACACATAGAACCGCACCAGTCCAGCTATACAGGCCGGTCTTGCTACAACCCAAGCCCAGCTCCAATCCAGGTCCAGCGGAGAGACACGCCCGCGCCCAGTTCCAATCCGCCCCGGTCCGATTCAAGTGTGAATCCGACCCGGTCCGCTGACCCGCGCACCGGTCCGCTGACCCGAGCTCCGGTCCACTGCCTCGCCCCGGTCCAGTTGACCCGACCCGGTCCGAATTTCAAAAAAAAAAAAAAAAGAGGTTTCAATTTTCCTCATGGCTGACAAGGAAGAGAAGTATGACAATCCCACTCACCACTTGTACCTTCATCCCTCGGACAATCCTGGTATGATCTTGGTCTCCACTCATCTCACAGAAGACAATTATGCCTCCTGGAGCCAAGCAATGCTTCTCGCGCTCGAAGCCAAGAATAAACTTGGTTTCATCGACGGTACCGTTTCTCCACCGACGTCCAGCACTTTCGCTGAAGCTCGACAATGGAAACGCTGCAACGTCATGGTAATATCCTGGCTCCTCAATTCAATTTCTAAAGAAATATCTTCTAGTGTTATATATTGCAAATCCGCTTCTGCTATTTGGACCGATTTAAAAGATCGGTATTCTCAAGTCAATGGCCCGCGCCTCTACAAACTCAAACAAGATATCAGTAATCTTGTTCAAGGCTCTCTCTCCGTCACGGGATACTTTGCAAAGCTGAAGGGCCTATGGGATGAGTTAGCCGAAATCCAATCTCTGCACATTTGCACATGTCGTACCTGCATTTGTGGTGCTCGAAAGGCGAATCTAGCTCAGCGAGAAGCCGACAATGTCTTGACCTTTCTTATGGGGCTCAACGAGTCATATGCTGCAACCCGTGGGCAAATCTTATTGATGGATCCACTTCCGAATGTGAGTCGCACTTATGCCTTGGTTCTACAAGAAGAGCGACATCGAAGTGTCTCAACTCCATCAGTCATTGAGGGTGTTGCATTAGCTGCTACCAACCATCCACCATGGAAAGATGGTCGAGGCGGTCCATCCAAGAAGTCCCTCAAATGCACTCACTGTGGAAAAGACGGTCATACCATTGACCGCTGCTACCGCATTCATGGCTTCCCTCCAGGTCCACGCAATTCCAAGCCTGGTTCAGGTCCCAAGCATAGTGCCCACCAAGTTTCTTCCACCACTAGCAGCCTTCCTTTCACCCTTGAACAGTGCCAGCAGCTTTTGGCCATTCTCAACAACTCAGCACCCCCTCAGGCTATGGCACACCAAGTAGGTAGTGTCGAATCCTCCTTGGCAGGTACGTCTAATATCGATCCTTTGTGGATTCTGGATAGTGGCGCAACCGATGATATGGTTTGCACACCCACTATTTTGACCCGCTCATTTCCAGTTCATGGTCGGACGGTACAATTGTCGGATGGCTCTCATGCCACTGTTACCCATCTTGGATCAGTTCGCTTCTCTTCTACTCTCACTTTAGACAATGTCCTTTGTGTCCCGACCTTTCATTTCAACCTCATTTCTGTTCGTAAGTTATGCAAAACCCATCATTGTCTCATTACTTTCTCTTCTGATTTTTGTTTTATTCAGGACCAACGCTTGATGAAGATGATTGGGATGGGAACTGAGCGGGACGACCTCTACCACTTTGCCAGCACCAGGAACTCTTGTTGTCAGGTGGCCACCTCCATGCCTACTTCCCACATTTGGCACCAACGTTTAGGTCATCTATCAAATAAAACTTTGTCTTTACTTTCTAATAAAGTCCCAGAAATTTGTAGTTCCAATTTGGCACCTTGTTTAATTTGCCCATTGGCTAAACAGACTCGTGCTCCTTTTCCAACTAGTTCAATTTCTTCCCTTAAACCTTTTGACTTATTGCATGTCGATATTTGGGGGGGTCATCGCACTTCTTCTACTACTGGTGCACACTACTTCCTCACCATAGTAGATGATTTTACCCGTAGTACTTGGGTTTACTTAATGTCTCATAAATCCGATGCTCGTTCTCTTTTGCAATCTTTCATTTACCTTATTGAAAATCAATTCTCCACCACCATCAAAATCATACGCAGTGATAATGGTCCTGAGTTCCACATGCCCACATTTTATGTACCCAAAGGTATTGTTCACCAAACCAGTTGCGTCTCCACTCCTCAACAAAACGGAGTGGTTGAACGCAAACACCGCCACCTTCTCAATGTTGCCCGAACCTTACTCTTCCAAGCTCATCTGCCCAAACACTTCTGGGGGGATGCCATTTTCACTGCTACCTATCTCATTAACAGAACCCCTTCTCCAGTTTTGGGTGGTATTTCCCCTTATGAAAGATTGTATGGTGTCAAACTTTCCTACAATCACTTGAGAGTGTTTGGATGCTTATGCTTCGCTTCCACTCACTCCCAAAACCCCTCTAAATTCGACCCGCGGGCTAGTCAATGTGTTTTTCTCGGTTATCCATATGGCAAAAAGGGCTACCGGCTCTATAATCTTGCCACACATACAGTCTTTGTTTCCCGGGATGTCATCTTTCATGAAGATATTTTTCCTTTTGCCTCTTTCACAGCTGACCCTACAGAACATGTCCTACCTTGTCCTGTATCCCCTATTGATCACATCATCGATGACCCAACTCCCACATCCTCACCATTGCCGCCTCCTTCTCCAGCACCCAGACGCTCTAGTCGACCCACGCAATCACCGACATACTTGCAAGACTTTTATGTGGAACAGGCTCTACCATCACGACCCGCTCAATCATCTGACTCTGCGCTGGTCCGTTCGTCAGGTACTCCCTATTCCCTTACTAATTTTCTCTCTTATTCCCGTTTATCTCCATCTCATCGTGCCTTCACCACAGCCCTCTCCCTTGCCAAAGAACCACAGTCTTTCTTGCAGGCCATGGCTGATTCAAATTGGCGTACCGCTATGCGTGTTGAGATTGATGCTCTTGAGCTCAACAATACCTGGACCCTTACTCATCTCCCTCCTGGTAAGAAACCCATTGGATGCAAATGGGTTTATAAGATCAAATATCATCCTGATGGATCCATTGAGCGGTACAAAGCTCGCCTCGTTGCTAAGGGTTACAGTCAACAAGAAGGTATTGACTATACCGAGACTTTTGCTCCTGTTGCCAAAATGACCACTGTTCGCACCATTTTGGCTATCGCTTCTGCTCGCCATTGGCATTTACACCAGCTTGATGTCAACAATGCTTTCTTATATGGAGATCTGGATGAGGAAGTATATATGCAGCTTCCCCCGGGATTCGGCCGAAAGGGGGAGACTAGAGTATGCAAACTTATTAAGTCTCTCTATGGACTTAAACAGGCCTCACGCCAATGGTATGTCAAACTCTCATCCACCCTCATTGATGCAGGATATACACAATCTAAGGCAGATTACTCATTATTCGTCCGATCCCATAAAGAGCATTTTACTGCCATTTTAGTCTATGTGGATGACATTATTGTTACAGGCAATAGTTTGGAACAGATCAATGGAGTCAAGAAATTTCTCAGTGACCATTTCAAGCTAAAGGATTTGGGAATTCTCAAATACTTTCCGGGAATCGAAGTGGCTCGTTCGACCAAAGGAATATTTTTGTCTCAGATGAAGTATGCACTTGAGATACTAGAGGATACTGGCTTCCTTGGAGCTAAGCCTAGCAACTTCCCCATGGAGCAAAATCTTGCACTTAGCGAGAGTGAAGGTGAACTTATTGCAGACCCATCATCATACAGGCGGCTTGTTGGAAGACTAATTTATCTAGCTATCACAAGACCAAATTTAGCCTATTCAGTGCATGTGCTCAGTCAGTTTATGGACAAGCCACACATTCCACACTTGGATGCAGCACACAGAGTTTTGCGATACATTAAGAAGGCTCCAGGCCAAGGAATTTTCTTATCGGCCTCTAGTGATCCCCAACTTCATGCGTACTGTGATGCAGATTGGGCACGTTGTAGGGACACTAGACGATCAATCACCGGGTATTGCATCCTACTCGGAAAGTCACCCATTTCCTGAAAGACCAAGAAACAAACGACAGTTTCACGCTCATCAGCTGAAGCAGAATATAGATCCATGGCCTCAACTTGTTGTGAGATTACTTGGTTAAAATCCTTACTTGCAGACCTTGAGGTAACACACCCCCAAACAGTCAGATTATACTGCGATAACAAGGCAGCTATACACATAGCTTCAAATCCAGTATTTCATGAACGAACTAAGCACATTGAGATAGATTGTCATGTAGTTCGAGAAAAACTCCAGGGTGGCATCATTCAGACGGTCTACACACATACAAGTCAGCAACCTGCAGACCTTTTTACCAAAGCTCTTGGACTTGTACAATTTAATCATTTACTGGGCAAGTTGGGTGTTACCAACATCCACTCCAACTTGAGGGGGAGTGTTGAGGAGAGCCACAACTCACGACAAGCATCAAGGGAAAAACGTATGGCAGAAATCACGTAATCCTTCCAAAATGAAAAAGTCAGAATATCTTCTATATATGTATAGGAGCGTGTAGATTGATAACGTTTGATATTGCATTTATTTCTTTGTCCCTCAAACACTTGTATAAATAAGACCGTAGCAAGCTTGTAAACGATCATCAGAAATAGAACATTCATTTCTTCATATTTTCTCTCTTCTTCCTCCATTTCTCCTCTCTGATTTTATCAGAACGTGAGCTTCCGGCTGAAGAAAGAAAAAGAAAAAAATAATATTAATATTTTATTATGAAGAAGTGAACAGTGGCTCTCTAAAAATAGAGAGCCACTGTTCACATGTTAAACTTTTTGGTTAAAATTTGTTAAATTGGAGAGGCTGTTGAGATGCATTTTTTTGCTTTTTGGTTAAATTGGTTCTCTATTCTAACGAAAATGTTAGAATAGAGAGTCTGCTAGGAATGCTCTTAAAATTTTACTTTTACTTTTATCACTCATTTATCAATTTTAATACCACCTCGTTTTTAGTGCCAACACAAAATTTTGATAAAATTTTAAAAACCAATACGAATGAAGCAGTATAATTATATTATAACCAGTACGGTTTCCAGGCTCTCGTAATTGTAGGCGCTCATACATGTGTTCTATTTGCAGTTCCACTATCCAATGTGGAAAGTGCGTACAGGTAGAAGAGATGGTCGCGTTTCGAGCATGTTTGAGGCCTTGGCTAACATTCCAGAGCCTTTCTTAATAACTTCACCCAACGAAGGAAAAGTTTTGCCAGATTGAAATATGGATGCGATCACAGATTGGAGTAGGCCACTGCAATCTTTTCAGCAGCAGGCTCTACAGCTTCACTGGGAAAGGAGACCAAGACCTTTCTTTGGACCCAAAATATGCCAAGTCCTTGAAATCAAAATGTAAGAGCCTCCGTGACAACACAACAATAGTAGCAATGGACCCTGGTAGCGTCCAAAAGTTTTACAGCAGCTACTACTCTATCCTTCTGCAAACTAGGGTCTGTTCCAATCCGACGCTGCTCTTCTAACAAACAAGCAATCGAGGAAAACCGTGAAGGAATTGGTTAGCCAATCCAATTTCTTCACAGAATTCGCACAGTCAATGAAGAAGATGGGAGCGATTCAGGTCCTTACAGGCAATTTGTAATGTTGTTTTTTAGTTTTAGTTTTTGGTAATAGTAATTTTTAAAAAAATTGATTAGATTCGGTGTCATTTATTATTAGTTTGTGTTCTGTATTATCATTTTATGAAAATTGTAACAGATTGTAGCTTATTATTTTATATTTTTATGCACTAATTGGACACATGGCCGTTAGAGGACTTATTAATTTGTTTAATTTTAAAATTTAATGAGTCATCTTTTAAAAGTTATAAAATTTAAAAGGAAAAATATATTTTCATTCACTAAGTTTTAGACCCATTTTAAAAAATTCACTAGGTTTCAAAAAAAACCATTTTTTTGTGATTTTTAGCCGTTAGTAAATTAGGTTAGAAAACCTAACTACGTTAGAGTCATATAATAGACAATTTGCTAGTTAAAAAGAAAAGAAAAAAAGATCGGGATGGGGATGGGGAGTTCCTCACCCCAACCCATGCACGGTGGAGGGGAGGAATCGCTCCTCCTGTGATAACCCAGTAAAAACAAATGAAACAAAAAAGGCGCATGTGAGTTTCGAACTGGGCACTTAGGAGAGGAGAGAGACGCGCAACAAAACCACTAAGGCGCTTGGCGCTTTTGTTCTATTTAATGAAGTTTTAAATTACTTAAGCTTCTTTTCGCCTTGTTTGATTTTTTAGTAAAACGTTGCGTTTTGACACTTCTTCCTCAGCCCTAATTTTCGAATTCTACAGTAGTTACATGGCTTTTCGCCGACCAGTTGTCTCTCTCTCATAAATCACTCCCTCTCTCTTCATTTTCTCACCCGTTACACCTCTTTTTGCCTAGATTTCGAAGCCTATTCAACTCTTTTGCAAATATCTGGAAGATTCTTCATAAATAAAATGATTTATCATGTTTTATGATGAATTTCGAAAAGTCATCAGTTTCAGACGAGATTCAATGCATTTTTGGCCAAATATTGGGTTCTCCTCACCTATAAAAGGGGGAACTTGTTCAAAGGTCAAGCACACCTCTCAAATGTGACCTCACAATCATTTTTGAGTTCTTTCTCCCTTTCTATCTCACTATTGGTTCTTGAAGAATTTCGGCTCTTAAGCAGTGTGAGTATGCTATGATGTTTCTCTATTCCAATCACATGTGTAATTCGTTTCAAATGTTTGAACGAATTATGCAACGTGAATTCAAGTTTCAAATAGCGTTTTGATCCCTAATTATTTTCCGGATTACTGTTAGGTTGTGCTAATAGCGGGGATATTGATTTTTCAAGCAAGTCAAGTAAGCGGGGTAACGATAAATTTTTCTCGATAATATGAAATGACGGGTTTTGAAAATTATACCGAAGTCTGTTTTGAATTCTTGGATTCACTGTTATTCAATTACTGTTTATACTGAAATATGATTACTGTTTTATGTTCTGAAATCCCGATGGCAATGTGTATTACTTATTACTGTTATTACTGTCTTTGTTGGTCCAAACTCATTGATTACTGATTACTGATTACTGATGCATCTATTCTTCGGATTGATCGCACAACCCTGTCATAGGGTAAATATGGCTTACTGATATTGCCTACGGGAAATTTCTGAACTACTGAAAAATCATTTGGAAATTTATTTTAAAAAGATTATTATTAATATTTTTATTCTCCGCCTACTCAGTTGTCGAATTCACTCCGTTAATATGTTTTCATTTCTAGAAAAGTATGGAGAGCATGCTGAGGAACAAGCTTAGATGCGGACTGGGATAGATGAGAATGAAGTTTTATTTTACATTGCACTTTGTTTTATTGAGAGACTTTTATTTAAGTTTATGATTTTGAAAGTAAGGACTATATTTAAGTTTATTTGGAATAAATAAATTCTATATTTTGAGTTATTTGAAATTTTGTTCATAGAAAAAGTTCACTGTTGGACCATGCTGGGTCTGTGTTGTGACACCTCCACCCCCGACCGACTAGGTTTGGTGACCTAGTATAAATTTTCTCTTAAATGACCACAACAAAGTTAGGTTTAGTGGCCTAATATATTCATGACCAAATATCGATGACTAAATATATATTTTTTAAAACTAAGTGAGTTTTTTAAAATCGGCGTAAAACTTAATGAGTGAAAATATATTTTTCCTTAAAACTAATTGACGTAAATACACCTGCAATCCCTATGGTATAAATTTTTTACAAATTAGTAGGTAATGAAAGCTACAAATTACTTAATGTGGCAATGCTTATGTTAAAAACATGTCTAACCCATCACGTCTCTTACGTTAACACGTCATATGCTAGTTAGTACTAACTATAGTGCACTACGGATAGCGTTCATCTGCCCTAAATTTTGGGGTCTAGAAATTTCGAGCAATCTAAACACACTCTATATTTTTTAATATCTACACACATTTTAAAAGTTTCACAAACTACAATAAATCTCACTATCCAAAAGATTCTCAAAATTTTAAGAATATTCTTCGAAATTTCAGCAAACAAACGACACCGTACCCAAATAGACTTTGTAGTATACTAACATTTGTATTTAGTAAAAGTGGCAGAGATAGACAAAGTGACGTATTTTTAACAAAAAAATTATTACATGGACTAATATGCAACCTTCACCTTCTTTTCTCAGTGACTAATTTAACTTTCATATATCTTCTTTACGCCGGTGACTGATTTAAGGAATGTTCTATTTATAAAAACTTTTAAGATTTTGATAGAATTATGAATATTTATGTAAATTGGAGTTTTATAGATTTTTGTTTAAAAGTTAATAAATTTTTTAAAGATATTTAATATTTATTAGAATTGGTAAAAAGATACAGAAAAAAAAAATAACGGAGGTTAGTGAAAAGTATAAAAAGTGAAGATATTTTAGATTTTTTTAAAAAAAAAGTTTTGAAATTTTCATGAATATCTTGTTAGAGTTTGTGTAAAAAAAAAAGGAATCCTTTGACCGGTTAAACTTCGGATCCCCGCGCGACCAAACACCCAGACAGTATGGGAAGCTGGAAAAATGAACGGACACGATGGAATCAAACCACCTTAACTCCAAACCCTAGTTATATAATACCCCGTACACAGCCAACACTGCCGTTCCTCTTGTACAAACCCTAGGCGCTACCCCCACAACCTCCCTAAGTTTCCAAAGCAGCCTCTGCATCCAAATCTCCATACGAGTACTCTTTCTCTCTTTCGTATTCGTAACTCCATTTGTACGTTTTATAAGTTCGACACTGATTCACTGCGGCCGCTTTTGTTTGATTTAGCAGAGATGAAGGTGGTCGCTGCCTACTTGTTGGCCGTGTTGGGAGGCAACACTTGCCCTTCCGCCGAAGATTTGAAGGATATCCTCGGATCAGGTACTCCTCTTTTTGTAGTGTTGGTGTTATGATCATTACAATCAGCAGGAAATTTTGTAATTTTTAATTTCGATTTTTATCAAACTGGAATTCGTCATTGTTTTTTTTTTCAAATAATTTGTTTCTGATAGTCGTACTCGTGGTGTTTGTCTATAAAAAAGCATTAGAGTTTGATATATGTATATATTTGTAGATCTGTATTTAGGTTGATTTCATCTATTTCGATTTTTCGATTAAGAAGTTTTTGTTTTTACACCCTTAGGCTGAAGAGTAATCTGGGTTATGGTGAATTCTTGATATATAAATATTGCAATATACTTTTCGTCTTCTTCTTGAAGTGTTCTTTGGGTATGAATAAAGATGGTCTCCAACTCAGTTATAAAAGATATACTATTGGAGTAGATAGACACCACTATAACAGCTGCGTACTTATTGCAGAATTGCATGAGAATCGAATCAAACAAAATGATAGCAAAATCCTCCTCGAAGCCTCTGGTTATTTAACACCCATGCTCACTCCCGGTGGCTTTAGAATTCAATAAAATAACATTCATAATAGCCTCTCAAATTGGAAAAGGAGAATCTCCAAGATTACTACCGTATAGGCCTTTAGTTTTTTGAAAGTGATACTCTGCTGAAGTTCTATTTAGATGATAAAGCCTTAGAACATGTACTAAAATACATGGATTGTATCTGTTGCAGTTGGAGCTGAAGCTGATGATGATAGGATTGAGTTGCTCTTGTCTGAAGTCAAGGGGAAAGACATCACAGAGCTGATTGCTGCTGGAAGGGAGAAGTTGGCATCGGTGCCAGCTGGTGGTGGTGCTGTTGCTATGGCTGCCCCTGCTGCTGGGGGTGGCGGTGCCCCAGCTGCCGCTGCTGCTGAGCCAAAGAAAGAGGAGAAAGTGGAAGAGAAGGAGGAGTCTGATGATGTAAGATACTGCTTTTAAGAATCTATTGAGTGTTGTTTTTCTGGGTCTTACTTTTTCTTTCTAGGGGAGGTGGTTTATTCTGCTAACTTACAAATTGGGTTTGCTGCAGGACATGGGTTTCAGCCTCTTCGACTAAGAGATTCAGCCTGCTGGTTTCCTTGTATGAAGGGCTTATCTTCAGATAGTGTGCTTTTGGTAGATTTCTAAGATGAGTCTGTAGTTGGATATTGGTTTAGATGTCAAGAGTTTTGAATTTTTTTTTGTTCTGATAACAAAGTGATGTCAGACTTTTCGGTTATAATTGTTAAATTTTGGAGTTCTATCAGACACATCAGTTATAACTGTTAAGTTTTGGATTTCATATATTATTCGAGTTATGATTTTCACTAATCCAATGCCTTGCCACTAGTAAATATTGTAGTTTTTTTTTTGCCTCCCGCACCTTATCTTCTAAATGAGAAAGAAGATGGTAGAAGTTCAAGCGAGACTGGGTTCTGCTTTCCAAGTGGGGATGCGTCCACAGCAGACGTTAAGATTTCTAGTCACCATGTTATTAGGAAAGGGGCGGGCTACATAGGTTTCCTTTCGTGGGATCTAAGTGCTACATAGGTTTCCTTTCAGCAGATGCAAGTGCTCATTTACCAATGCAAATGCCTTTTGCTCTCAGCAAAACCATACACAAACTACTCCTACCTACAGGAGTTATTTGGATAAATTATCATCACAGCGGCCTGTAACGGAAGAGATTTGCACTACATTTAAGTTTGGTCTATACCTCGACAGATTCGTTATGTAAACTGTAGTATTTTGTAGAGTTTCTTTTTTTAGCCCGGCCAAAACACCATGTCATGTGAAGAGGACATATATAATTTTCAAATGTAAGTGGGAGTCTGTCAGCTTTATGGATTCAAAATCGGTTCAAAATTGGTTTAAATGCATTTTCGTGGATAGTAGATTCCTCTAATGTAACAAAAGGGGAAGTCGCGGCATTTTAGTTTTCCCTGGAAATCCTTTCAAGTTCCTTGGGACGGACGAAATTTTCTTCAAATCTCAAACAAATGTCACAAAAGCATTTCTCACGATAATATTAAGATGAGAAAAAAAGATTTGAAATAAAATGCAGATAGAATAATTGGAACCGTCACCCCGCAATACGCTCAAATGAAATTTTGAATGTGAATGGTAGTGGTGGTGGTACATAAACAGCAACTATTTCGAGGAAATTCTTGTGGGATGATTAGTTACAGGATTTGAGGTAGGGGTGAAAACCGACCAGTCGGTTCGGTTTTGGACCCAAACCGTGGGCCGAATCGGCTGGTTCGGTTTTCACATTTTCCCAACCAACGGCCGAACCGCCGGTTGGGAGAACCGGCAGGGCCAACCACCAAACCTGGTCGGCCCGGTTCGGTCGGTTGCGCCCAACAATGGAAGAGAGGCGGCGTGGCCTCGTGAGCCGCGGAGAGAGAGAGAGAGAGACGCCCAGAGAGTCGAGAGATGCCGGAGGGGTGTGGGGTGGCGAAGGGGAGGGGGGCGGCTAGGGCATCGACAATATGTTTAAAACTTCAAACAAATTAACAAAAGCAAGAAAAAGGGTGTGAAGAGTTTTAAAAAGCACTCCAAGAGAAGGGCCCAACCAGGTTCGAACCGCTGGCCTCTTGATCTGCAGTTAAATGCTCTACCACTGAGCTATGGATCCTTGAGTACTATACCGACATTTAAATAATATTACAAAAATGACAGATTTAAGTTCTTGCCCATTGAAAGGAAAAAAGAGTTCCTTATATTGACATTGGCATAGCCAGTGACGGAACTAGGAATCTAATCGAAGGGGATCAAACTCTTAAGAAAAAATGACAAAAACAAAATTTACTACGTAATGCAAAAAAAATATCTTAGTTAAAATATCAAAAATTAAGGACTAAAAATATTGAAATACACTACAATATTATTTGCTGATACTGAGAGGTGTCAAGTGGATCCTATGAGACTACATATTCTGAAAACGTTGTAAAATAACTTCGTTCTCAATAATCTAGACGACCCTACACTGGCTGACGTATTTATCAAAAACTTATCAATTATCTAAACAAAAACAAAATTCATTAATATAATTTCATAACCTAAAAAAAATTTCAATATAATGCACAATCAAATCCTAATCAAGGATTCACAATAATCTCAATCAAATTCATAATCATAATATAAAATTCATCAAAAAATAAATTCATCATAGATTCACAAACATTTAAAAATTTAAATTCATGTTGATTTAATCTGTGATGAATTTATAAATTCATTACATTACTCTGATTATCTTAAGGAAGCTTTTAAAATCATCTAAATGTTGCAAACTTACCTCTTTTGAGGGCGAATATATGTAGGGAATCTCAGCCTCTTCACATAAGATTGGAACGTGTGTAATCACATCAATAGAAGATATGTTCCCAACTATAACACATAATCTGCATTCTCATATGGAGGGAAAAACTTTTACAACGTCAAATGATAAAAATCGATCCAATTATCGAGGTTGCAGTTACCAATATCAAACGGGACAAAACCCTTATTTTTCAATTTCAGGACATCTGTATAATGAAAGAAATCTTTATCCCACTACCATCCTTAAACTTTATTTCTCACTCATACCCATTACTGTCAGTTCATTATTCATCTCTGATTGACAAGAGATCGGAAAAGCTTCAGTTTATTTTTTTTTCTTATTCGAAAACATAAAACAAGAATTCATCACAATTTAAATTCATCAATTTGAATTTAACAATTTCACAATTCGAATCAGATAACATAAATTCACAAATTCATGTTGATGAATTTAACAATTTGAATTTATGAATTCATCACAATTTATGAATCAGAGTACATAATCTATTAATGGGAGACGGGCCTGGGTTGTTGGGGGGTGAGCTGGGCTCTTAACACATAAATATATATATTAAAGGAATTTTCAGGCCATGGGGGCGGCTGCCCCATGGTCCACGTGGTTCCACCCCTGCATATTGGCAAGAGAAAATGTGGATTTAACATTGTGAGTTGGAAGTCAATTGTAACAATGTTGAAGAAGCAGTATAAGAAGCAAGGTGGCTTAGAAAGATAACAAGTTCTGTAACCCCAAATCAAAGAAGAGCTTTGATAAGAATTATCAGCAAAGTAGCAAAAATACCAGCATTATTTTCTTCCTTTTCTCTCTCTACTTTAGAAACTCCAAAATCAAATTCGAAATCCTAAAATTGCAAACAAAAGGTGGCAAAATTTAGCAATAACATATGTCTCCCATGCTTCCAATAGAACAAATTAAAATCAACAAACCGAATAGAGAGAGAATCACCAACAATTTGAAGACTAAATATCACAAATTCAATTATTCAACACCGATTAATTGTTGAACAACATACCCAAATGGCTCGGTGAGAGAGAAGAGATTAGACACAGAGGAGAGTAGATGTGGTGGTCGGCGAAGGTATGTTTGGCCGGCGTGGGGAGAGTGTAGTGTCGTGCGGGAGGGTGGTTGTCCAATTTTAGGAGATAGGTTGAGAGAGAATCGAGACTTCGGGGGAAGGGGGTCAACAAACCTACCTTTTCAATTTTAGGCCACTGGTACCATAACCGGTATAGTCTGGGTGCCGTAATCCCGATACCGGTGACGGTACTGGTACCGGTAGCAGGGGAACCGTGAACAACCCTCATCATGTGGCCACACATGTTGCTCTCTTCAGCAAAATTTTTAATCACTGGAAGCGCTGATATTGGTAAAACCTACGATTTTTCTTTTAGGGAAATTGACAATATGACCGCTAGGTTTATACTACGTTGACGATTTAGTCACTAGGTTTTATTTTTTTACTTTATGGTCCCTAAGTCCATATCCATGTGAGGATATGGTTCTTCCGTCCATATTCCGTTAGCTTTTCTAACGAAATCCCATGCCACGTCATCATGTTGCCCAGTCGGAGCCAACTAATGTGATTCAGCATCCAACTCACTCAAAATACCAACAACGCACCGTTTCACTCAAGCATACGATTTTTCCCTAAAACGTAAATGACACAATGTGAGATTCATCTTCCCCATTTTCAAGGTGCCCTAGCCTCTGCGAAAATGCAAGTCTCCCCTTCTCTGTGATGCATTTTTTCATAAATCAAACTTCGTTTGTCTGGTTCTTCATAGAATTCCAGACGCATTTAAAACGATTTCATATCCTATAAAATGCATCTCCATTCCCAACAAAGCCAATGTTTGATAAATATTCTCAGTTTCAGGATGCGATTTGTCACCAACAACAAACACATGAAGTTCTCCACCTATTTGAAGCCAGCTGCATCCATGGTCTTCCCAAGGCCCTTTTGTTTAATTAAATCCCTCAAGTACGATAGGCATTTGCAAGTGCCACATAAAGGCCGTATTATCTGGGTCTAAATCTAATAAATGCTTCGATAAATAATCCCAAAGTTCAATTTCATGGCAATCTCTACAAGTAGCAAGCAGAGATCCCAATATATGTGCGTCAGGCTTCCATGGTATTGACTTGTCCAAGATAGTTCCAGATCAGCATCCAGATCTGTACAAAACTTCCACATCAGCCACTGCACAGTCACCCTCCAACTCAGTTCCAGATCCATAACATTCCGGAATCACCTAGTGCTGATTTGTTATGATTTTTGTGTGTTGTTATACTACCGGAGATTCTCTGTTTAACCGAATGCATTGTATTTGCTGTTGTACGCGTAGTGCATAATAGTTGCTTGGCAATATTCCTTTAAGTGTCAAAAATCTGTTAGCTCAACAATTGTATGTATGTACCACATTGTAAACGTTTTAGAATTCAATGAGAAAAGATTGTCAGAATAAGCATATATGTGTGACAGACCAAATTGCACATAACCAGATATGATCAAATTTCACGTTACCACATCTTTCTCAATAATCCTACTAAAAACTTGCTTTGCACCATCAGTCAAACCAACAATCCAATTTCAATTTTTCATTCATTGTGCACTGACAAGAGAGAAATCAAGCAAAAAAATATATAGATCTACAAAATAGAAATCGTGCAATAAAACAAAGTTATTTCATCCGCAACACAGATGATTTCTGCACTTTAAGTGAGATTACAAACAAAGTGAATGAAGAAAATGTATTCGGTTTTTCATTGAACAAATGGGTCTATACAATAAGACTTTTTATACACAGTTGTGGCTCTTTCACCTACTTACACTTGGCCTATTATAATTGGGTAATATGACAAACACTTCACGCGCATAGCTATTCTCGTAAGAGTCTCAGTACTATCTAAAAATGTTTCACGTCCTGAATACAACCAAATTCACAACTAGGTAATTTCTAAAGAAGAAGTGTTGTGGAATTTTGTTGTAGTGCGCTTGGGATGTGTAGAATTTGTCGTAACCTTGACATTGGCTGTATTCTGTGGGGGTTTGTCTGCATCGTTGTGGTGCAAGGATGCGCTCTATGCAATGTTTTGAGAAGTTTGCCTTCGAGTTGAGCTATGACTCCACATAATCTCTGTCAACAGGCTTCCAGCAGCTGGTTTTAAGTTGGTGAGATCTTCCAGCACCGATGCTGGGTTGATAACATGTGATAGGCTTAGAAATATGGAGAATGGTAGGCGAATTGCAAAAATGGAAGCCATTGATGGGGTTTTGAGATGGTTTCTATTCGCGGGTGTACCAATTACTAACGTGACATAGGATTCCATTAAAGGAGTTGACAGAATCTGGATAGAAAGATTATATCATCACACGGGTATGGACTCAGTGACCGTAAGGTAAAAAAATGAAACTCCGTGACTAAATCGTCAGCGTTGTATAAACTTAGTGACCATATTGTCAATTTCTCTTTATTTTAGTTATAAATTATAACCCCCTATGACCGTAATCAATTAATGTCTATTCTTTAAAAGTGAGGCATGAATATATAATTGTCTTACCAAATATTGTGTGGCTAAGGAGGTTTGCATCGGTAACTACTGGTCCATTAAGTAGGTCCACTCTGATGGGGTTGGATTTCTCCTCCTCACTTAAAAAATGGGGCTCTTTTTAAAAAAAATATGCATATTTATTATGATTTCTCTAATTTTTGTTTTTATTATATCATATACATGTTAAAAGACATGGTCTGTGTGGTTTGAGAGCTGCATCGTCTGAGATTTACCGTATACATGTTATTATTACATGGTATACATGTTAAAAAACTTAAGCAGTTTAGGAAGTATCGAATGCATAACTTGATTTTACATTTCCCTTTCATAATAGCAATAATCTCACTTTAGGCCATTTCTTTTTGTATTTGTAGCTCATGAAATAGTTGTATGAAATGACTATTACTTATCCGATTGATTGAATTTTTCTTCCTTCCTCTCCCCTTTTTCACCAGGGCAGTTGATGTTTTGGAAGAAAAAAGGCAACTGGTATCGAGTTTACAAAGCATTTTAGATTCCCACCGTGGTCCAATTGAACGTCTATCTGTGAGGTTTAGTGCCCTAAACATCTCTGTCTTGATTAGGAACGTGAATAATGGAGCTGTGTTTGTTTTCCAAAATGAAAATCCATGCATTGGAGTTGCTTAAGTGCATTTTCTTTAATTAGAGATTCAGGGTAGCCTTTTGGCAAACTTTGGAACCAGTAAAAGTTAATTAAGTACAACCCTGTACGTGATGCTGTGATATCTGCAGATATGAAAGGAATCATTGACTATTGGAAGCCCTGCCACCCTTGAGTTCCCAGAGAAAAGAGTATGATTTTTTATTTGTTTGTCAATACGTTCAGTTTACTTGGTTGATGCTGCGTGCTTAAAAGTGTCTTGGATGTCTTACAGAGCTTCTGCTGTATGGTGTCGAAGGGTAAACTTTAGATTGAAAAGTGACTGATTTCTTTCAAATTTTTCCTGATGAAACTCGCGAACCGTCGTACAAAATCTTGCGAAACACGCTCACAGTGACAAACGGTCTGTCAGAAATTTTTTTGACACCCAAAAGTAATTTTCTCGTAGTGTTTCTGCTTTTGAGGTAACAACATATGTACAAATCTTGTAAGATGTTTGGCCAGCCTATGAATTTTTATGCAATTTCCGATGGCTTTAAGCTTCTTATTTGTTGTCTTCATTTGCTTTACTTACTGGTATTCATTAGGTGACTACTGTTTTTTGTACCGTTCAGGTGAGCCCAGATAAAGTTTGGCATCTGATTTTGGTGTTTAGAGTTCAAAATCAAATGACAAATTGAAACCTTATTTCAAGGTAAGTCAATCATGAGGATTTGGAGTATTTGTATGAAAGGAACGTAAGGAACCATGACCATCCATTACTAGCCACTAGCCAATCTGTAGCTCTCAGTTATATATGGAGAGCAATTTTTCATACTTCCGAATAATCTCTTAATCACATAGGGGCATAAATCTAGCACAACAATATAATTGAGAGGATCAAGATCTTCCCTAATTTGAAAATCCAATTCGAGAAACGTATCCTACAACATTCAAGAAATGTTATATATCTCTCTTTTTGAAATTGGACCGTCAAAAAGAAGCAAATTAAAGAGAATCTTGATGAGTCGGTGGGTCATCAAAGCTTTTATTATTCTGTTCATTTTCTTCAGTCCGAGATTCAGTTTTTTTTTTATCATGACCTATCAAATAAGTTTTTTAACCAGAAATCAAGTTGGTGGAGTAGCAAAATGGAGAGAGAGAGAGAGCGAGTCTATCTTGAGCATAAATTCCCCCATAATTTCAGATAGGATGAAGACCAATATTCCAGCCAGAGAAACTGTGTAAATAGAAAATATCTGGCATTCATAGGAACAAGGTCACATTAATAGGGGCGCAGTTCTGATGGAAACTAGGCCAAGCAATATGATCTCAGCTGTGACAAGGAATCCAGTAAATTCACGTCCTCGTACTCCCTCAAATGCAAACCACATGATACCTGGCAAAGCAACAACATCTACCGTGAGCTCTCAACTGGGATTGTAGGTGGTTTGCTTAGATATCATCAAGTGCAGTAAAGAGCAAAAATCTGGGTTGTAGGATCCTTCTTTCCTTTTTTTGGAACTGATTGTTTCTAACATAATGGAACTAGGTATTTATGCACTTTTTATTCCTCATCCCTTCATACCTCATTTGCAATGTGACCACCAAACAAGCAATTTTGATAATTGGCACTCTAAACTCTCAGTTTTCCACAACATGCACTATCAACTAAGATCTGACCGAATTAAGGGAAAAAAAATTAAGATCTGACCAGTAAATTAGGTGAAAAATTGGCTATGTGGCACAATTCTGAATAGACTGATATGAAGGACGTGGCATATTACAAGAGACGTGGAAGTCTAGTATCAATTGCCAAAATTGCTAGTTCAGTGGCTACATTGCAACTAGTGAGAGTGCTTCACTTTGAGGGGATGAACTATAATTTTGTCAATAGTGTCCTGAGTGAACTACAGATGACTACCTTAAGAGGAGAGGCAGAGCAAAAACCTGATCTACGATCTTTTGCAGCCAAAAGTCACTAACAAGAACCACAAACCATTGGTCTCTTGACAGATCAACCATTAGAAGGGAGAACCTTCACAACTTGGGAACAGTCACATTTAGAATTTTCACATCTTGGTATGGTTTGTCTTGCTTGTCTGTCTTCACTTTCTCTATAGCCTGTCAACGATGTGTATGAGTTTCAGATGCAGGTCAGTATATGACAAATTCTTGAAAAAAAAAAATACAGAGAAGATGCACAAAACACAAGGTAATTATGAACTTATTGACCCGGAAAAGTATTGGACAATATACGCATCCAGCAGCATGGGATCTCACTTCAGTTTTGTTTTGGTGCGGAAGGTCCTCCATCAAATGGCCCAAAGTTGAGAGGTATGTGTAGCTCGAGGTGCCAATAGCATGTCACTTCCATAAAATTAGCATTTCACACATTTTGTTCCCTTTTTTAAAAATATTTTTAAGAGGGTCTTGTGCATTAGTTAAAGGTTATTTTCTGTTTTTGTGTGTCTGTGCAAGTTACAAGGGATATGTACCTAATATTTAAGGCAATTAATGATAGCCACACAAGCACAAACTCAACAGTACCTGCATAACATCCATTCCCTTTATAACTCTACCAAAAACTGTATGCTTGTTGTCCAGCCAAGGAGTAGCCACTGTGGTGATAAAGAACTGAGAACCATTGGTGTTTGGGCCAGCATTTGCCATTGACAACGTGAAAGGCCTGTCATGTCGTAAACTGCAAAGATGCAAATGATTAATCTTATGTGACTTCTACTTAACAAACACAAAGATGTAACTAAATTATGGAGTTTAGTTGCAGAAGCAAAAAATATTAAGGTTCCGTTTACACCATTTACCTCTTGCTACTCAAGCATCACAAATAATATAAGGGGTTTAACTAAAAGCCTATTTCTGTAGGCAAAGACAAGCAGAACACTTGGACCTGCACGAAGAAAAAAATTACCGCCACCGGAGTTGCATCCAAAGTACAGATGCTAATGGTTGTTAACACAGAAGTTGGACTCTCTCCAGTAACTTTGTCTTATTTGTGGGATCATTTATATTATTGATACAATTGTCATGAATGAAAGCTTCTCCAAAACATTGAATACAAGTAGAGAGCTTCAGAGTACTTGAAGCAGATAATGCAAAGCACATCCTGCTCTAGAGTCAAACTGAATGCTTGTCAGAAACAAAAATGACACCTTTTATGAAACTCATCCTCGAATTCCCTTCCCCAAATAGATTGCCCGCCAGTGCCATCACCCAAAGGATCTCCTGTCTGTATCATGAAACCTCTGATGACACGGTGAAAAATGAGATTATCATAGTAGCCATTGCGGCAGTGAGTTGTGAAGTTCTCCACAGTTTTTGGACATTCCTCAGGGTACAATTTCATGTGAACATCACCCATTGTTGTATGCAGAATCTGGGGACACAGGAAACAGCGAAGAATATCAAGGAGAGTAATTATGCGGACCAAGTAAACTAGTTCGTAGCCTTTCAACTGCAGCATAAAAAGAACTTCTAGATTCATCCCTCCGAGATTGAAATATACTCTTTACACGCACAGTGGGGACAAATCTACAAAGCTGAGCAAGAAATAAAAACAACTTAATTCATCAATTGATATTTTGCGCAATGTCAACTCCATTAAAGCAACAAGAGACCATTATGGATAAGATACAATATCTGGTGAAGAGAACCTGACACCCAACAATTCTCCCACAAGCTGAGAATTAGCAAAAGAATCACAAATAGATCACCAATAAAGCTTGACTAATAATGTCCACTGAAGAGCATTAAACAACATTCTACTACAGAACATTTCAGGAACGAGGAACTAAATTTCTTGGTTGTCATTATGCAGGCCATTTGACAACTTGGATGAACCCATAAACAACTGAATTCTTGAAAACTTCGCTAGTTTCCAATTTTGAAAATCATCACAAAGGACATATTCCCCTTTCAATAAATGCCAATGATTTTATTTTTTTATAGAGAAAAAAGAGGCTTTTTAACTTCACGATTTCTAACTTGGTTCAGTCAATGATTAAAGCTATAAAGAACAACGGCTTATGCATTTCAGCACAAGTAATTAAGTCCTTCCCAGTGATATAGTAAGATTGATTTCTTCAGAATGGAAAGAAGTTTTTGGAACATATTTCTGCAGCTTTGAACTTCCACACCGAAGATTCAAAAGTATTCCCTAGATGCCCCAAGAAAAAAAATGTTCTCAAAAGAATTAAGTTGTAAAATGTGCTTCTTCGCATAATTTACATTTCACCTTTTCTTTTCCAGGACTCTGAAATCAACAAAATTATTTTCGATGGAAACAAGAGGAAACACACCCTAAAATATCTTACTCTTCCCTTTCCTCTCTCTTTCATCTTTTAAGTTTCCCTTTTATTTAGCACTTTTAGTGGCAGAACAATGTATTAGACAAGCACGAAGAATTCCAATTTGCACATGAACATTATTGATCTACACTTGTGCTTTAATTTCATCAATGGTATGTATTTAATCTAGTTTAAAGCAAAGTAAGATAGAAAACTTACCACATTGTCAGGAAGAGATGTTGTGGCTGTCTTTCCTATATCCGACACAGATAGAAGTTCATCAGGAGGAGGCTTTTCATTAAACACATCTCTTCCCTTAGTAGCATCTTCAGGCTCCTCAGGTTCTCTTCGACTGACAGAACCATAATGAAGCCACAATTTAGACTAGTTGCCATGTTCATGATACAGTACAATCAAATGATATGGCACTCAATACATTGAGGAAAACCATCAAGTTGCAACACACTTCCCAGGGCTAAAGCAAGTATCTTCCAACCCTTAATTTTTACAAGCTACATCCCTTCTAGGACCTTTCGTTTCACAGAATGTTAATCAAAGCTAAAATTATAGTTCAGTTTTATGATCATCTGTAAGAATCCATAACAAATTGAACACCACTGCTACTTGGAATTTTCTAGCGCATACCACTTCAAGGAAAGGGAAGGAAAAAAAATGGTGAACCATTTATAATCAGTTAAGCAGTACAAACTCCTGTACCTGAATAGATATATTCTATGCTTCTTAAAAGCACAGCATAGAAGAGTGGGATCTGTCAAAGGCTCTTTGCTCTCATTGGCATTTGCTGCAGCTGCAGGAATTTTTCGAACTTTTTTACTGCTTCGGTCACCTTGATATAATGCAATTCGTAAGAACCTATCATTGTTCTCCACCTTTCCGAGAATTCGGGCAACTTTGTTCGTGTGCAAGTTCAATACCTATTGGTAGAACCCAACCAAGAAAAACACAGAGAAGGTGGGAGAGGAGAGAGAGAGCTCTGTTAGGAAAGGGCAATAAGTAAAAAATGCCTCTCTCTCTTTATCGTGACTCAAAATGAATGAAAAATAGCCCAAATCCACCATATGGTCCAATTACATGATAATAACTTCTTACTTTTATGCCAAGAAGGGTTGCATAAATGAGAAAATTTGAGCTTTCATCAAAAACTGCATTGGGTTGTGGTGTGCTTTCTGTCTTCTCAATTTCCTTCTCAACAGCCATTCTTCGCCCAAAATCAATAGCTTCCAGCCGGTATAAGGGAGCATCACTTCTTTGAAGATCTTGGGCCACCTAAACAACAAATGAAGTATATTCATAAGAAAAGTGAGCACACACATAACACAAATGAAATTCCATTAGGAATTCTATATCACCTCAAGGGATTCATCGTAAACTCGTCTTAGTTTACCCGTTCGGAACCAAAACACGCGTATCCTTCGATCAGGCGATGTAATCGAAAATTGCTTACCATCTGGGCTCACCTGAACAGTACAAAAAAAGAAGTCACCTAATGAATACCAATAAATAAAGCATCGGAGAGAACAAATAAGAAGCTTAAGCCTTTGGAAATTGCATAAAAATTCATAGGTAGACCAAACATCTTACAAGATTTGTACATGTGTCACTTATTAAAAAAAATAGATTTGTACATGTGTTACCTCAATAGCAGAAACAGAAGTCTTGCATTTCACAATTTGAAAGAGATCAGTGTCACTTTTCAATTTAAAGTTTACCCTGCGAGCACCATACAGCAGAAGCTCTGTAAGACATCCAAGACACTGGACAAAAGTATACGTCTATCAATGTAGCATTCTAGACGATGATTCCAAAAATTAGATTGCAATACTCCATTTCAGCTACTTAAGAAAATTATTCCAGAAACATACATAAGTACATAAGTAAAATGGCTAAATAAGCCTTCAATCCTACAGCACATCTGTTGTCGCTGGTGCATACAAAATCTATAACAGCTAAATGGATATTGTCCACTAAACCCGGACTATTCAACGTCTAGGAGATTTATCATGACGTATGATTCAAATCTTGAATTACATGGACCTCATGTATTCTTAACCAACCATAATGAACTCTCATATTCGCACATATTTTGCCAATAGCCACAAAATAATTTGCCTGTCCTCACACGTAGCTGTTTTACCTGTTTGCATCTTGAGTGTTAGAATGGTTCACTAATTAGTAAGGCATGAACATGAAAACTATGCTTCTATATCATAGGCAGTTCCCCCCCCCCACTTTTTCCTTGGAGGTTGGTAGCATTTAGATCTGATACCTACCTTAGCCTCTGGCCCACCCCACCTCTTCACTATGGGCACACTTTTGCCCCAATCTTCTTCCTTATACCATTTTCTACTTTTAATACTCCAATGTTAAATTATAGGTCTTCATAAGACAGTGTGCAATTAGCTGTAATATTTATATGGTTCAGACTGCTGCTGTTTGTTTGTACTTAATCACAGTTAGCTCAATAATGCCAACTACTACAGCATTTTTATAACTCAAAGAATTATATACTCAGAATTAGTTTGGAGAATCAACTGAAAATTAGCCTCATTTCGCCATTTAATTTCCAACGTTATTAGGCATTCAGTTCAAAAGCTGTTTAATAGGCAGCTATAGCACCAGCAAAATCTCTTGTAACAATCCAACAAAAATAAACAACTGAGTTAATGCGCTTCACATTAATATGATAAAAGCCTAAGCTAGGTTTTCCATATTCAATTGGACCTACATAGATCTGTTGTATGATATAGACCTAAGTATGAATATAAGGTGACACCACAACCTTACATATTCTTATATCAGTAAGCACACACCATCAACAAAGTAAACTGAACGTATAGACAAACAAATAAAAATCATACTCTTTCTCTGGGAACTCAAGGGTGGCAGGGGTCCAATAGTCAATGATTCCCTTCATATCTGCAGATATCACAGCATCACATACAGGGTTGTACTTCATAACTTTTACTGGGCCCATGTTTATCTGAAGAGGGAATACAAGAAAAAAAAGGCACAAATAGTAAACACGAGGTTTTTCTTTATTAAGGAAAAAAAACAGGATAATCCTAACGGATATGAAAAGTGTGCCACTTTCAAGGTTTGACACGACACCTTTTTGGAGATGATAGGGTCATTTGAACCAGCTCGTGCATCGTATATGTGCACAGATGTAGAGTTACTATCACTAACAGCAAGCATTGCTTTGACATCCCCTTGTTTGTACACCCATCCAACCGCACCAGGAATAAATGGTAGACCTATCATGACCATCATGTCATAGTTGACCACATCATATATCTTCACAGATCGATCATTTGAAATTGTACAACAAAGCAGCCCATCAACACTAACCTGCATCGCTGAAATGAGTTACGGTTGATGACAGCACTAACAACCAAGAATGAAACAGGTAGCGGATCGGTATACAAAAAAATGAAAAATTCAAGGGAGCAAAATTTATTCTATCTATGGATGCAAAATAAGAAAAGCTACATAATCCAGCAAATGTCCACTGAGTGCCTCGATTTCATATGACGTAAGATCCATCATGACCAGTCTAAAGAACTGGGAGGGTGTTTAGCAAAATAATAGAACTGATACAGCCATGAGAGTATAATTGATCTTTATCCTTTCTGGTTCAATTTTGTAAAAAAAATGGTCAAATTTTGTAAAATACAGAATGTAGTACTTAATATGCTATGTTCGCAAACAAAACTCATTCATATACTACCATAAAAATTTAAATAGGGATTAAAACATTTCAAAGTTGAAACAATCTTTATTTAAGATTTTTCGATATCCAGATTGAACTGATTTCAAAGTCTGCCAAAAGACTTCCCTGAATCTCTAATTAAAGAAAATGCACAAGCAACTCCAATGCATGCATTTTCATTTTGGAAAACAAACAAAGCTCATTATTCACTTTCCTAATCAAGACAAAGTGATGTTCAAGGCACTAATACCCAAATTGTAGGGGCATGTGTGGTCGTGCCTTTCAAATTCTAACTGGAACATATTCTGGTTGTTTTTACACGTCCATAACTTTGCGCCTCTTTTTTTGATAAGCAAGCGGATTAAAATCTTATGAAGGAAAATATATGTTAACAATACAAGGGAACTGTACAGCAAACACCTAAACTATACAAGCTAAGAAAATCTGGATAATCTAAAAAAGGAAAACCCAACACCGCATTAGCCCAGAAAAAAAGGGATTGCAACAACTTGCCCCTCAGACACTCCATTGACAAAGCCAAATCTTCAAAACACCTACTATTTCTCTTCCTCCATAAACACCACCAAATACAAGAAGGAATCATCTTCCAAATTGCCAACGTCAAGGGTCATCAAACTTCCTCTTCCAACACATCAACCACCCCGCTCAGGCATTACCCAAGAAAAATTCAGAATACAGAACACATACTCCACACAAACTTCATTGTTCGGTGGCTAGGGGGTCCGTGGACGTATGTGTTCTGTATTCTGAATTTTTCTTGGGTAATGCCTGAGGCCCTGAGCGGGTTATTGATGCGTTGTTGTGTTGGAAGAGAAAGTTCGATGACCCTTTGGCTTTGGCAATTTGGAAGATGATTCCTTCTTGCATTTGATGGTGTTTATAGAGGGAGAGAAATAGTAGGTGTGTTGAAGATTTGGCTTTGTAGATGGATTGTTTGAGGGGCAAGTTGCTGCAACCCCTTTTTTTGGGGCTAATGCGGTATTGGGTTTTCCTTTTTTAGATTATTTGGATTTTCTTAGCTTCTTCGCTTGTATGGTTTAGGTGTTATCAGTACAGTTCCCTTGTACTATTAACACATCTTTTCCTTAATAAAATTTTAATCCACTTATAAAAAAATACTAAACGAATGGACAATCAAAGCACCAATAAAATGGACAAATAAGATTCTGCGTGCATAGACCTGTAGTCATATGAGAACGAAAAACTCACAGATAGACCTTCGATTGGACCAAGGTGGGATCTAAAATGCTTTGCAAACTCGATACCAATTGCCTTTTTCTTCCAAAACTTCAAATGCCCTGGTGAAAAGGGGAGGAAGGAAAAAAAAGCAATCAACCTGATAAGTAATAGTCATTTCATACACCTATTTCATGAGCTACAATACAAAAAATTGCCTGGAATGAGATTGCTATAATGATGGGAAATGTAATTTCAAGTTCTGCATTTGATACTTCACTAAACTGCTTGACTTTTAACATGTATACGATATAATAAAAGAAAAATAGGAGAAATCAATACAACAATCATTTTTTGAGCCACAACGTGACTGATACTCCATTAATGCAAGCTACTTGGTTCATCTTTCAATGAGTTAGATATTTTTGTAAAGACTTATTATGGCAGAGAGCCCTTTCTTTTACTGTCCTTGGTAATGGCATTAGACATTGTTTATAAAAATAGATCCCAATTGGTAGAAAACAACCCACAATTTTTTTTTATAAGTAAGGAAATTTTATTAAAAGAAAAAGGAATAGAAGGAAGAGTACAAAGGACTATACTGAGACCTCTAGACCAAACAAGCTAGAAAACTAATGAAATCTAAAAGCTCCGAAAAGGGAGAACCCAACATAGCATTCACCCACAAGAACAAAGACTGCAAAAAAATGCCCCTCAGACCCTCCATGGACAAAGCCACACCCTCAAAACATATCCTATTTCTCTCTCTCCATAAATTCCACCAAAGACAAGTAGGGATCATTCTCCAAATAGCTAAGGCCCAAGGGTCTTTAAAATCCATTTTCCAGCACAACAAGACATCAGCTACCCACCTAGGCATCACCCAAGCATAGTCCATAATGGAGATCACAAAGGACCACAACTCCCTAGCAACCAAACAGTGCAGTAAAATGTGCGCAACATCTCCTATTAACAAACAGTGTTTCACAAAAAATTTTATAAGATCTTTGGTGCAGAACCACAATTTCCAGCCCATTATTTTTAGAAACTATACAGGTCAAGATGACACATCCTTTCTTTCCCTTCAATCTTACTACCATTAGTAGGTAGGACAGACTGGCTAATTTCACCCCAGTTGTTGACGTAGTTGCTTGAAGATTTATGGGATTTTGATTCTGGCTCAAAGGAATGTTAACTATATGCTTAACACATGCAAATCGAATGAAGTCTTTCAAGTTGGAAGTATGCAGAATATGAAACTTATGCAATTTTCAATGGAACTGTCTTCCTGATCATGCCCAATTCCTTATTGTGACCTAAGTGGTTCCATATCGACGACCATTTGTTTAGCTATGCATCAACCAGATGCAATTATGTCAACCAAAATTGGAACTGAAGACATCATAATAAATATATATTCAAAAAAGAGATAGAGCTCTATTTCCTGCCAATGAATGGACTAGAGCCACGAAGCAAACAACTATATTGAAGAAGTCGTAGAACACAATGTTTGGATTCAAACAATTATATGCCACGCGTCACTTTTAAAGAATATACAGTCAATTATAGTGTTAGGGGCTTATGATTTATAAAAGAAAAGGATATCTTAGGTTTTACCATCGGCGCTTCCAGTGATTAAAAAATCTGCTGAAGAGACAGCAACATGCGTGACCACATCACGGTGCATATAACTTTTCTCATACCTGTAAAGCAGAGTTAAGATGAGACATTGTCTATAATGATCAAAAATATGCCACTATTAACCAATCTTCCAGAACACCACAAAGCATTCTCAAATACCAAGGCTCTCATACTGACACGAAATTTGGGGGAAAAGGATCCATGCCGCAAAATTTGAAAATTAATTTCTAGCAAAGGCCCAAAAAAGAGAGAACAGAAGAAGCCGAAATTTGTAGCTAAGCATTAGAAATGATCAAGGCCACCGAAAAAACAGCGAAAAGAGAAAACAAAACGAATTAAAATAAACCACGGAACAAAATGTCTTGACAATCCTCTAACATAAATCCTAAGCAGACAATTCGAAAACAGCAAAACCTAAACCCCAAACCCTCAAGGCCACGGAAATGTAAAAGCGTACATGTTAGCGGAAGGAAGCGAGTCAAGGTAGGCCTGCTCGAACTGGAGAGGGCGCTTGGGGCGGGCTCGCGGAGCAGGACCCGGTCCGACAACGGAGTCGTCCTCGGTTTTTGCTGGGGGCGCCGGGATTACGGTGCCGTTTTCAGATTCATCCATTCTCTCGCTAGGTTAAGGGAACCGAAAGTGGTGGGTTTTTTGGCAGAGGAGGCACCCTTGGTAGTAAAGTGAGGATTTTGATATGGAGGCTAGAGCTGGCTGGCTTGCTGCGTGAGCTCCTTCGAATTATGACTGTAGTCACTTAAAAAGGAACGTTTTGAACTGAGCTTAGAATCTTGAAACTACTGGGAAGCAAATTACAAGATTGCAGCGCTAGCGGAGACAGAACTTACTGATAAGCCCTTTGCCGTCCAGGCTTCAAGTTAGTAGGAGAGACTGAGAGAGGCTACAGCAAAGTCTTTCCAAATTCGATGACCGATCGTCGGTCCATTTTCACAGGGGAAGACAAGACAAGACGAGTGAAACAAAATTAGTAAGTAGCCTAAAAAAAAAAGAGTTGTAGAATATTATAGTATAGCATTTTTGTTACAGGCTGTTATGATTGGGGAATAGGCTTTGGAGGGTCGAAGAATGTTAAAATCTTGATTATTAGCCCATGTTTATAAACTAAGATATTTTAAGAATACGGTTAGGGGTGTAAGTCCGGTCCCGCCTCCGGCGGATCTCCGGTTCCGTTTTCGTCACCGGTTTCAGGAAGATGAGGTCCGGCCCTTCCAGGAACCGAAACTGGGGGTCAATTTTGAGTTTTACCGGAACCGGAACTGGAAGCGGAATTTTCCGCCGGTTTAGCGGAAAAATCGGTTCCGGTTTATTTTGTATTTTTTAATTAACTGAATAGTAAAACGACGTTGTTATATTTTAAATAGAATGACGTCGTTTAGTAGTTTTTTTAAAAATATATATAATACCGCAGATCAAAACAGCACGTTTTGATCCGCGATAGGAGAAAACCCTAAGTCCGACTCCTCTCCCCCCCACCCTCTCCTTCGCGACCCCACTCGGCCCTATTGCCCTAAGTCCTCTCCACTCTCCTCCTCACAGTCACTCCCCCAGCTCTCTCTCTCTCTATTCTCCGGCGGGCTGTTTGTGCAAAGTTCTCTGAGCTCCGGCGGGCGGCTAGTGCAACGGTCAACCTCTTCGGGCTGGTTCTCTTTCTCGCTCTACTCTGTATCTCTCTCTCTCTAGTCTCTGTCTCCACTCTCTATCTCCTTGTCTCTCTCTCTGTCGCCATCTCTTTGTCTCTCACTTTCACATTCTTAGCAGATCTTTGTGAATCTGCTGTGAATTGTTGTGAATCTGTTATTTGAATTCTCATGTTTGATCCTGCGTTTGTCTTGGGGGCCTGGGGTGAAGAGGTTGCATTTCAGTGTGTCTATGGGGGTACTAGGGTGAGCAAGAGTTTGATCTGAGCCATAAAGCTTACGGGTGTTTCTGATAGAGCCAGATTTTGTGGAGCATATTTGGTGGAAATATTGTTCTTATGAAAGATATGCTCGGATCCCGGTGATTGTATGGAAATGAGCATTTCTGAAACTACATTCTTAATGTCTGGCCAGAAAAAGAGAAGGGAATGATTCTTAGTGTCTGACATTGGCATGTAAGAGGGAGTGAAATCCCTTTTAGAAACTTGTGAGTGAGGCTATCTAGCTTTTGGTTTGATTGAGTTGTAGCTATATTTGGTGCACAATCGCCTTATTGTTGGATGTCTGTATGAAATTCCTGTAAGCAATTACTATTGCTTGAGATTGATATTTAGTAGTGGTTAGAACTTTACAATGTCTAGAGTGTCAGTTACAAGTTCAAAATACTAATCCTATTAGCTTTTGGTGTTTTCTCCGAATGCATTACTCGAAATGATGAGAGTTTTTGTTTTTTTCATAAGTAAAAGATCAAATTCTGTATGCAGAGGCCATATCTTGTTCTGTGAAAATGGAAGGCTCAGCATGGCTGCAAGATACTTCAAGGCACTCTTTTAACTTGGCTTTGATACTGATTTTTTTGTTAAGTCTTATTTTTTTCCTACTTAGTACGTCATTCTGAAATATCCAGTTTTGGGTTTTATTGCTATGCAGTTCCTTCCTCATTTCTATCAATTCTTGCAACAATTTCGAGCTTTCTACACATAAGAAATTGATCTTGGAGGGCTCTTGGTGTTACATGTTTGGGATCATTGTAGGAGATGATGTAGTAAAAAACATTAATAACATTACCTGAATTTGGAATATCTGTTTCCCTGTGCAGGAAATTGCTTAATTGTATGAGACCGAACAGAACATTGAGCAAGCAATTGTTTACTTTGAAAAGGCAACTGATTTCTTCCAAAATGAAGAAGTAACAACTTATGCCAATCAGTTAGAACAGTAAGCCCGCAATCCTTCTCAAATATTTTGCTCTTAGGACTGTCTATGGGTTCAGCTTATGGTAAAAAGTTGTTGTTCCCTGGGATATTGTTTACATGTTGTAGATCCATCTTATTTTGTGCGTTTGTATGCATTGAATTTTGTTCGCACCAAGCTGTTTCATATTAGAAGTAAGAATAATCAGAGATGAGTTTTCTTAACATTATTCTTAGAATTATCGCAATGTGTCAATTACATGTTTTATGATTTTATTTGTGAATTGTAATGAATGAGTAAGATTTTTTTTATTGAAAAAAATGTTTAAATGGGTCGAAAAATATGGACTAAAAAGTTGTCGGAATTCCGCTATCCGCTAAGTCCGCTAAGAGTCGGAAGCGGACTCTATTTTGGCCATCCCTAGTTAGCGGACCGGATGTCGGAATGTCAAATTCCGCTTCCGACTAGTCCGCTATTCACCCCTAAATACGGTTAAATACAATTTTTTCGCTGTCGGAATATTAGGGTTCTAACATTTTGTATCTCCAACTATCAATTTCGTTACATTTAGATTTTCAACCACTAACCGTTTATACTTTGCACCTCTTACCGTTAATTTGGACGAAAATTGTTTTTTTTTTCAATGAAATGACAATTTTATTATCATAATTTTTTTATAATTATATTTTGTATAGAGATAAATTTGTCATTTCAAAATATACAAAATATAATTATAAAAAATTATGATAATAAAATTTTCATTTTACTAAACAAAAATAGCAATTTATGTCCAAAATAAACGGTATGGATGCAAAGCGTAAACAATAAGTAGTTGAAGGGCTAAATGTAACGAAATTGATAATTTTAGATGTGAAGTGTCAGAACTCTAATAGTCGGGAGACGAAAAGTATATTTTTCCCTTAAAGAATTTTGGGAATGTTATGAAAATTGACGTGGATTAGTTTTATTTTTTAGTAAAAAAAATAGTGAAAACAGAAATTTTATGGGAGTTAGTAAAAAAATGAAAATAGATAATTTGAGTAATTTTTTTAATAATTATTGTAATTGAAAGAGGTGATTTTAAATTTCATAAAAATGAGTGAAAAAGTAAAAATAAATTATTTGAGTGATTTTTTTAAATATATTTATTGTAATCGAAGATTTTAAAATTTCAATGTTTCACAGTGATTGATCAAACTATCTTGGGTTAGGTATGTCCGGAATGGGCTTTGGGTCGAGCTTACTCCCACCCTATTCTCAAGTAACTAAATCCATGCTTCGGGGCGAGGAGTTAATTCTGTTTGGCATTTTCATTTGTAACCAAACGAAACTATATTCTAATGACCGCGAGCTTCGCTGCTTGAGATTTTTTTCCCCCCTTAGGGCATGTTTACAAACCAAAATTTTAGCCAAAATTCTGATCATTTGCAAATAACATAAATAAAATTTCGTTTAAAGAAACAATTAATAATAATAAGATTTCAAAAGCATATCTCTCCCCACCAATAAACATAAAAAAAAATACACTCAAATCATCTAATCTCTCTCCACTTTTTTACCAACTCTTACAAATTCTACTTTTCACTAATTTCTCTCACGATCTAACAGCCTAATCAATAGGTAAACCAAAAGTGAACTGCAAAAGGCCACCATCAGTACTGGACCCATAACTGCTGCCACTAATATCATCCTGAGCCAGTGAGCCATTCCAAAATAGAAGCCTGCCCTGCCCTTTGTTCAAAATCACCATTTTGATCTGCCGTCACGTTGTGTTAGCTCGCTGATCAGCCACAAGAGTTATAGTATCCTTCACTTCTTAGCTATGTAATTGATCTGCCAATATATTATATTGATCCAACTCAACTTGAGAACCGAAAAGGAAAGAAAGCAAACAAAAAGAGGCAACTATCAGAATGCAAAGTGAGAACATTCTAGCAGTGAAGTTTATGAAGGAAAACAGGGTTTTTACAAGGATGATAAGGAAAGGAAGAATAATAATTTAAGCATATTATGTGCACGGGTTGTGTCACGCACAACATACCCATTAACAATTTAAGCATCTGAATGACGAGAGTTGTATGATATCCTCACACTTGAGTCCATTTCTGGTTGCGACATATACCCATGCTGAGCTCAGCGTATATGAATATTCTGTTTCCTGCAATTCAACTTCTTCAACCATATGTTTGATTCTACAAGGCTTGGTTCTACGAGTACTACTTTGATCCCTTCAAAATGCATCCCGTCTGCTTTTCTTTTAACCATGTTCTTCTGTTACTCTTCGGTACAATACTCGTTCCTAGCTTTTCCCTCCAAAACATACATGCCGGCTCACAGCTACTCTTCCCTAAAATGAACACCATTATCCTCTGGGTTTTTTTTTTTTGGGGGGGGGGGGGGGGGGGTTGTAGGGGAAGTGATCGAGGGAGAGGGGGAAAAAGAGAGAAGTACAAGAAAGTTCAGTGATAAAACAAACCTCGAAACATTTAAACATGTAAGCTTGAATGCCTTCCTCCTCCTCAGCTTGTTTCCTGCAATACAAAACACAGGAAAAGAGAATGATGTCTAGCGAGGAGGCTGAAACCCCATATCCCAATGGTTGGTATATAGTAGAATATAACTTTACCCCCCTATACAGCTTTAGCTTCATGTTCGAAGGCTTTACAAAGAATTTCACAACTCTCCTCAGCTCCGAACTGCATTAAAACGGATACCTAGAAATTAATCATATAACTAAGTAAATAAAAAATCGAACAGAATGATATACAATAACACTTCCATACCATTGGATCAACTCTTGATGGAGAAACAATTGATATAACGTACCTGCTCAAAAATAAACAAAAGTTTACTGCTACTAGCAAGAAAACGGTATAAGTGACAAGGATCAGTAATGGATTTTGTGGAACATGGGCAATAATTAAATTGTAAACTAAATGTCTCAACTTTTGTTGAAGCGATCTAACCTTCTACTCAGAAGGGAGAACGAGTTGAATGTCTCTCACATGTTTGGAGGGGAGAAAACATTTCTTCCCTTTAGGCTAGAAAACAAATTTTCCCCTTCTAAACTAATTTTTCTACTTGTTTTTTCACAGGACATAATCTCTTTCCCTGTTCCTTGTGGAGGGAAGGATGGAGTAGTGCCAAGTGTTTGTAGTATCTATCTTTCGTTGGCCCTAATATCAACATGTCTTCTAAGAAGGAAGTTTTGACGTAGTGTTCGGAAAAATCTAGGCAATCTCATTTTACTATAGTAGGTCTTTACCAAAAAAAAGTAGATGCTTGTCTGCTGAACTCTAGAATTACCTCAGTTCATTTAAGTAGAAATTCATAGCTAATGAGTTTGCTTTCCGAACAGTTAGCATGACAGCCCCCGTGCAATTCTGCAAAAGATGAGAATGCTGAGTCATGAGTATAAACATGCCACTGCTTAGGTCATAAATTTATGATCTCTTGAGTAGTAGATGATCATTATGTGGCAACTGATATGATAGAGATTAGTCTGATTGTTAGACTTTTATGATCTGTAGGACCTTAAAATTGTCATGGCCACGTTTGGAACAAGGTGTCATTGACATAATGTGGTAAGCTGAAAATGAAAAGCGTTTTGCTCATAAAGCTCTGTAAAGAAAAATAAATTAGGTAAACGGGATTTTCCCCAGTAGAGACATCACAACAACCTATTTTCCCCATTTAGGCTGGATGGAACATGCGAAGCACTATCTACCCTGATCACTAAAAGTGGAAGAGGAAGTTTGCAGCAAACTTCAGAACCAGTCTTCAAAATATAAGCATTTCACATTAGTCAGCAATCAGCATGGATGTTTATATACATATCACAAAACTTCCAATAAAACAAGATCAAGGAGAAGCATTATAAGGTAGCCGGAAGAACCCGTAACTTTCTTTTTTGGTTTTTCTTTAGTAACGTTAAGGATACCCAAGTATCAAATCATGGGGCATTCCCCAAATCATGGGATAACTTGAGCCCAGGGAACACCCAGCATGGAGTACAAACCTGCGAGACAAACCCAAATAAAATTTCTGAAGAATAATAAGTTTCTACACATGATACAGAACAGGTTATCCATCCAATCCGCCCAAGTTCAGCAAGAAGAAAAACATCATAAGCATATCACTTCATCGCCCCACATGCCACTGACACCACTATTACCAGTGCTACCAACATCAATTCCCACATGTACAGAGAGCAAAAGAGCAAGAGAGAAAACTAGAAGGAAAGGAAGTTCAGCAAGAAGAAAAACATCATACCTCAACTCAGTGAGCAGATTACTTTTGGAATTTAAACTGAGAACGAAATTCCCGATATAAACTGAAACCATCTTGCCATTTGGACCATTGCCTCTTTAAAATATTGTATGCCTTCAGTTCATTTGCTCCAAAGCTCTTAAGACAAGCATCATACCTCAACTCAGTTGAGCACAGTTCATCAAACATTTCTGGTCCAGCTGTTTCCACCTTGCCATGAGGAGCATGCTTCTTCTCAGGCACTTTAGAAATCAGGATATCAAAATTCTTATCACAAAAATCATTGCCCTTTCTGTGATCCGTGGTAGAGCACTTAAATGCACCTGGACTGTATAAGTAGAAAGGTTTGGGTGTTTCAGAGCTGCCCCACATCTCTTCTCTGTCATCAGCTAGTGATACAGCACATTCATTATGAAGCTCACAACCAGAATCTGAAACGGCCCGCTCACTGGCCACCTGCTTGACTTCATCAAATCGCAGGCTAAGTTCCCTCTCCAATGAAAATTCACCTGCCCCCTCCAAGTCTGAGTATCCATTACGATATTCATGAAGTGTAAGCAGAACAGGAAGAGGAAGTACTGGACCCACAAGAGCATCATCTCGCTGCACCTTTTGTGACCATTTATTGCTACGGCACGAAGGCCTTCTTTGGAAGAAAGGAGGCAATTGAGGTCGGTCTGGAACAACTAGAAATTCCAAAGCTACCTTTTTCTGGTCCATAAGTACTTCAAGGAACTCGGAATAGTTGGAAAAGGCCAGTTGTAAAAGTTCCATTGGCAGGCCTGCCCACAATCTCCTCAAACCAACTTCGTGTATGCTTGCTGGCAAGCTGATGTCATTAAAAACAACAGCAACTGCTGGAGATGATCTTAATCGACCAAACCCACAAGCCTTCAGCTTCCCACACAAGATTTCATGACATTCTGAACTAAAAGATTCCTTCTCTTGAAGACCCTTGCAAGGCTTTTTCATTTTTGAACCCAAAAATTTAGTGAGGTTACCATTCAAATATGCAGAGAGGTTATCAAGTTTCACATACTTAAATCTTCTGGTAAACCTGTATTCTTCATCATCCTGAATACACAAGAAATTATCTTCAAAATGCAACAATCCCCTGTGAAATTCTTTAAACTTCTTTATAGAATCCCATGAGGCACAATATCTTTGTGATTCAAGCTTCCCAGAAGACACAAGCCTTATCAGTGTAAAGCCACCAAATTCATCCAATTCAGGAAGCAGACCAGATAGACCTTGGCATAAGATGCCAATGCCCAAAACTATCTCTTTCTTCTGCTGCCAGTCAATCCATTCAGGAAGATCATCCTTCAAAATCTCCTCCCTCATAAGACAACTTCCACACTGACAACAGCGGCCCAACAATAAGAGATCTGAAGGGAGCTCCCATGCATAAATGGTTTTCAAAAGTTCTGAAACTTCAAAACCAAGGGTTCCTCTCGGGGCCGGTAAAGTAGGTCCATAGCAGAAGAGACGAAAATTACAATTCCAAAATGAGCCCAGTATAATGCAAAAACCCGATTCGGAAGCCCACCTATATGTATCATTCCTTGAGTTTGATCTCAATTCCGACAATCTGAACACATCAACATAGCAGGGTTTATCAAGACCATGAGCCCATTGCAACACAGGCATCATTGGCTTCCGCACATCACAAAGAAGCAATAAAGTATCCGAAGCCAAAACAAAATGAAAACCATCAGACCCCGCCGTAGTAAATGTAAGGAAACGTTCATTTTCAGTGGATGCATACCTACTCCACATCTCTAGCTTGACTAAACAACTCACAACACACTCATCAAACCTCAAATCCAGCAGAAAAACAGCATCAGATCGTGCAACAATCAGAATTCTAGGATGCCAACCAAACTCACAGCCCAACCATTTACTATTCCCGTAAGTACTCAAATCATCCTCCCACGACACTCGCAACCGAGTCCCTCTAGAACGCGCACTCAGAGAACCATTTCTCAAAAAAGACTCCAAATCAAACAAGAACAGTGCACCATTCTCTAACAAAACCACACTCTCCTCAGGCAAATGAGGACTCCAACAAGCACACACAACAGAGCAACTCTTAAACACTTTCCCACCTAAGCAAACCAAACTCGGCCTCTCAGAATTCAAACCACCTCCTTTAACCTTCACAGCAAACCAATGCACAGAGTACAACGTAGAAGCAATCAAATACCCCACAGTAACAGAGGAATTCGAATTACCTGCCAGATTTGCAAATCCTAAACCGGAATCGACCACTGGGTTCACCAAAATCCTGAGAATCCGGTACTCGACCCCCGTTTTTTCCGTGAAAAGGTTTCCGTTATTCTCGACCCGAACATCAAAACCCGAGCCAGAGTCCTTTACTGAAAACACCAAGAACCCGACTTGCTCGGAGTTGGCACCGGTTGGAAAAAACACAATTACGGAGTTAGAATCTGGGCGTTGAAGGAAGGAGAGGCGGTTGTGGAGGAGGTGGGAAGCGTCTTCGTCTTGGTGAGAATGGGGCCCAAGAAGAGACGCCACAGAGGAGGAAGTGGAGGGCGGAACAGAGGAAGTTTCGAGGAATCTGGGGAGAGAGAGGTGAGGGGGATGGGAGAGAGAGTCGGGTAAGAGAGACGGGGAGGAGTAAAGGTGGTTTAAGCTTTGGGGCTGTGGATTGAAAACCAGTGGACCCAGGATGGGTTTGGACGAAGGGCCTGAAAGAAGGAGCGGAGCGGCGAAGACGGCAGAGACTGGGAAGAGGGACTTCCAGTCTGATGAGAAGTCCATTACATGCGTGACCACATCACGGTGCATAGAACTTTTCTCATACCTGTAAAGCAGAGTTAAGATCAGACATTGTAGCTAAAGCATTAGAAATGATCAAGGCCACCAAAAATACAGAGAAACGAGAAAAAAAAAATAAAATAAACCACAGAACAAAAATGTCTTGACAATCCTCCACCATAAATCCTAAGCAGACAATTCGAAAACAGCAAAACCTAAACCCTAAACCCTCGATGCCACGCAAATGTAAAAGCGTACATGTTAGAGGAAGGAAGCGAGTCATGCAGGGGGTGCCGGGATTACGGTGTCGTTTTGGGATTCCTCCATTCTCTCGTTAGGTTAAGGGAACCGAAAGTCGTAGGCTTTTTTGGCAGAGGGGTACACTTGGTAGTAAAGTTCAGGATTTTGATATGGAGGCTACAGCTGGCTGGCTTGCTGCGTCGGTGACAGGTAGACAGCCGCCTACTGCGAGAGCTCCTTGATAGGCACGTTTTGAACTGAGCTTAGAATCTTGAAGCTACTGGGAAGCAAATTACAAAATAGAAGCGGAGACGAGGGGAGACCGGAGACGAGTACTAACACCTTGTCCGGACTCCGGAGGGACGGAGGGAGGCTACAGATTAGAATTTTATTTGATTGCACCGAGCTTTGGGCCTTTGGAGGGCCATACAATATGCGTCTTCCATTCTGGCCCATATTAAATCGAGCAGTTCAAGCCCAGCCCATGTCCAAGTTCCTGACGCTCTTCCCGTGATCAAATTCAACCCATGATTCAGCCCGAGTTCTTGTCCATTTTTAATTACCTGCTCTTGGGCCACGCATGATTTTGAGTAGAGGTGTTCACGGAAGTGACAAAGTCGAATCGAACTGACATTCCGAATTGAACCGAACGAAATCGGGTCGGCCTTCCGAACTTTAGGATCGGGTGGAGGAACAAAAAAAATATTTCTGAAAATCTCGGGTTGGTGTCGGAATAGACAAGAAATTTTCGAAGTGTTCCCGTGATATATACGTGTGTGTACCAAACCTACGCCGTTTTGATACACATTTTAACATTTCCCCTAATGAACCCTAGTAGTGCGGCACTTTCTCTTTCTCTTAGCCTCTTCTACGCCTCCTCTCAACTCTCTCTTTCTCGACCTCTGTTCTCTCTCAGCCTCTTTTCTCTGTCGCAGTGCCGCTCTCTGCCTCTCTCCATCCTCTCTTCTTGCTTGCGCCGGTGTGCTTCTCAATCTAAATCGTCGACCTGCCTCAAACGTTGTCTGCCGACGGGATTACACTGTTGCAAGTAGCCTGCAACTGCCGTCTGCCAGCCTGCCGCATGTCATCAAGAATCAAGCGGAGACTCTCAATAGGTAAAACGTTTAGTCTTTTATTGGTATGCTTTCTCCATTTCTCGTTTATTCTTTTATGGATTTATGTATATTTCCTGATCTAATATGATCTGTGAGTTATGTTCTTGGAGTTGCATAGATCATCATCATAGGTAAATTGTTGAATTTCCTGATCTAATATTCTAATGTGCTGTAAATTGTTTTGAATTTTAAATATAGTTTTAAATTGTAAGAGATTTATGGTCTAACAGCAATATAGTTTTGAATTTTACACATCCATCGGTTGTTGTTGCATATGTTGAATTTGGGTATATTGCCCCATCTTTTAGAACACAAATCTTGTTGATAGTTGTAAAAGTGAGACTATTTAAAATGATTCAATGAAAATATATTCAAAATTCAAAACAATTTACAAGTATACAACATTCGGTCTTTGTACATCTGAATATATTTTTCTGTACTATTTGTTGTGTAGTATTTTTATTCTGTCATTGGTGTATGATGAATGCTATCATGTTTAATTTTTTCTATTCTAACTTTTTATCATTTTTTTTGTTGTAGAGGTGAATTTGAAGCATGGGTACATTGTGACTCTGTGACTTCTTAAAGATTTTGAGGTGCATGAAGATTAAGAGTTACAAAGTTATTACATGTAGCTTTATCTATTATTTTTTGTCTTATCTATGAAGTTGCATAATTATAAATTTATATGTATCTCACTTTGTGCATGTAGGTCATGGGTGATGGAGTGAGGAGTTCGTACTATCTGTTGTTGTTGTTTATTTGAATTTTTAGTTGTATTGAATTTGAGTTCATGTTGTTGTTGAATGCAGTTTCAGCTTATTTCTTGTTGTTGAATGGTTTATTATGTCCTTATTGCTTTCATCTGTAGATATTTCTCAATATATATCACTGTATCAAGTGTGATTTTAATAAAGAAAAAAATATGCAGTTTTAGCTTATTGGACATTGAACAACAAATAAAAAATGTGCCGAATGAAATAGGAATAGCCCTTAAAGTGGCTGGCAAATACCACATAAAAATTGGGTAAAATGGGCTAAAAGTAAGTTGGGCCGAATGAAATAGCCCTTACATGAGGCTGACAATTGACATACCACATAAAAATTGGGTAAAATTGGCTAAAAGTTAATTGAGCTGAATGAAATAGTCTTTAAATTAGCTTACAAAATAATTTTGGGCTTTTCGACCCATTCCGAATTTCGAACCGTTTTTTGCTCGAAATTCCCCCTTCATTCGGCTCGGCTCAGAAGGCTTTTTTCTATTCTGTTTTTACACGAGTCGGGTGTCGGAAATACAAATTTCCAACCCGTTGGGTCAGGTGTACAATCCTAATTTTGACCCTTCCTATAAACTGCAAGCCAGCTTGTGTTCTACTATATGAGTTCACACAAAAGTCACGTTATTATTATTATTATTATATTTTTGGTAAAATACATTTTCCCCCTTATCTTTGGGGTAATATACACTTTGCACCATGATATTTTATTTTCGAGACATTGGACCTCTTATCTTCAACATTTTTGCAATGTGGACCCCGTACCCTATTTGGCAGTCTAAGTTGACGAATTTCGTCAAGACGTGAACCAGTCGACCACTACATGAACCGGTCGACCGCTTTAAGTTACCTTTGTAGCGGTCAACCGGCTCGTCGTGCCTCTCACATGTTGATAAAATCCATCAATATAGACGACCAAATCGAGTACGAGGTCCACATTGCAAAAATGTTGAAGATAATGGGTCCAATGTCTCAAAAATAAAACATCGGGGTGCAAAGTGTAAATGATTCCAAATATAAAGGGGGGAAAGTGTATTTAACCCTTATATTTTTTAACAAAACGAACCAAAAAGAATAACAAGAGATGACTCAATTACTCCATTGGTCCTTAGGGTTTTAGTGATTTATACATTAGTTCTGATGGTAAGTTTTTTTCAAGAGCCTTCTGGGATTTGGACCAATTCCCAGTTTAGTCCTTCTGCTCACTTGGATGACGGAATTTGCCAATGTGGCTAATGACTACCATGTCACACCCAATTCAAAACAAACACGTGTTAATGGACGCTGAGTCGACTGCCCAACATGAAAAAGGGGGTTCCACGTGGGAAATAAATCTCAATGGGTTATCTTGTTGTTTTGCTGGTACTTGAGGAAGGAGAATGAAAAGAAGGAAGAGAAAATGCAGACAAGTGATAGCATAAGCAACAAGTTCCTAAATTCTATAGCCACAAGTGAAAATACAGACAAAAATAAAAAAAAAAGTGGTAGAAGAAATTCACGTCTGGAAAGAGGATCAAAGGAGCGTACTACAAGTGTGAAAAGTTGGGACACTTAAAAAAGGATTGCCCTAAATATAATAATCGCAAAAAGGACAAGGAGAATGCAATGACCATAACTGAAGTTATGTTAGCAGAAGCAATGTTAGACTCCTAGTGAATAAATTCTAGAGCTACAAGACATATTTCTTGGAATATAGACTTGTTTGTAGAGTTGAAGGAAAAATCACTAGGTGAGTTACAAAGTTTACATGGGCAACAATACCTATAGTGATGTCATGGGAGAAGATAAATGTAAATTTTCTCATGTCCTAGACAATAAAGGATATGAGGTACGTTTTTAGTATGGTCATGTATATATTAAAAAAAGATGATGTACATATAAAAGGAACAAAACTAGATGATATGTATTTAATCACATATGATAATAATAAACTTTCTATTTCTAATTATTTGAATGTGTCAGATGATAAAAATAGTTCTTATTTATGGCATTTACACATAGGTCACATAAATAAACATAAAATGCTTTAGAATGGTTAGCAATGTGTTGATTCCTCAACCTAAAATTGATGACATATTATTAGTAAATAATTCTCCAAATATTGAATGAGGTAAAACCATTCTTAGGATCTAAATTTGACATGAAAACACGAGGTTAATAACTTATGTCTTAGCAATTAAAATCTTAAGAGACAAAGATTCAAACTGTTGTATTTAGATCAGGAGAAATACTATCAATCACGTGCTTAAAAAATTGATATGAATGATTGCAGGCTAGTAAATACTCTCATAAGTAAAATGATTAAATTTGAGCAAAAAGATGTATCCACAGAGTGATGTTGAAGAAGGGAAAATGGACAATAGACGTTTTGATGAAAGGGTCAAAGACTTGAAGAAAGAAGATCAAGAAGATGTAAGGAGCTCAAAAGTGAAGTTTCAAGACCTTAGGGTATAAACCTTGTAACTATTAGTTTCACTTTTGACAATGATTATGAATCACACTTGCATATCTTTCAAAACGTCCATAAACTGTTTTTCCTTTTGTTTGAAAGATTAAAATGTTTTTAAAGGTTTCAAAATACCTCAATCAAACTCTCGAACCTTTCATATATTTATGGGAAGTAAGTCTTTAAAATTGGGTGTTAAAAAGTGATCAAAAATGTTTTTAAAAGAACCAGACAATGTGCTTAAGTTGAGGAGGTCGACCGGCTAATGAAACGGTCGACCAGTTGATTTGTGTAACGGTAACTTGAAGCGGTCGACCAGTTCATGTAGCGGTTGACCGGCTCATTTTGACAGACGACTAAAAATGACTAGTTTTCATATGTGGCTTATAAATACAGCTTCATAATGTCCAAAATTAATACACAACGACCACATATCATTTCTCCTACTTGAAAAATATTTCAAACCTTCATATTATATATTTCTTATATCATTCACACAAAAAACACTTTCATATCCTTATATTTGTGTGAATCAAGAGATAGAACCTTCTATTTTCATATATACCTATCAAGAGAGTTTTTTTCTTCAATTTACCTTATCAATAGAGGTGTTTCCTTTAGTGAGATTGTTCATTAAAGAAGAAGCTTAGATAGGGTATATCTAAAAGCTTGGTTAGGTTGTGAGTAGTAAGCCCGAAAAACCACTTGGATGGGTTTGAGCCCGAGAAAACACTTGTACGGTTCTCTAGCACCCAGAAGCAACATGCTCATTATACAAGATTTAATAATCTTGAGTTAGAATGACAACTTCAAGCTTCAACACTCAAGTTGAAGGGATTTCACACTAAGACCACCATTTTTCAACGAAAATGATTATGCATATTGGAAAACTGAGATGAAAATTTATCTTCAATCTATTGATTTTAATTTATGGATTTGTATTTTGAATGATCCTCATATGCCTACAAAAAGGATTGGAGAAGTAGTCTCCCAAGAATGAAAACAAATATGATGCAAATGATAAAATAAAAATCTCTCTAGATGCAAGAGCCATGAACATATTATATTGTGCATTGGATAGAGGATAATTTAATAGAATTTCATCATGTTCAAATGCTAGAGATATATGACATACTTTTGAAATTACCCATGAAGGAACAAGTCAAGTTAAAGTGTCAAAAATCAATATGCTTGTTCATAATATGAGTTGTTTAAAATGACACCAGATGAATTCATTACTGTCATGTATATTAGATTTACAACAATTATAAATGCCTTGAATGCACTTGGAAAATCTTATGCTAACTCTGATTTGGTGAGAAAAATCTTGAGGTCACTACCAAAGTCATGAGAGGCCAAAATGACCGTTATACAAGAAGCCAAAGAACTCACCAAACTTCCTCTAAATGAGCTTATTGGATCTTTAATCACCAATAAAATCCAAATGCTCGAGAATGAAGATAAGAGTAAGAAAAATATGAAGATCGCTCTCAAATCCTCCATAACTGAAGATGGAGATGAAGATGATGAAGATATAGTATTAATTAATAGAAAGTTAAAAAAACTTTCTTAAAAGAAAGAAAAAGAAGTAAAGTATCAAATATAAAAATAAAGCTATGAAAGCTACTTGGGAAGATAGCGACTCAAGCTCCTCCAAAGAAGAAGATGAGAGAGAAGTCGCAAATAGTGTTTCATGGCTCTAGAAGACAATGGGGTATATTCTTCAGATGGTGAACATCAACCTTCTTATGTTGAACTTCCAAATACCTTTGATGAACTTCTTGGTCAATTTGAAAATTAGGTCCAAAGTATACATAATTGAAAAAAAACTCATTTTGATCTCAAAAGAAAATAATTTATTCCAACAAAAAGTTTTAGAATTTGAAAATGAGAAAATTGTTTTAAACAACAAAATAGCTTCTCAAAGCAAAATTATTGAGAAGTTTACACAAGGAAGCAAAACTTTAGAAAACATGCTTAGTAGTTAAAGATGTGTCTTTGGCAAAAGTGGCTTAGGCTACAAGCCTTTTATTCACCAAAAATATTTTAAGAATTATTTTTTGAAGACTAAGTCTTTTTGTGCACCCACTCAATCATGTCATTTTTGCAACAAAGATGAACATCTAATTTTTTATTGTGCATTGAAGAAACTTGGGAGCAAGACTTTCAAGAAGACATGAGTTCCAAAAATGAAAAAAAGGCTAACATCGAAGGACCTAAAAAAGCTTGGTTACCAAAAAAAATTTCTTGATTCTTTCGTAGGATTCAAGAAAGATGGCACAATAAATAGTACTTGGATGAAACTTGCCTATAGAGAAAACTTGTGACATTTAAGGACAAATGCTAAGGGGAAGACCTTTGATATATTATTATCATTTGATAGAATATATTGTTGGTCAATTGTTTAGTATGAAGATTTCTTGGGTGTTAATATTATAAATGCAAATGTATTCATATTTGACATATTTTTTGCATTTATCAAAATGAAACTTCTCTGAGCTAACATTTTTACAAAATCCTGTACTTTTTATGAGATTTGTGAGCCTAAACTTTTTTCGGTTGAGAATGACCTTTAAATTGTCATTGGTAACTAAGAGGTTGGTACAAACTCACTCGGTGGTTACTATCGTAATAGCGACGGACTCTTGACTCACCATTATACATCCTCTATACCATTTCAATGAGATTGTCATTTAAAACTACAAGTTATTCTTTTGGATAATCTCTTTTAATTGATTATTTGAGTTTTATCCACGCATTCTCTTTTTATTTGACAAAGGAAGAGTTTTCTTAAATGTCTATATGCTTGTATTTATTTTGATCATATGATGGTTTTTGTTGGAATGCATATTTAGGGGGAAAATGTGTCATTTGTCTTTTTGATGAGACAAAAGGGGAGAAATGTGTTTAATAGTTTTGTTGAGTCTCTATTCTCCTTTTGAATTGGATTATGTTTTGATTGTATTACTCCTTATAAATCTAAATGGCTATTACTAATTCTTTGTTTCAAAGTTTCAAATGTTTGCCCAATTGCAAAAGATAGGGGGAGTCATCCCAATACTATCAATTTATTGTAATCATCAAAGAGGGAAAGATTATTGGCTTTTGTGCAAAATCGAGATATTGATGATTTAAATAAGGGGTAAACTCATAGTTAGCCCCCTATGTTTGGGCAAAAATCATAGTTAGCCCCATATTTTTGAATCCAACAATTTGATACCCATAACTTTCACAACCTATCAAACTTAGCCCCCGTCTGAATCAGGTGTTAAGTCCGACGGAAATTCATGCAAAATGACCAAAATGCCCCTCCAAAGCTAAAATTTAGAATAAAATAAAATATAAATATAAATTTAAGAAATAAATTAAAATAAATAAATTATTGAAATAGAGTTTCAATATAGTTTTATTTAAAAAATATTAATTTTTGAAAAATATCATTTTTTATTTTTTTTTAGTATTTTTATTTTGGAAGGCCTTTTGGTCATTTTTCATGTTTTTCCGTCTGATTTAACATCTAATTTAGACGGGGGGCGAAGATTGATAGGTTTTGAAAGTTATGGGTATCGAATTGTTGGATTCAAAAATATGGGGCTAACTATGATTTTTGCCCAAACATAGGGGGCTAACTATGAGTTTACCCCTTTAAATAAATTGATCAAGTTTATAAAATGAACATCTTCAAAGACAAAGAAGTTTTGATGAAAGAGCCAAAGACTTGAAAAAAAAGATCAAGAAAATGCAAGGAGCTAAAAAGTGAAGTTTCAAGATCTTAAGGTATAAACTTTGTAACTCTTAGTTTCACTTTTGACAAGGATTATGAATCACACTTGCATATCTTTCAAAACGTGCATAAACTGTTTTACCTTTTGTTTGAAAGATTAAATATTTTTAAAGGTTTCAAAATACTCCAATCAAACTCTCAAACCTTTCATATACTAATGGGAAGTAAGTCTTTAAAATTTGGTGTTTAAAAGTGGTCAAAAACATGTTTTTAAAAGAACCAGATTATGAGCTTATGTTGAGGAGGTCGACCGGCTGATGAAGCAGTCGACCGCTTAATTTCGTAAATAGATCCGTTGAGCTTCTAACAATATGACCATTGGGTAACGGTAATTTGAAGCGGTCGACCGGTTCATGTAGCGGTCTATCGGCTCGTTTTGACAAACGACCTCCGACGGCTATAAACGACTAGTTTTCATATGTGGCTTATAAAACACCTTCATAACGTCCAAAATTAATACACAACTACCACATATTATTTTTACTACTTGAGAAATATTTCAAACCTTCATATTCTATATTCTCATATCATTCACACAAAACACACTTTCATATTCTTATCTTTGTGTGAATCAAGAGATATAGTCCTCCATTTTCATATCTACTCTATCGATAGAGTTTTTGTTCTTCAATTTACCTTATCAAGAGAGGTGTTTCCTTTAGTGATGTTGTTTACTAAAGACGAAGCTTAGAGATGATATATCTCATAGCTTGGTTAGGTTGTGAGTGATGAGCCCAAAAAACCACTTGAGTGGGTTTGAGTGTTGAGCTCGAGAAAACATTTTTACGGTTCTCTAGCACTCTTAAGCTAGAGTGTATGCTATTTGAAAATAGTGGAAAACCTCAAGGCTCGGTGAAGGAGCTTAAGGTGTGGATGTAGACGGGTTTGCCGAATCACCTAAAAATCACGTGTTTGCTTCTTTACTTTGCCAACACAAATTTGGGGGATAAAAGCGAAAAAAGTTTGGAATCCCAATTTACCTCTCTTGGGTTGCCTTAATCCTAGGACTTACAGAAACCATCCAACGAAAGTCATGCATCACTTGGAACAGATGAATGTTATGGGTTAATTAATGCCATAACCGATCACCCTATTTAATCGGAGGGAGAACATTGGTTGACCAATTTTTTTCAGTGGAAGTTACTACTTCCTGAGGCAGTGTAATGTTTGGCAAAGCAGTTTAGTGTGTATAAAAAGGTGGCTGCCGTAAAAAGAAAACAAACAAGTTTTTTTGCATAAAAAGGAACACTTTCACCTTTGACTATGAAATAAGAATGCCTCATATTGTTTTGTTAATTATTACTCCGATCTTAAATGCCAACACAATAGGATCAAAATCTTATGATGTTATCTCGTGATGTATGTAGAGTGTAGGCTCATTTTGAGCACTCTAATTTCTTCAAAGTAACATCACCAGACGCACGACCCGACCAATTAATTCATGAGCACATCACCAAAAAGGATGAGCAGATGAGTGCCCATCTATCTATTTTTTTCTTTGTTCCCACTTGTTTGATAAGTTAAACAATTTGTAGCATGGAAGGAGATAGTGATGAGGATGGACTTGAGTCTCGTAGCTTGGAATGACCTCATTTTCTGAAACACGGGTGATAATGAGTGACGTGAAGTCAAATCCAGCTATCTTAGTTTAACTTAGCTTATTAGAAAAATGAGAGTGTCACGTGAGTGACTCAGGGGCAGAACCAGGGGGTGCGAAGGGTGTCAGCCGACACCCTTCGCACCCCCAAAAAAAATTTACATATAGATCTTGGCAATTTTGGGGGTGCGGAGAGGGCAAAAAGAAAGGGAAACAAAGAAGAAATCATGAAAAACAAAAGAATTTTGGCACTTTCATTTCACTGAAAAGATGTATAGGATACTGTAGTTCTAAGACATTTTTTGCATTAAGAAGGAATTTTTTATTATCATTTTTCCTTTAAAGTTCGACACCCATAAATATGAATCCTGGTTCCGCCACTGGGACCCAGTGACTGATGTGCATTTCTATTAAGGTGGACCTTCTTCTGTTATTAATGAGTTGGAAAAACAAAGTAACACGTAAGAAGTAAAATTTTTGGTTTTAGAAGTCAACGATGTATTATAGAATTGGTGTAAAATAGAAATGAAATGAAGTTTTTCCCTTTTTTTAGGCCAAATTGCTCCACACGTCCCTGGGGTTTAACTCTTTCCCCGTTTGGTCCTGAGGGTTCGTTTCTCTCTACAGACAACCCTGAGGTTTATATCAAATCTCAATTTGGTCTTACTGTCAACTTAATGGACCGAATTGATGACATGACTAACGGTATACACGTGCAATTTACAGGTCACGTAAAAAAAATTCCAACGTTGAAACCCAAGGGCCTCACCCGTGCCCCCATCTCCCACTACCACGTCGAATCCGTTGGTCTCGGCTCCTTCGGCCGCATCTTCCTCGAGTTCCCCAAACTTCCTCTCCACCACTCAGTCCACGCTGAGCAGTTCCTCCTCACTAATCTCTCCCTCAATGCCGAACCCCACCTACGCTACCTCACCGTCTCCTCTGCTCCTTGTGGCCACTGCCACCAGTTCCTTCAAGAGATCCGCGACGCCCAAGACATCAATCTCTTCATAACCTCTGAACCTGATTCCAGCCAATTCCAACCGCTTCGAACTTTCTATCCCACCCAATTCCAACCAATTCCAACCCGACCTGCTGCCCAAGCACGTGCCATTCCTCTTAGAGCCACACGACAATAGGTTGTCATTTCTGAGCGAAACCCACTTGCCATCACGCAATGGTTTCAGCGATGGACACAGGGAATTGTGATGTGCAGCTCTGGAGGCCGCGAACAAATCGCATGCGCCTTATAGCGGATGGTGAAGGGAAGGTATACAAAGGGTCCTATACGGAATCAGCCGCATACAATCCGAGCTTTGGACCGGTGCAGGCCGCGCTGGTGGCGTACGTTGCTAGTGGGGACGGTGGTAGGTATGAAAGGATTGTTGTCGCGGTGTTGGTGGAGAAGGAAGGAGCGATGGTAAAGCAAGAAGACACGGCAAGACTGCTATTGCAGTGATTTCGCCCAAGTCTGAGTTTATTTGTTTTGGAATTTGTTTTTTTTATGTGACCTGTTAACTCCACGTGTATACCGTTAGTCATGTCATCAATTCCGTCCATTAAGTTGACGGTAGGACCAAATTGGGATTTGATATAAACCCTAGGGTTGTCTGTAGGGAGAAACGAACCCTCAAGACCAAACGGGGAAAGAGTTTAAACCCAGGGACGTGTGGAGCAATTTGGCCTTTTTTTTTTATATTAACGATGTTAGACGTGTACACCAAGTGGGAAGTGCAGGAAACTTAATATTTAAAACTGCATTAAAGATCCACTTTTGCCCAAGTCTAAGTTTATTTGTATTGGAATTTGTTTTTTTTATGTGACCTGTTAACTCCACATGTATACCGTTAGTCATGTCATCAATTCCGTCCATTAAGTTGACGGTAGGACCAAATTGGGATTTGATATAAACCCCAGGGTTGTCTGTAGGGAGAAACGAACCCTCAAGACCAAACGGGGAAAGAGTTTAAACCCAGGGACGTGTGGAGCAATTTGGCCTTTTTTTTTAATAGTAATGATGTTAGACGTGTACACCAAGTGGGAAGTGCAGGAAACTTAATATTTAAAACTGCATTAAAGATCCACTTTAAGGGTGGACACCGGAACGGACGGAACCGGAATTGGCCATTCCGTTTTCGGTACCCACCGGAACCAAATTTTTATTCCGGTTCCGTTCCGGAATAAACTGGAACGGAACCGGAATTGGAATCGGAACCGAAAATTTCGGTTCCTTATATGGGCCTAAAAAAATATATTTAGTTTGGGCCCATTGACCCAAAAATGGATTTTTAAGTTGTGTTTTGTAGGTCAAATAAATCTAAATTAAAATGACAATTAAACAACTAAATTTCAAAATAATATTTCACTATTTCAAGATGCCAAAATAAATATAAAATAAAATTACAACTAAACAACTAAATTTCAAAACAAAATAAACATTATGAAAATAAACTCTAAATTAAATTTACAAAAAAACTATTAAACAAACAATTAAACATACAAATAAGTAAACAACTAAGCATTCATCGAAAATCCAAATTGAAAGACGCAAACTCTAAATTAAAATTATAATATTTTTTGAATTTTTTTTTAAAATATACCGGAACTGGAATTTTCCGGTATTTCCGCCAGAATTTCCCTAAAATGGGATTTGGTTCCGGTACCGGAAATGGTCGGAACCGGTACCGGAACGGGAACATTTGCACACCCTTAATCCACTTATTGTCTTTCTCTCGGGCAGACCCACATTCTTTCCCTCCCACAAAACATGACATGTGGTGGGGGCTAACGCTTCACAAACAAACGCACATACGCCCACACGTCCAGCACAATGTCATCCATGCATGCCCATGGCCTCCGCTCCACGTTGGGTGGACAGCCCACCGCGATTCATGCGGTGCCATCGTTTACACCTTCGCAATTCAATATCATTCTTAATGTTTTCAAGTTTTCGGGATCCAATGTCCCTTATACGCAGGGACGAATCTACGGGGGGGCCCGGGGGGGCCCTGGCCCCCCAAAGATTTTGAAAAAAAGAAAAATTTAGTATTAATATTTAATATTTAAAGTGTCATAATTGTATTTTAGTGCTTATAATTGTATTCCGGCCCCCCCGAAAATTTTTTTTACTTATAATTGTATTCCGGCCCCCCCGAAATTTTTTTTTACTTATAATTGTATTCCGGCCCCCCTTGAAACAAATTCCTGGCTTCGTCCCTGCTTATACGTGCTGGCATTGACCATCTTAGTTATAGTTTCCTTTCTTTTTTCCCTAAAAAAACAAGATTAATATCACGTTTCTAATGTCTAGCAAATTCCATCAAGGAAAAAAAAAACCCTTCAAACATTGAAAGGGAAAAACCCAGTTGTCGCAATTAATATAAGAAGACATATTTTTAAGAAAGCAAAGTATCTTACCAAATATATATGCACACCATCAATTCCATACCACTTAGATTCAGTGAGGCAAGACTTTCAGTGTCCGATCCGATCCCCTCCGTTTCCAAAGGATTTGGGCCATCAGCCAAATCCGGCCACTCCAAAACTAGCCTATCCCAGTCGGTTTTGGTCCATGATTGAACAACCCTAATGATAAATATTCTTTTGTCCTTATTCTTGTTATTAATCTAAGGAAAACTTACTTTTCATCACTAAACTATTGTTATTTTGAGGTCTAAATTATCAATTTCTATTTCGTAATCAAACAATTAAAATTTTGTCATATCGATATTTTCTCTCATTTCGACCATAAGATTGTAAGATCTGATTAAAAAATACATATTAATGAATTTTAATAATTTAAAGATGTAATGTGAGAAAATTAGAAATTCCGATCTATAAAGGTGAGATTTTTTCTATTAAAAGCTCTTTTCTTTATATATCACTAATAGTATTCCATGGGTGTCTCGGGACAACTTTCATGATCTGATACAACTTCTCTACTAAATGGTGGGGGGACAAAGGGAGGGGGCGTACACCTTAACAATGCCCAATTGACGCCATGAAAGAAGGGATGGTGCTTAATGGCTGACGCACCCATGGTGCAACCTAGTCGCCTCCCGGGCTCTTTCACCAATAGTTGGGATATGAGATCCTTAGCCGTAGCCGGCACGGCGGGCTCTTTTGGGAACTCGAGGGCTCGAGCCACAATATTAGCTAGTGTCAGCTCATTGTCCAGCCCCCTAAAGGGCGTGACCCCAAAAAACAGTTCAAACATAAATATCCCAAGTGTCCACCAATCCACAGCACTCCCGTGGCCCTCGCCGGACACAATCTCAGGCGCCAAATACTCGTGGGTCCCGACGAAGGACATGGACCGGACATTCATGGGCTCGGCCACAAATTCGGGCCCACCACGTTGGCCCAGTTTCTTCTTCCGCTTGCGCCTGGGGTGGAAACAGGATACTGCAGGGACTATACAGTTGGGAATAATGCATGAAGTTGAGGTGAAGGGAGGTGGATCGATCGTACAGTCTTTCTGTGGGACCAGAGGGGCTGGCTTGTGATCAGAAACGATCTGAGGCGTCGATGTAGAGCTATCGCATTTTAAGGAAAGATCGAAGTCTGTGAGCATAATGTGGCCGTCCGATCGAACGAGAACATTTTCGGGTTTCAGATCACGGTATACAATCCCCAGCATGTGAAGGTATTCAAGAGCTACCACCACCTCTGATGCGTAGAATCTGGAGACAGAGTAGACTAATTAAGGTTATTAATTTAATCCACGGGTTAATCACAAACTTAATCAACTAAACTAATTTAACATAGACCAGATTAGCAAGAATAGGACAAGAACTTTGTTACGCCCCGTTCACAATATTTTAAAATCATTAGTTTTTATCTCATATCAACAACATAGGCTCTTGATTTTTGCTTTGTTTATACAAATGCAGGCCTTTGATTAACGGATGTATTACTTGACCTTCTCCCCCAACAAACTTTTATATAAAAAATAGTAAAAATAAACAAAGTTTTAAGAAGAAGACGATTTAAAGGGATTAGAAATCTCTACAATTTACAAATTGCATGATACACTACAAAGACAAAGATAGATACACACAAGATATAGACACTACCTAGGACTCATATTGTCCAAACTTTATAAAGGTAATACTAAAGAATATAGGATCTATATATTGTCTCTATCTCTATTTGACCACACTATCTGGTAATTTATAAGAGCAACATTTAATATTGCTCTTATTAATTACTACGAAGTGTAAATTCAATGTGAGATTTATATGTTATATATCTCTCTCTCCGAATTAAACCATCCAATTCGGGAAATAAACTTGAGACTATCTCTACGCTATTTTTTTCTCTTCAAATTGGACCATAGAATAGCAAATTAGAGAGATTCTTATCCAACTTTAAAAAATTCTAACCATATAGGGCAATTGAAATTAAAAGAAGAATGGATACAATCTGCCATATAAGTCTAGGATGACTAAAACGATGAAATATACGTGTTGTACTCTATTGGTAATCATGTTGTCTGCTTTCTATATATGTAAGATCAGCCGAGTTTCACGTCATTGCCAAATTATACTGCAAATCTTGTCGGACCATGTTACCAAATTCTTCTTTCAGTTCCCAAATGTGTTGGGACCTCTTATCTAACCAAGGATTTCGTGAGATTTTCTTACCGGATTCTCTCATACACTTTCATAAGTAATCCAACCGTTGCAAATCAAATTATCATATCAAGATCTGACCACTAATTCTATTGACGAACAGGATGACAAAGAAGATAAAGAAACAAAGGAATAAAATAATCAAACAGATGTTGGATGCAAAAGGTATGGGGGAAAAGGGAAAGAAAGATGTTCAAAAAATTTAGGTGCTCTAGAAGTAAAGATAGAGCCAAAAGACTAGAATCGAGACGGGGCCAGAAACCCATAAGAGTAAACGTGGGGGTCGCAGTAGTTTGAGGATAATTTACAAAATAAATAAATAAAAGAATTCCAGAAATCCCGCAAAAGCAAACGGAGCCCAGAAGCACGACACAGGAAATTCGGATTTCCCTCACCATCTCATTGGCCCAACGACCATCTAAAAGACCAACCACTTGGAATTAATTAAAAAAAATTGTATGATAATTTTGTTTACTACAATAATAGTGCCCTAAGATGGCCATGTTTGCCACAAACTAATATAAGTACGTCTATGCATGGCCAAGGCCATGGACAACCCACATCAATCTCTTCAAATTTCAATCGGATTTTCTACTCGAATTGCTTAGTCTAATTTAAAGAGAAATAGTCCCAATTAGGTGATATAATATTTAATATGCGTATGTAAAATTTCAAGAAGCGCATCCGTACAAGAGACTTCAAATCTTTTAAGAGTATTAATGGGGAACTAGAGAGAAATTTTTTAGGTAAAAAATTATAAATTCCTAATTAATTGGGTTAATACTAATTGAATCCCTAATTAAGAATGGCATTACCCCCGCCTGAGCCGGCGCCGGCTTGCCCGAACATTAGTGTCTGAGCAGTTGACCTTCCATGATTATATATAGGTCAGGATAGGAAAGAGACCGACGAGTGGTATTTGTATAATATTGACGTGGTAGAGCCCTAGTGGCTAGACTGCCAATAGGCATATGGAGGAATTACCGAGGGCTTAGAAAGTAATATGAAACTCAGTGAATTCGAGTACGCGTCCAGATCCTATTAGCTGGCAGTTACTGAGGGAGTCAACGGAAGGTATATTTCGATCTGGCGGAGTATGTGGAAATCCAAATCTGATCTGAGTTTCGGGAATCTCGAGCTCACGTGGGCCCTAGCGCAGATGATTGTTCCTTTCAGCCTCTCGCGTGGGACTGTCACACCGTAAGTCTATTCTGTACACCCTAATACCCAAAACGACGGAAGAGAACAGTGACAGCCACTGTTATGCCAGGTGATGGGCCCCGTCGTCGATCCATTACTTTCGTCGCCGTTTCTGGAACGCTCGTCGTCGCGCGTACTCAGGGAGACAGACACACACAGACAAGACAGACTCGGAAATCTCTATTCTCTTATAGTTCAAACTTCAAATAATGAAACAGATATTTGAATTTCCTGGTCAGTAAAAGAAAAAGGGAGAGTTGTCGATAAGGTGCGCACCTGACTGCAGATTCGTGGTAGCACTTCGAGGGCTGTCGTTGTCGGAGCATGTGGAGATCACCGCCCGGGCAGAACTCGGTCAAGAGGCAGAGCCACTTGGCTGCGTCGATACTCGCGTAGAGCGTCGGCAAGAACGGATGGTCCAGCATTTCGAGGATTTCCCTCTCGGTCCTCGCCCGCCCTTCTTTGCTCCGGCTCACCAGTTCCTTCTTATCCATCACCTTGGCAGCAAAGAGGCATCCCAAGGAGTCGGCTGGGACGGACTTCATCTCGGCAAGGTAGACGGAACCGATGTCGCCGGAACCGAGTCGGAGGGTGAAGCGGAGGTCCGAGAGGTCGAGCAGGCGACTCGGGCATTCGGATCGGATCCGCTGTATGGCAGACAAGCAGGGATCGGAGGAGGGCGCGTGGGGCTTGGTAGTGGACCCAACTGAGCGGGAGGAGGCTGTGAGGGTAACGTCGGAGCCGGAGCTGGTGCTGCGGTTGATGTCAGCTGTAGTGGTGGTGTTCGTTGTGGTAGTCGAGGTGAAACTGAGGCTCTGGAGGTCGTCAGCTAAGTCGTCGAGCCACGGCTCCATTTTTGCGCGCAGATAAAAGAGAGGGAGTAAGAGAGCGAGTCCAGAGTCTTCTACTGGGGAGAGAGTGGGGAGGTTTTGAAGGGTGGGGAAGTGGGTTGGGGGATCGGATTTTGGGCCGAATAAGTGAATTTGGGCCATGCGGGGCTACCCTGGCGGAACCTCGATCGGCTATAAGGGCCACTGCTTTCAAAATCCCTCTCGTCTGACAAAGCTTCATTCTTTTCCTTTCCCCTCGAGGGTGACACCGTCTGAGCTAGAAAATATGTTGCCTACGGAGTAGGCTACGCCTGTGGTCGTCTTCTTTTCCAAAAAACAGATGCAGGGTTTGTTTGGGAAAGGGTTGAGGTTTTGGTTTTGGTTCAACTTTTGGTTCAAATTTTAAATTTTAAATTTTTTGATTTAAATATTATTTTGTTGTAAAGGTTTGTTTGGTTGTTTAAGATTTGGGTGATGTTCGTTTTGAGAAAAATTGTAGGATTTTAGAGAAGTGGTGAATTTTTATGTTGAATAGTATTTTATTGGTGTTTGTGTAAAGTGGAGAGAGAAATGATTTGATGTAATTGTTTAATAAAAAAATATTGGAGTTATGTGAAAAAGTATATAGAGAGAAAATTTATGTTGAATAAAAAATTAAAAAGTTGTTGGAGATTGTGTAAAATATATTGGTTTTTGTGTTTGAATTCTGAATATGTTCGGTAGTAGAATTGTGAATATACTTAGAATCCTGAAAAAATGGTGAAAACGAACATACCCTTGATATGATTTATATTTTAATTAAATTAAATAACACTAATTTATACTTATTATGATATTCAAAAAATAAAAAAATATAAAAAATGATTATTATAAAATTCGAAAAATATATAATTCAAAAAATATGTAGAAAATAGTTTCATAAATATCAAAAATTATAAAAATAGATAAAATATGAAACTAATAAAAAATATTCATAAAAATTAAAAGACAGATAAAATCGTGCAAAATTTATATAGATAAAAAATAAAACTTTACAAAAAAAATTGATTAAAAACTTCAAAAATAAAAACTTAAAAATAATTAGCAAATATAATCATTATCAAAATTATTACAAAAAAATAATAAATAAAACAATAGAGAATATTAAAAAAATTATTAAAATAGTTACAAAAGTGTATAAATGTCTATAAAAGTTTTACCCACAAAAAATTTTGAAAAGTACAAACTCTCTAATACCCGTGTTAAGCATTTACTCAACCCTAACGAGCCAGGTAGTAACAATAAATGCAAATAATTTGCTCAGAAAAGAAAATATGCAAATAGTTCATTTTTACTAATCAATCATGAATCAACTTACTATAATAAATCCCCCCTTTTGGTTGTTTTTGCTTAGTTAGTTTATTGTACCGAACTCTGTTTCTTTCTTTCAGTATGAAGTTCTTTTTTCGAGAAAAAAAATTAATTTATTGTAATGCTAAAATTTTCAATTCATTTCTGCTTATCTTAGTGTAACCATATATAGTCAGTCAAATAAATTATAATATGCCTATTGAAGTGAGAGTTAAGTGGTACAACATATACTTCTGAATCAATGCTGAACATGGTTGCTAGGTAGAAATCCTAGAGAGAAAAAAAAAACATAGAGATTTTTCTTCATAATCAATGGAAAATTAATTTTTGGTTTTTGGTTTTCGATTTTTTTGTTTGTCTTTTTGTTTTTATTGTTTTGTTTATTTATTGGTTTAACTATTACTAAATTTCCAAAAGTAATTTTTCTATTTTTTAAAACATTTATAGAGATTTATACACTTTTGTAACTATTTTAATACTTTTTATTATTATTTTCTCTATTATTTTTTGTAATAAATTTGATAATGATTATATTGGATAATTATTGTTAATTTTTATTTTTGAAAATTTTATTTGTTTCATAAATTTTGCTCAATTTTTATCTTGTCTTTTAATTTTTATGAATAATTTTTATTAGTTTCATATTTTATCTATTTTTTTATAATTTTTTATATTTATGAAACTATTTTTTACATATTGTTTGAATTATATATTTTTCGAATTTTTTAAAATCATTTTTTTATTTTTTATTTTTTGAATATCATAATAAGTATAAATTAGTATTATTTAATTTAATTAAAATATAAATCATTTCAAATCTTAAACAACCAAACAAACCTTTACAACAAAATAATATTTAAATCAAAAAATTTGAAATTTGAAAGTTGAACCAAAAGTTGAACCAAAACCAAAACCTCAACCCCTTTCCCAAACAAGCCCTAGTGTGGTCCTAAAAATAAAAACTTAGAGGTCGGCATACTTTTTCCTTTTTTCTTTAACGAGAAAATTCATTTGCTCTCTTTTTTTTTTGGACAAATCTGGTCAAATTTAGAATGCATTCAGCAGCTAGAAGTGTATCGTCCAATTTTAAATAATTGAATTAAATCTTAACCAAATATCAATTAAAATGGTGGGTAATGTGTAATGTGTGGGGTGTATCTAACTCAAACATTCTAACTGTAATTTTTTATTACAAATCTATATAGTCAATTTTTTTTTTCAAGATACAATTAGACGTATTGTGAAAAAGGAAAAACCTTTAATCCACTTGGTTAGCTCAAGTGGTTGCAGGGTCTAAGAGTATGAATTAAGCGCACACTCAAATGTTCAAATTATTAATTGTGTAAATTTTTTAGAGTTTGCCGTGACGTTAAACTTAATTCACGTGAACATTGGTGCAGGTCTGTCCGAGATAAATATTATTGAATGAGTGTCTGAATTTCCTTAATTATAAAAAAATACTTCTTTTGTGCTTCAAAATTATTAGACAAATACTATTTTTGAGTCAAAACTATTAATTTCAGTCAGTTTGAATAAGATCTGGGAGTCAAACATAGTTCATATAACTCATTCGAGTCATTCTCTCTCATTTTAACGGTAGAATCTTAAGTGTTAATTAAAATTAATCTTATTTTAACGTGAAGTTTTTGCTGGAAAAAAATAAAGCTTAAATGTGGCAATAAATAAATTAACAAAGTACCACTTGAACAGTCAAACACGGTTGCTGAACTCGGTGTACTAAAATCCAAACACATACCCCGGTTCTGACATCACTGTCACTTATCACAGACCGTGAATTCAAAACCGACATGGAAGGATTGGACTAGCAACCATACATCCGTCCGTCAAGATGATAGCTGGCAAGAGAAACGCGTCGTTTGTCAATGTCAAAATAAAAGCATTTAAGATTTCGTTCCCCGGTTCGGTTTTGCCGTTTTGGATCACACAGATGTTATAACTGCGCTTTATGCATGGAACTACCCGGGTTGCCGGTTGGGTCTGGTATAATGACACTCTCCTGTCCGTTAATTACGTAAACAAAGGGCCATAACCATCTTTGTCATCTCCTTATCTCTGTTTCCTTCGTACGCAGCCCATAACGCCCCCACTTAATAACCATTATTTTAACGTACTATATTTTATGTCTAATATCATTTTTTTTAATTTAGTGTCCGGACCATTTACGTGCACCACAACTAATTTCAAAACATGTGCCACATACAATAACACCTATAAAATTTTAAACTTAATACTTTATAAAGAAAAAATTAACAAAATTCAAGTCTTAACCCCCTTTGAGTTATGTCTCGTATCAGTTGTTGTTGTTATCACGATATATACCAACCTTTTTAATTAGTATTTTTTAAAAAAGAAAAGATTAATTTAGTTTATTAGTCTTTACACTTTAAAAAATATTATTTTTGCTATATTGTATCTGGTCATTACTAATTTTTAATATTTTTTTATCTTCTGTTAAATTTTTTAGTCAATTTAAATGGAAAGTAATTTTTTTAGCACTTAAAAATGATAATTTTATTCTGATAATTTTTTGGTGGCTACATTTTTCTGAGGGCAGAATCATCATTTTAGAGATAAAAAAATTAATTTCTAATCAAATTGACAAAAAAAAAAAAAAATCAATTTACGTAATCTTGGAAGTCTGGATCTTTCTGTTTGGATGAATAGAGGAAGATTTTACATTTTACACATAGATTAACATGACACAACATTTACAAAATTCGATCTAGGGGAACAAAGTTTCTTCACTCAGACCCAATAGATTTGTATGCGTGTTTACGTTGTTTTATAGCTGTTTTTTGGTTGGGTTGCAAGATTCGGCATCCTCGTATTTGGTTGGACCAAAATCCAGCCAAGAGAGAACGGCCCAGAAATGCTTTCAATTTTAGTTTTGGGATAAATGATATTTTGGTCCCTGAAGTTTGGGTGAAAATCAAATTAGTCCCTTAACAATTTTTTTTATCAATCGGGTCCTTGTAGTTTGCATGAAAATCAAATTAGTCCCTTATCAATTTTTTTCATCAATCGGGTCCCTGATCTTTACATGCTTTTATATTAAGTCCTTCCGTCCACTAATTTAACGGTAAGTGTCAACCTGATCTGCTCGGGATGGAGAGCTGAGAGGATCGAGAGGCCCAAGCAGGCCGGGCTGCAATCAAATTAGTCTCTTATCAATTTTTTTATCAATCGAGTCTCTCATATTTACAAGCTTTTATATTAAGTCCTTCCATCCACTCACTTAACGGTAAGTGCCAACCTGATCTGCTCGGGATGGAGAGTTGAGAGGATCGAGAGGCCCGAGCAGGCCGGGCTGCTTGTGGCTCAGGATGCTCGGGTTGATTTTCTATAGCCTTTGCAAGAGCGGCCTTGGTGCTCGGGCCTCTCAATCTGCTTATGCTCGGGATGCTCGGGCTGATTGTGCTCGGGATGTCGGGTTGCTTGTGCTCGGGATGCTCATATTGCTTTTATATAGTATTTGTGCGCGCGGCCGACCTGCTCAGGCCTCTAGATCCTCTCAACTCTTCATCCTGAGCAGATCAGGTTGACACTTACCGTTAATTCAGTGGACAGATTTGGATGGAGAGACTTAATATAAAAGTATGTAAAGATGAGAGACTCGATTGATGAAAAAAATTGATAATGGACTAATTTGATAGCAGCCCGTCCTGCTCGGGCCTCTCGATCCTCTCAGCTCTCCATCCCAAGCAGATCAGGTTGACACTTACCATTAAGTCAGTGGACGAATTTAGACGGAAAGACTTAATATAAAAACATGTAAAGATCAGAGACCCGATTGATGAAAACAATAAATAAATGACTAATTTGATTTTCATGCAAACTACAAGGACCCGATTGATGAAAAAAATTGTTAACGGACTAATTTGATTTTCACCCAAACTTCAGGGACCAAAATATCATTTATCCCTTTAGTTTTAGACATGCCCACTTCATCATCTTTTTTTTCTTTTTTCTTTTGGGTTAATGACCAAAATAGTCCCTAGGTTTTATGCCCTTTATCGATTTGGTCCCTGGGTTTCCAATTTGGTCACATAAGTCCTTAGGTTATCCTCATTTATCAATTTGGTCCATAAGTTTCCAATTTGGTCACATAAGTCCTTAGGTTATCCTCATCTGTTGATTTGATCATTCCATCCAATTCCGTCTCCTCCGTGCACAGTCAGCTAACGGTAGGCCACGTCACCACCAATAACATCGCGATCCACGTCACCACCAATAACGATGGGTCATGTCACCACCTGACATATTCGTAAAAAAGAAAAAAAAATCGAACGGGGGAGACCCCCTATTCGATCGACGAAGGAAGCCCAGATCCATGTTTTACCAAAAATCAGTCATGCTGGTCGTCTATTTTTCACGGAGCGAAGAGATATCCAATCTGAAGCCGTTGGTGATCTTTGAGATTTGAATCGTGTCGTAGATTTTCTATTTGTTGCTCTCTATTTACATATTGATTTGGGGGTAGTGGCTCATTTTGATGAGACGTCAAAGTAGAAATTGGACGGAATGACCAAATCGATAAATGAGGATAACCTAAGGACTTATGTGACCAAATTGGAAACTCAGGGACCAAATCGATAAATGAGAATAACCTAAGGACTTATGTGACCAAATTGGAAACCTAGGGACTAAATTGATAAATGAGGATAACCTAAGGACTTATGTGACCAAATTGGAAACCGATGGACCAAATCGATAAAGGGCACAAAACCCAGGGACTATTTTGGTCATTAACCCTTTTCTTTTATACCTCAACCGACATCCACTTCATCTGCTCCTGTCTTGTCGTTGCTCTTTTATATATATATATATGTAAATTTAAAATAATGTTTCAAATATTTTAAAATTAAGAAATAAATATACTTTACCCCCAAACTATTATATTTGACATATTACATCCATCAACTACGGATCTCGGAAGGTTTTGCACTATCTGTTAAAAATTTTCATCAATTTAAATTGAAAGTAATTTTTTAGCACATGAAATGACAATTTATTCTCGTAAGTTTTTTAACGTTGACGTTTTATTGTAATTTTAGAGAAAAAATAATTTTCTATTAAAATTGACGAAAATTTTAATAAAAATAAAATATTTAAAAAGTAATAATTAATAGATGTAATATAACAACATAAATATAGTTAATTTGGTGTGTATGGTTTAATTGTTTTTGTCTAATTCTTAGTTTAATTTAACGAAAATCATTTATCTAAGGTGCAATGGGATGACAATAAGTAATTTTACGGTAAAATATTTGAGTTGGTAATTTAGGGCATAAAATTTTAATCAACTCATAATTCGGAGCAGAAAAGTATATTTAATCCTTAAATTAATTAAGGTAACTATACATTTTTGAATAAGTTGAATTTGTTAAAGACTATGTCAAGTCCACCTCAAATGAATAGCGTCGAATTGGCTCGAGAAAAAAAAAGAAATGGGTATACAGTATCCGATTCGGAGCATAACGCCCATCCTGCCGGCCGGCCGACTGGCTGATAAAAGAGCGGCAGCAGTCTGCATGCGCTCAAGTTCATTAGGTTTTTGCATGCATGCTTTTTTTTTCTTTTTCTTTCTAATCATGTTACTGATCTAGATCTCACAACTTACCCAAAAGAGACGAAGTTATAGAACTCGTAAGATCGACTGGAGTTGACGAAGCCCACACACTCCGAAATGGCAGAAATGCTATAATACAGTCAGACATGCGCCGCTTGCCGTTATTCCTTTCTAATCCTCCTCACTTCTACAACCACAAAACAAAAAAGTGAAGCTTAATCACCGGGAGGTAATCTGCTAGTTATGCTTTTTTTTATAAGTAGTCTCCCTTAAGTGAATGCACGTTTCCGACATCTCATTTATAAGTGCGATTAAGTCAGGGGACTCGCCTAATAGCAGCGTGACTCGATTTAATACCTAGACACTTCATACAATTTGTCACCTATTTGTCTACCAATTATTAAACTATGCATTTATCATTTATTCTAAAAGTTAAAATTATCATAATAAAATTATATTTTCAGCGCCGGAAGAGCAAATATGATGCAAAAGTCGACGTCTATTCGCGGTGATTGGTGAAACAGAGGAATAAGTACTTGAACAGTTGAGACATGCAAAAGTGAAGCAAATCATGACAAGAGCGTTCTTTGCATTCAATTTCGATGATGTTTTTTTTTTGGTTTTGATGGGTTTTTCTTTGCTTTAGGCTCTTTGTTGACCAATTATTTGTGTTAGAATTATGGCATCTGTAACCTCATAAGCATCAGATTGATTGGCAAGATGGGGAGGCTGGCCTTTTTCCTTTAGAATGATGGAGAAAATTATCATTGCCACTTCTGGTGCCTGAAGTCATTTGAAGAACCATGATTCATACGTAGTCTTGGTTAAAGAAATTTGATTGAATAAAAAAAAATGGCACTAATATGCAGAGAACCCAGAAATATTGGAAGGAAGAAGGGACGCCGCTGAAAGATTATTATCATAATTCAGAATTAGGAGCATGACCCTCATGGTTACCAAATGTGAGCTGGTTGGTAACTATGAGGATCTTAATCATATCTGGGGGAGATAGTCTCTTAGGTATGGAGATTATGTTCAAATATATATGTTAGGTGAGCCTTTCATTCAGAATAGAAATTAGAGGGAGTGTTGAGATCTGGTTCCATCGTGCTTCGAGATCGTTCCCGAGAGGTACCTTTATTGGTCTAATTTCTTCGAGATCGTTCAAAAATATAAATTAAGTGTTGATTGTAGTAGTACAGAGAATCATGATCCTTCTATGACAGGTGGAGTTATTTCAGATGATAGAGGAGATCAGTTGTCAATCTTTTCTGTTACAATGCGTTGGGAGTAAATTTTACTTTTATAAAACACACTGCAAAATTTTACTTCTACTTTTATCGCTCATTTACTAATTTTAATATATCACATTTTTAATACTAACATAAAATTTTTACAAAATTTTGATCATTTTTTTTCTAAAATTTTATAACCAAACGCTATGTTAGTTTTGGGCAAGGTACCAATAATACTGCTGACTGAGACGTGTTCTTCATGGTTTGAATTTTTATTCCCATCTTAGGGTCATTTTGTTTACTTGTAAAACAAAATCTGTAATTTTTTTTTACTTTGTTTTTCTTGAATTTGTATTCTCATTTTAGGGTTATTTTATTTACTTGTAAAATAAAAAATGTAATTTATTTTACTTGTTTTTCAATATTTAGCAAGCACTTGAAAATAAAATTGAGCACTTAAAAATAAAGTCAAAGTAAAAAGTTTTCAAATCAACTTAAAAAGCTCTATTATTTTATAGAAAATAAAATAAGCTCAAATTTTCAGTAAACTATTTATTTTTTGAATATTAGAGTATGCTCTATATCTATGTGCAAAAATCAATAAGGTTGTGTTTGCGTCAAAAAATTTACAAAATTTTTCACCCTCTCACAATAAAATATTACAATATAATCTCTCTCTTCCATCAAATAACTTTTCACTACAAAAAATATAAAAAATTACCTCTCTCTTCACTTTTTCACTAAACTCAATACCAAAAATTTTACAATACAAACTCACCCTAAGTCTCTTTTAAATTCTAAAATATTTTATTCTGTCCTATATTCTTAAAAAACAATCAATTTTTGCATTCCGTTTAATTTAGCCGTTAAACCACATACATAATGACCGAAATGTCTCTCCAAGACAAATTATTAAAAATATTTAAATTTTTATTAAAATTATATATAAATAAAAAGAAATATTTTTTTAAATAAAAATTTAATTTGAAGGTTGCATATGATAGTTTTATATTCTTCTCTTTCCAAGTCACGTGGACACTTCTCCGATAGTTAACTAATGACAATTAAATTGCGGGAACCAATTTTATCGCAAAAGTGTACCTTAGAGTGTAAAATATTGAAATTTTGAGAAAAAAAATTTCATGCTACGCGGCAATGTACGATTGGCGATGAGATGAGATTTAAAATTTATGTGAGCACCATTTTGTACGTTGAGTCGTTAACTGATGACAGAGAATCGATTTGTCTCAAAAACTTATCTCATGTACCCTACAGATGAAATTGATACCTCAAGGACTAAAATGTGAAAAGTGTAAATCATAGGAACTTCTACGATAATTAAACATTTTTATGTAAATACGTAAATTATTAAGCGTGTAAAATATCAAAAAATATTTTCTTGAAAATATTTTTTTAAAATTACCAAACACTGCAAATGAAATTTTTTTTCTTAAAAACGTTTCAATAAAATAATTTTTATATAAAATAATAGTTTTGCAAAGCAAACAAACAGACACTTAGTATCACTACTTTGGATGTTGAGACTAACTCAAATCTGATTGTTTCTTGGTTGTTATGAAGGAAAAGATGCATGTGTAGGTTTAATTTGGCTACTCGGTGCAGCAAATGCCTCAGAAGCCAAATACGAATTAATACGACTGATTGGGGAACACGACTTAATTAATGGATTACCATGTCTACGATCCCTTGGAAATTACGTGACCTGTTTCGTATTGATAAACTGAAATTACCTTATTTGCATTTAATTGATGGTGAATTATAATGTTTATGATTATTATTTTTTATTTCTTTTGTAACAACATATTCCTCCATTATCAGTGGGAATTATTAATAAAATTTCGGAAATATCTTGTTCTTCCCTTTGGGAAAATAAAAAGGAAGAAAGTGTATATGACCGACTAGAGAAAAGTCCATATTTGATAGACATACTTACGCTAATGATTTAGGAACTTTACAACTACCTATACTATAAATAGATCCACTTCATTAGAAGATAAATGCTTAAAATATCCTTTTACTTAATAAATGTGATAATGTGATGTTGTTTGTTTACCGAAATTTTGAAAAATATTTCTAAAATTTTGAGAATTTTTTGAAAATTGAAGTTTATTGGGGTTTGTGAAAAGTGTGAAATGTATATGTAAAAGTGTGAAGTTTATTGGTGTTTGTAAAATGTGTTTGGTGGGGTGGAAATTTTGGGCTCCCAAATAATTGGGCAAACAAACGCCCTCATATATCCCAAACTAACACATTACAAGTTGTTCCCCTCTCTCTCTCTTTTCTTAATGCATTGTTTTTGTTTGCTTCACTAACTTGTATGGATAGCGATATGAAATTTGATTAATGTTCAACTTAACTGTCAGGTATGTCACACTAGTAAACAAATCTAACATTGAGGTTGCTGGACAGTTGAAGCTAGATAACTTCATTTCATTAAAATGCATGGATGAAATTGGATGAGGATGCTCAAATCTCCTGTCTGAATTACGGTCGTAATTAAATTAGATAGAGGTAAACACATGTAGATTATACACTATTTAATGTTATTCATATATAAGTTTCAAATAATGTGAACTATATATGATGAGATTCATATATTGTATTTATATTTCTCTAAATTGTATAATATTTTTTTGACATAAAATTATAAAGAATCCTGATAAGTATAAATATAATTCCACAATATCGTAAATGCAAAGTTTTTTTTTCTCTTAAATAGATCGGTATCAAAGAGGACACAAAAGTAGGTACTCCATACCAAACAAAAAAAAGTAGAAAAAAGAAAAATTAATGCTAATCAATCTCAGATATTATATCTACGGATGATACTGAATTCTGAATGGCAATTTTTGAGCCATATAAACAAAAGGAGAAATTAATTATCATAAATAAAATTGTTCACATGTGTACGTGTCAGTATATATGGATGGATGCAAGAGGAGGAACTCATCAATGCCTTTCATTTCACTAGATGGTTCTCTTTAGAGACTATAAAACTTTGAAATTAAATCCACTCTAAACCCAACATAGTTGAAATTTAATCAGAATAAAGGAAAATATTTCTTGAAATATATTTTCTAATTAAAAAAATTGCTAATGCTGTGACTAGTTTTTTCGAGACAAACACACTGTTATGCCAATGTGGAACAAATCTGATCCCTCTCTTTCCTCTTTTGTTTTTTTTTCTCTCTCTAAATTTTAGAATAGAACATGTAATATCTGGTACGTACTCATTTTAAGATAACTCTAAAGTATAAGGCCTGTCACTTTAATAATTATACATTCTAAAAGGATGCATTTTTTAAGGATAAATGTAAATTTTTACCCATAAATTATAAGGATTTTGATAGATTACATACTAAACTATCAACATTGACACATTTGCATTCTCCAATTTGATGGTTGAAATGCGCAAAAAATGAGTCATGGCTGTCATGCGATATAATCTTGAAGGTTGGATTCTATTAAAGGGTGCATATAGATGAATTTTGATAGTTTAAGTGTGAAAAATGACGAAATTGGCAATTTGAATCCTAATCTATTATTTTGGATAAATACACTTTGCACCTTCCAACTATGAGGTCTTGACAATTTGTATCACAATCTATTATTTTTGTCATATTGCACCCACCAACTATTGATTTCAAACACTTTGAGCCCCTTGTTAACATTTTTTTATTAATTTTGAACGGAAGATGTTTTTTTGTGTGCAAAATGAAAATTTTGCCCGCATAATCTTTTTAGCAGTGATCATTTTATGAGATTAAAATCATTTTTTTTTAGGACAAAAATAAATTTTCGTTCAAATTGACGAAATTTTTTAACAGATAATGTAAAATATTTAAAATCAATAATTAGTTAGTGTAATATGATAAAAATACTAGATTGATTTATAAAGTGTTGAGACCTCCGTAATTGAATGGTGCAAAGATATAGGGTTTTACCACTATCACTAATGTCACAATTGTCACTCTTCAAGGAATCGGCCAGATGCATTCAAACCCGAAAACAATTGCATCCCATCATCCATCGAGTCAAAGATGGGGGGAGGGATAAAGTATGATTCACTTCTATCCATGATGATGGTTAAAACAATAAAGCTTTTCTACCAACCGAGTTAAAAGGGGAAAGAACATTAAATTTGGACCTACATGATTTTGATTATCCTTTAAAGCTATATCTAGCTGCTTCCTTCGTTACTTTTCTATAGCGTTACCATGATCACATGATGATCTATCTCTTCTCTTTTTGCTTCTATGAATTTTTAAACACCAAGCTTGATGCCTTTGGTGTTGCGACAGGTGGCAGTAAAGGGACAACATGCTATTTTTCTCGTGTGCTTTTTAAACCTTTTTCTTCACATGTTCCCCTACTTTTGTTGTCCACAACTTTGTTTTTATAATAAGATCAAGTAAGTCTTATAAAAGCAGGGAAAGTAAAAGTTAATTGGTTCGTATATATGCAAGGAATCCTCTAGCTAGTGATTCTAGTGGTCCCGTACCTATTGATATATGTTATTTTCAACAAAAGTTATGAGATTTTTTAAAAAAATTATTCGTTTGAGAGTATGGAAAATTGAATTGCGGTACTTAATTGTTTGAGTCAAAAGGCTCAAGGGGCTGTGAACAGATTTAATATTGAGATTTAAATACATTTTTTCCCATATCAGGAAAAAAACAAAAGAAAAAAACATTGAATTAATGAAATCACGGGAACTACCCTAATATGGATGAGGAAGAGTAAAGTGAGAGGAAGATAGAAGATAGAAAGAGAAGAGTAAGGTGGGAATTAAATGAGAGGAAGATAGAAGATGGAAAGAGTGATTCGAGATTCTCTACAATTTCTAGCACTTTTATTTCTTGCCTAAATTATTGTGTGCAAATTTAATGGACTTTATGCATTGTGAGACCCATATTAACTGAAATTTAGTAAGAGTGTAATTTTCTGTTTGAACTGTACTATACAATGGAGAGAGATACAATAAGTGGATTCTATTATAAAGTCCATGATGCCCGAAATTTTACATGTGCAATATTAAATAGTATAAGGTTTCACCTATTGTATATTGTATCTATCTCTATTTAAATTACACCATGCAATTTGAGCAAATAATCACATAGAATCTTAATCCATTAACTAGTACTGCATACTCACATATTTTGTTCGTTTCTTATGAATTGCATGCAACATCCAATTTAGGTAGGAAATTGTAAAGAATTTTATTCTATAATCATAACTTTCAATTGTAAAGAATTTTATTCTATAATCATAACTTTCTTTGTAAAATGATTTAGAGTTTATTTTTTTAAAATTGCATAGTATAATTCGGATAAAAAATTATAAAGAATCGTAATCACAGAAAAACTTATGGGAAAGAATAAATTTTGTAATAGTTGTTTATTCATGACCTTCTCCATAAAAAATTGTATCACACAACTATAGGTCTTGTTTGAGCCCTAATAATTTGGGTCCAAAAATTTAAGTTTAATAATACAAAAATTCATCACATAATTTTTTATTATTATAATATTTATTAAAAATCTTCTCTCTCTTCACTTTTTCACCAACTCTTATAATATATCTTTACTTTATAATATTTTTCAAATCTCAATATCCAAAAGTTTCACTATCAAAGATACCTATGTCTATATATACAGGAGATGAGTAAATTATACGTTTGTTTTTTTGTTTTTTGTTTTTTTATTAGATTGGAGGGAAATCGATTTCGCTGCCCCCGATAATGGAAGTCACATGCATGCTTAAACAGAAACGATTAGACTCGTAATGGAAGTTACTGTTGGCCTATTCTGGATATGATTATCCTCCTGTTTCTTTCTTCGTGTACCTTTTGTCTTCCCAAAAGTGAACTTCTTCCAATATTATTTTGAATTCGAATTAAATGGATTTAAATGGCTTAACTGTTAGGCAAATATATACCTCCCGTATAAACATTTAACCCAGCGAGGAAGATCTTTAACCCATACTTATTAATAATTTGGAGTGCAATGTTGTGTTAAACTTGTTAATTCAAGTTCACTTTTAGCTTGATTTCGTGCTTTGTGTACAAAAATAAGGTACAACAAATTTCTTTTATTAAAAAAATATATAATTTCTAGAGAATTATAATTAATTTCATACTAATAAACATTGATGCAATTGAACTGAAATTTCAAGTCAAACACTAAATAGATCAAAATTGTTGTAGGTTTTCTAAAAACAAGTGTTTTGGGGACCATCTCAACTTGCAATTAGGTATGTTTGCTATTTTTTTTGTTAAAATACTGTTAAAAGATTATTTAAAAGCATGCAAAATGAGCGTTTAAGGATTGTCTCAACTTGTAAGTGACTTTGAGGCATTTCACGTATTACTGTCACATTGCAATTTAGATATATAACTTTTGTTAAATTGAATCGAGAATTTGACAAAAAAAAAACTACACGTGTTGTTTTTTGAAGTTTTTATTTTCTTTTTTTTATTTTCTCAAGTTTTGGCTTCTTTTTACAGTCTATTATTTTAATTTCATCATTTTCTAATTTAAAGAAGACAAATATAATGTGTATGTTTCAATTTTTTGTCTAATTCTCGATTTAATTTAACAAAGATGATATATTTAGGGTATAATGTGATAGTAATCGATAATTTGAAGGTGAAATGTCTCACATTTAATAATTTAATTAGGATGTAAAGTATGAATGACTTCATAGTTCAAGAGTGAAAGTATATTCGACCCTTATTTGATAATTAAGATTAATGAGACAAAAATTGTCAATGCCGAAAGCTAGACAGGAAAAAGGAGAACAAATTATACATGTTTTTTACACTATTTACATACATTATTCGTCAAATACGTGGACATAATTAGAATGAGTCCTTACAATTATTCCACGTCATGAGAATAATCAATTAATTATAGACATTTCTATGGAAAGAAGCGTGTAATCTTTGTCTCGACTCGCCAGTAGGTATGTTTTCTTAGAAAAATCTGTTATAATTTTTTGTTTAAATAAGCAAAATTAGCATTTAAGACCTTCTCAACTTGCAAGTAACTAGGTATTTGCTGATTATTAAAAGGGATGCGTATAATTTGTACCCTCTAATTATATGAGCGTTAATACTTTGTACTTTAAATTATTATTTTTGTTACATTGTATCTATCAATTATTAATTTTAAATACGTTGTATCATCTATAAAAATTTAACCAAAATCAATTAATTAGCCTTTGAAATAAAAATTTTATCATCTTAAAAAAAATTTGGAGGCAAAATTGTCATTTTACATTTAAAAATCATTTTATAATAAATTTTAATTGAGGATGTAAAATATCTGAATAGTTAGTAAGTGTTATATGAAAAAAATTATAATTTAGTGTGCAAAGTAATTATAACTCATAATTGAAGAATGCCAAATGAAATATATATATCTTTTATTAAATTCCCGTGAATTGCCTAAACTAGAGACAAGAATGCACATACTATAAGGCTATTCGGTTAAAAAAAATCTTCAGGATTTTTTTAATTATCATAATACAAAAAATTCTATAACTAAATATTATTTTTAACACTATATTAAAATAATTATAACACGCATATTAATAAAATTAACATCACATAAAAATACTCAAAATATAAAAAATTCTAAAAAAAAAACACCACAATCGAAAGAGATTGAGGAGAGGAAAACAAATTATACACGTTTGAACACTGTTTATAATATTAATTTTTTGTGCATTCAAACTGTTGTTTTCAAACATGAAACACGACCGTATAATTTTTTTTTGGTTGGGATACCATGACGCGATTCTACGAGACTCCAGCCAACCGGATAATTGAAAAATAAAAATAAACAAATAAAAAAGGGAGAATTTTGTTCTCTCGGGGGAGAGAGAAAAAAAAGAGGGACAGAGGTGGAGGAAAGAAACAGTAGCTGGAGCTGAAGTTGCAGCAGTAGCAGCGATTGACTCACCGATTTTTCTCGTGATTTTGCATTTCGACCGTTCTTTTTCCCTCTCTTTCACTCTATCTCTCTCGCTTTCTTTCCCCTCATTCACTCCTCTCAACCTCTTCCCGTGCCCTAGCCGCACCGAACCCCAAACCAAAAGCCCAGAAAATTCTCTCTCGCTCTCTTTCGCCGTGGGTGTCGAAGAAATCAACCCATAGGTTCTCTGTCCGCGACGCTGCGTCTCTCTCCGTTCAGAAAAAGGCGGCTCTCTTTTACTCCCTTTGTAGTCGGTCATCGATCAGTCTCTGTGTTCAGAGGGACCACTCTGATCTTGTTTCAGGTATGCTTTTCTCTTTTCTCTCAGTTTTTTTTTTTATTTTCTGTGACTTACAAAAGTCCCTGTTGTCTTCTTGTTGTTACGGATGTTGTTTTCTCTTCTTTTTCCCCTTTTGAAATCTCTCTAATAGAATTCTGCAGCATGCAGAGGCTGAATTTTGGGTTGGTATCTACTTGATTATGTGGTTTTTTAATTTTTTTTAAACTTGGGTCACTGTTTCTCTTTAAAAATTATTTTTCTCCCATTTTCTACGTGAAAGTAGTTAACTCCGTTGGTTTAGCGAATCGACGGGTGAAATTCTACGAGACTTTACTGTCTCAAAATTTTCTAGTAATAGTTAGAAATATTTTTTATCAGTGGTTTTTGGTGTCAAGAACGGATTTTTTTTATCAGACCCAAGTTTTTGAAAAAAGAGGGTTTAAGTGGATCTTTATGATGTAGCTAATTGTCCTACGGTTAGACTTGTGAATCTTTTGCTACTATTTTTTTCCCTTAGGCTATAGATTTTGTATCGCTTTGTTGAAGGAAAAGTATGCAATTTGATTAACGCCAGGATTTAATTTTGAGGCATGTACTTATCTGGAATGTGTGAATCATGACAGATACAAATAAACAGCTTTGAATTAGTGAAGAGACTTCAACCAGCCATTTGAATCCGCAAGTCGATATGATTGAAGGAAGCGTTATAGTGCACATGATGTGGTCTCTAATTTCTGTGCTTGTCCGCATTCAAAACTCCTCTCTAGAATTGGGTTAGAGTTAATTTTCAAGGCCGTATCTGCGTCTTGGAATTTGGATGAATCTGGCGATGATGGGCAGTACTAGTGAAATTGTTGAATCAACTGACGTATCGGACTCGCAACTAAAAATGGAGGAGAAAACTGGAAAGATCTATACGCCAGAATCAGGTAGTAAGTGTTCTATAGAGGATGACATTGACCGTCTTTTCCAGGCAATTGATATCAAAAGTAAAGCTAGAAGATTGGGTCAGTCCCATGAAATTGTTAGCGACCCTCTGCGGAGGAGTGCTCAGAAAAGGCCAATGAGAACTAGTTCATCTAATGCATCTGGAATTGGAATATCAGAGCCTGTGAGTTTGAAGCAAGCCCTTAGAGGACTGTGCATTTCACAGGCATCAGAAATGGCTGCCATGAAGCGATTATCTAAGCCAGGGAGTTCATCGAGGCTCTCAGAAGCAGGAACTATCAAAAAGTTGTATAGGACAGTGGTGGTTGAGGCAAATGGATCTGGCACTCCAACGGACGGAGGAAAGGGTAAATTGATGGAAATCTCTCTTGTTTCAGAAGAAAACTCATCCAAATTTTCTGATGTGACAGCTGCAGCTGCACAAGTTCCCGAAGGAGAATTACCAAATGCAAGGGCTCATCCATCTACTCATCTGGACGAGAAAATGGTGCCAAAGGCAATGATGACCAGATTACCATCTCATGGTCAGATTGTTCCTTTGCAGGCAGAGTTTGGGAATGAAATTTTGAACCCGGAGGATAGAAAAATTGAAGCTGCAGATTCTTCAATGGCTCAAATTAGCCAGAATGTTCTGGAGGCAGATGCAGCTGCTGGCAAAACTCCAATGCCAGATGGGGGCCAAAAAGGTAAGTTGCATTCTCTGACTTCAGTATCAAGCTGCTGCAGTGCCAGTCGGATAAACAAATGGACTAGTAATAATCCACATTTGAAGCCAGTCTTGAGGAACAAGAACTCTGTTAACAATAAAATAAAACAGGATTCAAGTTCTGCCTCAAGCAGCTGCAATCCATGTAATGCAAAAGTTGATAATGATTTGGTTCCTAGTAAAAATAATTTGGAGGACCAGAGACAAATTTGTACCATGGAGCATGATGGGAAACAAAGTGAGAGAACTTCTCCAGCATCCTGCAGTGTAAATCTGAGTGTTGAACCCAGTTCAAGTACTGTATACACGGGCTCAAGCAAACCAGGTTTTGTTTTGAAATGCACTAACAGGAGTAAATCTCTATTGACAAGAGCTGATGAGAGATCACGGTCTAGAGAGAGGGGAGAGTTCTCCCAAAGCTCAAAAAGTAGTATTGGTGATTATAGCAGTAGCACAACCAACAGTGAGGAGAGCAATTTATTTGGCTCTAGTCGTAGTGGCAAAAGGCCTCACATGTCAAAAGACCTGAGATGGGAAGCCATCTATGGTGTTCAGAAACATCAAGGAAGCCTGGGTTTGAGGCACTTCAAGCTGCTCAGGAGGCTTGGTTGTGGGGACATTGGAACTGTTTATCTCGCAGAGCTAACTGGGTCAAACTGCCTATTTGCTTTAAAAGTGATGGATAATGAATTTTTGGCAAGCAGGAAAAAGATGCCACGGGCCCAAACTGAAAGAGAGATACTACAAATGCTGGATCATCCCTTCCTTCCTACGCTGTATGCTCATTTTGCAACAGATAAGCTGTCCTGCTTGGTTATGGAGTACTGTCCAGGTGGAGATTTGCATGTGCTGCGCCAGAAACAACCAAGCAGGAGTTTCTCTGAATTAGCTGCCAGGTAGTGTTTCTCTTTAAGAGTCAGTACTGATAATTTATGCATGCATTTTTTGCTTCATCATGTTACAGAACGTGATGATAATCTTTGATTAATGAAATAGTCCTGCAATATATTTCTTCTCATGGAACACTTGCAATGCACACATGTCTAGGTTAGGTAAAAGTTATACCTGTATCTTGTAGTATTAAATATACTATACTAATGACATCTGATTGTTGTGGAAATCTGTGTCCATCATAAGCATATAGAGGACACTTCATGTAACAAAGCACATAGAGGACACTTCATGTAATGGTAGGTGCAGCAGTATGTTGATTTAATAGAAGTAACTAGGTGGTGCCACTTGAACCCGCCACTATAAAAGATCTATCACTTCCTAGGATTTAGAATGTATCTGAAGTTATCGCGTGGCGGGAAAGTCAGAGCCTTGTCAGAGGTTTCTTTGGTCAGTAGCGGACTTGTTTTCTAGTTTCATACATCAACACAATGGATTGCCAGAAATTAATCTTTCAAAGTGGGTGACATGATGGGATAAGCATTAATCCACACTCTTACTGAAGGCCTGAAGAAGATTTGCTTCTGTTGATTTGTGGCCTTGTAGGTGCCACTTTTCTTGTGCTGCTATGCCTGCGTAATCACAGAAAGCCATGCTTCTCTAGCTACATCGGATCCATTACCTCAAGTCTTAGGTTGACATCTGGAATGGAAACTATTTGTGAACACTGAACTGACCAATGGATGAAAATAAAACTGAACACTGCTATGGACTGCACTTGGTACTGGAGTTGGGTTGAGTTCGCCCTGGATTTTTCTTGTGTTATAGGGTATTAATTTTTTTTTGGCTTTTACTCTATCTGCGAACTTTTTGCTGGATTCTTCATGGTATACCTAGATTACGTGAAGTAGAGAACTTAATTACATTTCACTACCTGGAAATTTAGGTATTTGCTACTTCATTAGTCATCCAAAAGAATATATTATTGTTCCTTGGTCCTTTCTTCTTTAGATTAAATCCTTGCCATTGCATTTGCAGGTTTTATGTTGCTGAAGTTCTTCTTGCTCTGGAATATTTACACATGCTAGGGGTTGTGTATAGAGATTTGAAACCAGAAAATATCCTGGTGCGAGAAGATGGTCACATCATGCTCTCAGATTTCGATTTGTCACTCAGATGTGCCGTCAGTTCGATGGTGGTTAAGTCCTCTTCTCCGGTTGTCGAGCCTTCAAAGAAGATGTCAAGTCCGTGTACTGAATCTAGCTGCATCCACCCATTCTGCCTCCAGCCATCCTGGCAAGTCCCGTGCTTCACTCCGAGACTTATATCTGCTGCAGCCAAAGCTCGGAAGATAAAAGCTGATCTAGCTGCCCAGGTCAGCCCACTGCCACAGCTTGTTGTGGAGCCAACGAGTGCCCGTTCAAACTCATTTGTAGGAACCCATGAATACCTTGCTCCTGAGATCATCAAAGGTGAGGGTCATGGAAATGCGGTTGATTGGTGGACGTTTGGAATTTTTCTGTTCGAGCTGTTATATGGCAAGACACCCTTCAAGGGTGCAGGAAACGATGAAACGCTATCTAATGTGGTGTCACGAAGCCTCAAGTTCCCAAATAGCCCTATCGTCACCTTTCATGCAAAAGATCTGATCAGAGGCCTATTAGTAAAGGATCCTGAAAATCGATTAGGATCTGTGAAAGGAGCTGCAGAGATCAAGCAGCACCCTTTCTTTGAAGGGCTTAATTGGGCTCTGATACGGTGTGCTGTACCACCGGAGCTGCCAAAGCCTCCCGATATCGAAATCGGCGCACCAGCTGCACAGAAAAAGGAGAGCGCCAAGTGTAATGAGCTCGAGGCTACAGAGGAGAGTGTGGAGTTTGAGCTATTCTAGTTAGAATCCGGTTTCTCTTCTAAAGTTTTTCATCTTATAATGTAAATAAATATTATATAGCAGTGGCGGGAAATCATAGAGATTTAATATATCAATACTGTATAAGTAGCTGAGAGTCCAAACGGGAATCAAGGGGAGCATTTTTTGTTTGTTTGTGTGCTCTCTTCAGCCTTGTTCACACTTTTTTTTTTCTTTCCTCTTCCCTTGTCCGGAATTAACCTTGCTCATAGGTGCAGTACTTATTTGAATCGAGTCTTGTGCTTGTTGGGGCTGTTCAAAAAAACCCGAGACCTGGTGCTCTGACCTTGTTGGGTTCGGTTCAGGTTTTATGTATTAATTCCGCAAGTTTCGGGTAGGGCTGAACAAAATCGGACCGCAGATCGGACCGGACTGAATTTGCGGTCCGGTCCAGTTTTAATTTTTTAAATGTGGTCTGGTCCGGTCCGGGTCATACATTTCTTAAATGCGGTCCGGACCGGACCGTATTTAATATTTTTTTAATTATTTAAAAAATATTACTCTGCGCAGTGTGCCGTTCGAAATTTTTTTAAAAAATATATATATTTTTTAAAAAAATATTAAACCGGACCGGACCACTTATAAGTGGTCCGGTCCGGTCCTTAAATATAAGGCAACCGGAAATGCGGTCCGAAAACTGAACCGCATTTCCGGTTTTCAACCCTAGTTTCGGGGTTTATGAAGCACATTCTGGAAATCCGAAGCGGACTGAATATTAGAATTCTATGTATTATTCTAAAAAATGTATAGTTCAAAATGTTCTGAGCCTTAAGAAATTAGAGCAAAATATTTTGGGCCTATAATATAATGTTTTGTTAAAAAAAAGCCTGAAGAAACTTGACCCCTACCCTAGCCGAACTCGAATAGCCTGGGGTGGCTTAGATTTAGGGGTCAGTCCGGGTTGGGTCAGGTTTCATTTTTCTTACCCTCGACTCAGGGTAGGTTTGTTTTGTAAAATTTTAGTGTTGTGAAAAATTTTAGGTATTGGGTTTAGTGAAAAAGTGAAGCAAGGTAATTTTTTATATTTTTGTAGTGAAAAGTAATGATTTGATGGAGAGAGAGAGAGAGATTATATTATAATATTTTATTGTGTTGAAATTTGAGAAGATGTAAAATTTTAGAACACAAACGCAGCCTGAGTCGAGTCAAGTTTGGGGTGGGTGAAACCCGACCTGAAAAGCTCAGTTCTAGTGCTAATTATTCTTCTCGAAAGATTCTCCCATCAAACATAACACCCGTTATTATAGATACAAGAATTGCATTTTCTTTTGGGGTGTTTACAGACTTAGAGCATTCCTAATAGATTCTATATTCTAACATTTTGGTTAGAATAAAGAACCAATTTAACCAAAAAACTTAAAAACACCATTCTCTATTTTAACAATTTTTAACAAAAAAAATTGAAGAAGTGAACAGTGGTTCTCTATTTTTAGAGAATTCACTATTCAATTCACCATCTTAAATATATTAATATCTCTTACCTTTTTTATTTTTCTTTTCTATTTTTAGAAAATTATTGTTCATTTCACCATCTTAAAATTTAAAAAATTCCAACGGTTAGTAAAATAAAAAATTTAAAAATCGACAACAAATATTCAAAAATATGATTGTTACGATGAAATGAATATTGAAAAATATAAATATTAGAGAAATAATAAAGAAATTTTTAAAAAATAATATTTAAATAGAATAGTAAAAGTAGATGGTTAAAATAGAGAAACTGTTGAGAATGTTCATTAAAAGTTGATAGTTAAAATAGAGAAGTGTACTTTTTAATTAAAGTAGAGAGCCGAATTTAAAGAAATTGCTAAAAATGCTCTTAATCGGAGGCGAAATCCAAACTCCGACAAACCGAACTCCTTAAGCCGTTTGGGCCTAAGTTTAGAATTTTTGTTGGGTCAAAAGTAGGGGTGTAAATTCGGTCCGACCTCCGGCGGAACTCCGGTTCCGGTTCCGTCACCGGTTCCGGGAAGAGGAGGTCTGGCCCTTCCAGGAACCGGAACCGGTGGTCCATTTGGAGTTTTCCCGGAACCGGAACCGGAAGCGGAGTTTTCCGCCGGTTTAGCGGAAAAATCGGTTCCGGGTTTTTTTTTATTTTTAATTAATTGAAAATCAAAACGACGTCGTTCTATTTTAAATAGAACGACGTCGTTTAATAGTTAAAAAAAAAGAAAAAAAAATACCGTGGATCAAAACGTACCACGGTAAAAACTAAAAACCCTATCCTCCCTGCAGCAATTCGCGAACCCTCTTGGCCTCCTCGCTTCTCTCTTCCTCCGATCTCTTCCTCCAAAACGGCCGCTTCTCTCTTCCTCCGAACGACGACCGCTTCTCTCTCTCTGTAAGAGCTCTCTCTCTTGTCAGTGTGTTTTAAAATCTGGTGTATGATGAGAATCTCGTGACAAACAATGGATAATGCAGTGAAATTTGTTTCCTAGTTTTCATGATTAGTAGAAAGGTACGGATATTGCAGTGATCGGAGGAAGAAAGAAGCGAGGAGGGTATGTTGGTTGTTAGAATGCGGTTAGGGATGTTGGTTGTTACTTGTTAGAATGCGAGGAGGGTATGTTGGTTGTTAGAAAGGTACGAATGTTTTCAATATGCTTTGGAGGAATCGTGGGAATTTTCGGTTGCGATTCAAGGGGATTAAAAACAGATATCAGCTCATGCTTACTGTCTTATGTTAGTAGGTTAGTTGCCATGTGAAGTGATTCCCAACTTTGTGTTTGATACGGCTTGTGTTTTTAAATGTAGCTGATTGTGTTGGATAAATTGAGCTGGACTGTACTTATTGCTTGCTGGAAATGTTGATATGAACAATCTATGTCGTGGTGAACACTTAGTGGTTAGCAGTGGGTTACAGTTATTTGTTATGTGTCTAAAGGTTAGACTTTGGGTTGAGACAGAGGCCTAGACAAACAGCAGAAGGAAGCTAGTGAAGAATGAGAGAAAAAGAATTGTGTAGGGGTAGGTTGAGACAGAGGCCTAGACAAACAGCACACTCGGCAATTTTCTAAGTGCCCATTCATTGTTGTCCATGCGGAGGTAGTCTAGATACATGATCTATTTGCTCATTTTTAGGACACAGTGATGGTTTTCTATTCCTTGTCACTTTCTGATTCCTCTTTAGTTGTATTAGTAACAAATTTGTAAGATAGAAAACTTGTAGCCACTGTAAGATAGAAAACCATTCACTTGTAAAATTGCAATGACACTCCATTGCCTCTTGTAGGCAACAATGCCTAGGAAAACCATAAAACGATCATCAGGACCCATAAGAACATCAGTACCAGCATGATTCTGCAGTGGAAATTCTAAAAACCAATACTAAATACATGCTATGCACTCTGCCTATTCTATGCACCAAACAAAATGCTTAAATCTATGCTTGTTTGCTTAATTAAACCCAAACAAAAACTGTCAGCTTCTGTGTGGTCGTCACTAATGGGACTAATTGATATTGGTTGGATATCAATATTCCACATATAGTTAGTATCAAAAAGATCAAGTATTATCAAAAAGATCAAAGTTTGATTTAAGATTTATTTAATATGAGATTTTGTGAATTGCATGTTTTTACATTTGTTTGTCAATTACATGTTTTAGGATTTTATTTTGTGAATTACATCTTAGCGGAATTCCGCTATCCGCTTCCGCTAAGTCCGCTAATCTTAGCGGACTCTTTTTTGGCCATCCGCTAGTTAGCGGACCGGATGTCGGAATGTCAAATTCCGCTTCCGACTAGTCCGCTATTCACCCCTAGTCAAAAGTTCAAAATAATACTTTTTAGTCCTTTGTAAGTTTTTTTTAGTCTTTTAAGCGTAAAAGGGGGGTTTAAGTCGAAGCTAACTATGAAATTCAAATTTGAGTCCGACTCAAGTCGATTTTTTTTTACTTCCACTTAAGTTGAATTTATTTTTTTAAACTCCAGCTCCAATCAATTTGATTATAATTGGGCTCAAAATTTTAGGTTTACTACTAAAAAATTCACCACATAATTTTTTATTATTCTAATATTTATTAAAAATGTTCTCTCTCTTCACTTTTTCACCAACTTCCATAACATTTCTTTACTTTATAATATTTTTCAAATTCCAATACTCAAAATTTTCACCCTCAAACATACCCATATCAAGTCAGAGTCGGATTTGGAATCAGTTTTGAAGCTATTTTATACGGCCTTAATTTGTTTAGATTTTTAGTCAACATATGCTATTATGTTGAAAAAACAAACATCAGAAAATCACATGAAGGATGTAACACGGGATCAAGACGAACGAGATTTTTGCTAGAACTACCGAACTCCGAACTTCAAGCACAGTTAGGTTATGCCTGTGTTGTAAAATTTTTGATATTGAGTTTAGTGATGATATTGAGTTTAGTGAAAAGTGAAGAAAGATAATTTTTTATATTTTTGTAGTGAAAAATTATGATTTGATGGGAGAGAGATTATATTGTAGTATTTTATTGTGAGTTGGTGAAATTTTTTGTAAAATTTTTCATGCAAACAGACCCTTAGGATTTTCTTTTTGTTGGGGGTAGTAGTGGTTTGTAAAAATATTATAAAATATATAAAATAAACATCCAAAATTCACAAATATTAATACCTTTTACACAATCTCTAATACCTTTTTAAAAAATTATAACAAATATTCTCTATAATTTTTCACATAAATCCAATAAATGTTTATTAAACAATTATATCAATTCATCTCCTTCTACAACTTTTTATAAACTCCAATTATACAATTACATCAATTTAACTTTTTAATACCTTTAAAACTTTTTACCAACTTTTACACGGAAAAAAAATATAAAAATCTAACTCATATAAATATTCACAATTACGTCAAAATTTTAAAAATCATTACGGAACGAAACAACCAAAATTTAGACATGCATGAATTTTTTTTGGACAGACTAGGGCCCAGGTGTCAGAGAGAAGAAAGAAGTCAGGTACAAGACCTTGTCTGAAGCATTCACTATTCAACCCACCATCGACCTGGTCCCATACCATTACCAGCTTCATCTCCAACGTAGGACATTGAAGCCAATCCATCCACCTAACGCCATTACTCCGCACTCGGCGGAGGGATGAGGGTCCTGCAAAGTAGACTGCCAACCCCTATAAACTTACGGAATTGCCACTCCTCCTGCCCACTTACTCTAAAACCTCCATTTCTTGTTCTGCTTCCACCTACCCAATACCCGTCTCTCCAGAACTCGACCCCTTTTAGAGATCCTCATAAACCCAATTCCTTTTCTTCATTTGGGTCTCTGATAAGACCATCTATGGCTTCTTCTGCGACGGAACCCACAGGTGCAGAGGCAGAGTCCAAACCCTTCTCTGTGCTCTTTGTGTGCTTGGGCAACATTTGCAGAAGCCCATCTGCTGAAGGGGTCTTTACAGACTTGGTCAAGAAAAGGGGTTTGGATTCCAAGTTTAATATTGATTCTGCTGGCACCATTGACTACCATGAGGTAGGCTCTCAGTCATTTGTGGCACTTGTTTTGTTACTGGGAGAACAGATGAAAGGAAAAGAGAATTGAGTGTTGGTATATATTCTTTTTTCCCTTCTTTTGTAAAAAGATGTTTGCATTGTGATGAAAGGGAAATCAAGCAGACCCAAGAATGAGAGCGGCCTCTAAAAGGCGTGGGATTGAGATTACATCTATATCTAGGCCCATCCGGCCGTCTGATTTTAGGGTTTTCGATCTCATTCTTGCCATGGACAGGCAAAACAGAGGTAGGATGATCTCAGAGGGTTTTTTTTCAGTGAAGTTTTGATAATTTGATTTATTAGTACATTTGGGGGCGAATATACACGCGTTTAATGTTGGCTGCAGAGGATATATTGGAAGCTTTTAATAAGTGGAACATTAGAGAAACGTTGCCTGCTGATGCACACAAAAAGGTTAGTGTAAGGATGTTATAATGGTCTGGTGTGGTTTGGGTGGTCTCATTTGTGGTCTCATTGGGGTATGCATGATCCAGGTGAAGTTAATGTGCTCCTATTGTAAAGAGCATGATGAAACCGAAGTCCCGGATCCTTACTATGGAGGACCGCAAGGTTTTGAGAAGGTAATCTACTTAAAATTTACAAAAGATGGAGAACTAGATGCTATTTTATTTGCGCGAGTTTTGGAGTCCAAATGCACCCTACGGTCATAATATTGCATTTGTGAGAGCTCCAACTAAACGGGTGTAAGCTGTGTATGACATGGGTTAATTGGGCTTGAAGTTGTTGCATTTGTAAGAACTTTAATGAAACATCAGTTATTGAGTTTCACATTTTTGACATTTTTCTCCATTTTTTAAGGTTATTCTAGTAGTTTTGTTCCTCTTGTTGATGCATCTAGAAAACATGACTGTGGTATTCATGCTTGGCTTAAGAGATCCTGTTATGTCATCTAATTGGCTGCTGTATAACACAAGGGTGTGGTTGATCACTCAAATTGTCACTATGGATACATTCTCTGCTTTCATTTTCTGAAATTAGTTGAACGTAACTTCTTCTTGCTTGCACTTCATGGCCCTTTCCCATCTCATGTCCACGAAAATTTATTTTCATTTTGATAGCCAACTTACGCTAGAGTTACTCAGTGGTCATATATTCTATCGAAGGCCATATCTGATATAAATTTCAAGTTACTGGGATTGCCTCTGTCTATATCATCCTTGCTTGATCTGTCTGCATTTTTTACTGTTTAGCCACCTTTTTTCCCCATCATTAACTCGTTTACTGTTTAGCCTCATATTTATGCCTTTTGTGGTAATTAAGGGTTTGGACTACTGGTCTTTGCATATTTCCATTTGACTTGACCATCTTAATTTTGTTCCTTTCAACTGAGCCGTGTTGCCATTTCCTCTGTGACCTGCTTTAAATTGGCTTCTTCGTAACTCACCTTTCTCAATTTTCCAGAGTAGCTACTTGTCATTATATAAAATGTTCATTACCCTATTTGTTTTTCTGTGCTTTGAATTTTGTAGTTTTGAAATTGGATGTTATAAATTAGCAATTGTCTGCCACTGACATGATATCATTGTCTTAAAAGAATATACGAACTCCTTAAACATGGTCTCTAGATGAAGATCTTTGAGTTTTGCTGCAAATCTTCCCCCAAATCTCTCATTTGAATTGGTAATAATGATAAGAATTTCGGCACTTTTAGTTTATAATGAGCTTATGCGACCTCATCATGACAGGTTTTAGATTTACTTGAAGATGCTTGTGAATCGTTGTTGGATAGCATCTTGGCAGAAAACAAACACATTCTAGATTCTTAGCGCCTGGTTGAAAAGCAGGTGATAATCTCCTCCAAAAGATTAATGGGAAAACCGTATATTGCTATTATTATTAGAGATGTAAGTATTTATATCCGACTCGCACCATTCATGTTTAATCCACAGTGGCTGGCTCCTTTTTATCCTTTAATAGGCTATGGTAATTGATGAACTATTTCTGTTGAATTCGATTAGTGGTGTCACTTTGTAATACTGAAGGAACAACTGAAAAGATATGGTTACTTGATTGGTTATGTTCATTACCAACGTAGATTCATAATTTCCATATATTAGTTTTGTTGGGATCTGAGGTTTGTGGAACAGCTATCAAAGAATCATGAAGTTGGCGAGAGTACGAACTCTCACTTGCCACAGTTTGATCTGATATGATAAACAGATAATCAAGGTTTATGTATGCACTCTCATGTCACCAAATTAGACAACAATAGTTACCTGAGAGAGGACTAGTGACATGCAACCCCTTCCCCCCAAGACAACCAAAGAATCGCTCAAGGTTAACCAAGAAAGTGTGTCTCATTTCTATAGCTTCATTTACCCAGCTAACAGTCACAACTTGAACAGAAACAGAAACAAAAACAAACTTGATACAGCTAGAAGACGTCCTATCCAGTTCCACCGTCTAATTCGAGGGACAAGTATAGAAAAAGCAGATAGAGATCCTCTTCAATTTGACCGTCTAATTCGGATAACAAATTGGAGAGGATCCTTATCTGGAAAAGGTTAAAAAAAAGTCTTCCATATGCAGGCATTAATGTGCAACAAATTGGAGAGGATCTTGATCTAGAAAAGGTTAAAAAAAAGTCTTCCATATGCAGGCATTAATGTGCACTAAGTTATCGAGCTTTGATGACAGTTAAAAACCGAAAGCAAATCTGGTGAACCACTTGAAGAAAAATTCAAAATCTGGCAAAGTGGTGGAGAATACTAAGAGAGAAGTAAACCGCATCATGCTTGTACTTTGTTGCCAAAAAATGTCTTATGAGCCCTCGACGAGTAGATCTCATTGTTTTTTGTTTCCCTATTTTGTATTTCAGATAAGGGATTAGGCTACGTTTGCCTAACAAAATTTTAGCCATCTAAAATTTTATCATCATTACAAAGCACTCTCTCCTCATTTTTCATCAATTTTATACACTTTTTCACCAACTTTTTCACTCTCCTCACTTTTTCATCTACCCTAATACCTAAAATTTTAACCACCCTAAAATTTTACTTTTCAAACACAACCTAAATCACATATCTTGAATCTAATTAGTGCAGCTAACAAAATCCCTCGAGCAACGCAGGGTGATATAGCAACACGTGGGGAGAGATTTCAGGGCTCTGCTGAGCTGGAGAGACCTAAGATCAATTAGCCTCTTCATATTCTTGTCTTTGCCGCTGTGGTGCTTTACGTGACACCATTCAGAGTGGTGGCTTGTATTACTTGCGGCATCCTAGGTTCCGGAGCACTGCCAGCTTACTTATGATGAAGAGCCGGTTTGGGTAATATCTTAGTTCGTGTGCCTATAGACTCCTGTCTATATTTTCTGTCCTTTCTTCCATCGGCATGTAATTCCCTTTCAGTAGATATACTCGTATAACTACACAACCGCGTGGAGCAGAGCCTTGAATAAATACTCCGCTGTTTTTAATTCCTCAAAAAGTTCACTCACGTCTATGGGTTCTTACAATTATAATTTATTCCCAACTCCTCTTGGGTACTACCACCACTAGGGAGGGCTAAAGGACAAAATTAACGAAAAAAACGAGAACAAAACTAAAGCCAAGGTAGGGTCAATGCCCTGGCTTCTATCTGTTGCACAAGTGCCATTTGAAAAGGCAGAAGCGAGCATATCAGGAGTTTCCTACGGCTAAATTACATACCAGAGTCGAGGCGCACAAATTAGAAGCGTGAAACAAGACCATAGCTTCGCATGTTTGCAAGGAAAACTAGAGTTTCCTACGGCTAAATTACATACCAGAGTCGAGGCGCACAAATTAGAAGCGTGAAACAAGACCATAACTTCGCATGTTTGCAAGGAAAACTATATATTTACGGCAACCATATCATAGTTAAAGAACCATTAGAGGAACACCACATGCCAATAACTAGCCATATTCTATTCCGCTTGTTCTTGTTATGAACAAGTTCTGTGGCATAATATAGCCATGAACTCACTGATACAGTGAAATTAATAAACCGCTCAACTATAAAAATTGAAGAATTAAATCACATCTTAGATCTAATTAGTGCACCTGAAAAACCAACACTTAAAAAGGACAATCCGCATCACCTAGAACATCAAAATTTAGCTGTCTATTACTGATGGAACTGGAAGCGTACAACAGCTCAGACCAAGTTCAAACAAAAGAAACAAGAAAAGCTACCTCAACACTTTTCAAGCATTTTATCTAGAACTTCAGCTCATGGGGTTTCATCCCTGTCTTAAGAGAGAACCTTGCAGCAATGTAAGCCTTCATGTCTGCAACTCTCTCGATGGCTTTTATCAGTTGTGTATCAACTGCTTTCTGGTCATCTATTTTCTCTTGTGGGAGCACATTTTTTTCCTACAATTTGCATGACCATTTTAGAAATTAGAACAATATATCACACCATTCACTACCAACACAAATAAAGGAAAATAGACTAACCTCTTTCTCAGCTTCAAAAAACTCGCTCTCTCCCTTCTTTTTCTTCTTCTGAACTTCCTTACCAAAATATTTGTCATTGAACTTAGCCACGTTAACCCCAGAGATATCAACTTTTGTTGAAGTGGCTATACAGTAAGACTGATTCACACGTCTTAAAGGAATACCATTAATCTTGAATGGTCCTGCATTGGCAAGGAGAATTGAGATTAGCAAAGCCATAGAATAATTTCTTCATTTAACAAAGAATATTAGGCCCCTACTTAGCAAGTTAAGTGCATCACATTCTGATGAACTACAAAACCAGCACTCATCAAACACTATGCCAAAACCGACAGAGAGACACTTCTGTTAATTAATTTTGCAAGACAAACCAGATAATTAACCAAAACAGCCTTTCTAGCTAGCCACTTAGACAGAACACTGGTATCAATAAAATGTAAATAATAAAGTCAAAGTCTTATAATGAAGCTGTCAGAGCAAGACTCTGGTTCTATCTTGTTTGATTTTGAAAGATGTATGAACATGGAAAAATTCAGATGGTTAAAAATTATATATTACAGACATTTACCAAACTGAGCAAATGCTAGAGGACTAAGAAAGTAATGGATCCCATATGACAGTTTCGCGCAAATCCAACCATAAGTATACTCAAACAGTGTACAGTTTGCCCCTGAGAATACTACAAGGTGAATTTACTGAAGAAAAGCTTATCAATTCAGCACCGGGTTTGCACACATGCATTGAAGAATCCTCTTCGAGCAATTCCAGACTTACATGTTGGCAACATAATTAGAAATTACAATAGCAATCCCATGCCCCATGGTCAAACAAGCACTGCAATGAGACACCATGAAAAGACTTCATGGTAATTCACAATTAGTACGGCATCTAAAATTATGTTTGCTAAAAGGACAACTTACTAGCCAAAACCAAGTAAAGTGAATTACAGCTTCCAAGCAAAAAACAAGTGTACTATATTACAACTTATTAGCAAGAGAGAAGTATACTAAAATGATATGTCAATCAACCACTCACCAGTGACCAAAAGCAATCCAGATGGAAGCTGCTTCAGGAAAACAACTCGCTTTCCCATAAACCGTCCAGCAAGAAGGATAAGCACAGTACCCGGGGTAATACTCGACCTACAATAACATAAATTTCAAAAAATTCTAAATAAAAAGAAAAATGTAAATTCATTTCTTATTTAGAAATGCACATATGGGCTACTAGGAAATGAAGTTCGCAATTCAATCATCGATGGGATTCTACAACCAAGCCAATTCCAAAGAGATTTGCTTCTGTATCTGGATTAACAAAACCTACTACCAGAATCTCATATTTTAACAATCCCTCTCTCTATCTCCAACACTCTAATTTTCAGAAAAAATCGAACTATGCAAGTATCCCCAGATCAATAACAACTTCAACAATTTCCCTACGTTTTCCACTGAGCTACCAATATCAGACACCATAAAGTAAAACGACCCAAAAATCAATCCAAAATCCAAAGACGCTAACCAGAAAAGCTATAAAACAGATTAACATACCAGAACATCATATATAAGCGTACAGATAAACATATATACCTGAGTTTTGTTGGTTGAGGCTTCCGCTTGTTCAGCAGAGGCTTCTTTATATCTTCAGAAGGGTAGTATTTGGGGGGCATCTCGGCGGGAGTGGGAGTCTTGGGCTTGGCTTCGTGGCTAGGGAAAGCTCCGCCGTTCTTTGCCTTGATGGCCCAGAGGCCCCTCTTGTGGTAGATCTTTGACCGAGAGTATTTCCCGATCCCCCGAATCAGATCAGGGTTCCTAGTCCTACTCACCTTCGGCGCCATTGATTCCAATCTTTCTTTCAGGTTTCGCTAGCAGCTCTCGTGAATGAAAATGAGAGACTCAAGACACTGTCACAAAACCCCTAGGTAGTGCAAAAGTTCTAAACAAAACCCTAGCTTGGTTTTAATGGGCCTCAATTTTTCAAGACAGTGATAATACCTTTCTCTTACGAGTACGGTAGCTTAATGGGCCTCAATTTTTCTTGTAATATCAAATTTTAATTTTTTATTTATTTAAGGGATCTTCGAATTTTAAATAAATTTCTTAGATACCATTAGAGTTCAAGACAGTGGGTTTGACTTGCAAGACTAAAGTGGTATTCTACGTCTGTTGAATTTTTTTTAAGAGCTAAAAAAATTTACAAGCTTCTCTTGGCATCTTTGAAAGCCTTGATATACTAATAAAATATTAATTCTTTTCAAAAAATATTTGTATCCAAAAGAAATAATTAAAGGTGATAATTTGTTTTTTTTTTTAAATAGTCATTTCATTTTCACTTTGATGATAGATAGTAGAATTTGCATGGACGGTGTCGGTGTCGGTGCCGGTTTCTGCCCCCATCAGCACTGCCCATGTCTGTCTTCTCCAAATAGTTAAAAACCGTTTGCTAAAAAAAATTCAGGTGAACCACTTGAAGAAAAATTCAAAATCTGGCAAAGTTCAAACCATGCTCATCTTAAATCACTTATTTGTTGCCAAAATATGTCATGAGCACTTCAGCAAGTAGGTCTCAGTTTTCTTAAATCAATTTCTTTGTTGCCAAAATATGTCATGGGCACTTCAACAAGTAGGTCTAAGTTTTTTTTCCTTCCTATTTTGTATTTCAGATAAGGAATTAGAGGAAAGGCACAATCACACGATACAATTCTCACGAAATTAGTGTAAACCATTTCTGTATAAATCGCCAGATATAATCCTTCAGCTGTACATTATTACAGATTACTATTTCTGACACTACCACATCATTTTACAGGCGACTCAGCATCACATGAACGACATAAAAGTAGCCTAAAATATAGGGAAAACCTTACTTGGTCAAAAGGAAAAACTATTTCACAGTAGCCGTATAAATGTACAAAAAGCACTTTTTTAGAGACTTTACTTAAAAACTGAGATTTCACTCGTCTAAAATCCTTCCTCTTTGCTTCAAATTTAAACTCAGACGATGAAGCTGTCTCTTTAGACCCCGTTTCCTCCTTGGGTTGTCAGTAGTAATGTATGACAAAGCATTCACAAGCTCCGGATCCTCCTCGTTTATGAGGATCTTCGCTGCACTTGGGTTGGCAAGGAGGAGCTTTGCAGAGAGATATCCTGCAATTGACCATGTTTGATACAGCCGTGCCTGTTTTCCAATTAATCTTGCTCGCTTGGTGTCATAATATTCAGGCCAATTGTCTCCAGAAATGCGCCTCTCAGCAACTTTCACAGCCTTTTGGGCGATTTCTGGTCTTTTCATCTTTATACATGCTACAGTAAGCTGCAAATCAAGCCACATATTGTTACTTTCATAACTATCGTTTCGAGTCATTGTGTTGTGTGCTACATCAAGAAAAATGGAAAACTTTGCAGCTCCTACTTCCCTCCTCTACTGCAACTTACTATACAAGTTTTTTCTGGCAAAGCAGAGACCATAATCGTCCTAACCAATTGGATCAACTGAAAACATATAATGCTCTCCCAAAAGCCATATGGAAGATGGTCCAATATATACAGTCGACACACTCGTTAACCTATATGTTCAAAACATATAGTAGGTGTTTGCGTCCCAAAATTTTAGTCCAATAAAGTAACTATAAAATAATCTCTCCCCATCAATTCATCTTTTTCCATTACAATAAACATAAAAAGTTCATTCAAATCATCTCTCTTTACTTGTTCACCAACTCCCACAAACTAAAATTTTGGCCATGCAGACACCCCCACATTCAAGTATAATAAAATACCAAATTAGACTAATGATAGGCACCCTAGTTATAAATTGTGATGGGTGAAGGCTGTTCCTATTTAGATTGACACAGATGTTTTACAGAAAGAAAGCGTCTCGTATTCAGTTCATTAACAAAATGTACAGGAAGTTTAATTAAGAGGGATCAAATGTCAGGATAAAAGAGAAAAAAGGTTACCACCATGATTGTAACAGGACAAACGAGCCTTCTTAAAGACGTTTAATACTGAAGACCAAGAAGTATGGAACACAAGTTTCAGTGCCCCCGATGCCTCTTTCTACTTGGGACAAAACTTTCAGCCTTCGACCATCTTGAGATGTCCTATTGTAATATTAGTACGAAGAGAAGAGCATCTTGACATTCAACTGTATATTTCATGAGTGGACCGGAACACATCACAGGTCAGTCCAACTATCTCTTTCCGTTCAAACTTATCTTTCAAAGTTCTTAACCAAGAAAGAATAAAAGGGATATTGCCATATGACAGGAGGGGACTAAAAAAGAAATACCATATAGATAAAGGGCATTCAAGTTCAATGCAGTGGCCACGAGTTTATTTGGAGTATAGCAATTACATGGTGGGATTAAAAACATTGAATGGTAAAAACAGTATTTATTGGAAAAAAAATATCCACTTCATTGAAATCAAGCTCCAGGACAGAGCGGTAATAAAATCTGAACAGAAAGAAAAACGTCAAACTAACCTGCCAGAGCAAAGTTGGCCAAGAACCTCCATTGTGGTAAGACCAAGGACTGCAACAAAGAACTAAGTCAAAGAAAGGAGGCAGAAAATAGGAATAGGGACTTACTAAAAAAAGAAGTAAGAGCCTTACGTGTTCTTGGGATCACAGCCAGTAATAAGTTTCCATTCCGCAGCTTCAAGAGCAGGATAACATATTTTGAATGGCATCTCTGCAACCAATGAAGCCCATCTTGCTTCTATAAGGTCCAATATGCCATGTGACTGATCTGATGTTGCAAGACTGCTTACGATTGACCATAAATTTCCAAGGGAAAAGAAACGGAAGTCCATGTGAGCTGGCTGAAGGTTACCGATCAAATAGCCTCCTTTATTGGGCAAGAATTCCACTAGCCAGGAAAGAACTGTTCCGGGTATATATTGAACTTATTAGCGGCATCATATGAGTATTCCTCCGTGCTGTAACGGTAAACCACATTGAGTTTTCTTAAATCTATCCAGTAATATTGTCTTATGTGGAAAGATAATGCAGTTAGACGGTGATTAAGTGCTCGGAAAAGGTCAGCTGATCCCTCCTCAGGAGCAAGCATCTCATGCGCACAAAGTAATGCTGAATAAAACAGTGCCTGCAAGGACATTCAATATTTTGTACAGCATTATTTCCATTCATCCTTTCCCTCATACATGAAGTACAGTTATCAATGGGTGCCAGAAGCTTCAGCTTGTGCATGCAAAAAGAACAGATTACTTCTAGCTGAGTGTAAACTCACATTTCAATTCTGTACAAAGTAACATGTGCAATGTGCACCCATCATGCTTCGTAGTTAACAACTACAAAGCATGTTATCTTATGAACTTCTAAAGTAAGTAAGTAACCAGCAGGTTTTTATCTTCTAATATACGTAAGCAACATGCAATAAAAGTTATCCTTCTAACAAGTGTCTTTAAAATAAAATATAAATAAATAAATAAAAGACACTCATATGGAAAGTTTATTCAAGTGATAAAAAAGAACCTGTATCTCCAAAGGATGACCATAAATTCCCATGCGACGGTCTATCATGCAAGAACCGTCAGTGACTAATAATGTAGGAAACATATCAAAACAGTCAGAAAGACAACTTTAAAATCATTTTCATCCCGGTTTGCACATCAACTCTCTCTTGCACTGACAAGTCCCCAGAACATTTTCCATATGCTCGTAGCAATATAATCCACCATAGTCCTGAGAGTAAAATGACATAAATGAAAACTAAAAATTCATAAAGCCTAACATATTCTCAAAAAGGAATTGTTAATTGCAGTAAATTAACTACCAGAATCAACTGGTGCGACGCGGCCAATAGCTGCTTCACCAAAGTCAGGATCTAATATTTCTTCAGTTGCAAAATCATCACTATCGAGTGGAACAGTGCGCATCTTGAAACTGGCAGGCATTAGTCCTTGACCAGCAATCCATGGTTTTCTCCCAGCTCTGTTGAGAGGAGTGTTAGTTGTTCATCTAGTTAGGAATTAAGATAGTAGTGCTCAAAGAGACTATCTGCATTACGTAATAATCTAGCTTCAAGGGGAGCTTTCCAAACAAAGGAAACAATTAATCATGAAACTAGAAGACAATTCAGAAATCATATTTCTTAATATAGTACACAAGATTCAAGACATTCGGTTTATCTTCCTCAAGGCACATTAGATTGATATCACCTAACCAATAATGCTCCCCTAGGCTCACATTATAGGCAAATAGAATATGGAGAAGAATTCCTGGTTCAAAAATAACATAAGAAGGTGATAGAAAAACAACTCCCCTGCCTAAATACAAACTTAGGGTTTGACTTAGAATTAAAAAAAAAAAAAAAGATGCACGCATGAAATGAGAATCTTCCCTTCTGTTCTGTAACCACAAGGTGACCGATTGAATAATAAATTCAGAAGAAATCACATTACCTGCAACTGAAGGGTATACAAAATGAAATTTCGTACAATATCATACTCTCCCTTTAAAAGGAAAGCTACCCCAGAAGGAATGAAATCCCGAATAAAGATCTGACCATAGTTCAGAATACTAGGGCTAGTAGAGTCATTGGCAGCAATAGTTTGAACCGGAATATTACAATAGTAAACAATGGAGTCCCTCAGTAAGTTCCACGCTTCATCCTCAATGAGTTTTTCCCTACACTCATCCGATGAGGCTTTAAGAGTTCCAGCTGCAGTTGACATACCATTTGTAACAAGACCTCCCTTTTCATCTTTTGACTGTTGACCCAACTCAAACTCTTCCATACCTGATGCACTGTTTGTGCCGTTGACAGGAACTGATGATGATGTACTTGCTTCACCCGTGAACCATGTTTCATTTGGCTCCTCTGCTGTTGACCCACTGACAATTTCAGCCCGTTGACAATTGCAACCCATGTATTCCAACCTATTAACATCATTCTTGCGACAAAACACACCATCTCTACAATGTAATGCATAGACCCTCCTGCAATTCTGTGACATTCCCGAGCAGCCATGCGCTTGCGTTCACTGTCTTCCTTTTCCTTGTATTATTGACATGGACTCTAAGTGCATGAACTGAGTTTAAATTTTCCGTATATATATCAGAGTGATGAAGGCGAGATAACAAAGACCCAGATAGAACTTGTAGAATTGTTTCTGAAGAAGTCATTATCTACCCTTATTTTCCAACACTGCACCGCTGAGAATTCCCTGTTGAATTAGTTAAGGCACCTACTGAAAACATAACAGGCAAAGATCTTAAGAAATGTGAAGGAAAGATATATACAATGAGAGAGATAGATAATTGTTCCACATTGCAAAGCCAATCCGTCTCAATACGTCCCATTATAGCGCCAGATGAGATATATTCGACAGAATTTTCTCACATAATGATAGTCGTCATGAATTTATCTAGACCAGGAACTTTGCGTATGAATCCCCCTTACAAATAGGCTATGTCTCGAGCTCGTATGCCAAACAAAAATCATGATTAATACCCAATTTCTCATTAACAAGTAATAAAAAAATTCCAGCCGGGGTTTCAACCATCGTTCTAAGAGTTCTGTCTGTTTGTGTTTAGGAAGAAAGTAAGGTGAAAGCAACCATTTCTACTGGGAACGAAGGTATGTTTCCGTATTCTTGTTTGGATGCTGAGAAAACGCAGAGGAAGAAAATCAAACGTTTCTTATTATTTTCCCTCGCTGACGAGAACAATAGGTGCCTCAGTTTACTCACCAACCGAACAGAGGTTGACAGTTTGTGATCCTTGAGTGAGTTAGCTGCAGTAGAAGTTCAAAGAGAAGAGCAGCAAAAAGAACTACCCAAGCGCCCAGAAATTTTTAGTTCCCTACTCCGTCCGAGAAATGAATTCCCCACTGAACTTCTGCAGACGAAGACACCGAGAAGAACGTTTTACAAAACTAGGCGGCCGAGTCCAAGTGCATAGCTTTGCTTATCCATCTATCATTCATCCTGATTACCGACTGCCTTTTCTTGCCGCTTTGCATCAGCCCGATGTTCTTCGGAGTGGGAATTGCTCGCTAGATTTTTTTTTTTGGAGTGCGGAAAAGGAAAGGATGATACCGAGGGAAAGCGATGCTGATATTGAACGATGTGCCGTTTTCTTTACATGGGTCGTTTATCGCTATTCTGATGCCGTCGTCCGTTTACCTGAGTTTTCCTTCGAAATACTTTTTACCCACGTGACAGCTGCGTGTTAACTAATCCACGTTGGCTACTGAAGTTGCCACGTCGATCCACCATGGATCTCAGTAAAACGATGTCGTTCACAGTACCGCTTCTCTCCCTCACTGATGTGCACCACCGTTTCACACCTTCTCACTTGCGCCTCCTCAAAATACCAGTGTCTCCAAATTCTCCTCCTCTATCTACCTCAATTTCAAAACAATAAAGTTAAGTCTCCAACTTCTTATCTGTGACACAGCTTCTTCCTTTAACCCTGTCTATGGCTTTGGTTTTTCTTTTTGAAATCAATGAGAGGTATAGAGAGCAAGAGAAGTTAGAGGTGACAACATCGCTTTGATGAGGGGATAGAGAGAAGGGGTGAAACGGTGCGCATCGGCGAGGAAGAGAAGGCGATGCGAAGAACATTGTTAACCTAAAATCCACGGTGGATTGGTGACATGGCAGCTTCAATAGCTAGTGTAGATTAGCACATTCGACTGTCAGCTAATCCTCACTACGTTAAACTACCAAATTGTTCACATTGAGTATTGAAGCAACTAAAATGTATCAATGTGGACACTAGCAAAATCGCACAGTTAAAATGTAAGAGAAATGTGTTACATGGCCCAATAATAAAGGTCGCACTACACCACCACCACCAACGTTGGATGTGGTGTGTGTGGACAATCCCAGGAGTTGCGCGGGCACGGTGATTGCGTGATGCACATGTAACAGGCTGTGCTCTACACAGACAATGCATGCAGGGGTGTTGGCTCCACAAATACTCTTTTATTGTTCAAATGGGCAGCAAGAGAGAACAAGTGCAACAATAAATTGGAGTATTTTTCCCATAATTGCTGGGATCAAGTGCGAGTAAGTAAGCTCTTAAGGAGACCCCTTATATTTACGCATTCCCTTGGTTTGTTTATATACACAAGACCATATATTTACGCATATATAAGGAGACCCCACAACATAATTTTGGAACAAAATTACATCTTTCCTTTCAGAAAATAAAAGCTATTCTTCCTCCAAAAAGTTCAGTTGTGGATAGGTCAACTTACACATCTTCCATATTATGATCATTATCATGGTCTCCTTCGTAATATTCATCGTCGCGCTGGATGTGCTTGTCTTGGGTGTGCTCTGAAAAAGGGAGAACCAGAAAACGTTTAGAGGCATATAAAAACAAAAAACAAAAAAAAATTCTGTAACATTCAAGTTAAAATTGGTTCGGCCACTAATGCCGGCTTGTATGATAGTATGGTAGGGTGCCTAAGATTGAACATCTGACTTACGATCCATGCGCTCATCAGGGTTGTGCTCATCTTCATCAAAATCAGGAATATAAAAGTCAGGTGGAACCTGCAACAGACAAAGCACTGCTCAGTCCAACTACCCAAAAACTAATGCATGATATCCCAAATCAACAGATAGTCATCGACAGGAAAGCTGAAAAATGAAATATCACTCAATGAGGCTTCACAAAGAATCAAATGGGTTGTCCGAACCATCAAATTTTTGGCCAATAGCTTCTTTTTGTTTTACATGGCATTGACTATGTATTCTGTTCTGTGTTCAAGGTTTAACTGAAATGATTATTCCATAATTACAATAGGATCTCCGTTTCGGGTTGACATAAACAATAAATCACCAATTTCAAGCAACAACTCAATATCTAATTCATGACCACTATTTGATCCGTGCGATATGAGTTGAGATGCAATAAAACCATAAAAACACGTCAGACTATGTGGGACAGCTGTGAAAATTGCCAATGGACATAACATCAGAAGTCACAACTCAACAAAAACAATTTTTGCTCTGAGGCATGAGTGTCCCAAGGGAATCCAAAGTCGGTTGGATACCTTAGAGTCCACGTCAGACATCGACAAGCCTGTAGCCTAAAGTCATAAGTTGGTGTCATCGAAGGTCATCCAAGAACAAGAGAATAACGTAACAAGCAAACAAACATGTAATAGAATCATATAACCAATTCCACTTTGCATGAAAAGGTGGATTTGACAGCATTCACATTCTTCTCACCTCTTGCATTTGTACACTGGGAGCATGTTGGATGCTGCGAAGATTTTCAAAGACTTGCATTTTGATTGTGCCAAGGTAAGATTTGCTATTTAAGTTTTCCTGCTCAACCAGCAGGCAAAAAAGGGAAAACAAAGAACAATGAGAGAAAGAGATATTAACAGGAAGAATTCAACATTGAAAATTTATGTTGGAGACACCTAAATCCTTAAAAGTACTCGTGTACGAACAATCGACTATGAAAACAACTCATTTCAGAAGTTCCAAACAAGCAATTTAACTTGTAATAGTTACATTGTTATGGCAATCAAATTGACGAAGGATGAAGTAAAATGCACTAGTAAGATAAATTTCTGAGGAACTACATACTATGTGCCCGTTTGGAATCCTCAAGGAATAGTCCGGAGCAAAATATTTAATATACTCATTCTCCGGGATCTCTGAAGAAAGATAAATAGATAGTGAGACTTATGCTCAAAATGTAAAGAAACTTAATACTGAAGTTATTGCAAAAAGGAAAATATGCATCAAAAGCAGAAAGCATATGACATAAGCAAAACGCAAAGCTATGTGCTAGAAATATGCAGATAAAAGAGGATTAATTCACATGTTGAAGGGTAGACAGAATGGTTACAACTCTGAAACACTATAATGCCAAACTTCAGAAACTAATAAAAACATCAATTTCGAGAAAACATAAATATTCATAAATGTTTTGCAAACAGTGAATACATAACATCTTACCACCCATTCTTTTATTTTCGCAAAACCAAAGACAACGCTTATAAGACGAACAAGGGCTTTAAAAATTTTTCAAAGCCAGAACGCAGACTTTGCACACTTGGGACATCTCATGACAGTGCCGCATGTCTTTTTCCTCTTCAGAAATGACTCAAGCCAAAATAAATGAAAGCATAATTTAACCCACTAGCTTTCAATAGAGAATCAATGGCACTTGCCATGACAAAAACTAGATAATAAAAGAGGGTAAATTTCACTACTTCAAACACCTCCAAGCTGTCACTCCATTGGCAATATCTCATCTGAACTATATATCTTGACACATTGCACCTTAACCTACCGAAATCTATACTGTGCACCCCTGAATAAGCTCTGACAGTAAAATGAGCGAAAAATAGATCATGTGACAATGGTCAGATCTAAACAGGTGTATATCGCAAGTTTTAAGTAATTTTAGGGTGCAATGCGTCAAGATCAATAGTTTGAATTTACAAATGGGATCATAATTTGGGCTGCAAGTTTAATTTCCCCTAATAGAAGAGGAAAGACATAGTAAGCATCCAGGCATATCTGCAAATTAATCACAAAAGAAAGAACATCAAATCAACGTACCATTGGGAAGTTCTGTATCAAGAAGAACTCCAGTTTCTACTGTCCAACATCGAGCAACATTCTCTTTCGTATATCCCCCACCTCCAGTTACCTGCACTCAGAAGTTTCCTTCCATAAGTCCCATATATGATGCTAGTAAAGTGAGTTCAATACTGGTCAGAAAAAAGCATACCAGTAAAGGCAGATTGAACTTCTTCACAAACCTAACACATTCAGCATGCCCTGTAAGAAGTAACAGAATGTCACCACCAAGGAAAGTCATTGGAAACTAATTCAAGACTAATCTAAAATTGACAAAAACAGGGAGAAAGAAACAGAATGGCTATATCTGACAGTATCTTAGTAGGCCAGGAGAAAAAAGTTTAATTACAAGGAGTATGCACCATCAATGGAAAGATTGAAGCAGCCCAAGCGGTCCCCTGCAAGAGAATCTGCCCCACATTGGAGAACTATTGCTCCTGGTACATATGTCTCAACAACCTTGGAAATAACCTACAACATAGAAATTTACGAGCAAAAGTTTGCTCAAGAACTTGGTGGCGCGATCAAGCCAGAAATAAAAGACATCAATCACGAACTTCTTTGCTTACTGCCAGAACTTACACTTTTAAAGAGTCTAGAGAAGCTAGTGTCATCTATTCCATCTTTGAGTGGTACATTTATGGCATAGAACTTGCCTTCTCTTTCTCCTATTTCCTTCAGTACAAACAATAGCAATTGAATCAGTCAAATGTTGAGTTACCAGAGGGCTGCCTTGCGGCAAAGCAGAGGATAGCTAATTCAGCCACTTGACAGGTACCAGTCAGATGGTTCTGGAAATTTATTGTTGCCATTACTTTTATGAGATATAGCACTGAAATTGATGGAAGATAAGGACTAGAAAGAACCATAAGGAGTGATTTAAGTTTTGAGTAAATTGATAGAAAGGAAGCTGAAGTCAAGCTCTACAAAATAAATTATAATCACCCTACCGAGATTATACAACAGTGGAACCGAAAAAGTACCCAAAATATTACTTCAACTAAAAGGAATAGATAAACAACTCCAAAATTAAGCAGACACGTCATGTCCTGATGGGACAGTTTGGCATGTGTAGAGCATAAAACTCAGTTCAAATTAGTAATTATTTGGACATGACTGGCTAGATGCATCTCATATACAGAAATCCTAACAGCATAGTGCCATGCAGAACTGAAATTAGAAAATTGTCTCCACCAATGGGATACTATCATGAAAGAAAACAATAAAGCATTGAAATATCACCTTGACATCACCAGTTCCAGGAAAAAACATATCCCCGAACTTGTGAAAACTAACAGTCATCACCCTGTCATGTCCAAATTCACAGATTTAGTCGAATATATATATATATATATATATATAGAGAGAGAGAGAGAGCATGATAACTGCAATAAGAATATTCAAGTCGATCTACTGGATTGGTCACAACTATCAATCATACATTCTTACTACTTTGGAAGGAATAGAAAAATAGAAAGAAAACATAACATGATTTATCATGGTTTGATGCAATCCATGCGATTAAAGGTCAGCACTCTCACTTTCCAAAAACATTAATACAACTAATAAAGACCAAACTCATTGATTGCTAGACTTAAGAATGTACAATTTACATGAATAAATGAGCTTTCCATAACATAACTGTTGTGCTGGGTGAACAGGAAGAAATTCCACTATGGACGTTCAGCTGTAGCCTGTAGGATCATGAAAATTTGGAGGTGGCCAAATTGCATAAAATGGAAGTATCACCATTGATGTTGAAAGTACCAAGGGGTTTCTCAAAATCTTTGAGGGCCCTGGTCACCTCAAGTGTTCTAAAACCTCCCCTACTGTCGGGTCCATATGGCAAACCAGTTGCTTATTTCGTGCTGTAGTCTAATTAGCCAAGTAATTGCTTCTGAGGTATCCTATTTAATATAATTTTGTAAATGTTTGCCATAACTTCCCTTCTAACAAAGCAACATCCAGATTCTATTAACAAAGCCAACAAATCATCATGTATCACTTGACAAGAAATAAGAAGTCTGATCATCTAGTATCCTTAGCAGTATGTGATAATATGTGAACTGATACTTAAATAAGTTTAATTCACCGATGAATTCTCTGACATAACTGTTCTAATCCAAAACCATTATACAATAATATGGTTGTTTTACCTATCAGTGAAATAAAAGGCTTCTTCTACACCATCACCATGATGCACGTCTATATCAATATACAAAACACGAGCATGATGTTTTAGAAGCTCCAAGATTCCCAAAACCAAGTCATTGATGTAACAAAAGCCGGATGCCTCACACTTCTTGGCATGGTGTAATCCACCAGCCCAATTTATAGCAATGTCACAGAGTTGATTGTTCAATCTGCGTGCAGCATCTGCCAGCAAATGTCAATCGCAACATAAGGTTTTGAACAGGCAGACCCAATCTTTAGAGTAAGACTCGAGCAGTTAAATTACTGTTAATTACCTAAAGTTCCACCAGCATAAATTTGGCAAAACTCAAACAAGTTTTCAAAGACGGGGCAATCTTCTCCAAGATTATCTGGTCAAGAGCAACATAAATAGAGAGTCAGCAAAAACTGTAGTTAATCAATCCAAAGAAAATAACATCAAAAGAGAATCTTGGAGCTAAGACATACTCAAATTAGAGTTGAATCATGAGATTTCATTAAATGCAAAAATCTAGAGTAAAATAGATCCTTTTGGTTCCTTTTTGTTTTGGCAGCTGGGGGGGAGTAGAAAGAGGTCACATTTTAAAAAAGAAGAAGAGAGAAATAAATGACAACTGTGATGCTGCTGAAATAGTTACTCTCCAATTACCCAAAAAAAAAAACAAAATAGTTACTCAACTCCACAAACCACTAAAAAAAAGAGTCAACAGATGATGGAAGAAAAAAGTTGGCGACCATATCCTGGAAACACCAAGTACCTATACGAAACACTAAATAATACCATCACGAACCAATCTATTGCTATCACCACATGCTCAAACATTAATACCAAAATCATAGTCAATAAAACCATTGGTCGCACCAAATTGAACTGCCCACCTAGAAAATTATTACTTGCTATCATCATGGTTTGGACTTTGAACCTCAAGCTCGAATGAGAACAGGAGCTACAAGACCTTCTTTGGGAAGGTATTTTGAATTGTCCGTACTTATTCATTATTGAGACTATCTAAAACTACAACGGTTATATAAGACAAATATGATACATAGCAACCACTCCTCTCCAAGATTATAAACCTGTGGTCAACCCACCACTCCCTCGGTTGATGCTTGGTTCCCCTTTGATCACTATGCTCACAGCCAAAACTTCACAATTCTCGAAACTTACGACCTCAATTTTTTTTTCCAAGGAGCAAAACACAATAATCAATTTGTCTATCTAAATATTGTGACATACCCTCAATACTTTTCCAACATGTGTCAAGACAATGATAATAAATGAATAGTACAAGATATGACTAGTGTATAATTAGTGAATCTAGAGATAATAAGGCATACATTTTGCCAAGTCATTTGAGAACAAGTGTTGAGAGTCAGGTGTAATCCGGTGTAAAAAGTCTACATAATCTGCTGAATGAAACTGAGCAAGCTCAACCGGATATGCCTTGTGAGGGCGCTGCATTAGACAACACAAACAAACCAGGACATCAATAGTTGGCAGAGAACTTACAGAATCAACCACTCCAATCCAACAAAAGAGAACAGAAAAAGTATTGAACACAAAGAATCTAACTATTAGATCAAGCAGTTCCACGTTTAGTAACTAACGTAAATTTCCATCTTCTGGTGGAGCTCGTAGGAGAGGACGAGATGGTGGGTCATACAAAGCCGGTGCGGTTTCATGGGATGGTTCGGTCCAAAATAAACGCTACCCACATCCCCTGCAATACCCATTTTGACATAAGTAACTTTCTATGAACTTCATTTCTTTCATTGCCAGAAAAAAATGTTTGATGCTAAATATAACGGATATATAACTTTGGTATAAAACTCTACCAAGTAGACATATAAATCAAAATTATATACTTATGAAGAAATTCATGACTATAACACGGCCTAGTCTGGTTGCAAATCAGACCAAATCAAAATCCTAAAGAAAACCAATCAAAAGTATCAGTTTGAGGCTTAAATTGTACTTCCTTAGAGTTCTAGAAATACCCTAAATTATGAAAAATTGGAACCGCTTCGCAAAAATTGCATGAATAATCAATTTCATGCACTAGTAAGAGTTTGTTACGTTAGAGAATATAATTTAAATACTAAAATCTACCTCTTCTTAATAACTTAGGCTCTTGGGATAGATGGTGATTTCACATGGTAGCAATTTCATGCACTAGTAAGAGCTTATTATGTTAGAGAAAATAGTTCAAATACTCAAAATCTACCTCTTCCAAATAGCTTAGGCTATTGGGATAGATGTTGATTTCACATGGTATCAAATCCAAAGACATAAGTTCAAAACATGACTGCACTTTACACATTCCAATTAAATATTTTATGTGTTTGGCTTATCTATCAAGAGAGAGTCTAGCCCACACGTGAGAAAAGTATTAGAGAATATAATTCAAACAATAAAATCTATCTCTTATCTATCAAGGGAGGGTTCAGCCCACACATGCGGGGGAGTATTAGGTAATATAAGTAAAAGAATAAAATCTATCTCTTCATGATTAAGGTTTTAGGACAAGTGGTATTTTAATACGTTATCGTCTCTCATTTATGTCAACAATATTTTGGAGCACTTCAGCCACCGGTTCACTCCCAGGGTGTTGTGACCTCGTTCGCACAATCAAGCTAACTAAACAAATACCGAAAAGTTGCATTAGGCACTGCTGCGCAGCGGTTCGCTTCCCTCAGTTCCAAGTCACAAAGATTTCCAGAAGGATCCTCTAAGTTAACTCCTTTTTGCATTTACCATTTTTCTTCGCAAAGAAACAGACTATACGATCATCTGCACAGATATATCGAGAAAGGCTAGGTTTCGATTTAATAAATATCTTTGTATAATACAATAAATGTTGGAAACAATGCAAACGCATTTGTGTTGCTAAGCGAAAGACGATTTTTCTTCAGCGTACAGTGCAAGATCAAATTACAAAACAAGAGAGATTTTATTTTTTTTGCTTTGAATTGTATATAGTATTGAGGCGAATAAAACACATTACCGTCGTAAAAGTAGGCAATGCGGTCTTTGGAGCGCATCTCCACAAGAAGCCCAATGGAGGAAGAGAGAGCAAAGAAGATGGCTAGACTATACGGGTTTCGCCACTACAGGGGTCGAGAGGGAAAGACAGTCTGACATGCTTGAGCTGTTCGCCAATTCTTTCAAATGCGTGGTATGCATCAGCTCCCCGCGGGGACTTGGGGCCTATCAGGGCATCGTAAGGAGTCAGCGAGATCTGGACCCTTTATTTTATTAAAAAAACACCTTTACATACTTTCTGACGTGGCGGTGTTTAATCAAGGTTTACTACATACTTTCTGACGTGGCGGTGTTTAATCAAGGTTACGTTCGTTTGTTGAAAAAATGGAGGATTGGAATCCCTCCTTCATGTTCGACAAACACCGAACCAAAGTTAAGATTCTAATGTCCCTCCCCCTGCTTTTTCCCCTGGGCATGACAGCTGTGTCCCTTGCCTTTCCCCTGCGCAGGAGGCTTTTAGTTGCAATCCCTCGTGCGTCACATGCGCCTAGGTCCACCTAGACACGAATTCATGCGTGATGTTTTTCCACTTTCCCATTTCGTTCTTCTTCTTTCTTTTTTTTATTTTTTTTACATCATTAATTATATCTTCTTCTTCTTTAGCTTTTTTGTCTTAACCGTATAATACTCTTCCTTCTTCTATTTTTTTAATAGCTTTCAGATATTTATATTATAATAAATGACAGACTTCAATTGTTTCTATATCTTAATGACAGACTTCAATTGTTTCTACGGTGAATGTCTAACCTACTACCTACGCAAGACCGATTAGCCAGAAATTTTCAATTCGAAAGTGAGCATTTGCATTGCTGAATATGTGGTATGTGGAGTGTGGAGTTAAATCATCGCAGTAGTTGAATATTTCTGATTTTGCAAACAAGCAAAAAGCATAATGGTTGAATGTTATTCATAAGCCAAGGGACATCTTGAGAATTCCAGAGGAGGAATGCTAGTTTTTTCAAATTTATGCCTTGGTTACAATAGATTCAATTTGGATGTATAGGAGTCAATTACTACATGGAAGAGCAACTGAGTCTTTATTAATGACACATTAGTTGGCGAATCTATGAGATCAGCGAGGAACATCTAGTAACATGGCAGGATTGAAGAGAAGGAGAATGAGGTGTAGAAAAATGGAGACTCCTACCATCTGGTAATATGAAATTAAGGGCGTGTTCATTTGTAAAAATATTTTAGAATACAATAGGATTGAATAAATGTATAAAAATATATATTTATACACAAACACCAATACTTTTTACACAATCTCCAATATATATTTTTTTAAAAAATATAACAAATATTCTTTCTCCATACTTTTTTACCTAACCTCAATATTTTTTTATTAAACAATTACATCAATTCATCTATATTTACAATTTTTAGAAACTCTAACAAAAATTAAATATCTTTAAAACTTTTCACCAATTTTTACACAAAAACCCGTAAAACTCAAATATACATAAATATTCACAATTCTATCGCAAGCTTAAAAATCTTTACAAAAAGAACATCTTCTTAGTGTGAATGTCACTAATATCAAGGAGTACTCGTCTATTGCATTGGTAGTAAAAAATTCTATGGAAGACATAGTTCATGGTGATACTAATGATGGTGGAGTGGATGGTAAAATTCAAAAACTAGAACACTTTGGGCATGTTCGTTTTGAGAAAAAAGTTTAGGATTTAAATCCAACTTTCTAAATTTACAATCTTAACACTACTCATACACGCATTCTAATATAACTCAACATTATTTTTTTTACACATATCAATACAAGTCAATATCTTCTACGTACACATCAATAAAACTTAATCATCAACTAAATATTCACGACCCGACTAAAATCCTGAAAACTTTCTGGAAACGAACGTACTCCTTGTATTGAAATTGATTCAATGATTGTAGAGCAAGCCTCACGAAATCATTGCAAATTGAACATGTTGTCAATGAGTTTGTTAAATGGTTGAAGTAGGTAGATGGTTGGAATCTAAGACAAACAAACAGGATGGCTAATTCCAGATCATTTAGCCAAGTGAGCCGTTGTTGCTTTATATTTAAGGAAATTTGATTTTTAATCACTGGGTTTTCACCCCTTTTCAATTTTAGTCATAAAACTTAATGTTTCAAATTTTTAGTCCTTGATCTTTCTATACTTGAAAAAAATAGTCCGGCCGTTACGATCTATTAGTTTAACTAATGAAATATTTTTCCACGCCAGCCCACCGTTTGAACCGAATTAGCCTAAACGACAAGTAGCTCCCATGCAATCTAATTGAAGCTATGTGTTGTAGGTGTTGTCCTCCAAGACCAACGTTAGTCACTTGCCCTGCATCCCTTTCGTAAATGTATGCTGTTTATTTCCAATTTTTTAGTCGACCTTAAAAAAAGAGTAAGACAAGAGTTTCAACTGAAAGGTGTGTTTCACACTAATTGATGTTGAGAAATCAGCTAACTCTTCCCCTCGTGTATCCATGGCCATTCCATAGTCATAACTCTTTGAACCCTTTCGTAAACCCTAGAACAGGAGGAGGTGGAAACGGAGGAGGACTGCTGCGACGGGAAAGAGCTCTGGTGGTTCCCTCGATTTTTTCTCTAGCAATTGTTGATGCCGATGAAAGAAAACAGGTTCGGTTATTGTTGATACCGATGAAAGAAAACATGGTTCCCTTGATTTTTTCTCCAGAAATTGTTTATGCGATTTTGGAAAGTTAAAACCCTTTATGGTTTTGTTTGTTCGATTTTTGTTAGGCATTCTAAGATGATTGAGACAGATTAAATTGATACGTTAATCTAGCATTTCCTTTTTAATAAAACGAGAAAGGGAGAGAGAGAGAGAGAGGCTCACTTCAAGGACTTCAATAACGAAAGTTCTTAATCCCCCCGAATCATAGAGTTGGTTCGTTTTCTTTTTCTTTGATCTTAGCACCACAAGTAACTCTTGCTCTAAGTCATAACCTAGATTTTTCTTCAATTTCCTGGGTTTGAGCTCTATTATCTTAGTTTGGATTCTTTGTTCTTGTTCCGGATTCAAGTTCTTAGTCTTTCCTATAATGTTGATCTCTCCAAGGTTCTGCCAGAATGGGTCACAATTGGGTTTTCTGCTTCGACTTTTTAAACAGTATTAAATATTGAAGTAATTGTTGTTAATGTTGTTGTTTATTCAATATTGGTATTGAATATTAACCCATTTAATATGGAGGAAACTATTTATTCAATGTTGGTCAGAGCTTGGTGAACCATAATGTGCGCTTGGACCCATTTATTCAATATTGAAGAAATTGTTTATTCTCATGGTTTAGAAGTTAGGTGTCATATGTTGATGAATATTAAATGTTTGGAAAATATTTCCTGTTTTGTTCTAGTTCTTAAGATGCCTTTTTTTCAACATAAAATAAGTGTTTTTATTATCATCATACAGCTCGCATTCGTCATCTTCCGTCACTGCTAGTGGAGGTCATGGGTCAGTGTTATGTCATTATGGATTGATGGCACCACTGAAGATGATATTGACTGACTTCAACCCTAGAAGACTCTTCTTTGGGTGCGTGAAATGAATGAAAAATCTATAAGTGTTCAACCAACTTTATATTTATCCAAAGAATTTTGACATAGTTTTTTAATGGTTAGATATTTATCTTCTTGAATACGTCAATAGAAACAAGAGTCGTGCAACTTCTTTTTGTGGTATGATCCTCCAACTTGCCCCCGCGGGATGGAGGTTAGGCCGATGTTGACGAAGAAGATAAATGCTTTGGAAAGTGAGAAGTCAGACCTAGAGATTATAAACAAAAGGCTAACGAAGAACATAAACGCCCTGGAAAGTGAGAAATTAGATCTAGAGATTACAAACAAAAGGCTGAAATACACGATATGGCTCTCTTGGATTGTTGTTGTTGTCATCAGTGCTCTTTAGGTGAAGATAAATTCAGAGTAATTGTACTATTGTCACACCCCGTGCCCGTACTTACCCCCTAGGCTCACCTATAGTTATGGTATGCATACGGACGAGGATTACGACACGAATTGATTAACATAATTCCTGGCGATTGGCTTTGAAAAGGCTTTGCAGAATCATTTAATTACGATTGGTTTAAAAAGTAGGAATACGACAATATGATATTTTATGGAAACCCAAATAATTTCAGGAGTTTAAAAGTTCTTGAGTTGAAATAATTGCGGAAATGGAATTGTAATAATACCAAGAGCAATAATAAAGAAACGAAAGTAGGAAAAATCAAATGTGGCGTAGGGAAGAAATAGCATAAGAGATAATCGCAAAATGTAGATGCATAATTTTTGTTTTAGTAACAAGGAATCTCCCTTTTACAAATAACAAAAATCCTTCACGAGGATACAAAGTAAAGAGAAGATTTCTACAAAAGCGGAAGCTGTTTAAAGCTTTCCGTACTACAGTACCGTGAAACCGCTATACTGAACCCAAACTAGAAAGAGTAACAAAGGCTGAAGTCATCTAATCCTCCGGCTCGGTGTCGGAGGTCAGGTCTATAAACACCGTCTCTTCGGTACTTTCCGCCGGCGGGACCGGTGGAGGAGGAACGATGTGAAGGAGGGTCGGATCCACATCGACCAGCCCGAAGTCTTCCACACGGGGGAGAGGGGGCAGGGGTGGCCCCTTGAGGAATCATTGGGGCTCGTACCCCAGGTATACCTCGAAGGTATCCGTAACACATGTCCAGATCTTGACAACTAATATATGAGTGTCAAAGTCCATGGTTTGCTCGCTCGTGAATATCATCATCTGCCAAGTTTGAAGACCGCTGCCGAACATACAAAGTAAGAAACAAGGAAGAAGGGTGAGTCCTATTGACTCAGTAAGGGGGGAGTGGGGATATAGTGTACAACCATATGAACATAAGTAACAAGCATAAAGAAGGAACAATAACTATACATGAATAATGCAGTATGAATGCATCCGTCTCCCGGTCACGTCATTTTCTCTCTTTCTTTCATTTTTCGGTCGGTAGAGGTGTCATTCTTCGCTCTGTTTACCCCCAGAGTTCGGGTTGTGCGTCCCTCCTCTCCTCTGGGACTGTCCCATGCCCCGGCACCAGGACCCGGTCAGGTGTACATCGTTCCATCGCCAAGGGATACTAACCACTATCCTCTCAGTGGTGGTTTGCACTATCCCACTGTGAGCGGTACTGTCACTTGATCTCAGGAGCACCTCTGGGTACGAGTTTCTTTCCGGATGAATTATTACTCCCCATACCCATGAGATGTTTATGCAGTATGAAATATCATACTCATGGCAATCATACATTTCACATAGGTCGTTTAATCACACATCCATATGCAATTTCACAATTAAAAGGAAAAGATATAACATAAAAAGAAAATGATTTTAATGCATATTAGATCTTTAAAAGAAGGAAACATGGTTCACGTACTAACTTTAAAATATTGGAACAAAGTCATCTATTTAAACTTTGATGATTATCTCTTAAGAATTCGTCAATGTCCCAATAACAATGACAATACATAGTTTTTAGTTAGGAAGTAATAAACTATATTTTAATCAAATTATTATTATTATTATTTTTTTCCTTGTTCCAAGATCACAAAATTATACACAATATGATTTCATTCTTTCTCTTGCCTCTCAAGGTCATTCGGTCTCCAAAGGAGTCTCATTTAGGGCACTGTCGTGGCCCCTTTCATGTTCCCATACTTCACTTGGCAAGTTTCACAACTCAAACTCATGAAAAGTTAAAACAAAAAGAAAGCCATACAAACGTCTATAGGAAAACAACATACAAGAAGAAAGAAAAAAAAATCATCCAAGCTCACATATGCAAAACATTTTTTTTGTCTTTTTCCTCTTGGTCCAACCTGTGTCCTATGTGGTATCTATTCCCCATCTATACTGACAACACCTACATGCAAGTATCCAATCATCACTCAAACCTCAGGGCAATTAAGATTTTCCTTCACAACATGCAAAGATCAAGCATTCGGCCACATGCACCCATCTTTTTCTTTTTCTTTTCCACTCTCATGCATGTGACTATATCAAAGGAAAACTTCTGAAACCATCATCTAGTTCCAGCCATGACCCTCAAGTGTGTTTCCCCATTTAAAGCAAGCCTATAACACCTTTACATAACAGCATCGAAGAAGAGTATAATTCATAAAATAAAAGCAGGTATAACATGACAATAGCATGCTTTCTCGCAAAAAGGCCAAGACAATAAGTCTTTCATGCAACTAAAACTTTCCCTTTACACATCAGCACCGAAGAAGAGTGTCAAAAGAGAAAAACATCAAACAAATCAATATCTAGCAAAAGTATAACGCGACAATATCAAAAATGCATCTTCATAGAAGCAAACAAGGGGTTCATAAAAGTAACCAGCAGGTATTAACGTCTATCACCTGCACCTATATGGCAGTAGCATGTTTTCTAAAAAAAAACAAAGATTCATCACAAAAACCAGCAAGTATAACACGACAATATCAAGCTTTCACGCAGAAAAGGCCAAACCAAATCACTTTCTCTTCCCAAAGTCCTACATGCAGCTGAAAGTTCTCCCTTACCTGATTGGTTCGGCAATAGACTTTGAGCAAAGGTAAAGGCTAAAGCACTTTAAAGCACCTAAAAAACAAACATTCAAAAAGTAAGAGAAGGAGACAAAACATGGAGAAGACTGAACTTCCTAAAAGAGGGGGGGACAAGGGCTGACTGGCTGATTTTTCCTTGCACCTTTCGGTTTTTCTCCTTCACCCTTGGTCCTCTCCTTTCTCTCTTTCTTTTGGCCGAACTCTCCTTTCTCTCTTGGTTCTCTCCTTTCTCTCTTTGTCTCGGTCAGATGGCAGTTTCCTCATGCAACAAAGCCTTTATTGTAACTCACTCCCACTCTTCCTTTCGTTGGTAACGAAGTCCCCTCCTTACCCTATGGTCTACTGGTGCAGCCTAAGTCTTTAGGAGCAAATGATGTGCTGATGGTTAACTCAGAGACGACAACTCCTTCACAGGGTCATTCGGTCGGCCAAGAAGAGTATTTGAGCCATGTGTATGAGCATTTCTTCCCTAGGTAATCATGAGCTGAAGTTTACGCAGACAAGCTAACAAAATAATTGGGTACAAGGGGCGGCAAGAGGAATAGTTGGCGCAAATGTTCGTTCAACCATTTCCTAGGCAATCTTTGTGATTGCTTCAAATCTTTTTGTCCATTCAAAAGCCACGAACTGCCCTTGCATCCCAACGTATACTTGCATGCACATGAAACAAAGAGAGGACCAATCAAACCACCCCATGCAGTCGGCTAAATGAGGAAAAAAAATAAAACACATAGTTGGCTTTTATACATGATCGGCCACATATGAGACTCCATAACTGATATTCCAAGGATGTAAACATTAATTACCAAGATATAAAAGTAAAGAATATTAATTACCAAGATAATTGTAAGGTTTAAAAGCTAGATCAACAAAATAAAATAAAATTCAAGCTATATAAAGACAAATATAATCATATATATGAAAATTAGGAGAATTAAAGATGTGCAAAACAAAATAATGTAAGTTCAAGGAGACAATAAATTAAATAAGAAAAGTCCACGTAGTAATAGTTATATATATATATATCATATATGTGTCCAACAAGTGAAAAAAAAGAGGGGCGTTACAACTATGTAATAGGGTAGATTGTTTTGGGTTGTGTTAGTCAATGACTGATTATAAATATTAATTTTGTAATGTATTAGGTAGGTGTCACTTGTGTTTTTCGGTGGTTAATGTAATAGGAAGATGTTAACTGGCTCAATGAAATGTATTATGTTCTGGTCTAATTGTTGTTCTTCTTGTGGATTAAAGTGAGTTGTTGGATTGTTTCCCACTATTATATACAAGTGCTGTCAAATTGTGGTCCCAACAAACAGCGAAAGTGTTGTCCAAATGTGATCCCTGAAAACAGCCAAAGTGTTGTCCAAATGTGGTCCCTTGAAAACAACCAAAGTGCTGTCAAAATGTGGTACTAAAAAAAAAGCCAAAGTGTTGTCACATGACACGTTACAACAGCTTGGGACAATTCTATTGGCAAAATTTAGCAACTCGTTTTTCTTATCACAAGCATTCTACCAGGAAAATGAGCATATGTCTATCTGGGGCAATGAAACACGTCATTCTCCTATCTGGATGGAAGTTATATTTATGATCTCTCCAAGTCGTTCAATGGCCAGCCAGTGTACTCTTTACAAACATCTTTCAAAAATATCTACAAAAAAGAGATTGTTCTGCGTAAGCATATATTATATACCCAGTTCACAAAATATTTGTCCCAACATTACAAAATATGTGCTTCCATTACAACATGATCCATAACATTGAAGCAAGAATTCTCGAGAACCCAGTTCCAAAAAACATGGTTATGGAAGCGAAAGATCCCTATACAACCCGTCAATAAGAATCCCTGCAAAAAAAAAAAAAAACAAAATGACTATCAGCACATCATACTTTTTGATGTCACAATATATTCTGCTAGTTCAAATTCAGCATTTCAACTCTTACCACAATTACAAAAAAAGACACATGCCTCTCTAATAAAATATGTCAGCTACTGCCCCTACCTACATCAGCATCAAACAATTCAACATCTTCCTGCCATCTCTCATAAATATTACAAATTTACGTATTACAACAATGGACCTAAAAAATATAAAAGAAACGAACGCATCACATGATCGAGCAGGATTAGGAGTCTATACTCTCCCTCTTCCTCTACCCCTTCCTCTGCCCCTTCCTCTTCCCTTGTCACAACCTCTAGCAGTGGCAGCCCCACCCTGGCCATTTACGTAGTATAGAAGAAAACATGATAGTACTTAAGCGTTAGGTAGTCAACTAATTACAGAAAAATAAATCTGAACTAAATGAAGATCGGAACAAATTTACCTCTTGCTAATTAATTTTAGTTTTCCCTTGTACAAAGGTTGTTTTCTTCTTTTTCCTCCACACATTTTTGTTCGGATTTTCAGGATGCGAACACTTCCTCGCATTGTGTCCCTTAGTATCACAATTACCGCATCTCACCAAATATCCCGCTCTGTTGAGCTTCTAAGGGACAACCGATTCGTCGGGCTCTCTTCTTCACAGCTTCCTTGGTCTCCCCGGTTGAACTCGAACGATAGGTGGGAGGATCTGATCGTTGGTGGGATCCACAACCAATCTCTGGTCCAGGCATAGTATGTATCTCATACTCGTATGATCTAAAGTAAGTGGCCATGCGATACCACTTTGAGACATAATCTTCGGTGCGATGTTTACGCAAGTAGATCGTTGAACATGCATGGATACACGGGATGCCACATAATTGCCATTTCCCGTAAGTACAGGTGAGTGCGTCAAGATCAACTACTCTCTGTGTCTCAAATGCGTGATTAACTTCGATCTCCAACCCAGTTTTCCATCTACAAACACAAACTCATGCGTCACTCTTTATCTTTTCCAGTTTCTTAAAAATCTTGGGACATAACGACTCCAGATTCTGGCTAATCACAGCCTCAACCCCATTTTTCTTTTTGTAAAATCTCAGAATTAGTTGCTGCCTTATTACTTCGATCAATGTAATGATTGGCTTCTCACGTGCTTCTCTGATCCACGCATTAAATGTTTCAGCAACGTTATTCAAGAACATATCGCTCTTGCAACCTATACCGAAAGCATGCTTAAACCATAAGGTGGGATTGATCTTTATCAGCTTCTCGTGGGCACCCGGGCTTATAACCTCAATTTTTCACATTGCCACATCAAAGGTAACATGGTTTGTGGCAGTTGCAGCAGCCCATAAAGCGTCCTTTAGCGCTTATCCTTAAATCCAACACTCTTTAGTTTGGCATGTATATGGCGGAGGCAACTGCTATGATCAGCCTCTGAAAGTTCATTATCAAAGACAAGGCTCAAGCCTTGTAATATAACATAATGTTAATGTTAAGACCACAAATATCTTGTTTCAACCTCTACTAAAAATTGGAAATAAACACATTACCTTTTTGCCTTATCACTTATGAAAGTCCATTCATGAACTTCGACCGAGCCAATATTGCTCAACAATTGCATCATGAACAAAGACCACGAATATCTTGTTTCAGCCTCCACCATAGCATATGCGATAGGAAACATGTCGTCGTTCTCATATTTCCCGATAGCACATAGAAGTTGTCCTCCAAACTGACCTTTGAGGTGAAATCCATCAACGCTGATGATGGGTCTACAATGCATTAGACCCGCTTTATATGCAGCAAGGTAGATATACAATGTCAGGAAGTGTTGCCTGGTCTTTAGAAGGGTGACAATGCTGCTAAGGTTCCAATTTTTGGATTGCCAAACCGTATTAACGAGTGTATTTAAATTGTTCTGCTTGGTTTCCATTCACCTTCTCCAATGCAAGTCTTTTAGCCCTATAACAGCGGTGCAATGGAACTTTAGTGTTAAAGTCTCTTTTGATCTGGGTTTGCAATTCAGATGTAAGCCAACCAGGATGATCTCTGAAGTCCTGCAGGTAATGCTGGGCCAAGAATGCAACATCACATTTTCAATTGATGTAGTGAGAACCACATGTGCGCTCATACATGAAATGTGTGATCTGAAACCCTTCTCGGTCATTCATCTCCTCCACGAAGATGTACCAATCACATGCATATCGTTTACAAATTGCCTGCACACATATCTTGTCATTGTGCAAGTAGTGGAAGTCAAACTATTTATGTGCTGCGCATCGCCTCAAAGTCGTCCTCACTATTTGGATAGTGAGAAATATCATCCCTTGCTCCAGTGTCACCTCACCATGCAGATCATTAATATTGAACTTGTGGAACCTTCTTCTTTTACGTGGGGCTCCATCACCTTCAGACACGTCTGGGCTATTAAAGTCATCACTTGCAGCGTAATCTGAAGAAACATCATCATCGTCGTTCTCCACCTCAGGACCTGAAAAAGCCCCAAACCAATCCACCTCTGGGCCACCATCTTCCGCGGCACGGGTTGGACTCTCCACATCCTCAAATAAATCTGATTCGTCTATGTTAGCATCACTGAAGTCCTTTATGTCAGTGTCGTAATTAGATACCCCGTCGTCTCCCTTCTGATCAGATTCATCAATTAGATTACCAATCTAAAAGACTCTACGAGTGGACCTCCTTCTCACAGCTCATTTAGAAGGTTTACCATCATCATTAGAAACAACCTCATTCACCTCAACCCTCACATCATCCAAATTTCTATCATCCTCACCAATGTTCAATCCAGCCCCATCTCCCTCCACAAAATACCTACCCTTTAAGTGCTCGCTGCCATCTCCCTCCCTCGTCCCGTGTCCATCTTCACCACATTCATGCCCCAGGGTAGCTGTCAAGCTAGTAGGGGGTCTACTGGGTCAACAAACTCAGGAGAATAAATAGCATGCTCTACAAATATGTTCAAGAGTTTTTTTATTCTCTTTCAGCGCGACCTTCGTCAACTCAATGATATCCTTAGCTCCGCTCATCGCCTTTACTACAACCCAATCCTCATCAAAATTATACCACAAGTCCCCAGTTGAACAATACTCAAGTCCTTTCACACAATTTTGAAACTCTCTCACAGACATATAAACCACATGGAGTTTTCCCACATCAGTTGAACAATACCCAAGTCCTGCCCACAAACTGCCCACCATGGTATACCATTATACGAAGCAAACCTGAAAAATTAATCAATAGTTTGTAAGTAACTATACTAAAGGGCTCAAACAAAATCAAAATTCAGTGACTAAAAAATCAAACTTCCCTTTAAGGACCATAACCATTTAATAAGTCAACTGAAAAATACTATTAGATGGGACCACAAGCACCGTTAAACAACATTCTCTTTAATACTAAAGTAATAAATGCAGCACAAACATATATTGCATTCACTACACTACAAAACAAGCCAACAAGGACATAGAGGCATCCAATCTTGGCAATCAAGACACCCTGACCAGCTGCTAAGCTAATAACTTACTACTTTGTCACTTCTTTGATACCAATACCCTCGTATGCTCGGTTCATTGTGAATGTAAATGATTTATTATTTTTTTCGTGAGAAGTTCATCATATCTTATCTTAATTTTGTTTATTCTTTCTTCGGCAAAATAGCTATTGGCTCAATCCTTTCACTTGTAAATTTTCGTATCAAGCAAATGAAAAGAAAATCCAAAGGAGGTAAAAGAGAGAAAGGAAAAAAGGCCTTTGAAACTCACTATATAAGTGAAGTTAATAGGGGTGGAGAATAGAACTGAAAGTGTTATTAGTAGATATTGTCTTGTATCAATGCAATTATAGATGGTTCAAATTTTGAGAAGACTTCTAAGCAATTATGTATCACCATACACAACGGGTATGCAGATCTAAGCGCTCATAAACTGCGCAGTGTGTATCCTAGTTTTTTGTTTTTTTTTTCTGTCTGGGCATATCATATCAACACGAACATATTTTATTGCAACTCATAAAGTGTATGTGCTATAAAACCACAACAAACCAACAACAATAATATATTTTCTAAAGGCTCTGACATGGAACACAACAGATCTGGACAAATTTCTTTAAACAAACAAAACGAATCCAGACAAAAAGCATAAAGGAGTTTGTCTTACTCACTTCACACACAGTTTAAAAATACTTGACCCACATTTTAATGAATTTGTCTAACCTTTTTAAAATCAGAGACAAGACATTATCATATGGTCACACATACGGGTTCAAAAAGTGTAGACTTTTATACTATCAAATACGTGAGAAACTGAAAACAAATGGGTAACTGAAACACTACTATATAAGTGAGAAACTATATGCCACATTCTCTATCTCTTCCTATTACTGCGTCCAAAACGCTCCCAAGCCACCTATGTTGAACCCAAAGAAGCTGAATGAGTTAGCTCTATCTACCTCGTCTACCGAAATATCAAAGGAGACAAATCCCAAAGTAGATCTGTATGAAGCTTAGTGCTTTCTAACTGGAGCAAGCTTAGTTAGTGGTTTCAAAACAATGCAAAGGAGACTAGGGTTTGAAGACTTCTCTGCCAGCGAAGGAAAATTTCAGAGACTCATGGAATGACCATGGATACACGGGGGGAGGAGTTAACTGATTGCTCAACATCAGCTAGTGCGAAACACACCGTTCAGTTGAAACTTTTGTCTTACTCTTTTTTTAAAGGCATGATAAAAAACTGGAAATAAATAGCATACCTTTATGAAAGGGATGCGGGGGAAGTGACTAACATTGGTCTTGGAGGATAGCACCTGCAATGTACAACTTCAATTAGATTGCATGAGAGCTACTGGTCGTTTAGGCTAATTCGATTCAACTGGTGGGATGACGTGGAAATGGGTTGCTTATGTGGAAAATGGGGCTGATGTGGAAAAATATTTCGTTAGTTAGACTAACAGAATGTAACAGCTGAACTATTTTTTTAAGTATAGAAAATTTGAAACATTAAGGTTTATGACTAAAAATGAAAAGGGATGAAAATCCAGTGACTAAAAAGTAAATCTCCCTTATCTTTTACATTAGACTTTAGTCTAAAGCTTTATTTTTTTTTTGGAGGAGTCCTCCAAACTATGTTCCTTGAGTTTTATTTGAACGCGGATCTTACTCAGAACAAAAATAAAAACATTCAATTTCAAAGGCGTAATTAATTTTATTTTCAGAAAATTCCATTAACAAATCCTCTCCCTCCCCTCAATTAATATTTTCAACCCATTTACATATTTGCATTGCACTTTGATCAATTCACCTGCCATCGAGAGGGATTCAAGATAAAGAGACAGCAAGTAAATTTCTTACCATAAGACACCAAGCACATCAGACAACTGAAGTTGTTTTGCCAGATCTGCATGCGAATATCACCAAGTGAATCTTCCGTCTGACCAAAATGAGATGAACAAACGGGTATGGATTAAACTTATGAGAGCAATGAAAAATGCCCAGAAAGTCCTATGTTTTTGCACTGTTGCACATATCGGTCAACTCCTCAGAAACTTTAGATGGCAAATCTCTATAGTATTAAAATATTATAATTTAAAAGATTCAAAAGCTGTTAAACATGCTTAGCACGTCGAAAAAAAAAAACCACAAAAAAATCGTAGTGGGCTAGCGTGGACTGGCCAGGCATCACCGAAGAGGACCGAAGCCCAAATGCTTATCGATGATGTGGCAAGCAAATGGCATTGGCACTGAAATCCAGTGTACAGACATCACCGTAGAGGATCGAATCTCTCCACCCCAGTACATTGCCTATCCCTACTCATTTGTCATTCCCCACAATTTCTTCTCCCCGGCAGTAGCGTCCGCTCCGAAACGGTGCAACCCTATTTCACCCAAAATCTCTATCTCAGGTAATCATTTATCGTTCATTCCCCATGTCCTTGTCTGAAAATTAGGATATTCCAGATCAGTTTTTGCTGTTTTAGATCTGGGGTTAGTGGCAGTTGTAATCTTCCCACCTTTAATTGGAACTTTAATCTGGAGAATTTTTGTGTGTATATTAATATCCTTGTTTCGTTTTTATGGTCCCCTTTTCTTATTGGCCTGATCGGATATGTTTTCTAGATTATATCTTCGGTTTGTTGAATGCAATCTTGCTCTTCTGATTCTTTACCGTCTGTGGTCATGGTCATACCCTTTTGGGTTAATTGGAACGGTTTATAAGTTTCTGGTAGGTGATCAGCAGAAACTACCCTCAGCCTGTTTGGCAGGGGCTTTTTGCTGCTTCTGTCAGCGGCTTGAGCTGTTTATGTGGCTTGCAGCTGCAGCTTCTCATATTCTGAAAATCAGGCCTGGGTTTCATGGGAGTTCGAGAAGATATAGGAGAGTGATTAGACCTATATTTGTTTTGGCTTTTGAAATGGTCTCTTATATTATTGTACCATATCAAATTAAACGATGAGAATTCAGCCTTATTTATGCTCTGACAGCTTGCGGTTTTTGGTACGAGCCACAAATCAAATGAAACTAATGAAACTCCCTATGCATTGTTACCTTAATGATAGTTGACAAAAAAAATCCCAGGGAGAATGTTTCCAGCGGGAGTAAATGTTTCACACCACTTCAATTGTAAGTAATAGAATACTTTCAGGATACGAGCAATGACAGGCCAATTTACTGCCCTAAGAATGAGGAACCTAATGGATGACTTGTTTAGCTAATCTTAATTTGCAATTGTCTGCCACTATGAAGTCTTCCCAAAGATCAACATGTTTGGCATCCCTTAAAGCTCCCAAGGCTATCCTATTCTTAAGGAACCTAATTGATGAATTTAGCTAAGCATCTATCAACTAATCTTTATTTGCAATTGGCTACCACTATGAAGTCTCCCTGAAGATCAACGTGTTCAGCATCCCTTCGAAAGCTCCCTAGGCTATCATATGTTAGCCTTTAAGCTACCCTTCAAAAGATTATAAGGTTACGTCTGTCCTCTCATCAGAATGCTATTTTCTTACCCTGAAGTTTAAGCCTATTGAAAACTTGTCAAGGGCATGATAGTTAATGCCCGTTGTTGGGCATGCTATGTTGGTGATTGGGGCAGCCCCTTTGTGTCCCCTACTTTTTCCATTGATGCAATAACAGTAATTGCAGAAAGAGAAAAAAAAAACAAAAAAGGATTGTTTCCCAATCCATTGCCCTGTCAACTTGGCACCATAGAAGCTGGTACAGTGGAGTCCAACAATGCCGAGTGGAAAACTTCTTGGTTTGACGATTCATTTTAGACAATAAAGTTGGGTCTTCCTTCACGCAGAAGCTTCATGCATACCGTACGTGTAATACTTAGGTTCACTACTTAATTAAATTCAGCAGAGGAAGAATGCAAAAATTGAGATGTATGATTGGTCTAGGTTAGCTTCTTTGGCTATATTTGAAAGCAGTGGTGCAAGAATTGAATAGAAGGGCAATTAGCTTAACAATTTTTCCTTTTGGTTCTTGGTCCAGGGTTATTTACTAGTCCTGTTTTTGTAACCTGTGTTGATTCCGCGAAGTGATTTTCTGTTTTATGTTCTTGTTAGTTATTTTCTATTACATGTTGTTTGCATGGCTCCTTCATCATTCTATGAAGACTGATTTCATTGTAAGCATCATAACCTCTCATCATGAAGTATGTTTTCGGCATATGTGCGTTGTTGTTTTTTATCTTTTTGGGAAAGGGTACTGGGAGTTTGAGGACTGCATGTAGGCTTTAGTAGTGCGCTAAAATGTGAGTTTAGTTCATATTACAGCATGGCAGAGGTCACAGAACAACCATTTCGACCACGGGAGAAGCTTATTGAGAAGCAAAGATTTTACCAAAGCATTCACAAACACACATATCTCAAAGGACCATTTGATAAGATAACCTCAGTTGCCATTCCTCTTGCTTTGGCGTCTTCCTGTCTCTTTCTTATTGTAAGTATCAACTTAATACTTGTCTTATGAAGAACTTTACAAAGACAATTACAATTTATCCTATTTGCATTTCTTGAGCTTATCTGAAATAAATTTCATTTATTTCACCAGGGAAGAGGGATCTATAATATGTCACATGGCATTGGAAAGAAAGAATGAAGTGGCAATTTTTCGCTATAATGGAGATGGCTCATGTGGTTGGCCGCTCAAATTTGATACTTTTAAACTTCTGGGATGGTTTTCTTGAAGTATCTTGTATGTTCCCTCTAATAATTGCTTAGTTGCAGACTTGATACTGCCAAGGGAAAATGGTATTCTTTCATTATTGGCTTTTCACATTTTGGTTTCTATTATGCATGGTCAATGTTGTCCCTGGCTTAATATATCCTTTTCTCAAGATTTGATGGGCGTAATTAGTTCCTTTCCAGAACGAGAGGGTAAACAAACTTTGTTAGCTACTTCAATGTAAGTGAGCATGGATGTCTTTTCTGATTCCATGAGGCCAAAAACACAGGCGTTTTATTTGTGTGCATCGTTATCTCCAACTTTTGGCAGAGGAAAATGTACTGACCCAGAAGCATTACTGGCAGGGCTTCAGAAAAAAAAGGCCTGAAGGTACTTTATGAAAATAATGGAGCAGACGGCCTACTGATTCATTGGTCGCAGGCAGAATAGTTAGAGAGAGAGAGAAATGAGTGTATATCGGGTTCAGTCTTATACAGTATAAATTGATCATGGGCATGTTTGTTTGTCCAAAAATTTCAACCAAACAAACATATTTCAAAATTTGTAACTTTTATATATACTTTTCACACACCTCAAAAAATTTTAACGTTCAAAAGATTCTCAAAATTTTAAGAATATTATTTAAAATTTCGATAAACTAACATCTCCTGTACTTAGTGCGCCATAGTAAATTCTGAAAAGATTTAAGCGATTGACAAATTAACTTTCTGATTTAAATCATTGATATAATCTCAGTCGAATCTAAAACTGTGCATCTGACACACACGACCGTAGATATAATTTAGCCATAAGGTAATCCGAATGGATTAAATGCTTTTAGCTCAGTAATCCTCTAATTGTTCAAGGCAAAAAGCAGTCCGGAATGGATTAATTGCTTTCAACTCAGTAATTCTTTAATCGTTCATGTTAGTGCTCATATAATACCTTCACGACACATCTATCGTGTCTAATCTAATTTTTAATCTTATTTTCACCTTTCAATATCTATTATTCGAATTCTTTATTTTTTCTTATAATTTATTATTCCAATTCTGTTCCGAAGTATATTTGTTTCCCTTCAATTCTTTTTTTTTTTTTTTTTTTTTTTTCTAAGTAACATGAAATACACCTAAGAGCTGGACATCAAACGTGCAGCGTTACCATGAACAATATCAGCAGGAATATCCTCCAAGGATAACGTGTCAGAAATATGATTCTGCAGACCCCAACGTGCCACCTGATGGAGATCGGTTAATGTGTGAAGCTGAGGCGTGTGAAGCTGCGTGAAGCAGCGGTGAGGATGCACCCTCTGCCCATCCGACGGATAACATGCTGCCACCGAATAAATGAGGGTCTGACCTTAAACCGGGTCAATGTTCGAATAAACCGGGCGCTGGTTTATAGATATCGGGAGGGCAGATTCGAATTCGAATCCCCCCCCAAATTGGAAACCCACCTCCCCCGATTTGCCCACCTCCCCCGATTTGGAAACCCCCTCCCGATTTGGAAACCCACCCCCTTCTTCCTCCCCTTTTTTCAGGCTTCCGACTCTCTCTCTCTCTCTCTCGCAGCCGCTGCCGTCCCCCTCCGAATCGCTCTCTCTCGCAAGGCAAGCCACTGTTCAGGTATGTCTCGCATTCGAATCAAAGAGGTTTCATGTGCAACTGGTTTGTTTTTTCATTTGGGAAAAGCTTCTGGGTGTACTTCGATCGAGGTTTCGAAATTCTGATTTTTGAATGTGATTTTCGTTGGGATTAAAACTGTTATTGGATGGAGAAGATTTTGGAAGTAGGGTTAGTAGCTGGATTAAGGCGAAATGTTTGGACTTTTAGAACTTCGATTTTTATGGCATAAATCTGTGGGTTCTTTTTCTTATCCTTTAGAACTAGGTTGTAGTTCTTATACTTGGTGGAACATCTTTGCCTACTGCCTGGCTTGTATAAGGGAAGAGAATAGTGTGGAAAAGCTGGAAACCTGTGCTCTTGAAGCTTGGATGCAACCCCCTTTGGTTTGTCATGTTGTCCAAGGATGTGGAGCTGTTGTTTTCTTAAGTGCATTATACCTGCAAAATTCGGTTTAATGGGAGCCAAGAGACTAGGATCCCCACATATATCATGTACCAAAGTCATTACAAGTAAAAGAAGGTTTCAAATTGTTATTGGGAAGTGTGCTTTGCAGGAAATTTTTTTTATACGAATGTTACTTCACTCTGTCAAATGTCAAAAGAATTTGATCTACTACCATATATATTTCTTCACTGAATTTTATCTGTTAATTGGCTGGACCCTGAAGTTGATGTTATCAGTGTGCTAAGGATGATAGGAAGCAAGTTCAGATCTTGATGCAGTTACTGCTGTAATGTCTCTTTTCTCTGTCAACTGATGTGTAAGGATGATAGGTTGTTGCGCTACTGTTGAGCTATTGATTCTAAGAGAAACTTAAGTTTCAAACATGAATAGATGTTTTGGAAACAATTCTATCTCTATCATTGCTCATCTTCTTTGCCATGATATATAAAAACGACAAGTGATGTGTTTTCTTTTACTTAGGGGGTTCTCTTTTGGTTCCATTGTTTGGAACTTGCGACAATGCAGAGTAAATGTATATTGGTACCAGACTTGTGGGTGCTGTCACTTATTGGGAAATGATGCAACTTCAATTTTTTATCTTGTAGGCTTCGCATCTCACTATGGCTTCAGTTCAAGCCTCATCATATTGTTGCTGGAGTTGTCTACGTTGCTGTTAAGTTTCTGAATCTGGACCTTGCTTCTTATCAAAATATCTGGCAGGAGTTCCAAACAACACCATCAATTATTCAAGGTATTCCCATTGTCATTTATTTCATACTTTTGAAGATTAATTTTATGCTTATTGAGCAGCATCCGGTAGACTCTTAGCAACAAGACTAACAACTTTCTTGTCATGGGAACCATGTAACTAGGTTTTATTTCCATTCTCTTGCTGGATGCTAACTCTCTGTGATAAGTCAATAATTAATGGGTTAGAATTTTGAGTGGCACTAGTTAAGAAGTTAATATGACGAATATAGACAATAAGTCAATAATTAACGCGAGGTACATTGATTGTGGGATGTAACTGTCTTGCTTAGTGTCCAATTGTCTCTGAAACTAGATCGTAGATCAAATTTTATTAGTATGGCAGGGTAAGATCTTTTCAGCTGAAATTTTATTGGGTTAGTTCGAACCGTATAGCAGTCCTTTGATAAAATGCCCGAGAGATCTTCCTTTCACTTCGAGTAACCACATGACGTAGAGTCCTTTCTTATTCTTCTTGCCACAATTTGGAGGTTAATCAGACCTATATGAGCTTTTATCTAATGGAGTGGTTGGCCAGAATGAGCTGGAGCTAGTCAATGCAATAGAAGTACTGAGGCATAAACTACCATTAGTTGGTCCCGAATTAGGTTTGAATCCATAAAAAAAGAAGTATTGAAAAACGGCCGGTAAGTAGGAAAATTTGGCTCTTCTTCAACTCCTCCATCAAAGTGAGAATTCTTGGGAGGTTTATTATAATAAATGAGTTCCAGTGTATTGGAAGCTTTATAAATGTACAACCACCAAAGTTGATGTAAGTTCTTTGTGTTTAAGTGTTGGCAGTAAATTTCCCGTCAGATTGTATTGCAATAATTTAATGTTATTGAGTCTTGTAAGAAACGTTTCCTGGATGAAAGTTGTGATGAAATGAAGGCTGCTAACTATATTGTCATCATTTAGAAAAAAAACTATATTGTCATCCTTTGGCATTGCCTCTTACAAAAAATGGGGTGAAAGAAAGTATGTTATGAGGCTTACAATGATTAACGCGAGGTACATTGATTGTGGGATGTAACTGTCTTGCTTAGTGTCCAATTGTCTCTGAAACTAGATCGTAGGTCAAATTTTATTAGTATGGCAGGGTAAGATCTAGAAGCTATGTTGTTTGATCTATCTTTTTGTTGTACAACATCTGTGACGGGGCCATTTGTACCCCCACTCCAGAACCTACGGTGAAGGGGCCAGAACCTACGGTGACAGGGCCAGAATCGCTCCCCATCCCAGAAGGCTCATCCTCGTCTGACACTGACTCAAGTGCTTTTTGTAGTTCGACATTGTAACGATCAAATATTGGCCAACATTTCGTCCTACCACCGTAACGCTGACACAATGAAGCAATCTTGTTTACACATTTCCTGCTGTTCACCACGTTCAGGATGGCAGGATCAACTGTATTGATTGACCTGCTAATCGACGCGACTGATTGCCTAGCATCTCGCCTCCACCTCGGCATGATATAGACATCAGGAATAGCGAATAGACCCTTCTGTTTCAACACCCATATAATGTGACTGCATAGGACACCTACAAACTCAAATCCCTTGCAACTACACTGGTGAACCCCTTTTTCCGTTCTGATTACATGGTGTCGTGCCGTTAAACAGTTATGTGATGGGTCCCGACTGCATTCGTGTACCTCAACCTCTTCAAACTCCGTACTTTCTCTACGACAGTCAAACTTAAGCCATCCAGCTTTCATATATTGCTCAATAAACGCACGCAACATTGTGGGAGTATAGACTTCTGCCGCATGATGACAGAGCGGTTCCATCCGTTCGGTTACTTGCACTGTGTTAAGCATCTGAAAATCTGCCCGTGACTCATTGTAGCGCAACTCATCTACTGCTCTTTGGAAATTCTGCAGGAATCGATCCAAATTCATCACTACGCTCAAATACCGGCGCAATACTGCATTGAAAGATTCACTTAACTGGGTTGTCTTTTTTCCGGCACAAAAAACATTTCGTACATACTTTGGCGCCCATTGCTCTCGCTTCTCATATATCTTCTGCAACCATCCATTTTCTTGGAGTCCATACTCGTCAATCATTTTACTCCAACACTCTTCAAAATCATCCACCTCGTGCTCAAATAAAAGCCTCATCAAGTTACTTTTGAAGCCCTTGTTCCCCAGAAGTGACCCCAGATTCTTCACTGCATTTTGAGATATGTGCCAAACACATAAAAAATGATGCGTCTCTGGTAGGGAACGTGGGATTGAAACCAGCATAGCTGCATCTTGATCTGTGAATATAGATTTGGGAGCCTTCCCATACATACACTCAACAAATGTTTCAAACAGCCAATCGAATGTCTGCGCCGTCTCGTCATACAATAAACATGCCCCGAAAACAACCGACAATCTATGGTGATTAACCCCAACGAATGCTCCCAATGGCCTGTGCTCATTGTTTGTCCTATAAGTCGTGTCAAAGGATACAAAGTCCCCGAACATCGCATAGTCATTTCGCATTACGTGGTCCGACCAGAAGACGTTAGTAATGTGCTCATCTCCATCCATCATCACCCGAAAGTAAAACTCGGAATCCTTTTGAAACTGTTCACCGAACCAGTTTAGAAGAACACCAGCTACACCAATTTCCATGTGTTTTGATCTTATACCATTTAAATAATTTTTGAGGTCCTGATGAGTGAATCCCAACTGATGTCTACCCCCAGCTTGCGCCGCCATGAAATCCAAGGCCAGTTTAGGCCGAATGCCCGCTTTATCTGAATGTATAGCATCCACACGCTGCAGCTCACTCATTTGTCTTTGAGAACGGAGCATGTGAACTTTCGAAGGAGTCGCCACATCATGATTATGTTCCGGATGCCATTCGGAGGTCCAATACTTCCCATTACGCTGTCGCTGAACAGTAATACTTGCGAGACACCCACATCTCGTATCCGGTCGTTGTCGCTTCACCGGCAGAAGTGAATCTCTCTCTTTTTTCTTCCCTTCTCTACTACAAGCAAAAGCTTTTGATGTCCAATACCCATATTGCCTATGCTTGAACCCGGTATGTCTACGAATGCTAAAGCCTTTCATGGTTGCATATCGATTGTACCATTCGTACACATGGTCAACATCCGCCCACTCTAGGCTCCAAACATCAACTTTTTCCCCGTTGTCTGCCCAAACCATGTCACCTGCACGTACCAACCAAGAAATCCAACTGAGAAAAAAGTCATAACCACCAACTTTGTTGTTCAAAGAACATCCAACTCACCTTCGGGGTTAACATTACTACTAGAGCTTCGGCACACGATATTGGGATTCATGCATTCCATTTGGGCCATATTGAGAGGTCCTACATATAAATAGAACGAGTATCAAAAAGGGAACCCATTCATAAAGGTTGAATTTCATTCAATGAAATGGTAATGCGAAACGCATTTAAATTGGCATAGACAGCTTATCATGTTAGCTGCTTACAACTCTAAAAGGTCCAGCATGTGTCCCAATGGAATAAATTCCAACTTTTTCTCTTCCCATGTGTGTTTGTGAGAGAGAGAGAGAGAGAGAGAGAGAGAATATAATCAATTAAAACTGCGTTGGTATTATATTTATTGTCATAGTGCTCCCGTAGGTTCAGTCGTTTTCTACAAATATCAATATTAAAACTTGGTAATCCCGCAGCAAATGGAAGAAAAACAGATAATACTCCAACACGCGATATCTTCATTCATTGACAGTTCTGTTCTGCTTACTCATAGCTTGTGAATGCATTTTCCACTTAAAATATTAGTTGGAATTTGTTTACTTTTTGGTCTTGAAGTTTCTGCAGTTTTGTAGGGGTAATATTTCCATTTTGTGTGCTCTGTTGGGGTCAATGTTTTCCACATATGATCTCTCCAATAAAACACATCTCAGCTGACAACTTAGAACGAGTATTTTGTGCATGTGATGAGTGGAGTGTGGGAAAGTTAGGGGAGACCTATCTGGATATATCATTTCTCATATGGGACCACGAGCTTTGAGCAAGTTAAACAGAGTATTTGGACCACAAGTAAAAAAAAGAGCTTTGAGCAAGTGAATACAAGATGGAAGTGCATCAAAAAAGTGTCAAAAAATTCCATATTTTTATAAAACAAAAACTTCGGTTGTTAGATTTTTATTCTTTTTAAAATAGATGTTAGTTAATGTAATGTGTGAACCATTGCATAATTGGTTGGAGATATATCCCAAAAGAACTCTCTAGATATATCTTAAGAGGTAGATTATCCTGTCATAAGGTACACTTACGTATTGTGCAAAGGGATGAAATTTTGATTCATCCACACTATGGATTAGAAAAATATGGATTTCATCGGATTCATTTCCAAAGTATGTGATTAGTAATTATTTGATTTATGTGAGATATAATTAATAATTACTCGATTTGTGCCTAAAATATAAATAACAAAAAAGGAATGACACCAATACAATGGAGTGGTACTGAAGTTCTGTAAGATGTGGGCACAAATCTTGTAACAAAAAGTTAAACACATCGAAATGGCAAAAGGGAATCCACATGAGAGGGATGTGTGTCAATAGAAATAGGGCTTGCAACAGCTCCAAAGAGAACACAGTTTGCACCAAACTTTGTAATTATTGTAATAGCATACAGCCTGTGAGATGTGGACAACATCAACTGCCCCCGCAGGTGGTCGAATGTCCCAAAGTGTGAAAGGGAAATAAGATGCAGACAGCAACACATCAAACCTTTCAATTTTTCAGGAAAAAAAAAAGGTCAACAAAGCCAGAACTAGTGAGGAGTTTTTTTTGACACTTCTCATACGACTGTCAGCCTATGTTACAAGTTTATATGCAAGCATTCTTGCGTTAATATTTACTGTAATGGCAAGATAATTGTATAACTCACCACTTACCTGAACGAGATAATTGTAATAACTAATGTAATACTAATTAAAACTATGGGTAAAGAACATATACCTGAACGAGAGAGAGAGCAGGTTCCAACCAAATCGGGAGGGGGGAACGGCAGCGGGGGTGGCTTTCCAAATCGGGAGGGGGGACGACAGCGGGGGTGGCTTTCCAAATCGGGAGGGGGGACGGCAGCGGCTGCGAGAGAGAGAGAGAGAGAGTCGGAAGCCTGAAAAAAAGGGGAGGAAGAAGGGGGTGGGTTTCCAAATCGGGAGGGGGTTTCCAAATCGGGGGAGGTGGGCAAATCGGGGGAGGTGGGTTTCCAATTTGGGGGGATTCGAATTCGAATCTGCCCTCCCGATATCTATAAACCAGCGCCCGGTTTATTCGAACATTGACCCGGTTTAAGGTCAGACCCTCATTTATTCGGTGGCAGCATGTTATCCGTCGGATGGGCAGAGGGTGCATCCTCACCGCTGCTTCACGCAGCTTCACACGCCTCAGCTTCACACATTAACCGATCTCTGATGAGCCAAGTTGTTGGCCCCGCGTGGGATCCACCGAAACTTCCAGAGAGAGTGATTTCGCAAAAGAGCCCTTAACGTCAAAATCTCAGCTTCAATTATCCAGTCAGGAACCACAGAGTCAGTCAATACCTGAGTCACCAAAAACTGGGCGTCACCTTCGATAATCACATCCGGAGCCCCCAAGTCCTCCGCAATGACACAGGCCAAGCGAGCAGCCCGAGCTTCCCCTTTGAGGGGGCTGGCGCCGCTGGAATGGGAAACGCGAACATAGATGATCTCCCCGCGCCAATTCCGGCAGACTGCCGCTGCACAGATCCTGTCATCTCTCAAAGCAGCGTCATAATTGAGTTTATAAATACCAGCCGGAGGAGCTGTCCACGACAATAGCAAATCTGGTGAGGAATCATGCCAGGCCGCACAATGAGCATGGTATCTGCGTTGGATGGATTGCACCATGGCCCCAATATCCAGCCTTGCCCGATCATGTACCACTTTGTTGCGTGTCAACCAAATCGTATCAATGGTAATGGTCACGGCAAGCATCATGCGAGGCCACTCAGTGTGTTGTGCACGAGGCAAATTATCCTTGTTTAGAAGGAATTTGATCCAATTCGATATAGGTAAGCCTCGAAAGGCCTCAGTGTCAAATGACCAGGGTCCAACTCGCCAGATCCGAGAGCTCACTGGGCAGTCAAGAAAGAGATGCTTGAGTGTCTCTTCCGCCCCTCCACAAAGTGGGCATACCCTAGAAGCCGAAGAGGCGAAAGATAACACAGGTAAGGCCTGAGCAGCCACTTTCCAAAATAAGAGCTTCAGACGGTGTTGCACCTTTAATTTCCAAAGGGCCTGCCATTCAGTCGAAGATAGCTCGCCCGTATCTTCAAAACGATGAGCTTGGTCATACAAATAAGCATCCTTAACCGAAAAGTTCCCTTTGGCCAACAAGATCCAACGAGGAAAATCTTCCTCCGCAGAAGGGGGGAGAGGAATGTTCAAAATAGCCTCGGCTGATCGATCCTCAAATAAGGTTCGAATTACACCCTCCTTCCAAGTATTGGTGGGTGAATCAATCAGGTCGCTAACATAATTAATCCGTCGATCAACCAGCACACCCCGTTTGAGTTTTGGGATGAAGTCCTCCACCCCCGGAACCCAAGGTGAGCTCCACAAATTGATCTTACGGCCTGACTTGATCGACCAACAGAAGCCCGCCGCCACAAGCGAGCGAGTGTGCGGGCCTTAGAAGCTAAATACTGTCGGCATTCATCTTTTTTGCAGATTTATCGCCACAGCGGCGGATCTTGGTTTTGGCAGGGCCTACTCCCTTCAATTCATTAGGAAGGAAAAGGCAATGGATATCTCGAAACAAAGCGAACTCTAGTATGGGCTCGTGACACTCGTCCAATTTGGGTTTCTCGAGAGCGATGGCCGATCAAATTCTCGGTTTAGATTTTTAAATTTTTAAGCCTCTTCGCCACCACTTCTCTCCATCTTCAAATCCACAGCCTCTCTCTACCAAAGTGAAGAGGTTGCAGCATTGCAGGTCTGCTCTATCTCTCTCTCTCTCAAATTCAGTTTCATTTTTTTGCTTGAGGGTCTGTAGGAGGTAGGAGTCACTCAGATATGACCCCTTGTCCACTCGAAACTGAATCAGGAATAGGGTTCAGCGTTTGTGGGGATCGGACAAGACATCTAACGAGACCCAAGTTATTTCATTTTGCTCTAAGAATTCTTCATTTTTTTCGTTAATTATCACTGTCATTGTCCTTGTACGCGGATTTTAGTTCGTCAGTGTAGGACTCTTTCATTGATAATGGATTGATTGATTAATTTTGTTTTATTTTGTTTAGATAATGAATAAATTTTTGATAAAGAGAGCAGACAGCGTGGAGTCTTCTAATACTCTTAACGTGACTATTGTTTCTGAAATGAATACTAGTTCGAAAAGACCTTGTATTTTATTTAGTGTAGATTCATTTGACAACGATATAAAGAATGCTTATCGCTTTGTATGACATCGAATTTAGATTGCATTCATTTTTTTGCAAGGATTAGTTTTTCTTGGTCATAAAGAGTCCGAGAGTTCAATAAGGAAGGACAATTTTTTTGAGCTTTTTGAATGGTATAGTTTACGTAATGAAAAGGTTGCTAAGACAATTCAGATTAATGCTCCTGGAAACAACCAAGTAACTTCTTCAAAACTCAGAAGAAAATGGTGAATGCTGCTACAACGGAGACCACAATTGCCATCATTAAAAATATTGGAGACGAATTTTTTTTCTCTTATGGTTGATGAGTCTCGAGATTCATTGAAGGAGCAAATGACGGTGATTTTCAGATATGTGAACAAACGTGGACATGTGATTAAAAGGTTTTTTAGTGTGGACATGTTACTGACACTTGCTCTCAATTTTTGAAAAATACTAAAAGTAAATTGTTTACAAAACACGGGTTATCAATATCCAGATTGAGAGATCAAGGGTATGATGAGGTATCAAACATATGAGGCAAGTTCAATAGGATGAAGTCGCTCATTTTGAGGGACAATCCTTCTGCTATCTATATCCATTGTTTTGCTCACCCACTTCAATTGATATTGTGGCTATTGCAAAGAATAACTTGCACGTTAGTAATTTTTTTAATTACACTTCTTTGATTATGAATATAGTTCGAGCTTCTTGTAAAATGAAAGATACTATTCAGCAAAGTCAACATGAGAAGATAGTGGAGTTGATAGACAAGGGAGAGATTTCTAGTGGAAAATGGCAGAAATAAAGAAACCAGTCTGACACGACCAAGTGATACTAGTTGGGGTTCATAGTACGTTACAATAATCTGTCTCTTCGCTTTGCGGTTAGCAGTGTTGGAAGTGCTTGAAAACATAAAAGAGGATGGTACTTGCTCAGAATAAAGATTCATGGCTATGAGTTTGATGGATAAGATGAAAAGCTTCGAGTTTGTATTCACTATGCATTTGTTGAGGAATATAATGAGAATTACGAATGAATTGTCACTGACCTTACAACAAAATGATCAAGACATTGTTAATGTTATGACTTTGCTTGGAGTTGTGAAGCGTCGGTTGCAGGCATTGAGGGAGATGGAATGAGATGAATTTTTGGAAGAAGTCAATTTTTTTGTGTGGATAACTCTATCATTGTGCCCAATATGGAAGACATTATACCAACTTGCGGTCGGCCTCGGCATAGAGGGCAAACAATTACTTATTTGCATCATTTTCATGTATAAGTGTTGTCAAGTTATTGATTTGATTGCTCAGGAGATGGATTATTGTTTCACAGAAGTAAGTACAAAGTTACTTCTTTACATAGCATGTCTTGATCCAAGGAACTCATTCGCAGCGTTTGATCATGCTAAGTTTCTTCGTCTTGTTGAGCTTTATCCAGAAAACTTCTCAACAGTTGATCATATGATACTTAAAAATCAACTTCACACCTACATTCTTGATGTGAAAAGTAATGATACTTTTTCTGAGTTTCAAGATATTAGAAGTCTTGTTGTGAAGATGGTTGAGGCAAGAAAGAATACTCTATTTCCATTAGTAGTATACATCGAATCTTATCAAGACTGACTTGTGTGATAATATGAGAGATGAGTGTATGAATGATAGCATAGTAGAATACATCGAAGGGGAAATTTTTGAAACTATTGAGAACGAAGTCATTTTGCAACGTTTTTAGAAGATGCAGACCCGTAGGATCCAATTTTCACCTCTCAGTTTCAACAAATAGTTATATTTCAATATTTTTAATACTTTTTGTCCTTAAATTTCGATATTTTAATTCTAAAACACTTTTTGCGTAGTATATTTCTTTATCATTTTGCGTTAGAAGTTCGCCCCCTTTAAATTTGGTCCTGATTCCACATCTACTTGCACCACAAACAACTAAGCCTTATGCCAATTAAATTGGGGTTGTCTATATAGATACTTATCAGCTAGTCAGGAAAGGGCCACATATCTTGCACCTTAGAGGGATTTGCCCGAATTTGTATCAGTGAGAGATCCATTCTTGTAAAATGACTTAGTTTTGCATCTGTCGTCAACCTTCCCCAACCATCATCTTGTCTTCGAGCATGGTTCCCACTGTATACGACTTTTAGGATGCAAACAACTGAAACAGGCTGATCAGATACATTCCCCTGATTGGAAACCTTAAAAAATGCAATGCGTTGTATAAGAGGCATTGAAAATTTTGATCTGCTTGTTTCACCAACTTGGCAGAAGCACATGCTGATGCTTTTATTGTCAGTTTTTAAAGCTCTTAATAGCATTGGGTGTATCTTTTGTACAGGATGCCACCTAGTTGTAAAATTAGGCAAGTATGTGTTAACTAAGCTGCCTAATTATGTTGCAGAATTTTTTTAGTAACTCGATCCAATTTGGAATGTCAAATCCCTACACTTATTTGCAGTAAAGACCTTAAGACATATTTGGCCTAACATTTTCAATGAAAGATTTGGGTCTACTAAGGTACTTTTTGGGAATAGAGGTGGTAAAGTTCCAACAAGAAACTAAGGCATCTTCATTTCCAAAGGAAGTACATGTTGGATCTTTTGATAGAGACAGACCTGCTTGGCTCAAAGTCGCGTAGAACTACTCATTGGGATCCTAATGTCAAATTCAAGGAAGGAGATGGTGAACTTCTTGATTGTCCTAGGAGAGATGGGAAATTAGTCGGAGATTTGATATATTTGACAGTACACATTACTAGTAATCCTGTATTTCATGACAAGGAAAAATATGTCGAAGTTGGTTGTTAGTTGCGGGAAACTTGGTCATGGCTAAGAAGCACCACCTAATAGGTGTGTTTTGGTAATCAGTTGGAAATATGTTCATAAGGCTTTGGGAAAGGGTCATTTCTCCAAATTATATATATACTAAGCCGAGCATAGCAGACATCTATACTCTAGCTCGAGGGGGAGGTTTATGAACTTAGAATATGGATAAGGGGTTGTATTCTATAAAGAAAAGAGTTGGTGCTAGTTTGAATGACACTCTCCCTCACCTTTCTTTTCTCTCCCTCTCTTCTCTTTTGCTAAAGTTCCCAAGTCTTTTAATTCGTAACAATATTAAGTTAGGTTCATAACTGAAGAAATTTGTTAAAATAATGTATGCTTATGCGTAATGAGAATAATACAAATCATGGTATTTAACTGTAGGTGGAAGAATCCCAGGATGTTAAATAGTTATAAAAATAAACAACTGTGTTGATAGTGTATTTTTATACAAGATAACCCTTTTTTCAATTCCGTGGTGTTTAATCTAAAGAACTGTATGAGTTCTGCTTGGAGCAAGGCTATGCAGATCGCAACCTAATTGCAAAGTGGAAAAAGGTTTGCCACTTGAAAAGTCAAGCGAATATCAAACTTTCTAATGTTGTGCTTGTCAAATTTCTAATGCCGGACTTTCAAACTGCTCATGCTTTAAATAACTTGTAAATTGAAACATGATGTAAGTTTTCCATCCTTACTAGTAATTTTAGACCCAAATAAACTCCACATTATCCTTCTCTGTTGAAATGAATCTGTCCCAATTAATTTTCCGAGTGGATATGCTTTGACTTGAATGTTTTAATGGATAAAGTGGGGCCTATTTGATCCTTTACAGTTTAAAGATAGTTTTCATCGAGTATTTTTGGTAGCAGTCAGAATATGAACGTCTGTGCTACCTGCATTGCATACAGCCAAGGGATCACAACTTTGGAACAACTTGTGTGTGCCGAGTACCGGGGCACCTAAGGGAAGGGAAAGCTGTGGAGTGTGTGCATTGTGGATGTAGGGGCTGTGCAAGTGGGGATTGAGTGACTTGCATGTATTATCCAAACAGTCTTTGTATTCAAGGTATGGTTTTTCCTCTTGCTGAGAGCCTAGCTTTTCACAACCCTTGTATCTTCAACTTTGGTTACTCCTTAATAGGAATTGAGATGAATGACACATTTGTTGGCTTTTGTGCACAATTGATATTTTGATAATTTCAATAAATGGATTAAGTTTACAAATTGGACATCTTCAAAGACAAAGATGTTTTCATCAAAGAGCCAAAGACTAGAATTGAAAATCAAGAAGATGCAAGGAACTCAATAGTGAAGATTTAAGACATTAGCGTATAACCGTTTTACCTTTTGCTTGGAAGATCAAAACATTTTAAATGGTTTCAAAACACCCAAATCAAACTCTTAAACCTTTTGTATACTTATGAGAAGTTAGTCTTTAAAATTGAGTGTTTCAAAGTGGTAATAAACGTGATTTTAATTGAATCGGATCATGTGCTTAAGTTGAAGCGGTCGACCGGGTGGTGAAGCGGTCGACCGTTTGGTATAACAGTCGACCGGTTGTTTTTGAAAATATAGTCGTTCTGATTTATGACATTATGACATGTGGGTAACGGTAACTTTAAGCGGTCGATCGACTCGTTTTGACAGACAACTCCCAATGGCTATAAATGGCTAGTTTTCATATGTGACATATATAACGTCCAAAATAAAGAGAGAACGATCACATATCATTTCTATACTTTAAGAAATATCTTAAAACTTTCTATTTCATATTTCTCATATCATTCACACAAATCACACTTTCTTATACTTGTCATTGTGTGAATCAAGAGATAGAGCTTTTCATTTTCATATCCACTCTTGAGAGAGTTTATTCTTGTATCTCCATATCCATAAGAAGTGATTCCTTTAGTGAGGTTGTTCATTAAAGAAGAAGCTTAGAGAGGGTATATCTCAAGCTTGGTTGGGTTGTGAGTGCTGAGCCCGGAAAAACACTTGAACGGTTCTTTAGCACCCGGAAGCTAGTGTGTACACTATTTGGAAGATAGTGGGAAAACCTCAAGTCTGGGTGAAGGAGCTTGAGGGGTGGATGTAGACGGGTTTGCCGAACTACATAAAAATCTTTTGTTTGCTTCTCTAAACATTTTCTTGACATTTAACACTTATTTACACTCGTTGCATACATATACTTGTGCTAAATTATCATTTACTTTGCAAATACGATTTTGGGGGTTAAAAGTGAAAAAGTTTGGAAACTCAATTCACCCCTCTTGAGTTGCCTTAATTCTAGGACTTACAACCTTAATCCTACACAAGGACAAAATCTGATCATGGATGAAATCTATGGCTGGCTTGACTGAAACAAGAAGTCATAGTGGCCACTTCTTCTCATGGTTAAATTAGGCATCTTCTACCAGTTCATTTTGATGAGCGTTCTTTTTAGGTGGTGGACAAGGTTGATTTTGTTCTGGGTCTTAGTCTCCAAGAGCCACCTCTTTTGGCAAGTGGTTATGATTCCAACATAGTTGACTGAGGTGATCCCTCGTTGCTTGGTGCTTGAACATGGAACAAGGTAATTAAGTTATGTTTGGTATAATCAAAATATTCACTTTAAAAAAATTATTTAACCAAACTACGATATCTCAAAATTTTTATACAATACCTAAAGCATTTTCAAATCAACTTCAATACTACTTCATTAAAAAAGTATATCAAATCTTCTCTTTTCTTACTTTTTTAACAAACTTTATTACTTTTTTATTAAAAAATATCATCAAATTTTATATCTCCTTATTTTTTTTTAACAAATTCTAATAAAAAATTATTCTACAATTAAATATTCTTCAATTTTTTACAAATTTTCATAAAAGTCAAATTCTCACCATTTTCTCTCAGAGAACTCAAAATTCTTAAATTTTGTTGTTGCTATTGAAATGGGTTAGATTCTCGTTATGCACCAAATATTTTCACTTTTTAAAGATCTCTTTGAATTTCCAACTCTTTCACTCTTTAAAATTCTCATCAACTTATTTTATCTACTCACAAGTTACAATAAAACTCAATCTTCTACCAAACGTAAAATAACTTATCAATTCATCATATCTATACTTTTTCATAAACCCTAATAAAATTTTCTCTTCGAAATTTTTGACATGCCAAACCAAACCAAGAGCATAGGTCTTATAAGAAGCAATAGCTTGGTTTCAGTCTATAATGCAGGTTGCTATAGTGGACTTTTACCCAACTCCAAAAATCAAGGACTGGATTTCGGGTAATATTATAAAATCCTCATCCAAAAGATATATTCAGCATTGCTATATTAGTAGACATTTTAGCTGACCTCCTCTAGTTGTACCTCTTATTTCCCAAATTCCAATCGCCTACTTGTGTTGAATATATGGTACCAGTCACTCATCTTTGAATTCCTGACTTTCTACTCAGGAAAGAAAAAGAAAAAAAAAAAGAATTCCTGACTTTCTCTATGGGCCTCACTGCTTCACCAATTACTAAACTGCACTCGCCGCCGGGTCAAGTTAATTAAAAACCTGGTCTGGAAGCACTGAAATCCAATGCTCTAACTTTTTTGCTTATTCTGATCTCCTTTGACCCATTCTATTCTTTTTCTCAATATTTTTTCTATTGTCGGCGATTTTAAGATATTTTATTATAAAAATATCAATTTTACATTTCTAGAGTCAATTATGTCCTTTTCAGGTGTGAACTACCAAATTTGTCCTATCTAACTCTCACATTATCATTTAGATCACATGGTTAAAAAAGTGCGACACTATTTTTTTCAGTTAGATTTTTTTTAAAGATGTTCGGGTTAGTTTATACTCGTCTCGATTAATTTTAGAGTCTGTGTAATCTTCCCGTTCCACACAAATTGGACTATTATCATGCTAAAGATTCCTAAAGTGGCTCTAAAAAGTAGCACTTATGAGATTTTAAACTTGATTTTACCATCAAAATCCAAGCCTTAATCATTAGGCTAACAGCTTGAGGTTTGGCTGAATCGTATTAGACTGTTCACATCGATTAATTTGGTAGTCCTTTTTTTATAGCGATTAATTTTGGATTTAAAGGTAAAAAGAATTTTAGTAGTTTAGATCTGAAATTGATAATAGAGTACTGTAATTAAAAGGTAAAAATGAGTTTTTATTATATAACTTTATTTTAAAAGATTGGGATGATACATTTTAGATGAATAAAAATAATAAAGGTTTAGGTGAGATGAGAAAATCTCGACTGTTTATATAAAAAAAAATCAAAATCGTTAAAAAATATTTATTAATGTAATCATTGGAGGGTGTCCATGTAATAGGTTTGCTTGAGCAAGAAAAAGACTACGAAAATTATGGGAGAAGTTGGAAAAGGAAGACCTTCTAGATTTGAGAATTGGGCGGTACAGCATTGATTGGGGTTGGCCTGGTCAAAGTCGACGTAATAGTGTATTTCTAATGTGAAATGCTGAATCAGTTGCATGTTTCCCACGAGTCTAACCTCTTATCACGACTAAAATAAAGTAATAAAAGCAGTTTACTTTATCTCTCTCCTCTACTATTTAAATGCTAAGTTCGTGCACAAAACTTGACTAGTTTCAAGAGCACTTAGAGAATAAAAAAACTAAGGTTGAGAGCTATTCTATGGGTATATTTGAGGGTGAAAATTTTGACTATTGGGGTTTGAGAAATATTATAAAGTAAAGAAATGTTATGGGAGTCGGTGAAAAAGTAAAGAGAGAGAAGATTTTTAATAAATATTATAATAATAAAAAATTATGTGGTAAATTTTTTAGTAGTAGACTTAAAATTTTGAGTCCAATTAATTGGGACTCAAACATGCCCTATATTTTCTAAACTAGAGGACTTGTTCAAAAAAGAAAGGAGTTACTCAGAAAGACCATTCTACCCTGATGGGGGCTTTTTTTTTTTGGTTCGAATTTTTATCTCCATGTGAAAGCCAAACTTAGGTGAGCCTTTTCAAATTTTCGTCTACCCCAAAAAATAAAGGTTGATCTGGACTTTTGCTCCTTATTTTTTTGAAAGATATTTCATATTTAGCATTAGATTTTAGTTCGGTATATTTCTCGTTTGTTTTTTGTTTTGTTTTGTAATATATAGATATACTTTTCACTCATCAACATATATAATAATAAATAAATTATAAATTTTGACACATTACATAGTCTATTAAATTTGTCACTTAAGTTGGATGGAAATAATTTTTTAATACTTGAAAATGGCGTGTTTAATGAATTGATAACAATATCTTTCGTCGGATGTGAATATATGTAAAGTGGTTGAGGGATATTATCGTAATTTTTGTGTAATTTGAAGGAAAAATTTGAATGAGTGTATAATAAGATGGGAGGGACAATATATCAAAGTAGATAGTAGTTTAGGGTTCAATGTGTCATACTTCTTATAGTTAAGGAGTGCAAAATATACAATGAAACACTAACTTTTTCATCAACTTTTATAAAAATCTCATAAAAAGTTACTCTCAAAATTCTCTCTTATAAATTCAAAATTCTTAAAATTTTTACTTCTCAACTATCACTAAAATTGTTGCTTCCCAAACATTACCTAAGTCAATCTGAATTGTATGAATGTTTATGAGTGGATCTGTCTCTGGTGTTTGACATATTAGTATGGATGGATAGTTTTTTTTTTAAAGCAAATTAATCTTTTTTCCATCATTTTGCATACTTTTTCCAAACTTGATACAATCTGACAAGGCAATTATTGTCTTATTTAATTGATTCAATCTGATAAGGCAATTATTGTCTTATGAGAATCCAAACTGGTGGTTTAGACGAACTCAATTTCCCTTGTCGTGTTAAAACCGCACCCAAAGAGACTACGACACGTTTGACATTCATATTTTAGGCAGGTTGTGGGATGAATTGGACGGACCCACTAATTAACTGCATGGCTCCGCCGTCTGGCATCTTTCTTCGACCTTCACTATCGTGGTATCTTCTGCTTGTCCCGATGCCCTGAGATGTACGAAGTTGCCCCCGTAGAAACTCTACAAAGCAAGTAATTGTCTTTGATTTATTGTAATATTGTTTGACCGGATATTACCCAAACAAAAAACACAAATAATGCAATTTTCTTTCCCACCTTTGTCTTTCTAGAATGCCTTGAAAGCAGCATGCTTTTGCCCCTCCATCCATACTAGGAAGTCCCCAAAAGTAATTTACCCATTGCAAGTGTTGCTTTCTGCCTTTCTCTATTCCAGAGTTTGCAAGTTGTACATGCAAAATACGACGGAAAATCTCTTAGTCTTAGTCGTGCTGAAAATGGAGACCGAATAAAAATAATCCATAAGTATTAAGTTCTTAATTTATGTGGAGAGTAAGATTGAATATATTTTCCTGTTTGCATTACACGATGTAATTTAGGTAGAAATATGCATAATAATTATTAAATATTGTAAATATGAGTAGATACTAAAATTGATGTCCTGACGTTCCGGTTCATATCAAAATCTAAAATAAATATTCATCCAAAATACATATAACGCCGCCGCCGCCGATCCTGTTCCAAGATTTATGTTACGCTTTATGTTACTCTCTAGCCCGTTTGGGCTAACCCATATGTTAGAGCTTGTTTTATGTTCGGTGTTCGCTCGTTTGGGCTAGCCTCTCTGTTTAAGGCTTGCTTATATTTAATTATGTGTTTTTCTTCTGTTTGCAATTACTTCTGGGATTGCATGTTTAGCGCGCTACTGGAATCGGCTCGCCAACTCTGTTGGCGGTCCTTCAGCGATAGTTCTTTCACGGATTTTTCGTGTTTCCTAGGGCCCTCGGGTCTTCTCGCTTCGGATTTCGTGTCCGCCGCCTCTGAAGACCTTGTGTCCTCTTTTATAGCCGCTTACTGTTGGCCCCTCTATTGTCACTTGTAACGCCCATTTTGAGTTCTTTTCCGTGTTTTTCTAGATTGTAATTTTTGTTTATCTGTTTTTTTTCAATATATAAAACTAGCCGTTTAACAAAAAACTGTGTAACTTGATAATTGCCATCTAACCTTTTGCCCATATGTGTGTGTGACCAATAAATAATATTGGAACACAATACAAAGGAAAAACTAAATGAAATTATAATAATTAGTAAAATGTCCAAATAAAGAATAAATAAATGACAAATGCTAACAAAATATTACTACCACTATTAAAGTCTAAAGTACTTAACGACGAAGCATTAAGAATACACATAAATAATTGTCGCATATAAATTACCTGAGTCAAATAAATAAAAATAACAAAACTGAAGTTCCAGTTCCGATTCTAATTTTGAAAATGTGATAAATCTCATACCGGTTTAGGTTTCAGTATCGTCTTGATACAATAATACCAGTAATAAAATCGAAACCAAAAATTCCGATTCTTACCAGAATCTTTGCACACCCTTAAATGTAAGGCTTATATTAATTGAAGTTTATTAAAAATTATAAAAGTAACATATAATAGTGTATCTATTTTTATTCGAATTGTATCATCTCATCTTCTTTTCTGCAGATTGTTCGAGGGGATGAGAAAATTGTAGAGAATTTGATTTCACTGAACTGCGAGCTTCAAATAAAAACTAAAAACGTAAAATTATTAAAATTTCCGAAATTAAATAACATAAACCTTCGAGGCTCGCGCGTTCTGACGGTACGCGGATGTAACAAGAAAGATTTGTCCTCCAACAGAAGCTTCTCCTCTTTGGTCAGCAAAATACAACAATTGCCTCTCCTACTGACGTGGCCACACACGCTTTGTAATGCATATAAAAAAACCCAAAATGTACAAAATAATGGTTCTCCTACTTTTTGCTCTAAGATAATAACATACACCTGCAGGTTTAATCCGTCAGATACCCCGACCTTGACGTGAACAAAAAAGTCTTTACATCTTACGACTCTGAAATTTCCTTTGTAATATTATATATTACCCAATTGGGCCGCAGTTGAGTCTTCCTCGAAGTTTCAATGATCCTATTGGCTCAGCTGCGAGGAACTACTTAGTCCCCTAACTTTGACCAACATGATGAAAATAAATAAATTAATAAAAACATGTACAGTTAAAAAAAAAGAAAAAGAAACAAATACAGTTAGAGAGAGAGACCTGCCTCTGCTTTCTTCTTCTTCTTCTGCTCTCTATATAAGCCTCTCCATTACCTCTTCACAAAAATATCTCTCTCTCTCTCTTCCCGTTTTCTCACTCACCAAACTCAAGCGTAGAAAGATTGAACGTCAATCTCTACGGTTCATCGTGCATATTTGGTCAGCATTTCATTTATTGGCTGGAACTGTTGGTGCCAAATATCAATCATTTTTCGTCGTTGGGTGCTAAGACTTTAGCATATCGCCGAGTATAAATCCCATCAGTTCTTTGGAATCTTGAAGTTCCGGTGACTGGCCGGAGAAGTAAAAAAATGGCGGCTTCTTTGGTCGGAGACGACATGGCGAGGCAGTCGAGTAGTAGTAGGATGAGTTGGCGGTCGACGAGTGTGCGGGAGATGTGGAATGAGCCAGACGTGTTTCAGAGGAGCGCACGGCAGGTGGTGAACGACGAGGAGGAGTTGAAGTGGGCTGCCATAGAGAGGCTGCCCACTTATGATAGGGTGAGGACAGGGATGCTAAAGCAGGTGATGAGCAATGGGAGGGTGGTGCACGGTGAGGTTGATGTCACAAACCTCGGAAGTCAGGATAAGAGACAGTTGATGGAGAGCATTCTCAAGGTTGTTGAGAAGGACAACGAGAAGTTCCTAAGGAGAGTTAGGGACAGAACTGATAGGTTGGTTTCGATCTTTATCTCACATATATCATACCTTCTTTCTCTGTCTCTGTCTCTCTGTGCATATATGAAGGCAAAATGCATTTCTTCGGAATACGAAAGAGTCAGAGTTCGTTCAATTTCTATGTTGCTGTTTGTGTTTCCTTTTGTCTGTTGTTTTCTTTTTCTTTTTATTTAGCAAGAAAGTTAGGACTTCGGTCTTCCCATCTGAAATAGTATTGATCATTAAATTTTTATGTGAATAGGGTAGGGATAGAGATCCCTAAGATTGAAGTTAGATTCCAGCAGTTATCAGTCGAAGGAGACGCATATGTTGGGACCAGAGCACTTCCAACTCTGTTTAATTCCACCATGAATACAATAGAGGTATAACCTTCACAGTAATTACTTCATCCCTTGTTGTCTTGTTCGGGCTTTCTATTGGTAATTCTAATATGTTTCTTCTAAATTATAATCTATAATGTGAACAGGGAGCTATTGCAATGATTGGGCTTTCTCCATCAAAGAAAAGAGTTGTCAATATACTCAAAGATGTGAGCGGCATTGTCAGACCATCAAGGTATGTTCGTGGACTGAGCAGATATTAAAGAATTTGTATCGGTTGCTACAATTTCATATGTTATATATGCTAAGATTCCATCAAAACTAGTATGTTGCTTACGACTTGTTTTTCCCTCTAAAGGAAAGGACTTATTGTTAGCACTATAATGTTCATGGGCTGATTTATTTAATTTTTTTTTCCATTTTAAGGATGACATTGCTTCTAGGGCCCCCTGCGTCAGGGAAAACAACATTTTTACAAGCACTGGCAGGGAAACTGGATGATGATTTAAGGGTATGTCATCAGCTTCTCATACCTTATTTATTCTTATCGACACTTACAACTATTAGTTTCCACACGTATCATTGAATTGGGCTATGAACAGGTAGCTGGGAAAGTCACCTACTGTGGTCATGAATTCGAGGAATTCGTACCTCAAAGGACCTGTGCCTATATTAGCCAGCATGATCTCCATTATGGTGAGATGACTGTACGCGAGACACTGGATTTCTCAGGACGTTGCTTAGGAGTTGGAACCCGGTATGAAATGCTGTTAGAGTTGTCTAGACGGGAGAAAGAAGCAGGAATCAAACCAGATCCTGAAATTGATGCCTTCATGAAAGCAACGGCTATGGCCGGACAGGAGACAAGTTTGATCACAGATTATGTTCTCAAGGTTCAGTGAATATTTTTTTTTTCAAGGTTCAGTGATTTGCTTGTTGGTTCTTATCCCTGTAGCACTACTTTCTTGAAAGTTTAAAACTAACCTAATTTCTGACTTGGCTTCCAACAGATACTTGGATTGGATATCTGTGCTGATATCATGGTGGGAGATGATATGAGAAGGGGTATTTCTGGTGGACAGAAGAAGCGTGTAACTACTGGTATGTGTTGATAACATAAAAAGTATTGCGGATCATGCCAAAGCAGAACACTTTTTCCGTCCTCATATAGGAAGAGTCTCGACATATAATTCTGTGCAAAGTCGCAAGTTGCGTCATCCACATTTGCAAATTTATGACAAACTATTTCCAATAAATTTTGTTAGATATGAGAACTCTTTGTTGGTTTTATATATATAGGAAAGCCGTTCTTTCAATTTGATAATGTTGTATTCTTCTAATAGTAGTTGTTACTGAGGATCCCAAAACAAAGTAAAAGTCAACATCTAAGTATTAAACTGGAAGTCTTTGTCCTGAGTGCAGGAGAAATGTTGGTTGGCCCAGCAAAAGCATTTTTCATGGATGAAATATCAACGGGGTTGGACAGCTCCACTACTTTTCAGATTGTGAGGTTCATGAAGCAGATGGTTCATATCATGGATGTCACCATGGTCATCTCTCTCTTGCAGCCAGCACCTGAGACTTTCGAACTTTTTGATGACATTGTCCTTCTTTCTGAGGGTCACATTGTCTACCAAGGTCCGCGTGAAAATGTGCTGGAGTTCTTTGAATATGTTGGATTCAAATGTCCAGAAAGGAAAGGTGTTGCAGACTTTCTGCAGGAAGTAACTTCCAAGAAGGACCAAGAACAATACTGGTTCAAAAAGAATCAACCTTACAGATATATCTCGGCGCCTGAGTTTGTAAGGGCCTATAACTCTTTCCACATTGGCCAACAGCTTTCAGAAGATCTAAGAATTTCATATGATAAATCTCGAGCTCATCCTGCTGCTTTGGTTAGAGAAAAGTATGGGATCTCCAACATGGAGCTCTTCAAGGCATGTTTCTCAAGGGAGTGGCTGCTGATGAAGCGCAACTCATTCATATACATATTCAAAACTACTCAGATAACAATCATGGCTATAATCGCATTGACTGTGTTCTTAAGAACGGAAATGAAAGCTGGTGCAATAGGAGATGGAACAAAATTTTGGGGAGCACTATTTTTCAGTCTCATTAATGTCATGTTTAATGGGATGGCAGAACTTGCAATGACAATTTTTAGACTTCCCGTGTTCTTTAAACAGAGGGATTTCTTATTCTACCCTGCCTGGGCGTTTGCATTGCCAATATGGCTCACCAGAATTCCAATTTCTCTGATGGAATCTGGTATTTGGATCATTCTCACATATTACACCATTGGGTTTGCACCGGCTGCCAGTAGGTAATACTAAAATTTTCTTCTAGTATCAAGATCCTAGTGTTACATTTTTTATGCTTAATGATCCTTGCAATCTGATAGTTTTATAAAGGAAAGCTTCTTATGCTAGCGTAATGTCCCCCTGTTCAGGTTTTTCAAACAGTTCTTGGCTTTCTTTGGCATACATCAGATGGCGCTCTGCCTCTTCCGTTTCATTGCAGCCCTCGGAAGAACAGAAGTTGTTGCAAACACACTTGGTACCTTTACATTACTGATGGTGTTCGTGCTTGGGGGTTTCATTGTTTCCAAAGGTTAGCCTCTTTATTAACTTCGAAGAATAATTTGTTGCCAATAAGATTCCAGTACGGGATTGTTGTGAAAAAGCTGAAGAATTCAATGAACTGCTGCTTTCTCTCCCTTCTTTATTTATTTATATTTTTTTGGCAAAGGCTGCTATCTAATTTCACGTGTTCTAAGATACTAAAAACTCAATTCTTGTCTTATTGGTGCACAGATGACATTAAGCCATGGATGATATGGGGTTACTACATTTCTCCAATGATGTATGGACAAAATGCAATTGCTATCAATGAGTTTCTTGACGAGAGATGGAGCTCTGTAAGTTCTCTTAAATGATAGAAAAGCTACTTATGATTTGTGAATTTTTACTATCTCAATTTGGCTCTCTTGTACACTTACCTATGTGAACAAAAACCTTTGCTGAACTAATTATCACTTCATGATATATGCTAACTATCATTATGATTTGTTTGGTACAGCCTGCCATTAACTCCAGCCAACCAACAGTTGGAAAGACCCTTCTAAAGGCGAGAGGCCTGTTTACGGAAGAATATTGGTATTGGATTTGTATTGCAGCACTCCTTGGGTTTTCTCTGCTTTTCAATGTTCTTTTCATTGCAGCACTGACATTCTTAAATCGTAAGTGAATAATATTCCGTTGTTATGTTGGTATTCATACGGAAATGAGATCTATGTGTTGAATTTTTTTTTTCCCTTTCGACTCTATTTCAGCGCTAGGTGATACTAAAGCCGTAATTGTGGATGACGAGTCTGAAAGCAAGCCTAAGAGACAATTGACATCCAGTATAGAAGGTTAGTGTCAACATAAATGTTATAGATTATTGATGATGTCAAAAGCCGAGGTTTTCGGCAACCACTCTTTCATGATAGCTGTGGCATCAAACATGCTGTTAGCAATACACATGAAGTTAATAGTTTCCATGCTGCAAAATTCCTCTTCACCTTAGTCTTCATCCATGTCGCCACTATGTAGCACTTATTCTGCTCCATAAGCCTTAGTTCTAGGATAGTAGCTCCTTTATCGCATTGTTTTTCCTAGTCTGATAGTAATTTCCGTGACAGGTGTTGATATGTCAGTTAGGAATGCTCAAGGAAGTAACAACTCAGTTCAATCTAAAAGAGGAATGGTTCTGCCTTTCCTGCCTCTATCACTTGCTTTCAACCATGTCAATTACTATGTGGATATGCCTGAAGTAAGTCACCTTTTTCCCTGAATATATATATTCGAGTGTTTATTTTCATAGTTAAAACATCACAAACAACAGGAAATTGGAAGTGTCTTGATATTCTTTTGCAAAGTGATTTGATTGCTGGTGGATGGTTTAGATTGAATTTTCAGAAACTGGTTGAGTTTGCAAGGGATACTGAATGCAATTTGGAAATTATGACCAGCTTGAATGTGATTTTTCCTTGAAACAAATTGTTTTCTTCTTTTTAGGCAATGAAGAGCCAGGGCGTAGATGACACCCGACTGCAGCTACTTAGAGATGTCAGTGGCGCTTTCCGACCGGGTATATTGACAGCATTAGTTGGTGTTAGTGGTGCCGGAAAGACTACCTTGATGGATGTCTTAGCAGGAAGAAAGACTGGTGGATATATTGAAGGCAGTATTAGCATTTCCGGTTACCCAAAGAATCAAGCAACCTTTGCTCGAGTCAGTGGTTACTGTGAACAGAATGACATCCATTCCCCATTTGTTACTGTTTATGAATCTCTTGTATACTCTGCCTGGCTGCGTCTTGCTTCAGATGTAAAGAAGGAGACACGAAAGGCATGTTACTTATTAACCAGAGACTGTGTTTTTTAATTAAATTAAATTTTATTTCCTTCCATCATCTCTTAAAGTCCCATAGGTGTGTTTTTTTCTGTCTTTCAACTAGCACGAAAATACAAGTCTAACTTTTTCTCTGTTTTGTCCCACGTTTTGAAGGAGTAATAATTTTTTAACTGACACCTAATATTCTATGGTCGTGTTGAATATGAGAAACTAGATCCAGTGAACGTTATTGTTGAATATGATTTTCTTTGCTCATATAGATGTTTGTTGACGAAGTTATGGAGTTGGTTGAGCTTAATCCGCTGAGGAGTGCTTTAGTTGGACTTCCAGGAGTGGATGGTCTTTCAACTGAGCAGAGAAAGAGGCTAACCATTGCTGTGGAGTTGGTTGCTAACCCCTCCATCATCTTTATGGATGAGCCCACATCAGGCCTTGATGCTAGAGCTGCTGCCATAGTTATGCGAACTGTAAGAAACACAGTGGATACTGGAAGAACTGTTGTCTGCACAATTCACCAGCCGAGCATTGACATATTTGAAGCTTTTGATGAGGTATGGCTCATTTTTTAACTTGTTAAATCCAAGACAGGGATCATGTATGGCATAACACTTTATTGGTTGTGTTTCACCTTGGTGTCATCTTATGCTTGCAGCTCTTCTTGATGAAAAGAGGAGGACAAGTGATTTATGCCGGACCTCTTGGTCGCCAGTCTCACAAACTTGTTGAATATTTTGAGGTGAGATCCGTTTTCTCTTACATGCTTCATTCCCCCTGCAAATTGCCAACTCCAAGGGTGCTTGCTGTAGTCGAGAACGTTTTTTCTGAAACCAATTTCCATGAACTCTTATCAGAACTTCTTTCCAATATGTCCGTGTTCAAGCTTCTAATGTCTTATCATACTACTGCGAGTTTCTAGTTGTATAATCAATGTTGAATCCCCTATGTGATCAATTCCTCTGCTTCGTTTAAGTTAACTCCAGACTACACTTATCAGTTTAATGCGTTATAAAGCATGTACTCCTAGTTCTTGAAAAAGGAGTTTGACTAATACTGAGAACCCTTTCAGTCTATCCCAGGGGTCCCAAAGATAAAAGCGAGGTACAATCCTGCCACCTGGATGTTAGAGGTCAGTGCTACCTCAGTTGAGGCTCAACTCGACCTTGATTTTGCAGAAGTTTTTGCCAACTCGGACCTCTATCGGTAAGTAGTATGTGACAATTTGTTCCTTCTCTCTTTGTGATGACTATCTCCCTATCCGTGTGCGCACTTAACTATCAGTGATTTGCGTACAATCTTTCAGGAGAAATCAAGAACTTATCAAGGAGCTAAGCACTCCAGAACCAGGTTCCAAGGATCTTTACTTCCCCACACAGTACTCCCAAAGCTTTATAACTCAGTGCAAGGCTTGTTTCTGGAAGCAACACTGGTCATACTGGAGAAACTCAAAATACAATGCAATTCGGTTCTTCATGACAATTGTTATTGGCATTCTATTTGGCGTTATCTTTTGGGGCAAGGGAGACAAGATGTAAGGATTTCATTATAACTTGCATTTCCGTTTGTTTCTATAACTTCATGGCCCATCTGAATTTACTTCTAAATATGTAGTTCTTTTCTTTGGAATCAGCTTAGAAACAATATTGTACTTGCTATGTCTTACCTAGAATCGAAAACTTAAGTGAATTGCATCTCATTTTGTCCACAGAGAAAAACAACAAGACCTGGTCAATCTTTTGGGAGCTACTTATGCTGCTATTTTGTTCCTTGGAGCTACTAATGCTTCTGCCGTGCAATCTGTTGTGGCCGTAGAGAGAACAGTCTTTTACCGTGAAAGAGCAGCGGGAATGTATTCAGAGTTGCCTTATGCATTTGCTCAGGTAAGGAATTGGAAGTTGTGCTTAGTTACAATGAGACTGTTCTGTATATCAAATTGTCTATTCTCTGTAAAGACAACGCTTATATGTGTTAATGGGCGACCTTTCTGTTGCAGGTGGCTATTGAGACCATTTATGTTGCAATTCAGACGTTTATGTACGCTCTTATTCTATACTCTATGATTGGCTACCACTGGAAGTTGGATAAATTCCTGTATTTCTACTACTTCATATTCATGTGCTTTACATACTTCTCAATGTACGGGATGATGGTTGTTGCGCTGACCCCTGGCCATCAAATTGCTGCAATTGTTATGTCCTTCTTCCTGAGCTTTTGGAACTTGTTCTCTGGTTTCCTCATCCCTAGGCCGGTACGTAACTTCGAAACTAAATCTTAGCATCACCTTTGCATGAGAAAGTTGGAAAGATTATGAAAATATTTCATTTGAACTTGCAGTAACCTCACAAACGAAGTATCTTGTTTTACTTCCGAAAACTAATACGAAAAAGTTTTACTTCCATGGGGGGAGGAGATTTATAAACTGAGTTTTATATATTCATTGTTTTCTTGGGAGTTGTGTAAAGCTACCAAATCATTCAATTGGGAGCAATAAAAGAGGTTCTATCCACTGGTGAATGAATTGTATAGTAGGAACAATGCTCTTCTTGCTGCAATATAACCCTTAATTGTTTGTCATTGCAGCTGATCCCCATATGGTGGAGGTGGTACTATTGGGCTTCCCCAGTTGCTTGGACAATCTACGGCATTTTCGCATCTCAAGTTGGCGACAGGACGAACTTTATTGAAATTACTGGTTCAGCACCACAGCCTGTAAATGAATTCATAAAAACAAGCTTTGGCTATGACCGTGACTTCCTTGTGCCTATAGTCATCGCCCATGTCGGTTGGGTCCTCCTCTTCTTCTTTGTCTTTGCCTACGGTATCAAGTTCCTCAACTTCCAAAGGCGATGAGGAACTTCAGACAATCTTTAGAAGGCGAAGGTTTTAGACGTAGTTAAAAGTGTACACAATATTCTATTAAGTCTTTAAGGATCTACACTCTTTCTTCCATTTTATTTTATCCCCTCCAATTCTTTTTTGTAATTTTGCTTTGCTTGGCTCCATCAGAATGTATATAGTCTATTTGTATTCGTCCCAAAGGTTTCTTTTGTACTCTTAAAGAATATAAATGAGTAACAATGTGTTAATGATAGACTCGGCATTTGATCTCCTCAGAATGTAGAGGCATATTGGTATTGGCTTTAGACTTGCCTCTCTTGCATATTGATGTTCAACAAAATGCAGACCATGCTGAAAGTCGATGTTGTGGGAGAAACATAGAGCTGTTTCTGATAGCGGATTATGGGAAGCACAATCTAGAGTTTGGGTCTTGGATGTTATCTTTGAGAGACTCACTTTTTGGGGGGCTGAAAGGATATGGAAGAAGCTAGCGATCTTGGATATAGATGTTGAGTCTTATCTTCTTAACCATACAGATTTGAACCAAGTGGACTATTTGGACTTATGGGTTCCACTTAGATCACAACATGAAGCAGAATAGTACCAGAAAGTATTAGGGCTGATAGTGAGACGAGTTTGGTAGAATATTTGTTCTGCATCAACTCCAATGGAATGAGTCTAGCTAAAGCATCCTCAGGAGGGACTAGCAGAAGGCTTCCGAGATGATCATTTTGTCTAAATGAGAATGCAAATTCTTGTTGTACCCTTGTAGATTCACTTCCCTTTCTTGAGGACTTTTTTTTTTCTTGGCAAAGGTAATATATTAATGTTAAGGAGAGTTCAAAGTTCGCACTAGAAGGTGTTCTGGAATACAAGAAGGATGAACAGTCCATAAATTTTCCCCGCCTCTGCCCATTGTGCAATGAGGTACGCTAGTTGATTTCTTCCCCGAGGAATCCAGAGTAAAGAACAGTCGATAAAGAGTAAAGAACTTCCTTCACAGCTTCATATGCTCCGCCAAAAGGTGGCCCGGCTATATGACATGGTCCAAAACGAGCCTGCTAAGCATCTGAGAATCTGTCTCCAAATCAATAGCTGACCAGCCTATTTCGTTTGCAATATTAATTGCTGCCACAAGCGCAGAAGATTCTCCAAAAAGAGAATTGATGCTGAGAAATTGCTTCATGTACACAGTACTGAGAAACTTAATGCCAATTGTCCTGTATTAGTGCGCCACAAGGGTTTGCCGCATATCACCCCAAGGACTCACTATCATGCACAATGTCAATGGAGAGGCCCTCATGTAGTTTGAAATACAACCTTTTCACTAGTAGCTCCCGAATTTGAGACATCCCTTACTAAGTCCACGAAGCATTCCTCACTTGAGGTGTGGTTAAATAGGTAGCATTTAGAAAATACTTTCCTTTCAGCCCCATTTTTTCCAACATGGCCTGGTTAATATCAAAAAGTCTCTTAAGCCCCATTCCTTTGGGAGACAGATCCTATTCAATGTCGTGGTTGTGAAATGGTGATTAATTCGGTCATTGAAGGCCCACCAGAAATTTTTAAAGTGGCTATCCAGTTTTTCACACCAGGTATTTGGGAGCAAAAAAGAAGCCAGCTGTTATTGGGGTAATGCTATTACGTGGCACTTAAAAGGATTGTTCTCCCAACTTGCAATAACACCTTAGACTTCCAACCTGCCAGTTTTTGAATGGCCCTGCCCTATAGCAATTGAAAGGATTGCTTTTTGGAGCGAGGCATGAGAACGAGAGGCCTAGGTATTTACTTCCCATTATCACTTTCCTCAGACACAACTTATCGCACAAGGATGTCTGCACCTCTACATGTGTAATATTACTAAACACAATATAGGACTTTTGTCGATTTATCTTCTGCCCCGACCAAATCAAGTACTTCTGTAAGATTCCTTTCAACTACCCTTATCTCCCGAATATTAGCCCGAGTGAAGAAAACCAAGTCATTAGCAAACATCAGATGCGTCACTAAGGGTGCATTTCTTGCCACCTGCACTCCATGTAAGATGCACGACAGTTCTTCTTTCAGGGCCAGCCGAGTGATTGCTTCCGCAGATAGGATAAAAATAAGGGGGCACATTGAATTGACGATCATAGGCTCTATCCATATCAATTTTAATAGATGTGAGGCCTTCTATCCCTTGTTTCAATTTCGTAGAATGAAAAATCTCCTTGGCAGTTACTGAGGCAAAACTGACCAAATCAGGACAAGTAACGGTAATGCAAAGGTGACTCTTTTGATATGCTGTCAGATCCTCGAGCCACAAATGTCTATCTTTGGCCTATGCTCTCCTCCATACTAGCCCCCCATGTCCCATTTGGGGATCCCTTGCCATCTTTCGTACAGACTGCAAGCAGTGGCCCTGTCCCGCCGTACCGACCTCTAGGCTCTCTTTATAGTATTATAATGCACACATGGAGAGATTATGGTGTGATAAACCCTGCCTTAAAAAAAAAGAAAACATTTTTGCTGGCACATAGGAAAAGAGGCGCAGCTGGACCACTGAGGCGTTGTGTGTGTTTATTTCTTATGGTGAAGTTTTATTTTATTTAAATCTATTTTGCTCGAATTGGATTTTTAATTAAACAATGAGTTTTGATCTTCTTCTTCCCCAAACCCTAAAACACCCGAGTTTCAACTTTTGGCAGCTGATTTCAAGATCTGGATTTTCTCTCTCATCAATTCTCTCTCTTCATTTTCTCACTCATTTTTTACCATTTCTTTGGGTGTTTCATCTCTTTAACGATTTTCTTTAAGTTTCTTTATGGTTTTACGCGATTAATGTGAATAATGAATGGTAATCGAAGGGATGTCGGTTGGATCTCGAATTAGGACGTTGGAGACTCATCTTCTACCTTGTGATTAAGCACCCAACACTTATAAAAGAGAGTTTCGTTCAGATTGTAGTGCACACCACTCAATTTCGGGTTCTTCTCCATTTTGAGTTCTCTCTCTCTCTCTCTCTCTCTCTCTCTCTCTCTCTTTCTAAGTCAATTTTGGCCATTGTTGAGTTTCTCGATTTTCTTCGGTTCTTTTGGGTCGCTGCAATACGTGGATTCTAGGGTGATTCGATTGTTGAAGCAAATCGGGTAAGTGGAGTAAAGATACAGTTTTTCCTCGGAGATGTGAAATGACGAATTTTTGACGGCATACTAAAGCCTGTTTTGAATTCATGGATTACTGTTATTATACTGTTTCTACTAAAATACAAGTTATTGTTTTTGTTTCTGATTACTGTTTTCAAATCCTGATGGCAATGCTTATTACTTATTATTGATTACTGTTACTGCTGCTGTTAGTACCAACTCATTACCGATTACTGGTGCACCCATTCTTCAGAGTGGTTTTTGTGTGGATTTCACACACTGTTGACTTACTTTGGTTGGCCGCCAAATAAGTCGTTGCACAACCCTACCATGAGGGTAAATATGGCTTACTGAGATTGCCCAAGGGAATTTTCTGAATTACTGATAAATCATTCTTTCAAAAAGATATTTTGAAAAATTTGTTGAAAGATTATATTGTTTTATTATCCGCTTACTGAGTTGTCAAACTCACTCCGTTAATATGTTATCATTTCCAGAAAAGTGTGGGGAGCATGATGAGGAATAAACTTAATGTCATGCGGGCTGGGATAGATAAGAATGAAGTATTATTTTACACAACACTTTGTTTTATTGAGAGACTTTATTTAAGTTTATGATTTTGAAAGTGAGGTCTACATTGACGTTTATTTTGAATAAATGAATTCTCTTTATTTCAAGTTATTTTAAATATTGTTCAAAGAAAAAGTCAACTGTTGGACCTAGCTGGGTCTAGGGTGTGACATATGGCACATAAGTTCTCTCAGGTGTTTGAATGATAAAAATACTCTTCCTTGATTTAATGCGAAAAAATGATTTAGTCAAATAATGATATAGAGCGATTTCAAAAGTTTAAAATATAATCTCAATGAAGTAAAAATATTAACCTACTAATAGTTAAAACTATAGACTATTAATATAATACTAGACCTACACGATCCTTTTTAAAGACTATAAAATATAAACATATTTATTTAGCTAGATGGAGCCAAAAACCATCAAATACGAAAAGTATACTTAAAAAGTTTTAAACTGAATATTATATAACTGTTTAAAAACATTCAGAGACAAAATCACCATCGACATAATAAGTGTCTCAAACATACAATTCTAATATAAGAAAAATAAACTCTCTCATACCATGTATCCCATCAACAAGGTATAACAGACTACCTAACCGCACAAAAGACAAATATATATCCTTGCCTCTTGATATACCTATACAACACTAAGCCTTTAGACAGTCTGCAACTGAGTCCTATGGGTGAACCATCTTTCTGATCTCGAAGTCCTCATGATCTGTCAATCATTGGCTGTTTACAAGCACAAGAATGAAAAGGGAGAGGTAAGTCATAAGGACTCAGTAAGGTCGAGGAAGGGGGCTTGCTATGCATACATTCACATTAACTACGAACAGATACTGTGAACATGGAAGCAGGAAACAATTATAATAATACAATGATAAGAAATGCAATAATCATGAATATCCATGAATTGTACTCATCATTGAGGTTTTGAGGTATTACTGGTGTCTGCTCTTTTTACCCCTAGAGTCGGGTTGTGCGTCCATCCTTTCCTCGTGGGACTTGTCTCGTGCCACCTGCACCAGGACCCTGTTGACATTAAAAATGTCTCGTAGGGAGCCCACCCACTCCTTGTAGTGGGGGGTTACACTTTCCCAAGTGCTCGGTAGCGTCACCCTTATTTCGGGAATCACCTAGTAGGCTCGGGTATCTCTCACTTGTTTTCTCTCTCATGACGTGAATGCGAGTGAATGCTCAAACATGAACAAAATGAAGTTTAAGCTTCCAAGACATTAAAACCTTAAGAATAAATCAATGAATAGTTTTAGTACTTTGGAAAAATTCAAGCACTCGCATGATTTCCATAATCACATGTTATGCTTTCTCTTAGGGTTCTTAATAATTCGTTCCATAACTCCTTATCATTTTATTAGATTACCTGAGATTTATTCTGTCTTTATTCTCCAAACCGTGCTCCATTGGGCCATTCTTAATATTTCTAAGATATTCTAAGTCCATTTAGGGGTATTGGGCCTAAAGTAATTTAGGTTTCTTAATAGGCCTTGTGATTTGGGCCCCTAAAACATTTCAGATTTGAGCTCAAATTTTGGTTCCCTTATCAATTTCTCATGCTCTACACAACCATGTATTTAAATTCTATGTTTAGACAGTTTTACCCCATCATTTACTCAAAATACCGAAACTGCTCTTAGAGAACTCCATGGCATTTTTGACCTTTCCTTGCATAAGTTTTGGCTGAAATTTTTCCAGTGATATCCTGAGTACCTACACTACCTATCTGGAGATTTTCACATGAAAATTCCAAGGATTTATTGAGGTTGTTTTGGACAGTGGCCATTTTCCTTGTTAAAACCTAACTAGTTTTGTTGCATATTATAGATCTTGCTTCTAAATACCTTATATCACTGATCCATCATTCTTACACATACTTGTGAAATCATAGAGGACATAATATATGATATTAGTGAATAAATGAAAGCAAAATGTACAACTTAATCAATTAAAACATGAGCATTTTTTGCATGTCATTTTTGAACCTTGTAAACATCAAATCTTCACTTTGAGCTCATAGGCTCAATTTCAAGGCCTTGCCTTGCCATTTTTACATCTCAAAAGCCACCTAGCCATTCGGCTATCATTGAAACTTTTCACATTGCATAAATTGAACACAGCACATGCAATATTCTTCACAAGTTATAAAAACTACACATGCAACTTCATCCAACAAAACCAACGGCCAAACCGTGGCCTTCTGTAATACCCCGAACCTTTTGAGCTACTTTTAAGACTCTTGTGTAAGGTTTTTCTTTCAATATCCTCAGTACTGGTGTTCTTAATATTTGTTTTATTTTCTAAAATTGTACCTTGTTTAAATTTGAGGGCATTCAAGCGATCATAAGAGCTTTTATCGTGCGGTAATCTCGAGTCGAGGGGTAAGTACCAGCACGGGGTGTGACACCTTCCATTCCTCCCAACACAATATATGGCCATTGATGTGGCCTACAACACAACCAAGTATCATCTTGAGCAAGCAAAGATTACACAACAACATATTCTTGCAAAATAATCAAAGAAAACCTAATGCTTTCAACATGCAAATACTCCAAGCACATAATCTCATGTTAGAAACTAGTTTTATGCATTTCTTTCTTGCATTCAATGTGTAAAGCATGATCTTTATTAAAACAGCAAGCAAAAATAGGCAAGAACATATTTTTCCCCAACTCAAAATGCAAGAAAACTACCCCTTACCTTAAGCTTTCTCTTTTTTTTTTTTTTTCCCTTTCCTTTTTCTTTCTTCTTCTTCCTTCCTTCCTTCCCTTCTCCTTATTCTCCTTCTTCTTCTTTGCCGACCTCTCTCCCTTCTTCCCTCTTCTAAAATAAATTAATGGTATGTTATAACAATTCAATGAATACTAAGAAAAACCATAGACATTAAGTATTAGTAATATTATATCATGTTATACATTTATGAATGCTTCTAATCAATGAGTCAGTATGAAATATTCAACAATAAGATATTAGTATTAACTAGAGGAAAGAAAGAGCTTACAGCTGAATATTGAATGGAAGGAATTCTTTTCTACCTAACATTAACAAAGAAAACAATATAATTGTTCCCCCTTAATTGAAATTGACAGCTGAAAGAGTTAAAAAAAATATGTGCGAGGGAGATTTGAGGAAAAAAAAAAGAAATTAAGAAGAATTTACATAAATTGAAATCGTCGTCTGTAAAGCAATACAAAAGATTCCATCCCAATTAAATGCACAGGAGACTAGGGAAAGGAAACTGAATAAATTAAGGTAGATCAGTTAGGTCCCTGTTTTGGTCAAACCGTTCATAAACTGCAGTAAGTCATGGAATTCTCAATAAGGAACTGACTGCTAGTTAACAAGCAAAAAAGGGTGGCAGGGAGGGAGAGGGAGAGAGACACATTCCAAACAACGCATTTAGGCATACAGATATAGGCAATTCATCCTCTATGTTCGCAAATAATTAGACAACATGAAGGGGGAAAAAACACCTACTACAGCAACTCAAAATTGAGAGATTCAAAAGCTATTTGAAATTGGATATGGAATGAGGTTTGAGCTGACTAAACCAAAAGCTTTGGGCAGATCCTACCAGTGTAATGGGGAAAGCCTTACACATGACTGCGTCCTCGATTTCTAATTGGGCCTTTCTGACTTTTGGCACCATCAATATCAGGGCGAATTGCCTATATCTTTTACTACTTCTCTATAGTCCAGCTTTGGCGGTCGCCATCCCCAGCAAAGACAATTTCGACTTTCCTCTGATTTCTATCCTTCCAAATGAAGTAAACAGCAGGACACGATTTCTCCATCCCTTAGATTCCTCCCAAGCATGTTTTTATCTTCAACGAATAGATTGCCGACATCCTCATAAATGTAATGTTGATTATTAATAAATTTCATCCTCGAAAACCCTGTTCCCGCAACACAAGAATACTTTAGAGACGAAACTTTTAGGGACCAAAACATCCGACTTTGAAAGTTCCCATTTGGAGACGAAAACAAAAATTCTTTCCTTAAAGCAGAGGGCTTCAACGTGTGGAATCAGGGGCGAAATTCACGCTGTCTCTAAGAATTCCTTCTGAGTCAAAAATATGGTGTAGTGGGACTAACCATTCTAACATAGCAATTATCAACATAGTGACCAAGATCCCGACCATGACCATGAACACTGTTCTGAAAAAATCTCGAGCAGTATTCCGGCAGTGTAAGCGCACCCCACTCTCTCTTACTTCCACGTCCGGACTACGTGTTTCAACTGAAGCTTTAATGAAACTCCATCCCTCCATATTATCCGACTGTTCCAAAAACCATTTAGCTGGAATATACACTCCAAATTGAATTGGCCCAAGAAAAAAGTCTTTAGGTGCACGAAGGACTAAGGGTGATTTTAGAATACCTTCATCAGTCTCAAAGTGATAAACAATTTCGACAAAACGGTCATAATCAGGTCGAGTGCCATCAAAACTCTTAGAATTCGATTTCTCATGCTCATGGGCTTCATAAGTAATAGCATGGAAATATCCGTACCACTTACAATTATCATCAGAGTCCTCACGTATCTTAAGTGTTATACAAGAGTCAGTGCTTCTAACGTCGTACCACTCTGGTAGTCCAGATCCCAAACTAGAGGGACATACCTGTAAAGTAGTAAAAACCAAAGAAAGAAATATGTGAATTGTTGTGTTTTAAACAATTACTTTCACAAGAGATCTTGGCATTACACAATAATAACTTATGTGTAATTATTAGATAAAGAGACTCACCGCATGACTTTCTTCCTGTAAAAAATAATAATTTTCATTTCCCAAGTTTCTCAAATAGTAAAGTCTGCCACCATAATCAATAAGGAAGGCCCCAATGGAGTCATAGCTCATCTTCTCTAATACACGAACAGGGCAGGTATTGGATCCATAGTCTGTTAGTGCAAAAAGCTTAGAGGATTTTATAACGATTCCCCCGACATAAAGCTGCTCCAAATATTCCTCAATACTCAAGTGAAGTCTTGAGCAACCGGATAAATCGAGAACTTTAAGATACGAAAGACTAGAAATAACACTCGGAAAGGTTGAAAGTTTTTTGCAATCATGCAAGGACAATATGAAGAGACAACGTAAACACTTGAATGATAAGGGTAATTCTTCAATGGCAGTCCCATCCAAATAGAGTACCCGCAAAGATGTCATATTTCCCACAATATCTGGGAACTTCTTCAGTCTTGAACAACCAGAAAGATACAAATGTTCAAGAGATTCTAAGCTGATCTTGCCAGGAAGGTTTTTAAGACGTTTGCAACTATGTAAATTCAATCGTCTAAGCCGTTTGAGAAATCCAATGGATGCGTGTACCTTAGATAGACTCGTACAACCTTCAAGATCAAGTATCTCAAGATTTGGGACTCCAGTAAAGTCTGGTATCTCCGTCAAGCTCTTAGAGCCACTAAGGTCAAAGCATTTCAAGTTGCCTAAACTCTGCATAAATCAAAAAATAAAATATGAGTGAACTTATTTGAAAATTAAGAAGAATAAGAATAAACATATGACTGAATAAAAATACTACCTTTATTCCCCTCCAAAGTTGTTTGATGTGGCTACAATGCATGTTAAGTTGAACAAGATGATCTGATTGGAAATTGGTCGGCAAGGATTTCAATGGGAATCTCAACCAGTCCATCACACGTAACTCATTGGTTGGCATGGATCTTAAAAGATCACGGGACCATAGCTTGCTACAAAAACACTTGTCTTGAAGTTTTGAAAAGTTCTCGACAATATCCATATTGCCAATCTTAAAAATTCTCAATTTTTTCATCATCGAGAATGCTTTAATATTAAATTGTTCATCTTTGCAAGTTGGTAAGTTTAAGAATATGCCTTCAACTGCATTTGTTCCCTGTTAGCAAAAACAATGGAATTGTTTAGTGGAAATAATTCAAAAACACAAATAAGAATTTATAGTGACAATATTCATTTTTACATTGATGTTTCAATTAGTTCACTTACAGTATTTTGTTTCAGTACATGTACGATGTCCTCACAATGCCATAATCTACTACGTCGACCAGGCTCTTCAGGAGATTCATAACGAACTATTTCTTGACCCATTTTTTGTAGCAAGTCATGCATTCTCAATCTTCCAGAGGAGATCGTTATAAGAGACTTATCCATTAGAACAACAATATTGAAGCATGGATAGTAACCACAACTTTGTAGTATATCCATCAATATGTTATCTAGGACCTCTCCTTTAAAGAAGCATGCAATATCCAAAAATAACTTTTTCTGCAAATCTTCCAATCCATCAAAACCTATTCGAAGCACATCCATAATTCCTTTATTAGGGTTCGCTTTTATTTGTTGGCAAGCACTTTTCCATGCATTTTATGGCCTACCAACCAATAAGGAACCTAAAACTTTAAGAGCTAAAGGAAGACCTTGAGCATAGTTCAAAAACTCCTTAGATAAATCAACATATTTTTCCTCAGGATAGGGTTTCTTGAACGCAGACAAGCTAAAGAGCTGCAAAGCTTCATTATTATTTAACTCATTTACCTGATATATGTCATCCACCCCATGTGTTTTCAACAAATGACTATCTCTACTTGTTAAAAGAATTATACTCCCTGGACCAAACCAATCATGACTCCCTGCTAACGATGCTAGATGTTTTTCACTATCAACATCATCAAGAACAATGAAAACCTTCCTATTCCGTAGTGTGCTCTTTATCATCTTGGCTCCCTCATGATCATCCCATATATGTATTTTTCTTCGCATGAGGATCTTCGAAAGTAGTTGCTGTTGCAATGAAACTAAACCACGATTTCTAGTTTCTTCTCTAATACAAGCAATAAAGCTTCTAGCTTCAAAGTGATAAGAAACTCTTTCGTAAATAACTTCTGCAAGAGTTGTTTTACCAACTCCACCCATTCCATGAATCCCAATAAAGCGAACATCATCTGACTCAATATTTAGTAGGTTCATCATTTCCTCTACACGAGATTCTGTACCAACAAGCTTGTTCGAAATACTTGAGAAGTTACGACCTAATCCATAAAATATCTGTTCACTGACCTCACTGACAATCGTTGACTCCTGTCTGAACAAAAGATAGTTGTGAAGTAACTATTAATGTTATAAATATACAACAAATAAAGAGGAACTCTATAGCCTATGTTGTACCCATGCAGTTCAGCTTCTAATTAGTTTCCCACCTAACCCATCTTAACCCTTTCACATCATTCTTTGTTGGCATTTGGACTTCGCATAGCTAGCCATGGGTAAGAGGAGCTTTTTTTATATCCCTTTTCTACGTTTATTCTCTCACTTTATAGATGGCTTTTAGCTTCATCTAGAAAAAAAGTTCCTCAATTTGTTGGTCTTCATTGCTTGAGTTACTTGTTTTCTACAAAATCTACTTTAGTGATGATGAAGCCAATATTTCCTTCATAGTGAAGATAGTCTAAGCAGAAAAAGAAAAAAAATCGAAAAAGAAAAGAAACATGTCTTTCTCCTACAAATATACAAAGAAGTTCTATTTTCTTAGTGGCAAACAAATATAAGTCGTGAGACAAATGTAAAAAATTTCTTCAGAGAGGTGCTGGTAACAATTTTGAATTATTCTTCTAATTGAGACTTTGCAAAAGCTCTTCAACCAAAGTCCAAAAATCCGTAATGTTTTGCGAATTCAATACGACGATGAAACGAAACAAAATTTGTCATTATGATCCGTGGAAGACTCAGTCAAGTTCTACAGTATGACAAAGTATATGTTAATGCCATAATTTGAAAAATTGATATATTTCCTAAGGTATCCAACTTTGCTATATTTTCACAGACAAGAAGAAAAGACTAAATATATAGATATGGTATCTGTCATGTACATGCCATCCGGATATACGACCCACTTCTCTCAAAGCAGCTCTCCACTTCTGCATCTTCTCCATATCAACCTCGGGGTCTTCTTCATGGCCAGCAAGAGCTATTGCAAAAGCCCCGGTCTGGTTTCGTACGTCGGAGGGATCCACGTGATAGAAAATAGGCAAAATTGTGAGTGTTGTCTCTCGCATGCATTCGACGATCTTAACAAGTTCAATCAAGCACCATTTAGAGTAAGCATAGTGCTCCGAGATAACTGTGATGGCATATAGAGATTCTTATATTGCTTTGAAGAGCTCTTGAGAGATATATTTTCCTCGCTCAATAATTTCGTCATCCTTAAAAACGACAATACCTTTTTGTTTTAAGGCAGAATATAAATGATCTGTAAAACTGTTGCGAGTGTCTTTGTCGCAAAAATTGAGGAAAACGTCGTGAGTCCATTGAGGTGTTGAAGAAGAAGATGAAGAGAATCGTTGAGTGCTAATCGATGCCATTGAAGACTTGCAAGCTTGGGGTAAGACCATGTTTAGAATATTGCAGATTTAGAACGACAAACTTGTTAAAGGTTATTGCTATATATATATATATATATTTGTGTGTGTGTGAGACCAACGCAATCGTTGCTTTCGGCGACCCGCGTTGTAGTGAAAAGATCAGAAAGAGAGCTTTTGACAGAAAATTACCTTGGCATGAAAACGTCAAAAGTGAATTATTTCTTGTTCACTAACCTGAATTGACCGACAGTGGGAAAGGCCAAATATTTTTCTGGCTGTTTTCAACATTAGTAGGTACCGACGTGGACTTGAGCGGTCATGTCTTGAATTCTGAGTGAGAATGCATGGAAATATGGAGCCCCCACGACGCGATAGCCTATCCATTCTCTTTTTATATAAGTTAATCTTCTGCGGAAGTCGTACACGTGAATGACTTTCTTCCCTGGTATATATAAATGCATTTAATGCTTTTCACCCTCCTGTTTCTGAATCTTATTTATAATTTCATGCCTTCATAGATTTGGGTCTTCCGCAGCGTAATCTTGAAAATGACTCAAAATTTGAAATCAATTCTTAGTTCTGTTACTAGTCAGAATAATAGGAAGAAATGATAGCAGAGTACTCAACCAGTAAGTTTGCATTGCAGGTTTGTAGAAACTTTTGGAAGACCGGCACATTGGGGTCACTCAAGTCCACCTTGCGAACTTAATATATTTTGGTCTCTTCTGTAACGGGTTTAATCCGTCTCGTTTGATGCGTATGTCTTGGAATTGAAGCCCCACCATTCAAAACAACTCAAAATTTCCGGCCAATTTGACTATTTAACACAACCTGAATAGCCGTACACAAAACAGGCCCTTTACAAACTATTGGACTACACGTCTCAAGGCCTACACCAAAAGAATTAACTCGAAGTCCAATATTCCTAACCAGGCCCAATGGCCCCGACGAAATTGTTGGCGGCAACTTTTGGTGCCAAAATTTTTATTCATGGCGTGTGGACCTATTTTTTACACGTCTGGACGGATTTTATAGAGAATGAAAGTGTCAAAACCCTGTGAGTTATCATTAACTCGGTATACTCTCAAATCCTCTCAAATACGAAAATGTACAACTTAATCAATCAAAACATGAGCATTCCTTGCAAGCACTTTCGAACCTTGTAAAGATCAATTTTTCACTTTGAGCTCATAGGCTCCATTTCAAGGCCCTGCCTTGCCATTTTTACGTCTCCAAAGCCATCCTTGCCATTCTGCTATCATCAAAAACTTTTCACATTGCATAAATATGAACATAGCACATGCAATATTCTTCACAAGTTATAAAAACCACACATGCAACTTCATCAACAAAATCAATGGCCAAACCGTGGCCTTCCATTCCTCCCTACACAACATATGGCCATTAATGTGGCCTACAACACAACCAAGTATCATCTTGAGCAATCAAAGATTACACAACAACATATTCTTGCAAAATAATCAAAGAAAACCTAATGCTTTCAACATGCAAATACTCCTAGCACATAATCTCATGTCAGAAACTAGTTTTATGCATTTGATTCTTGCATTCAATGTATAAAGAATGATCTTTATTAAAACGGCAAGCAAAAACAGGCAAGAACATATTTTTTCCCAACTCAAAATGCAAGAAAACTACCCCTTACCTCAAGCTTTCTCCTCTCTTTTTTTCCTTTTTCTCCTTTTTCCCTTTTTTTCTTTCTTCTTCTTCTTCCTTCCTTCCTTCCTTCCCTTCCCTTCTCCACATTCTCCTTCTTCTTCCTCTTTGCCGACCTCTCTCTCTTCTTCTTCTATTTTTGCTCCCTTCGTTCTTTCTTCTCTTTTCCACTCTCACACCAACTCTCTTTCTTTTGTTTTCTCTTTAGCCGAATGAATGGCCAACTAACTCCCCCCCTCCCCTTTTTAGTCTAGGTTAACTACTATTTGTTTGATAGAGTTAAGGTCCAGTCCTAGGGTTAATATGATTGCAATAAAGCCATTTGTCACACATGCAATAAATAGGTGGCATGAGGGAGAGGTTTACAAGTGTTGCACATGCACATTTTTTTTATTATAGTTATTAAAAATAACTAAGGTCCAGTACTAAAAATAATTTACAAAGCTTAAAAATTATTTAAGACATTAGATGTTTAGGTTATCAATTCCTATTAGTTAAATAAAGAAATAATTAGGCAAAATAATTCGTAGAAATAATTGGTAGAATTTATTCGGCAAAAAGAAATTATAGACCTAAGTCACTTAATTAGAAATTAAGGCAATGAGATCATAAATTCATAAAATGAAGATATTGGTATTTCATAAAATATATCAACTTATCATATAAGCATTTTATTTAACCTTGAAAAATAAACATAAACATTAATAAGGATATTAAGAATATAAATTTTCTTATTAGCAAATTTTTGACACAAAAGGAAACAAATGGCACTTCAGTCGAGAATAGGTAAGAAATGTATTTCTTAGGAAATTTCCAAATTAAATAAAATACTGCATCTAGAAATAGAAGTCAAACTTCTAGATTAAAGTTGCAATTTATAGAAAACTAAAGAAAACAACAACAAAATTAACTAAATCATTAAACAGAATATTTATTAATGAAATTTCACTAACTAAAAATTTAAAGAGCTAGTACATAACAACATAGGGCTGCAGGACCGGAAATCCAGTCTCGTTTTTGTATTGGAATGCGGTCGGATAGGATTTTTGGTCCTACTAATATAGAGGATCGTACCACTTATATGTGGTCCGGTCCGGTCTAGTAGAAAGCAGTCCTATTTGGACCACTTAAATGGTCTAGACCGGTTTTATTTTTTTAAAAATAAAAAAAAACATTTTTTTATTTTAATGAATGCACACTGGTAGAGGCACTGCTCAGAGCTTCTGCGCTGTGAGCCTCTGCACAGAAGCTCGCGCAGTGCTTGGGCAGAGCTTCTGCGCAGTAGGCTCTGTTACTATGCAATATATACTTTTATTTTTGAAAAAAATATGAATGCGGTCTGGTCCGCTCTGGACCAGTTGCTAAAAATCTTAGACCGGACCGGATCGGATTCATCTGATAATAAACACAAAATCGGTTCGGTTTTGTGGTCTGGTCCGGTTTTGTTCAGCCCTATAACAATAGTTTCAATTAAAGGGGTAATAATAACATTTCGTAAAATATTAGGACTTAAAGATAATCTATAATTAAGTTTAATAATTTCAGAATCTTCAGAAAAATATCTCACTTTCACTAATTAAGAAAATTGTAGGAAAAATAAATGGGAGGGGTATTACAGTCCCCCATGCAGATTTTGGCCAATAGTGTCTTCCTTCCGTTTCTGCCCCTAACTCGGTTTTACCGTGATCTTGTGTTGCTGGCTATCACCCACCATCGCTCAGAATAATCCCTCACCCTTAGATGATGACGACTGAGCAATTGGCCGATCATTAGTAGCATTAAGGCTCATTTGTTGCACTTTATTCAATGACTCTTTAATTAGGACCAGTAAAAATTCGGTAACCTACTGATTCAGCACGCATAACTACACATATTGATCATGAGTTGCTCGATCCTCTGACTAGCGAGAACAAAAATTATTAGTATGACCCAAACGATCACAGTTGAAACAAAACTCAAAATGTCCTCATATTTAAACTAAATCCATAACGGTGGTTTCCTCGCTCTGGGTTGAAAAAATCCTAGCAGGAGGGGTTGCGAGGTATACACCTACACTTGAACCCGAATAAATTTTGCTAGCCAAACACTCATTTTTTTTACCAAAAAATCCACTTCCAGAAACAAGCCCCATCCTCCGACTAGCCTGCTCCGTTTCCTCCTTGGTAGAGAACTTGAGGGGAAGACCATGCATTTGAACCCAGACCCAAGAACTAATAAGATCAATCTCATCTATGGTTACACTAGTCTCCCATTGCTTCTGGACAAGAAGGCATCCCTTGAAGTTCTAGGGGCTCTAGTTTAGAATCCAGTCATGGTATTGGGAGGAAGGAAAACTAAAGATGAAGCGGTTCCCCTCCAACTCCTCAATCTCTAGCTAGCTGGGGAGTGAAGTGCCAGAAATGAAAGAGAGGGATGCGAACACACATCTTTTTAAGAACTCTCTTTCTTGTAGACTTTGACTAAATCACTACAACATAATGTGTCTTGGGTGTCAAACTTTTTTGTCACCAAAAGTCAAATTTTTGTCAACCAAAGTTTTTTGCCACCCAGTTTGATAGGAGAAGCATGTCACCCTTGTTTTTAGGTGACAATTTGTGAGGTTCCTCAGGAAATAGCGTCCCGGCGCTAACATATAAGGTGCAGACGGTTTTCATTTCGTGTGACAAATATAAATATATCACGGATTTCTTTTTTTTTTTATGTTCGCATGTCCCGTGTGAACGTCAAAGTATTACATGACAAAATCAATTTCGTCATGGAAACCAATGCGTATGTCTCAAATACCTATTTGCACGGAGTGAATTTCTGTGTCAAAATGTAATTTTGTAAGCAGATTCATCGTATGCACGCTAACAAACAATATGTGTTTATTGTTTTATACTAAGAAAAAGAAATTGCCAGGAATATATTGTGCGAACGACCACAAAACGTGCGGACGATGCTTAAATAAGGACGTGAGGACTATTGAGTTGAGTTCGGATGTTTTGTAATGGTAATACGTGCGGATGTTTATTTAATGCATGCGTACGTGTAACATATCAGCGAACGTCCAGACATTATCAAAGACTAGTCTGAATTACGACAACGAACTGGCTCATCAATATCTTGTTCGACAACGTCGCTTAGTAAACAATTCCATCCATATAGCATTCAGCTCCTCCGTCACAGCCCTCTCCGACAAAGCAAACTAGTCTCCAGATCGGCGAAGTGGGTGTGAAAATCCTTATACAACATATGTGTCGGCATAACCATCGTTCAAATACTCTCCTTCAGCACCACTATCGGCTCGTCCGCCTAAGCTAGTAGCTTAGTCTGTGCCCCGACGTTGGTGATACTTTTCTCAGAGCGATCCATGGCCAACCTAACAAAAAAAATGTTCAAATATCAACAAAAACCGATCAATGAACAGATCAACATTTATATACATTACGGATAGTCTAATCACAAACTGTCCATAATTTGGCCAATTCGGGAATTAACAAAATAAATATAAAATAAACTTCACGTAAAACCGTTCAGACGGATTAATAGTCGTCCGCACTACAACAAACGAAAAGATGTTGTTTCGTTAAGAAACGTCCGCACGCCATGCAGGACGTTCAAACAGTTTTAATTGTAAGATTACCGTTCGGACGTCTACAGTAAATGTTCGGATTGTTATTGTCGAAGAACAGACCCTTCCACAATCAGACGTCCACCGACCACTTTAATCACAAAAACAACCATTTTACAACACCATTTTTGCACCCAATCAATACCAAACATTTTTCTAAGCTACCAAAAGCATTAAACAATCAACAATCAAGTTTCCAAATCCCAAATATTTGCTCCAATCCATCCAAAGTTACCAAAAGCATAAAACAACGTACTTTTACTAAAAACCCACAAAACCGTAAAACATTGTACCTCTTAAAGTTTCCAAATCCCAAATATTTGCTCCAATCCATCCAAAGTTTGAGCAATCTATGCTTGACCCTCCTCCTCAATGATTCAAATGACTCTCCAAGAAGAAATCTGAGCTAAGACAAATTGGAGAGGATTTTTATCAGTTTTTTAGAGAGTTGCAAAATGACCATACAGTTTCTAGGTTCGGCCTTTTAACTCCTCGACATTACGTCCGGATAGGTTGATAGGTTTGCCTAAAATCTTTTGTGTGAAAATTTACCACCGAGAATTTCGAGGCCTTTTGGACTGTTATCCAAAATTTCGTAGGCGTCCAGACGTTTTGCAAATTAAATTCAATAAATTTTTCGAACATGCCAACAACACCGTTCTACATCCAACCCCACGACGTCATATTAGAAAATGAACGTCTGGATGCCTCATTTAGAATGTAGGAAACCGTTTTTTGTTAAATAAACGACATCTTTTATTCAACAAAAAACCTGCGAACAGTTAAATTACATCCGAACGCTACCTAGATAAGTAAATAAATTACTTATATATTAGAGACTTATAGTTTTCTATATATAGTTCAATAAGTTTGATACTACATTTATTAATTATACAACTAAATGTCAGTTGTTTTTTTGGTAAATAACGAGGAGCTTTAATGCAACGGCCTATGCAATAGAAACAACTGTCGACGTTAAGAGATTCATTTTTCTAGCTCTAGACCACAGTGCCATGCATTAAATTGATAGGTCTCTTTTGAGAGCAACAGGTCCACGTCAACTTTTCTATCTTGTAGCCTCTTTGGAACAACTTCTTGTCGCATGGCTTATGTACATGCTGATGTAACATATTACGAACAGAGTATTGAGTTTCGGCGCATAAATTTTAATTTTTAATAGTTTAGAAATTTAATTTTCAGTCCTCACGTTTTACTCTCTTTTATTAAATAGTTATTAAAATTTTAAAAAATTAATTACTGAATTTTTAATCTCTTAAAAATTTATTCCGGATGTTTACGAAATAAATACAATAAATGGCAATCAAGCAAGAAAAAAATATTAAAACTTTTGAAATAAAGCAAAACTTCACAAAACATTAACCTTACAAGCTTTCCATTTCTCAGAGAATGAAGGAAGATTATCTTGAATAAATGTGTATTTTTAAGATTTTATTAGATTTATCATAAATAATTATATATATATATATATTTTTTATATACTTCAATAATTTTGATACTACATTTATTAATTATTCATTTCTTATAAATTAATTATTTATGTATTTCATCTTAAACTTTAACGTAAGATTATTGTTATAGTTAATAACAATCTAAGTAATAGATCATGAACATTACATTTGAATTATTAACATATCCAAACCATCAACGGTAAATATTAAACAATAATAAAAAAGATAAATAATAACTATCATGAAACAAAATCAACGTAAATATTCAAAATATAAACCCAACATGAATATCCAAAACAAAAATAAAATATGAAAATAAATGTCTAAAATAATAAGGTGAGTGAAAATCAGGGCAAGTTCCAGACAAATGGTGCATATAATACAAGTTCAAAACGAAGAGATATACATTATTCACTTGGATTATATAAAACAAAGGGAGTGGAGGACTTTGTATTCTAACATAAAAGCAACAGTTATAGCTGTGGTTGTTTCTCTTTAATATTCTAACCCTTTCATTTACGGGAAATGGAAACCACCAAAATTAAGCAAGAGATTTCCATTTAAATAAAGAAAAATATCCTCAAAAAAAGTGAAAATATCGATTACAATACAAGAAAACCCTGCTTGAGAATGCCTATAAAATTTTCTATCAAAACAGCCTAACTGACGACAAATGAGATGCAACATTAGTTTCCATACAAGCAAACATAGAAATAATTTATAGATTTGTCACTTCCTTCTTTTTAGGCGATAAGTTTATTTTATATAAGTAAAGGTTGCTTATGTATTGAATATTATTAATATATATTCAATTTATTGTTGCTTTAATTTCCTATTTTGGCATAACTAGAAAGCGGAATCAAAATGGGTACATTAATTTGATATGGGCAATTTTCGTCTGTCTTAACGATAATTTCAACCGGGGGCGAGGATTGAAGATTTTTGAAACTTAAGGGTCGCAAAACTCCGTTTTTGAAATAGATGATACTGGTTTGATTTTGCCCAAAAATTTGGGGCTAACTATGAATTTACCCTTGAAAGAAACTCTTAATCATGCTATGGACCGAGCTGACTAGGTGTTCCTCCACTTCCTACTACTGTACGGGAGCAGGAGCCCACTGGCCACTGTTGCTGCCTAAGCTATGCCTCGAAACAGCTCAAAGTTGTCAGATAGATGAGACCGATAGACGCCTTCCTTTCCTCGTACGGACCATCCATGCAACACATACTATGAAAGAATTATGTCAATAGTAGACCGTACGACAATGCAACTGCAGAAGTGATCTTCGCCTCAGACCAAAGACTCGGGAAGATGTACAGGGGAAGATCTACAACATATCCTCTAGTCACAACCAGCATCATCTCGCCTCTCATAATAGGGCACTATGTCGTGTGAACTTCGGCTCGATGTCATAGGTGAAAATGAGGTACATAACATGCTAGTAGGGGGAGCATGCACTTCTGCTTGACGAAGGGTCCGACCAGCACCACGTTTTAGCTTGTGAAAGTACGAAAGATGTCTTCTGCATCAGGCTTGTTCATCATCTCCACTGTTGGGTATGCTCTAATTGGCCTCCGCAACCCCCATAAATGCCGTTAGGATGTATGGTGAAAACTAAAAGGTCACCTCGCGTACAGTGACGATCCATAACATTGCTTCAATATCTTCAACGTTCAGCAGTGCAACGTAAAACTTCCGGACCAGATCTACATAGGCTATGTCATCTCTCTTCAGATACCCAATCCAACCCTTGTCGTCCATAATGTGGCCAATACTCCGACCCATATACTTTAGCTCCTCGAAATCAACAACGGAGTTCTCACGCTCTACAACAACTGATCGGCTGAGCATCTCAACCTGCTGATGCTTCAGCTACTCCTCTCGCATCATATAATCCTCCGAACTCTCGGGATCATGCTGCGTAGAGGTCTCGGCAACTGAGGAAGATGAGGAACGGTGGTGTTTAGATATTTTTTTAAACTGCAAAATAAGAAAAAACCAATAAACCGTCAATTAAAATTACCTGCACAGTCGTACACAACGTCCGCACAGACCTCAAAATGATGTAGTCTAATTCAAACCAGCATTCGGACGCATCTATAGTGAGTCCGAATGTCTAATGAAACAACCTAGATTTAGGAAAAAGACGTGTGTATGGTAAGAAAATAGTCCGCAACAAAATAATCATAAAAATAAATTTTTAACATGTATATATATACTAGCCAAAAAGACAGCCTATAATGAAAAAACATTCGCATGCACAAATCACTCGTCCGAGCGGGTAATAAAATGAAAAAGTTTTAAGAAAGAGGCGTGTGCACGCTAATACAACCGTTCGAAACCAATAACTCCTTAAAAATTCTTATTTTTAAAATGTGTATACATACTAAGTAAAACGACAGTGTATAACAAAAAGTCATACGCACTCAAAACAAGTCATCCGAACATGAAACAAAACGACCTAGCTTAATGAATAGACGTGCGTACGCTAGGAAAATCGCCTGCAACAAATTACTCCTAAAAACTCAAATTTTTAAGATGTTTATATATCCTAAACAAAACAACAACATCTAAAATCCTAACGTCTACACGCTTATATGTACCATCCGCACAGACGTTTGAAAACGAAAATGTTTGGAAAAGTAACCATAGATAATTGAAAACTATTTGTCTAGAAGACTTCGAACCGTCCGAACGTGTTAGGGGGAAGAAGACCAAGTTGAATCAGCCATGGTCGGCCTCTCCCCCGGCTCTAAAACTGCCTCAAACCAATACCAAACATTACAAAATTATAGCCTAAACAATCCTACAACATTAGACAATCTATATCAACACAAAGATCAAAAATCTAATATAACATTTTCTACATAAATAATGTTAATAGCTTGATTTTTAAATTAAAAAAAGCAATAAAGACATGAGTAATGTACCTGGATAGAAAGAAATCCACGAAATAGGACTGAAGAGCTAGATTTTAAACTCTAAATGTGAATGTACCTCTGTGAGAAAGGAGAGAAAAAGGGTGTAATGGGGTTAAAATGTCGTTCAAATAGCTTCTATTCGTTTTTAAAATCCTTCCACACTATTCGGACGAGCTGTTCATTCCGTGAAGACGTTTTCGTTTTCCACGTGGACCAATCAGATTCCTAAGCACTAAATTCCAAATCGTGAAACGGTTACATAAAATCTTCTTGAAATAATGGCATTCAGACGTGATGGGTCCGTGCGGACAGGAAGACAACATGAACGTGCAACATGGAGTACCAGTATTAATCGAAATTATACCCATATGCGTCTGTATAGGATTTAACCGTGCGGAGTTCTCCACAGTCGTCTAACATAGATGCGTGTCAATCATGCCTGGATAGTCTCATTTGTGCGGACGGTTATGTCAGACCGTGCAAAAGATTGCAGCTTTTGTGAAGATCTAAATTGAGTTACTGACGGGTGACAACGGTATTTTGTCGCTCGAACCATGGGAACACAGTTTTGCGTAATGTTCGAACGCGTTCGTAGATGCTGACAGATGTTTTAAGTCACTAATATCTGACGTTTTGGCTTTTGTCAACCTTGAATACCGTGCGGACGTGGTTTATGGACGTCCAGACGGTTTTGTATTTCCTAGCACACCTTGGTTAACAAAATTTTTACTTTGACACGGAAGGGCATGATTTGGTGACAAAATTTGTTTTGATATCCGGAAGTTTGACACCTAAGGTCAATTTTCTTGTACTGAATGTTTGCCGAAAGAAAAATTTTCAATTATAACTAAATATTAAAATTTCAAAATTTTAAATCAATTTTTTATTTTTTTACACAAACTTCTAACTTTTTCATAAAAGAAAATTATATCAAATTTTCTATATCCTTATTTTTTTAACAACTCTAATAAAAATCTTTTTATAATCAAACAATTTAAAAAAAAAAATTCACCAACTTTTTACAAACTCCCATAAAAAAATTAGAAATCTTAAAAAATTTTGCTTCCCAAAATTCACTCAACTCAACTTCCCTTTTCTCATGTTAAAAACATGGGGAGCAGGAAAGGACTATGACATGCATATTTTAGGCAAGTTGTGGGACATGCCACAAAATCAAGTGGATGAATTGGACCCACAAATTAACTAAAATTCACCGTTTTCTACCATCCTCTTCGTCTTTTTTTCTAAGCAATGGTAGGGTTCATTTCATAGTGGGGAGAAATAGCAGCTGCTGAGTACATATCCTCTAGGGCCAATTTCATTTAAATGGGGAACATAGGCCCCTACAACAATATCAAGGGCCCAAAGGGCAAAAAAACATAAGGCCTTAATGGCCACAAACTCGTGGACCATATAGGTCCCTACACAACTGGCTACAAAGACCTCACCAAACGGGGTCAAAAGGCCCACAAACCCAACCCGGATCTACAGACCCGCGGTACATTGAATCCACACCGTGGTCGGCGGTTTTCGTCGCCGGAGGAGGAGGTGATCGTGAAGCTTGATCCCACTTTCCCGAAGGAGCGTCCACACCAAGCAAGGGCACAAAGAGGTGAACCCCGACCAAAAATGGATGAAAAAGGGCAGTGGCCCAAAAAAGATTACGCGCGTCAGATCCACTTGCCCTCAGAGTGGCACGTGGGGAGCCTGGCGACGGAGCCATGCTGTCGGAGGTAGTCAATGCCATAGATCCGGGGCCACTGATGCCAGCCATATGGCGCTTGTCCACCGGTAGGCTCCTGGTTGTGGTGGTCGTCGCCCTTCCTTCCCTAAAACAAAAACCCAAAACGAAGTAAGAACCAACCACCATTTTTGAACCAAGAACTAACAAGAGACTAGAGCTAGGCAACTCCTAGCCCGCCGATGGTTGGCCAAGAGGTGGGCAGATGGGAGAAGGAGGAACTCCTTCGTCACCCAAGTGAAAGGGGTATGGTGAGAGGAAGGGAGTCTAGAAAGAAGGGGGATCCTCTCTGTCTAGACTTACGAGTTACGAGCTAAAAGGACCTTCATCCTCTTCATGTTTCACTGTCGTGGTATCTGATGCTATAGAAACTCTGCAAAAATATATCAAATATATATTTAATTTTCTTTTCCACCTTTGACTTTTTGGAAGGCGTTGAAAAGAGCTTACTTTTGCTCCTCCATCCATACTTAGGGCATCTTCGTTTGCAAAAGTATTCTAGAATACAATAGGATTCAACAAAATTTACAAAACGACAAAATCTCAAAAATTTCTACACAAACAACAATACCTTTTACATAATCTCTAACAACTTTTCACACAAACTCCAATACCTTTTAAAAAAATCGAAACAAATATTCTCTCTTTATACTTTTTCACCTAACTTCAATATTTTTCATTAAACAATTACATCAAATCATCTCTCTCTACAACTTTTTACAAACTCTAACAAAAATTAAATATCTTTAAAACTTTTCACCAACTTTTACACAAAAGCCTATAAAAATCTAGTCTACATAAATATTTAAAATTCTATCAAAATTCTAAAAATCTTACAATTTTTTACAAAACAAACATCCCGTAAGGAAGTCCGCAAAAGTCATTTATAGTGTTCATTTCTCTGGTCAGAGTTTGCAAGTTGTACATGCAAAATTGGACGAAAAAATCTTTCGTCATGCTTAAAATGGAGACCGAGTAAAAGTAATCCATGAGTACTATTCTATTAAGGTTGACATATTAATGTTCAGAGCAAGCATAATTTTCTATCTAAATTACATAATATAATTTAGAGATATACATCGCAAATTCATGTTGTTTGAAGTTAATATAAACTGTAAAAATTAACATATTATATTTGTCTCTTTCTCGAATTGTAGTACCACTACCAGAAAATTATAGATAATCTTAAAATTAAGTATATTTTCCGCACCTCCACTATTAAACTTATTACACTTTATACTTTAAACTATTAATTTCAATATATTTCAACCGAACTCTAACATAATACCCTGCACGTCCACGTTTATTTAGTCAGATACGCTAAAATTTCCTTTCTACTATTATATAAACGTTCGAATTGGCTCAGCTGCGGGGAACGACATTTGTACCATAACTTTGACGAACATGATGAAATAAATAAATAAATAAAAACACGTACAATAAAAAAGAAAGAAAAAAGAAACAAAATATAGTTTGGGAGAGAGAGAGAATGAAAGACATGCCTCTGCTTCTTCTTCTACTCTATATATACCTCTCCATGATCCCTTCATAAAAATATCTGTCTCCCTCTTCCCGTTTTCTCACTCACCAAACACGAGCGTAGAAAGATTGAACGTCAATCTCTACGCTTCATCGTGCATATTTGGTCAGCATTTCATATATTGGCGGATTCAGTTATGGTGTTGATGGTTAACATGTTGATGGCTGCTGATGGACGGCCAAGATTCAACCTTCAAGATCCAAGAGCTCATATAGTGTCACGTCATTTAATGAATCTTGACCCGCGCCCAACCTGTTTTCCATGTGACCCATTTCCCTTTAACCCATCAAAAAATTCAAACCAAGCTCCAGTACCGAAGAGCCTGAATCTGAAATTTTTGCTGCACAACCCAGCACCAAAGAGCCACCCAGCTCCGCCGTGCCGCCCATCTCCGTCTCTTCCTAAGCTTGTGAGGACATCCTTCAAGTGCTGCTGCAAGTGTTGCAAAATCTGGGGTTAAGCTTGTGAGGACATCCTGCAAGTGCTACAAAATCTGGGGTTATGAAGATTTTGGGCGAACTCATCCCTACTCTGTACGTTCTTGAAAAGTAAGCTAATATATATAAATCTATCTTTTTCAATTTTCATTTTCCTCAAGTTTCCCCATTAAAGGTATGATGTATACCTTCACGCATAGAGTATGGAAAAATAAATTTTGAGGTTTGGTGACGGAATTTGATGGTTCGGAGATTTGAGTTAAGAGTAGGCTGCGTATATATAAGGAGATGCAGCCTACCTGGGCAAGGCCTTCTCAACTCATCCATAAATATTTCTCTTGGTATAATCAAACAAAGCTTTATATTGTGAGTTGTTGCAGATTTTCATTTTCTTGCTTTATAATGGATTCCATACACGTAGAAGATTTCTGGTCTATATTATTTTGTATTCCTTGCAATATATGCGTTGTGTTGTGCACTAGCGGGTTTTTGTTGGGTACATTTGAATAGAGGAGATTGTTTGTTTCCAGTTTATGCAACATAATGTCCTTTTGTTTTCATAACAGAGGACGATATTTATTGTCTAGATTCTGGTCATAGTTACCACCATTATTGCTATGTTAACACTCAAATATAATAGCATCAACTCTTCAAAAGCAGCTACAAATGATGTTTGAACCAATAAAATTAAAGACACACAAAGCTTATTTGTAATAATTTGCCTGAGACTTGAGTTGCCGAGACACCACAAATCAGACACTTAAGAAGTTCTTCAAAGTGTCATTTAAAGTCACCTCCACAGGTATGAAGTTAAAGCCCAAACTTTCTGCCTTCTCCTTAGACACCGTGTAGATTAACAGCAAAGGCGTGTCATCTTTGCTGCAAAAGGCAAGTATTAGGCAATTATGTTAAATTTCAACCAAACTTGTAGTTGACATAGATTGTGAAAATGACTAACCTATCGGCAGGTCCTAGATTCCAATTCGAGTATCTTTGATGCTTTAGTTGTAAAAAACAAAGTTTAAAACAATCAGTTTGAGGTAATGGAGCAAATCAGAAACTCAAAATATATGTTTCCATACTATTTATCATTGACATTCAATAAATGCCAGAATATCAAACAGAGATGACTCTGCATTTGTGTCATTGAACAGTGGAGACATTAAGCAATCATACTATTTGAAAGGAAAAAAGAAACTCCAGTACACGTGGGAAAAAATCAAGCACCACACTATGTCATAGCTTGAGAACCTATATAACCAAGGGCCACATTAATAAGGCAACAAAGAAACTACATAAGGTACAACGATTTGGAATGGCAGCAGATAAAAATTAACCAAAAATTATATATACGTAGTCTACTCTTAACTCAAATCTCCGAACCATCAGATTCCGTCACCAAACCTCAAAATTTATTTTTTCCATAGTCTATGCGTGAAGGTTTACATCAAACCTTTAATGGGGAAACTTGAGGAAAATGAAAATTGAAAAAGATGGATTTATATATATTAGCTTACTTTTCAAGAACGTACAGAGTAGGGATGAGTTCGCCCAAAATCTTCATAACTCATATATTAAAAATAGAGAAAAATACGGTAGATACAAACCAGAAAAAACGTTCAAAGGCCAGCGAAAAAGCCTAAACAGATATAGAGGCCCTACAATAAGCTGAATCCGAATATTTGGAAACCAATCCGGCCACAAGTGTTGGATCCAAGAACAACCACAAACCGACTTCAAGAGCCGGAATACAAAACAACCACAAGGATCTAGACACAAGACAATCGCCGCACATGATGACGTCGGTTTCCATTGCAGGAAAGGCGGTCAAAGCAATGATCCGACTCCCTCAAGAAAATCTTCAAGCTATAACCGGCTTCATAGATGGGAGGAGAGAAGAAGACAGCTTCGGGTGGCACAACACAACGGCGACTGGAGCCATCAGAGAAAATCAGCTGAATTTGTCCAGAAAGAGAAGGGAAGAGGCAGGGAACCTGCAAAGCTAATGAACAGGGGATGGAGCAAAAACTTCCTGCATGTGAGTGGAACGCGCGCGGGGGCCTCCATGGGCCGACAGATGGACGTCGTACTGGCATTGATAGGACACGGGGAGATGCCACAACTGGCGGGATAGAGCATGTCCTCTAAAACATGGCTAAAATAGCCAAGTTGAAGGTGAAACAGATCGTACGCGGGAGATCCACACGTGTGCATGGGAGCACTTGTGGCGTCACGCATCGACCGTTCACCACCAATCTTGGCCATAAATGATTTCCGGGGGGCGAGGCTTCCATCCATGATGGTCGTGCACAAAAAAGACCACTAAAGACTCTGGGATCTAGCATTCTTTGATTCCAAAAAAAAGGGCCAAAAAAATTGGCTTAAAACGCCTAGAAACAAGCCTAAAAAGAGCACTATGAAAAGTGGAGGGGAGGCGCTAGAGCCCCTCCCCTTATCTAGAATGGAAAAGGACTGTACGTAGGAGATCCACACGTGTGCATGGGTGCACGTGCGGCGTCACGCACCAGCCGTTCACCACCGATCTTGGCCAGAAATGATTTCAGGGGGCGAGGCTTCCATCCATGATGGTCGTGCACAGAAAAGACCACCGGAGACTCCGGGATCTAGTCTTCTTTGATTCCAAAAAAAAAGGCCAAAAAAATTGGCTGAAAATACCTAGAAACAGGCCTAAAAAGAGCACTACGAATAGTGGAGGGGAGGTGCTAGAGCCCCTCCCCTTATCGGAAATGGGGGTGGGGCGAGGGAAGATTCCTCAAGAGGGACTAGCAAAAGGCTTCCGAGATGATCCTTTTGTGATTATATGTTAATTTATGCATTAAAGTTAGGGATAGGTTGGTGTTTTATAGAATCCAAACTTGCTAGATCGAATTTCATTATTTGATCACCTAATTTCTAATTATTCTTTATGTCTATGCAAATTAAGTTCCAGCTTTTCTAACTCTTTCTACACCTATATGTTGCTTTCTTATAACACCTATATTCAAAAAAATCCAACTAATTTAGAATAATTAAAACATTAGTGAAGATTATCATAAATAAACCGATATTAATATATGAGGACAAACAGCACATCCCTCAAATTAATTTGCATAATTATGTTACATTAGCTATATTCAAATCTATGACCACTAATTAATCTACAAACTATGATTAATTTAAGATCTAACGTAACTAAAACACCCTTATCTGCATGAGGTTGAACTTGTTATTCAACCTTTAACCCATTACGTAAGGAAGGAGGAGATGGATGGGTCCTGAAAATGTTGATGCTCACCTTTTTGTCCAAAACTGGTGGTGCATCGATTTGGTGATTTAGACATGTGGCTTCTTGAGTGACAAATTTAACGTAAGAGGAAATATTTTCTGAAAAAAAAAAGACACGAGGAAATACTTCAGTATGCAACTTTAGATTCATTGACTGATAGGCTTGCCTCACATTTTCCAGTGACAGACATTCTTTGTGGATATTTCTTCCTAAATCAGATCACAACTTTCCATGGAAAACCAATGCTACTGAGAAAGAAATCACGAAGTATAGCAAATTCAAGAGAAAATATTTTTGAATAATTACAACACACAAACACTCATCTAAAATTTCATTAATAGCACGTCTTATTTCAGGGTATCCACATTTTTGCTGAGCTCGTCCAGCTTCTTCAGTCTGAGTTTCTCACTTTCCGTCACCAGCTGAAGAAATTTAAGTCCATTCCAAGAGGAAAAGAAAAAGGAGAAAACTAATTAAATGTTAGTAAATCAAAGAATGAAAATTTGACCATAAAACTATCACAGAATTTGGCTGGAAGCTTTCCCTTATGGCCATAATGAAAATTTCTAGCTCTATACAAGTATTTACCTCCATTAATTTGGTAACTAGCTGAGATTTTTCTCTGTTCTTCTCATTGAAAGTCTCAAGGGCTTCCTTGTATTCTCTCTCCTGCAGCAGAAAAAAGCTTTTAGAGGAACTTCAGAAAAGGAGAACATATCTTTGAAATGATTCAGGGGTAATAAATATCATGAAGAAAGAAGCTTGCATGAGGCATTTAATTGTGTGCCGTAGAAGTTATCTATCTCATTTCCATTTTGATTATAGGTAGGATTTATTTGAGAAATAATTAAGTATCTGTTACTTCATCTGCATTGATATTCTGTACTTCCGAATTATAGTTTTCAACAACTATTTTAATGTGCTGATTACTTTCAGTACGGCAGTGCTGTCGATTGATCATCAAGTTCTTCTTACACGAAATTTTTTTTTTATAACCCAAAAGCTCTCAAGGTTGGGTCACTTCTTCCGCGTTGGGACATGTGAACTTGGGACATGTGAAAACCCAAGCCGTTGCCTTACCACCAGACTAAACCCATGGGGTAGTCTGACACGGAATTTATTAACGTGAAACACCATGGAAATGGTTTCATCTCCAAGGCTCAATCAGATACCTCTTGGCTCGTGCTCTTAGAAAACAGCCGCTTAATCTGAAATCAGTAAAGAATCTAGCTAGAAAACATCCAACAGATGAGGAAAAAGAAACCAAAAAACTCCCACCTTCTTTTGGCAGCTCTGTCCCAGTGGCTTTAACTCTTTGTTAACTGCATCAATCCTCTTTCGAACAACTGCGAGTTCTCTCCTCATTGGATCTGTGAGAGCCTCAAGCTCCTAATAGATTTTAGTTTTCCAAACAATACGATATTACATCACTGATCACAGTTTTTGTGGGAGTTCAAAGTTTATTCACAATCATGCACATGCCAACATTGCAGGTTGCGAAAGAACAAAAAAAATATAAAAAACCACACCAAAATCGTCTGCAAGTTTTTGGAAATTATCTGGTAGGTTGCTCAAAGGAAGTGGTATAAGCATAGAGAGAGTCGTGTTTCAGCATAAACCATTTGAACACAACTTTCTGAGACAGTTCTAGTCTCTAGAGCTGTCAACTGGCAATGAAACTGAGCATCAGATCCTACACCATTTTCATATCAACTCATGCAATACCTCCACTAATTTTATGTTGCATTATTGATGGGGAATAGTTAAATTCATGATAACTTTGCTTTTAGTGCAGACCCAGATATGCGATTGTTACAATCTTGTCAACTTACTTCCCGAATCTCGGCCAGGCGCTTAGTTGCTTCTTCGGCACGGCCCAAGTGAGCATGCACCTTATCCCTCACCTCCATCTTCTTCTTCTCAATTTCTTCTTCCTTTGCGCGGAACATCGCCAGTGCAGACCGCGACATATCCTCTTCCTTGTCCTCCTTTGTTGGGCTCCCATTACAGCTGATAATTCCCGAGATCTTCATCCGCTGGATCTGTGAATGTTGCTGCTCCAACAACTGCTGCTTCGGCGTTGCCATTGCTGCCTCCCCTGCAACCTTCTTCCCTGATTCGTAACTCCGTACTATTTTCTCTCTTCTTTTTGGTCTTTTTACTGTAGAATAATGGTTCTCTTTCTCCTCTTTTAGGTGGCTATGAGCATGGCTGGCTTTAAAGGTATGGAACAACTAGCTAACTTTACAACCAATATTAGAATAAGAAAATAAAATGACCAAAATACCAGCCCACTTTGTAATCATAAAGATACAGTAGATTGTATTTGGTTGAATCAAGATCTACCCAAATACATTATATCTTCCTTCCGACCAAAATACCAGCCCACTTTGTAATCATAAAGATACAGTAGATTGTATTTGGTTGAATCAAGATCTACCCAAATACATGATATCTTCCTTCCGACTTTACTCGAAAGCCTTCTCAATTAACACCATCAAAGCTGTTTGCATTGGAAGCTGACGTTGTAGAATGGTATACAAATTACCCAAGGCTGCAGTACAAATTTCTTACATTCAGCTTTCCTTTTTACTTTAACTGGTGTAAAACTTGGTGATCAAGGATCGAGATGGAACTCTTTTTGGTTGGGTAGCTATTTTCTGAAGTTGGTATATTGGCAAATTCAACTAACTGCCGCTGTTCATCTCACATGGGATCCACATTTTATCGAATATAAAACTAGCTATATGCAGACCAGTAGTTCATAAATCTTTAGTTTATTTGCAAATAAATGAGGAACAATCAGTGTTTAAGTAAATGTTTTTACTTGTACTTGGTTTAGGAATGATGCAATTAGGTATAAACTGGCTAAATACTCTTAAAGATTGTTGGTAATTATTTTATTTTATTGAGGAAGGGTGCTTGGGGTGGAAGTTTTGTTTACGGAGTGGACAGTAAGAGCTCACCTACAAAAAAAGCATGACCGAGTTATACTTAGGAGACAAGACACAGTAGGAGAGATTGGCAGCAGCTAAGCTAGCTGCCTTTATCCATATGATTACCCTTACAGCTTGGACTTCAAGAAAGAATACCCACTTAATAAAACTATGTTAGAGTTCCATATCGCCAAGCGCTCTTAGAACAAGTTCATTGGGTGCGATGTCGATTTTCATAAAAGACTCTTGAATAATAAACTTTAATTCAATAAAGTGTTGTGTCTTTTGGGAGATTCATGAACTAGTGTAGGTTCATCTTGAAAGTAGTAATACATGTATTTGGGTATTCATGTATTTGGGGTATTCATGTACTTGGGGTATTCATGTATTTGGGTAGTTCATGTATTTAGAGTTAATGCTAGGTGTAATCATAAGCCTATAAATACTCATGTATGCATTGACACAAAGAAAGCCATTGAGAAGCAATACAGTGAAAGAAAATTTCAGAAATAGTATCTCTTCACTCTTCCCTCTAGAATAGAATTCCTTCTCTTTTCTCCAACAAAGTGGTATCGGAGCGAGGTTTCTTGATCTGGAAGATGGCCAACTCAACGTTTCCGTTTCAATTTCCGCATTTGACGAAGGAGAACTATGAAAATTGGTGCATTCGTATGAAGGCTTTGCTTGGATCCCAAGATGCATGGGAAATTGTAGAGAAAGGCTATGACGAGCCGAGAGATGAAGCTTCGTTGAGTCCCAATCAAAGGGATAATATGCAGAAGACGCGGAAGAAGGACCAGCAAGCTCTCACACTCATCCATCAATGTTTGGATGAAGCCATGTTCGAGAAAGTGGCTAATGCCACTACTTCCAAGCAAGCATGGGAGATCCTTCAGAACTCCTATCAAGGAGTTGATAAAGTGAAGAAGGTGCGCCTTCAGACGCTACGAGGAGAGTTCGAGGTCCTGCGTATGCAAGAATCTGAGGCGATTGCAGATTATTTTTCGAGGGTGTTGGCCATTGTGAATCAAATGAGGAGGTATGGAGAAAATATGGAGGACGTCCGGGTGATTGAGAAGATTCTTCGCTCGTTGCATTCGAAGTTCGATTATATTGTGGTGGCTATTGAAGAGTCGAAAGATTTGGAGACGATGGCGGTTGATCAACTCATGGGCTCTCTCCAAGCCCATGAAGAAAGACTTAAGAAGAAGGAAGAACCTGTTGAGCAGGTTCTAGCCACCAAGCTCTCTGTGAAAGACGAAGAGCGTGATAAAAGTCAACAAGGAAGAGGACGCGGACGTGGCCAAGGTAGAGGAAGAAGAGGAGGAGGAAGAGGCCAAGGTAGACAAAATAATCAAAATGCCAACTAAGAAGAAAGAGGTCAATCCTCAAGAGGCCGTGGAAGAGGAAATTACTCAAGGCAAAATGGAAGGCAATATGACAAGTCCAAAATTCGATGTTTCAATTGTCAAAAGTATGGTCATTATTCTTCGGAGTGTTGGAATTCTCCTAGCAATGTTGAAGAGAAGGCTAATCAAGTTGAGAACGAGGAAGTGGAGCCTACGTTGTTGCTAGCCTACAAAGGAGAAGATACTGGCAAGAAAAATTGGTGGTATCTGGATAATGCAGCAAGCAATCATATGTGCGGAGATAAAAGCAAGTTCGTGGAGCTTGATGAATCAGTAAGCGGGAATGTCACTTTCGGAGACTTGTCGAAAATTCCCATCAAAGGGAAAGGTACGATTCTAATCCGTTTGAAAAATGGGAGCCATCAATTATGTCTAATGTTTATTATGTTCCAAGTATGAAAAGTAACATTTTGAGTTTGGGGCAACTCTTGGAAAAAGACTATGAGATTGAAATGAAAAATCGTAGTCTTTTTCTAAGAGATGGGAAGAAGAATTTGATTGCGAAAGTGCCCATGACAAGAAATAGGATGTTTTTGCTTGATATTCAAACTGATGTAGCCAAGTGTCTGAAAGCTTGTGTGAAAGATCCTTCTTGCTTTGGCATTTGAGGCTTGGACATGTAAATTTTGGAGGATTGAAGTTGTTGGCTCAAAAGGAGATGGTGAAAGGCTTGCCACCTATTGATCAATCAGATCAACTTTGTGAAGGGTGTCTTGTTGGCAAACAATTTCGAAATAGCTTTCCAAAAGAAGCAACTACAAGAGCAAGTTCGCCGCTTCAACTTGTTCATGCCGATGTTTGTGGACCGATCAAGCCTTCTTCGTTTGGTAAAAATCGGTACTTTCTTCTCCTTATTGATGATTTTAGTAGAAAAACTTGGGTATATTTTCTGAAAGAAAAATCTGAAGTGTTTAGTGCTTTTAAAAGATTTAAAGCACTTGTTGAAAAACAAAGCGGTTATGAAATAAAGGCTTTGAGATCGGATAGAGGGGGTGAGTTTACATCTAATGAATTTAATGAGTTTTGTGAAGCACATGAGATTCGTCGATTTTTGACGGTTCCTAGATCACCTCAACAAAACGGGGTGGTTGAAAGGAAGAATAGAACAATTCTCAATATGGCGCGAAGCATGTTGAAGACAAAGATGATGCCTAAAGAGTTTTGGGCAGAAGCAGTTGATTGTGCTGTTTATCTATCAAACCGGTGTCCTACAAGAAGCTTGTTGAACTCAACTCCTCAAGAAGCATGGAGCGGAAGAAAGCCAAGCATTTCCCATTTGAGAGTTTTTGGGAGCATTGGCTATGTTCATGTGCCTGATCAAGAGAGATCCAAGCTTGATGATAAAAGTAAGAAGCACATCTTCATCGGCTATGATCAAAGATCCAAAGGCTACAAGCTTTATAATCCAAGTACCGGGAAGACGATCATTAGTAGAGATGTGGAATTCGATGAAGAATGTTCGTGGGATTGGAGTGATCAAGAAAAGGAAAGATATGATTTCTTTCCAATCCTTGAATATGAAGATCCAGGAAATGATGAACAAGAGCTCACAACACCTCCTCGATCACCAACAATTCCTAGTACTCCTTCATCATCTTCTCATGAAGGAAGTTCAAGTGAAAGGCCATCCCGAATGAGAAGTCTTCAAGACCTTTATGAGGTAACGGAAAATTTAAGTGATGATCTAACTCTTTTTTGTCACTTTGCCGATTGTGAACCAATAGGTTTTGAAGAAGCGGTGCAAGACAAAAGATGAAAAATTGCCATGGACGAGGAGATAAAATCCATAAAGAAGAATGATACTTGGGAGTTGACAACTTTACCGGAGGGACAAAAGCCCATTGGTGTGAAATGGGTTTTCAAAGTGAAGAAGAATGCCAAGGGAGAAGTAGAAAGGTTCAAGGCAAGATTGGTGGCAAAGGGTTATAGCCAACGTCCTGGGATTGATTATGGAGAAGTGTTTGCTCTTGTTGCTCGATTGGAGACAATTCGAATGATTGTTTCCCTTGCCGCACAAAACAAATGAAAAATTTATCAAATGGACGTCAAATCAGCTTTTTTGAATGGAATTCTCGAGGAAGAGGTCTATGTTGAGCAACCTATGGGTTATGTGATCAAAGGGCATGAAGATAAAGTGTTGAAGTTAAAGAAAGCCTTATATGGCTTGAAACAAGCGTCGAGGGCATGGAATAGTCGGATTGACAAATATTTTTAGGAGAATGGATTTGCCAAGTGCCCACATGAATATGCTCTCTATGCTAAGGTGCGTGAAAATGGAGATATTTTGCTTGTATGCATATATGTTGATGATTTAATTTTCACTGGTAAATAATTCAAGCATGTTTGAAGAATTTAAGAAGGTCATGACTAGAGAATTTGAAATGACCGATATTGGTCTCATGTCTTATTATCTTGGCATTGAGATCAAGCAAATGGAGGATGAAATTTTTATCTCTCAAGAAGGTTTTGCAAGAGAAGTTCTCAAGAAGTTCAAGATGGAAGATTGTCAATCCGTGAGTACTCCGGTTGAATGTGGAGTAAAATTGTCCAAGTATGAAGAAGGAGAGAAGGTAGACCCCACAATGTTCAAGAGTTTTGTTGGAAGTTTAAGATACTTGACTTGTACAAGACTGAACATACTTTTTGGAGTTGGGCTTGTTAGCCGATATATGGAGTCACCAAGCACAATGCATTTCAAAGCTGCTAAGAGGATTCTTCGTTATGTCAAAGGTATAATTGATTTCAGCCTTCTTTATTCATTTTCTCATGAATTTAAGCTTGTGGGGTATAGTGATAGTGATTGGGCCGGAGACTTGGATGATCGAAAGAGCACTACCGGGTTTGTATTTTATTTGGGAGGTACAGCATTTACTTGGAGTTCCAAGAAGCAACTAATTGTGACACTCTCCACATGTGAAGCTGAATATGTTGCCGCGACATCTTGTGTTTGTCATGCAATTTGGTTGAGAAGGTTATTAAAGGAACTACACATGGCAGAAAAGGAAGCAACATAAATTTTTGTTGACAACAAGTCGGCAATTGCATTGGCGAAAAACCCGGTCTTTCATGATAGAAGCAAGCATATAGATACAAGATTTCATTTTCTTCGAGAATGCATTGTCAAGAATGAAGTGGAAGTCAAATTTGTGAAGACCCATGATCAAGTTGCGGATATTTTTACGAAGCCTCTCAAATATGATACTTTTAGCAAGTTGCGGATGTTGCTTGGAGTTACCAAGAATAAAGTTTAAAGGAGAGTGTTGAATAATAAACTTTAATTCAATGAAGTGTGGTGTCTTTTGGGAGATTCATGAACTAGTGTAGGTTCATCTTGAAAGTAGTAATACATGTATTTGGGTATTCATGTATTTGGGGTATTCATGTACTTGGGGTATTCATGTATTTGGGTAGTTCATGTATTTAGAGTTAATGCTAGGTGTAATCATAAGCCTATAAATACTCATGTATGCATTGACACAAAGAAAGCCATTGAGAAGCAATACAGTGAAAGAAAATTTCAGAAATAGTATCTCTTCACTCTTCCCTCTTGAATAGAATTCCTTCTCTTTTCTCCAACAAAGACTTGAGCGATCTTCTCTCGATGAATTGATTTTGGGAGAATGGCGGCTCAACTGTCCGAGAAACTATTTTCTTTGAAAAGAATATCTTGCTTACATTTTCCGCTACAGTTAGCCTATAGGTTCATTGATGTAACAGAGTTACAGCAAAAACTATTGGAAAAGCAAAAAACAAGGCCCCTGCATTCCATTTGGTTGCTTCTTTTGCCCACTTAATTTGCACGTGGGGACCTATTTGCAGGGCATATTATGAGCTGATCTTCCTTTAACATGTCCAACAGAGTGGCAAGCAATAACAGGTATATACGTACATCCTCCAGGACAGGGACACAAGGTATACATATATGGGGGAATATAAGCAACAACTCACTATTTTCGACCTATAACATGTCTTACGTGGTAGAAACATCACCAATTCTAGTCTGACACATGTTCCGATGTGTTAATGACAATGTGACCATGGTCAAAAAGATTAAAAGATATTAGACAGTTGTTCCTCTTTTTTTGAGTACTTTAAATAAAATAAAGGGCCTTGATTAAGGAGATAATAAACAATAGCAGTAGACCATTAAAAGATACTGGCATGTAATAATATTAAAGTATGACAGAAAATCAGTGCTTATGGACAAAATCCAGATGACAGATGACATAGATTCGATACTCCACCTCGAATCTCTCTCGATGTCTCGATCAAGTCCATGGGGGAAGATCTCTAGCATTCGGCCTTTGGGAATTTTAAGGCTTAGAGATCATTAACTTACTCCACTTCGATCTATCGTTCCTGTAAGGACGGATAAATGCAGGAAGAAAAGGAACATTGCATGTGCATGTCATGCAGTTATCTAAGCATGCCATATTTAATTCATCAAAAGTTCAATGACATGAATCGTTGAAAGCCTGCCTTTGCTTTTTGACATATAAGTCAAAAAGTAAAAGCATGACATTTGATGCAATTCAAGTAACATTTCAACAATTCCCCCACCTTGACTTGAATTTCATGATAGCCTGTAAATCACTTCAAGTCGTCTCCTTCAAAACTACTGAGGTCCGTCACACACTGTGAACACCAATCAAGCTTAGGCAATGCTTTGCATTACAGCACTTGAATTGGCTTAGGCAACATATCCGCTGCAATTTTTTTCTGAGCATTTTTTCACTGGATCTGCCTCTCTTAAATGAACTCTTCACAAATAGACCTTTTAGCCTGATGATGACTGCCTTGTCCACGTAATTTTGTTTTTAACTCATTCGGATTCAAAACAGACTTTACATCTGCCAAGCAGATAGTATCACTACAATATAACATTGAGTTATCAAAATTTGCGAACAAGTCAAGCAGTGAGCACAACATGATTAAGGCTTGATTTTCGTCATCAAGCTTAGTGTATATATTCCTTAGATCCATGATAATTTTGTTAAATTCATCAAGATGCTCTTATATAGGCGTCACCTCCTTCATCTTAAGGGTATATAACCGTTGCTTATTACTTATAAAAAAAATATAACCGTTGCTTATTACAAATGGTTGGTAAGAGACTTCTTCATATAAAGGCTCATCAGCTTCTTTCCAGAGGCCGCCAAAGGTTTCTTCATCTGCAACTTCTCGTAAATATCTATCTGAAAGCGATAGCATAATTGCCTTGTGCGCTTTCTCTTCTAGTGCTGCAAATTTTTTCTTTGCCTTAGACAAGCCTTTCTCATCATCCATATGGACGCTGTCCTCTAAAACTTTCACCAAGCCTAGTTGCCGTAACAAAGCACACATCTTGATGCGCCATAGACTGAAACTATTCTCGCCATCAAATTTCCCTTCGACTTGGAATGCGATTGACCTCCGAATTTTCTTCTACCAATATCTGAGCTTTGTTCGATGAATGTAAGCTTTAAAGTTGAACCACTTTAAATCTTGATTTTTTTGTGATTCTTTATTTTATTCTCATTTCCCCTTCTTTGGTGATCTTGAAAAATTATTTTGTCACAACAAACTAGTATCAGAGCTGAGATTATTTTTCTTAGCTATGGCTATTGCAAAGTTTGAAGTAGAGAAAAAAAAGTGGATGTAGGCTTTAAAGCTAAACCACTTTAAATCTTGATTTTTTTGTGCGATTCTTGATTTTATTCTCATTTCCCCTCCTTTGGTGATCTTGAAAAATTATTCTGTCACAACAACTAGTATCAGAGCTGAGATTATTTTTCTCAGCTGTGGCTACTGCAAAGTTTGAAGTAGAGAAAAAAAAACCTAGTGAAGAGACGAGAGAAAATAGTTACATAATATCAAAAGGTTTGTGTAGTTATTCTTGTCACTTTTGTGTGTGAGCAAATTAGGTGTATTGGGGCTTTGGGCTTAAGTGTTGTATTACCACTTTTGTACTCCATTTTTGAATAGTGAATTTGCCGGACTACTTAAATTTTGATAATTTTTGTGTGATTGCTGATTTTATTTTCATTTCAGATCATGAAATTTTATTATATCACAACATTTAACAATACAAATTGTTTTCTATCCTGATGTCATTTCAGTCTAGTTTAAATACTGAAGACATGGTTCACAAAGTTGCAATTTTCATCGTAGAGATCTATTTGGGTTGTCGTTTTGATAATATTTTTGAAGAAACCATTTGGATTGACATGATATTGTGACAAAGGTTTACTAGTAAATATCTTAAGAGCATAGGAAAGTAAGGTCAAAGGAGAAGCTTCTTAAATGAGTAGTCTGCTTCAGAGTTCACTTGTAGTTTGTAATAGTTTACTTGGAGCGCAGAAACAACAAGTCTATTTTAAATGAAAATGTGCCTCACCTATAAAAAAAGGGTCGGAGGCTCGGGAAAAAGTGAAAAAAAGGGATAAAAGAGGCAGTACGTACCTAACTAAAGTAGATAGAGAAACAAAAGAGAAAAGAAATCAAGATTTGCGCAAAGGAGATCGAAGAGAGCAAAACCCTAGATCTTGATACTTCTAGCCTTTGATCTTTCGTGTTGTGAGGATTCATCTTGAAGAATACTTCCAGATCTGAAGAATCCTTGGTTGTTGATCACTTGTCCTCATTTGTGATTGAGGAATTTCGAACACCGTACGGTTGAGCGTTCTTGGATGGACTTGCAGTAGCTTGAGGGTTTCAAGTGGATTTGCTGCGAAGAGTAACTTGGGAGTGGCTGGGATCGATGGTCTTTGTCCCCTGCAGAGGCAGATTTAAGAAGATATCTTGAGTAAGGTTGAGTGTACTGTAGATTAACTAGTTTGCTAGATCTATAAGATCACGTTGTAACCGAGGTCGTATCCCTAGTGAAGTTCAGTTCTGGACGAGGTTCCAGAGAGTTTTTCTCTCAAATAGGTTTATATTTGAGAGTTTCTATTCGTCAACAGATCAGTGTCTTGTGTGTGTGATGATCGTCTATTATTCTGTAATTCGTCTATTACGTTGTTAATTGCTAACAAATCTTGTATGAAAGTGCTTCAAGATTCACTATCAAGTGATATCTTTATCAGTTCACAAGACGGTTTAAGGTAAAGAACAAATCTGTAAGTTGCATTAACTTTACACGATATATTCATGATTTCATAGTAGTGAAAACAATGATATTGTGTGTTATATTGAATATGTTGTTAGTAGTCTATTGCTGAATGTTAGAGTAGTTTTCCGCATATTAGTAAAACATGTACAACAGAGTTTTATTTAAAGAATATTGTGTTTTAAGTTGTTTTTTATTCATTAGAGAGTATCTGAACGTGTTAGTAGAAAACGCTTAATTACATAGTTCCAATTTGGATATTGATTTTATAAAGTTCTATAAAATTGCAGATTTGATTATAGGTTTTAAAGTGCAATTTTTTGTGATACATTCATCGTATTAAATTGTGCATTTATTTTTTAAATACCTATTCACCCCCTCTAGGTTATTTGGGTCTAAAACAGTTTGTTCAATTTTAATGTAGCTGAAAAGATTATTTGGGACAAAAGCGCCTAGACCGTTTAAAAAGATGTTTCAAAAGATATATTTTTTAAAGTATATTGTTCTGAAGAATGTGAATAAACCGAAACCAAATATTAAATATAGAATTTTATTGAAAATTGAAAGTATTTTAGTCATAAAAGTTGTGTTTGGAAAAATTTTTTGTTGTGATATCAAAATAAAAGTATTTTTAAAAATGGGAGAAGTTACACTCTACACCATTTAATTACCATTTATTTTATAATTTTACACCCTTGTAAGCTAGTAAATGCGACACATTGCATCTATGTAGCAATTTAATGGTATGAGACTATGTTATGGTATGTATTGATTTTAACAATGAGATCTTTAACATATCACACAAAAATTGATTGAAAATAAGTAGACAAAGAAATCTACATGATAGCCATTAACCTAAATCTATATAACAAGTCTCTTCTCAAAACTTCTTGAGCTGATGTTATTTCTTTACTAAATTGCTTTGTGTTCATACGTGATACAAGAAACTATAGGAATGTTCGTTTTCTAAAAAATTGTAAGATTTTAATAGAATTGTAAATATTTATGTAGATTAGAGTTTTATAGGTTTTGTATAAAGGTTGGTGAAAAGTTTTAAAAATATTTAATTTTTTTTGAGTTTGTAAAAAGGAGTAAAATAGATTATTTGATGTAATTGTTTAATAAAAAATATTGGAGTTAGATGAAAAAATATAGAGAGAAGATTTATTATAATTTTTTTTTAAAGTATTGGAGTTTATGTGAAAAGTTATTAAAAATTGTGTAAAAAGTATTAGTGTTTGTGTATAATCTTTTAAGCGAAAATGACCCATAAAGATCAGCAGAAACGGAAGAGACAACAGAGAGGGAAAAATTGACTGAAAGTGTGAGATGCATGTTTTGCACTACTTTTGCGGGGTTAGAACAGTGGCATTTTCATTTTTGTTCGCAACAGTACTATCCATGGCTCTATTATATGATAATAGCTACTTCGGGTGTATTTTATTTTTTAAATAAGTGAAAGAAAGAACATGCTTAATTGATTAATGCTATCAAGATTTTGTATTAAAAATGTTTAAAATACGTTTAGACAGTAACAGTGACATGTTTCTAACGGAATATCAATCTCAAAGAGTTATATGTCATTTTCTTATCTTAGAGCTTATTTGTAATTTTTTAATATTACAAAAAATTTGTGTGCAATTACGTCTTTAAAATAATTAATAGAGATTTTTTAACAAATTTAATTTTTTTATAATAAATTGCATTGTTCCTTTAAACAGGAAAATTTATTCTTTCTAGCCATATATTCTTATGAAAACATTTTTTTAATAATAAAGTGCATTGTCCCCTTTGAACATTTAGGGTCCGTTTGCTAACCAAAATTTTACACCCTCTCACAATAAAATATTACAATATAATATCTCTCTCCCATCAAATCATAACTTTTCACTACAAAAAATATAAAAAATTATCTATCTCTTCACTTTTTCACTAAACCCAATACCTAAAATTTTAACAACACAAACCCACCCTTAGTAGGCCGGAAACTGTATTTTTTTTAATGCGTCTTTATTTTTTTAATAATAAAGTGCTTTAATCAATGCATTGTCCCCTTTCTAGCCATACATTCATGTGAAAAAAAACAGGAAATATTTTCCGTACATTTAGTAGGCCGGAAACTGTGGGGATGTTTGTTTGCCAAAAAATTGGGGAATATTCCCGAAATTTTGGGAATCTTTACTTTATTAAGATTTATTGGGGTTTGTGAAGGGTGAAGTGTGTAGGTGTAAAAGTTAAAAATTTTGGAGTTTGTTTGGTTTGTTCGATTTGTGGTCTCAAACGTGCCCACATATTAGTAGAGGCCCAGAGTCCATGGACGAAGAAAGATTAGGAGGCCACGATACATTGGCAGGAACGGATTAGGCCCAACGAATCGATAGTGTCCCGATTACCTTCTTGCTGCAGGGGGGAGAGAGGGAGAGAGAGAGAGAGAGAGAGCGAGAGATGGACAGTGCCACTGGCACACAGGAAGGCTTAAACCGAAGCCCTAGCAATGGAAGAATGGGAGAAGAAGACGAGAAACCGAAGTTGGTGGTGATAATGGGTCCCACAGGGTCTGGGAAATCAAGGCTCGCCATTGATTTGGCTTCCTATTTTCCCATCGAGATCATCAATGCCGATTCCATGCAGGTCTACCAGGGCCTTGATGTTCTCACCAACAAGGTTCCCCTCAATGAACAGAAAGGTATCTACTCTCTCCCTCTCTCTTTTCTAGGCTGTTTGTGTGTATGCATGTCTTTCTGTTTTCTAATTTACATGTGGGCTTCGTCGGCGTAGGAGTGCCGCATCATCTGTTGGGTACTATAATGCCCAACGTGGAATTCACGGCCAAGGATTTTCGGGATTCTGCTATTCCGGTAAGTTAATTAGCCCACTCTAATCCGCATTTGGTAGTCTCTTGTGTGTCTATGCTTTTCGTTTAGAACCTTTTACTTGCATAATTTAACAGAGTGTAAAATAGTGTTGTGTGAAGTAGAAGTTGTCATGAATGAAGTCTATGATGTATATACTGCATATAATTGGTCTTTACAAAAAGAAAAAAAATTGGTCTTTAAATTCTGAAGCTCATTTTGACGGACATATGATGGCGAAAGTTGTGTCCTTTCCTAAATCCATAGTTTATATAGGTAATGTCTCTTTGTGTTGTCCCTGGCGTGAATATTTACGGTGATATTGTTTTCTGGATTTGTTTCTATAAACTATTTGGGTTGATATTTAATGCAAACTAAAAGATTAGTAGAAGCACCGCATGATTTTTGGTTGTGATTGCATTAATCGGCATATTGAAGGAAGAGTGTATACCAACACGTACAATGTGAACATACAAAGCGGGTATGCTATACTTAAAAAATTGCGTGCGCCACATACTATATATATGCATGTATCTCAGCTATGTTTTCAGTTTTAACTGTGTAGATAATGCATGTTTTTGTTGTTTTTTGTAGGAGTGTGCTTGAGCGTGTATTGTTCTCAGAAAACTCGTAGGCTATTCTGCTTTTGTGCTTATTGGATTATTCCAATCATATAAAGGCTTTGTATGCAATTTTTACAAATATTTTTTCTATTCTTACAAAACTTCACGTTAGAGTGGAGAACTTCCAGACCTTATTTTCCTATTCGTGCTGATGTTGTGCATGATTGGTTATAGATGTAAAGTACATGGTTGAAAAAATTTATTTGACACCCATGCTGCTAAGTATAAAAGGAGCAATTACATAATTCAGTGTGGCGAAGCTCATATTGTCCATGTCTTTCATCTGAGCACATGAACCGAGTTGCTAGATGTAGAGACCTAGATGGGCATTTATTTAGTGCCTTATCATGGGGACTTGGCCTGTTGTTTTTGTCACCTTTGCTCTCCAGTATTGTGAAACCCTAGGGACTGGTGGTATGCAGTGTTCCAAAAGCTTGTTTCTGTTTACAGTTGTCTTTCTGTGCCCTTTTTTTTTTGATGTTTTTGTTGATTCTCTCATCGTGTATTTGCTGTATGTTTATTGCTTTATTGTTGTCATGGTGACTCAGATTTTTCTTGTACTAAAGGTGACGATAATAATCTGTATACAAGTATTTATTACCCCTACCTATTTGCTTTGTCTGTTTTGAGACTTGACTCTGCATTTTGGAGTTTCAGCTCATCAAGGACATATTGTCTCGAAATTGCATTCCAGTCATAGTAGGGGGTACAAATTACTATATCCAGGTAAGGATTGTTTTGTTATGTTCTTCCACAGTAAAGGAGCTTATTGTGTAGTAAAAAACATTAATGTTAGTTATTGTAATCTCTACATGGAGTAATTTTATTCAATGAGAGTGAACTTACTGTATGCTAAAGAGGCTTCTCTTGCAATTTTTTTTGTTACAAGCTAGAAAAACAACACTCTTACTTCCACGGCATGTTGATTACTTTTCTCTTTTTTGTGGTGGCCCACATGACTTATACAGGCTCTTGTAAGTCCATTCCTCTTAGATGATTCAGCAGATGATATTGACGAAAGCTGTGTACATGGCCCTCCTGGTGAATAGCATTCCTATGGCATTTATATCCTATTACTGCTTTTAATAGATCTGACATCCATTCCAACTGCACAGGTGAAGACCAGCGAGATGATAAGCTGGATTGTGGAAGTGACACTTTCAACTGTAGTTATGAACATCTTAAGGACATTGATCCAGTTGCTGCAAACAGAATCCATCCCCACAACCATAGAAAAGTAAGGGCACCAACTTAGTATGCACTCATTTATCGTTGAAATATACTTCGGTTGTAGGCAGTGTAAATTATTGTTGGGGAGTAATCAACAATTTTATGTATTTCTGTTGACCTCTTGCTGCCTTGATCCAAGTGAAATCATTTGTTATACTTTAGAACATAAGGAATTAAGAAAAGAAAAAAGTGTCTGCCTACTAATTTGCGAATAGTTATAATTGAGAATTTGTTGCAGCCATTGGAGTATATGTAGGTAGGGTCAGATGTATCTAAATCATGCAAGTAATTTACAATGCATGATATTGATGGTTTTCTCTGTGCTACTCATTATATCCCTGATTTATATATGCAGACTCCCATATGAAGTACTTGTGCTTGTATATTAAGTGGATTATAGGTTGTTATTGTTGTCCATGTCATGCAATTTGGATGACTGTAAATTGACAGTTTGCTTGTATGAGGAAGTTACATCACATTCCAGGGTTGAAAGAGTATTGGAAACCTTGCATTAAAGTGAAGATGCATTTATCTGTAATCCACTTTTAAAATTAATATCATCTCTGATTGTCAGTTGAACAATTTTCTTTTATGCAAAAATTACAACAGGCATGGAGCCTTTTTAAATGTCATGCCCCCCATCCTTCTCTCCTATCCCTTCAGATTTGTGATATTGGTGTACGGTTGCCAAGGTACTTCGGCTAATTGTGAAGATATTGTTGGATGTTGAGGTATAAAGGTTTCAAAATGTTCCTGTACATTTGATATTATCCAATCTTGTATAGCTTTTGCAGTCTGCTAGATAAATGATTAATATGCCATTTCTCACTAGTTCTAATGCTAATAATATATGTGAAGAAATGAAAAAAACGATGGGTATTATTCTCAAGCAAGGGTCGGTGCCTGGTAATTTATTGCAATGTTGTTTGCATTAATGCTATAGCTCTCTGACCACAATCTTATGCTGACCTTTTTGGGTTGATGCCTTTGCAGATTAGTCAGTACCTCAATTTGTATGCTAGTTCTGGTGTTCCCCCTAGCAAACTCTTTCAGGAAAAGACTGTGGAGGTTCGTAACCATTATTGATTTGTTTTTATTTGGTCATAGTTATGTCATTGTGTTGTTGGGATTTGTAAATTTATTCTACTTATTAAAGTTCATGTCTGATTATTGCCAATGTCCATCAAGGTCTTTCCTTCTTATCCTGATAATGAGATTGAAACTATTTGTCGTGCATGCTTTTGAATTAAGTTAAGATCTCACTTATAAAAAAAACAGAAGTAAGTTAAGATCTTACACGTGGCAGGGCAGAACTGGGGCCGAGCTGATAATTTTAGATACAATTGCTGTTTTATCTGTGTGGATGCTTCTCTCCCTGTAATTGACCGATATGTGGAAGAAAGAGTTGATTGCATGATAGAAGCTGGATTACTTCATGAAGTCTTTGAAATTTATAATCCAATTGCGGATTATACTCGAGGACTGCGGCAAGCCATAGGCGTTCGGGAGTTTGAAAATTTTCTAGGAGTCTGTATCTTCAAAAGTAGGAATGACGAAGGAAGTAATTTAGCTGTCCGGCCCCTCTCCATGAAGTCCATCAACCAGGGTAACAATATGTGCATAGAGAATATCAAGGTTGACTTGGATTCCTACAAGGATAACCAGCCGAATGTGCTGCTAAAAGAAGCCATTGAGAAAATGAAACTGAACACCCGAAGACTTGTTCGTCGTCAAGTAAGTATTTCTTATCCTTCTTTTCCGGGCAAATCCCAATGGATTTCCAGTTACTTAATAGTCTGATGATGTGACTTTTGATTTGAGAAGGGTCATGTTGTATTCTCATGTCTTATAGAGAACTAATTCACATTTATTGCAATTAAGTCCTTGATTATTCATTTAACATTCAAGGTGTTCCTGATACTTAAGCATAATGTTTGCCCCAACCTTTGAATGTCACTGGCGGATTTTCCTCCACATTTAGTCATTCTTTCAGATTTTATGAGGTTCTCGCTCTCAGAAGTCTCTTACATTGTCTTGTTTGCATCTTTAATTAATTATTTCTTCTCTATTTCGTTTGAAGAGTAAACAAATTTGATAGACTGCATGTATTGTGGGATCCAGATAGTTAGTGCCTGCCTGAACTTATTAGCGTGGAAGTAATTTGGCAATTTTACAGGAGTAGATCACTGAAATCTTTTTTGGCACAATCCTGTTTTCATACAGAAAAGAAGGTTGAATCGGCTACAAACATTGTTTGGCTGGAACATAGACTGTGTTGATGCAACAGAGTCTATATCAAGTATGCCTCCTACTCTTTTGTTTTTGTTCTGGGAGACATTAATGTTGTGGCATTCAACCCGTATCTGCTAGATGTCCTGAATCAAATTGAACCCTCATATTCTAGGCAGGTCAGATGATTTATGGGCTTCACAAGTGGTCGAACCTGCAGCAAAAATTATTAGATGTTTTCTTAATGAGTATGCAAGCACAATGCGTGATTTGGATGCTTCTAGTATCATGGGACAGAACTTAATCCAGAGGGACTTGTGGACTCAATATACTTGCAAGGTCCGCAGTTGTGGTATTCTAGGATATCACGCCTGTTTTGTTCTTTTGTTTCAGCCATGTTCTTTTTAGTCCTAGTTTTCTCATAGTGTGTGAATCTGGTAGCTTTTTGAACAAGGTTCCTGGCTTTAACTTGGAGTGTGGGGCTTCTCTGTTGATAGGCTTGTGGGGATAGAGTACTAAGAGGAGCACATGAGTGGGAACAACACAAACAGGGTCGCGGGCATCGAAAACGCATTGCAGGGCTCAGGAAGTCTCAAGGTTACTCGGTGGAGCAGCAACGTCCCGAATGTAGCACATTGGTTTCTAAATAAAACATTGCGACCTTTCAAGCACGTATAGAGTAGCACCAACTAGGTAAGATGTTCTATATGTTAGATTATGATGAGAAAGTTCCATATGTAAGATTTTTTATTTGCATGATGTAATAATAGATTTCTTCGCTGTTTAAGAACATAAAATCCACTCCTTATGGTTGTACCAAACTTTGGTGTTGTAATCATTGATTGTCTTCATCTTTGAACAACCGTTGGTTCAATTTTCTTGTCCTTCATTAACCTTTTCAATGGTGTAATTTTAAGAGGTGTCTCTCCCTCCTTTTGCGCCATGCTCACTCCACGTTGTTAGCATTCATTCTTCAATTCTTGTTTTCCTAATGTTTAATATCAGTTCTATTGGGGTTCTCCATTGTTCAGGCATTCTATTTGGTCGTAGAAAGGGTAGGAAACTCTTTCCAAGCCAAATTTGGGCGACTTCAAGTTATTTCCATTTGCAAAATGCAGAGAAATAAAACATAATTTTCGGATTAAAATAATCTGCGATGACACAGCAGGAACGTTGCTAGGGGGCGGATGCTCCCCCCTGCCCCCGAAACGTAGACGCAAGTGATTTTTTGAACATTTTGTTGCACTTTTTCACATCTTGGCCCAACAAATTGCATTTTAGTGCAATTGATCCGTCTACTCCGTAATTCCAACTTCCTTCCTGACAGATTATTTGTGAATTTTGCCAAGAAAACAAAAAGAGATTACTTGTGAATTAAAAACTGAGAACAGTATGAAAGTTTTTTTTTTTTGATAAATAGGAAAATCTCAATTGCTATTTATGCATTGGACCTGGACAAACTTGACCTAGTTTAGATACAGTGCGAAGTTTAACAATATTGCGGATAAATCTCAAAAAGGCTAGACTTTTAACTCTATCGATAAATCCCAAAAAGGCTAGACGACTTACAAACTAGACTTTAACATTGCGAATTAATTTATATATTAATATCTGAGAAAAAAGAAGGCAATAAAAATTAGAGCAAGAATCAAGCTCAGAGGGCCAAAACCTAAATGGATAAGAGGCCGTACAATATATCGGATCTAAAGATCCGGTAGCCAATCGACCACAAGTGCTGTAAGAACTATAAGTAGACCATGAGGGTCGGCACACCATACAAAACGACCATGAAGACCGGAACACTATAAACTGACCTCAAGGGTCGATTTACAACACAATAGAAAAACGACCACAAGGGTTAGGACACGAAACGACACGACCGTCGCTCATGGCGACGGTGATTTTTACCGGTGTAAGGACGATTGGTGTGACGATATGACTGGATGATTCTCTTGTTTGAATCAACTGCATTAAGGAGGGTGAAGATAAAACAAGAGCTTTGGGTGACAAAAAACAACGGTGGTCATGGGATCCATCGGAGAAAAAAGGTCAAAATGTGAAGATGGTGGGAGGCAGTAGGTGCAAACAAGTTGGAAGAAGGGCAAAAAAGCCTCGCGTGTGCAGGTGGACGCCGGATAGAGGGTGAAAAAAGTTGCTAGGAGAGGTATAGCACAATGAGATGGGCGGTGTCCTCCAAAAATCGTTCAAAATAGCCAAGTTGGAGGAAAAGAGGATTGGGTGTGTGAAATCCATGCGCGTGCAGGCGCACATGAGCCGCCACACACATGCCATTTGCTGTCGGACTTGGAATGAATTGTGTATCGGAGGAGGGGAGTCCATCCATGGGTGCAGTGCACATCGAAGACCACCGGAGACTCCGAGATCTCGCCTTATTTGATTCTGAGAAAAATGCCTAAAAGAGGATAGGAAAATAGCAATCTGAACAAACCCTGACCACTAGAGATGTGGATGAGGAAGAAGAGAGGCAGGGGAGAAGGCTTCGGATCAGCAGATGGGATGGGTGTTGGGTTTAGACAGTGGGGGAAGGGGGTCTCTCTCTATAGGTGAGAGATAATCGAGATCTATTTTATTTAAAGGTTAAGTACACATTTCATCCCTAGGTTTTGACTTTTTTTAACAAATCGTCCTTTGGTTTTCAACTTGATCATAGAGGTCCCTAAGTTTATAATTTTTGTCGAAAAAATCCTTAAATTTTCACTTTCAAAATTAATGGTTCACACGTCAGCACCAATCATAAGTTTACGTGTCACCCAAAAATTAAAATAATGTGACTTAATAATTTTTGAAATTTTTCCTTAATTTTTTTAAATAATTTACTTTATTATATTTTTAAAAAAATAAAAATTAGAAAAATTATAAGTAACATGATTTTAGTTTTAGTTAACACGTGTATTGGAACTCACACTACAAGAAAATCATCATACAGCCACCGAACCCTTCTATTTGGTCACTAAAACATCAGGCGCTAGTGACTAAATCCTGATGTTGGTCACTAAAGGTACAACTTTATGCTCCCGTTCCTAAAACCAAAAACTAGCGTTACTAAAAGTAAAAAATCATTCTACAGCCACGAAGTCTTCTGTTTGGTCACTAAAACATCAGGCGCCAGTGACCAAATTCATTTGTTGGTCACTAAAGGTACAACCTTTATGCTCCAATTCCTAAAACTAAAAACTAGCGTTACTAAAAGTAAAAAATCAAATCGATTGTTTCGCGCTAAGGTCCCTTCTTCCTCCCGCTGCGATAGTTCCAAAAGCCCTCTGTCGAATTCTCACCCCTCCTCTCCTTGCCAGCCGCCTCACTTCTCTCTCCTCTTCCCCCTTTTCTTTTCTTTTTCTCTCTTTTCTCTTTACTCTTCGCAGGAGGTCTCTGTCCCCGCGCTGAACCGAGCTGACACATTTCGGAGGAAAGGCTTGCACCCACCTCCTCCCGCGGATCTGGTGTTCCAGAACCACCCTAGCCGTTGGCAAAAAGGTTTCCCGCTGGAAAATAAGCGATCAGGTAGTTTTTAGACTTTTTTGGTTTAGCTGTTTGGTGCTTTGTTGGGTTCCTGATTAGGCAGGAAATGAAATAAGGAAACCGAATTTGGTTTGCTTTCCTAAAAGTTAAAAGCTTCAGGAGTATTTTGGCCATAGAACTCCCAGTTGGATTCTGGGTTTCTGCTTTCATCCTAGAACTTCAGTTGTAGCTTTATTGAGCTCGTCGGCATTGGGGTGGCACTTTTCTTGACGAATCGGAGCTCGTTGGCAAAGTCTCGTCTCTCTTGACGACTGGTCATCGTCAGCTAAGGGCTACCGTGGGCAGAGGTACAACCAACCTCGACGGAAAGCTTTGGTCGTCAGCGTAAATCTGTCTCCACGCGGCAATGGCCACCAGAGCTTGACGACGTCTTTCGGTGGAGGAAGGCCTTTTGCGACGATTTTGCTGCCTTTCTGCCACGACTGCTTCCGTGGGCAGAGGAGGTTTTTCTTGTAGTGTCATATGTGAATCATTAACTTTATCGATATAAGTTTAACAAAAAGATTTGTTTGATAATGGTTGCAAACTCAAGAACTTTATGATCAATTTGAGAACCCAAGAACTATTTATTAAAATGGATCAAAATCTAAGAACCAAATAAATACATAACACTTATTTAAATCAATGATTTTATCCACATAGAAATCGTGACTCAAACCTCGCTTTAAGGACGTATATTTGACTAGTTCGTGATCATGAAAATATCTTCTGATCGTCAACCTCCATAAGGACTTAAAATTATCCTCACACGTATAACACGCGGTGATGATTAATGAACTATTTATTTCACTTCGTGATGAAAATATCTTCTGAATCAATCCGAGATATTTTGTGCATCTACTCGGAGTTATTTTGGACATATTTGGAATTGTGTAGCTAGGTTAGATGGGACTAATTAACAGTCTTTATTAATTAATCACGTGACGTTGATACAATATTAAAAAAAATATGCGTGCATGCCACGTCGACATCTAACCACGAAATCTTCTCGTCAATAATGTTTTTTTTTTGTAAAGGATGACGATATGCCTATAATTTATCATATAGACTCACTTGTGGCGGAGGAATATCTTCCTAACAATAATAATAATAATAATACTTGGTTGACTGTATAAATTAAATTACCAAAAAAACCAAGCAAAAATAAATAAAACCACTACCTAGAAGAAATACGTATTTGCACACGATTAGTTTCGAAAGAACCAACAACGTTTTTCCGACATACCTCTAACCTTCCAAGTTATTGCTTCGTTCCTGCTTCTTCGAAAGAAATTAGGCCATCCAATTAGGTCAGATCAGCTTTAATAACTTCCCAGCAATAAGCAATATAGAAACTAGAAGAAAGCCGTCGGGACCCGGGCTGCTGTCTCCAAGAATACTATCCATATATAGGCAGAGGTTTACACAACCCTCCGTTAAAACTCACGACTAACTTCCGGCCGGATAGGAGAACCACCTCCACCTGTTATTTTGTGTAAAGTAAATGATAAGTAAAGAAATTAAAAGCTTCATTATGAACTTCTTCAGGAGGATTCAGAGTTGTGCCATCTTCCAAGCTGGTTATTTTAGAAATCCAAGCTTTGCGATGTACTAGCAATAGCTCCATGAAAGAACGTTGTGTTAGCATCCATCCCCTTCCTTCAACCACTTTGGAAATTAAATCTCCGGATTAGACCCAATTGACACTTAGGGGTGAATAGATGTTTACCCCAATTAAAACTTTATGCGATAGTTTCTAAACAGTTAAAAATCTATCGAGTCTAGATCGGAACAAATACCAATTGTTGATGAAATGAAAAACTTTTGAAGCACCATTCAAAAGAAAACTACCTCAAAATATAAGTGCCACTCGAAAATCTATTTAGAAAAAATCTAACAAACGGTGAGAATAACGCTACTCACAAGTTCTTCAACACTATTTTTAGTAGTCAAGCTCCTTCAACACTTTGAAAGGCTTCACAAGGGAAGTTGGTTTCAAGGTGATTGGATGAATGAAAAAAACTAATAATTTGAGGTGTTTTCTCACTTAAATGGGGGCTCAAATAAACAATGAATGACCTCCTTACACAAAAGGGTATTTTTCTTTCTGGCAACAAGTCGACATCATGTATTTAAAGGATACCTTGAGTTTTAAGTATAATAGGATTCTAAAAAGCTGAGTTTTTTTAGAAATCTTCGATTCTCGTTCGAGCTAGGATCCAGTGACAGTAGGCAAGCCTTTCTGGGAAGGCTTCACTCAAGCGTGAAGCAGGCAACTGTTTGTAGAATCATTTTCTTGAGCAAATTATTGAGACTTCTTTTTCTCTTAAACACTTGGTCCAAACTTATTTGATAAGGAATTACAACTCAATTTGAACTTAATTTGGCACATAATTACGCCAACACTCAAATATACTAACACTTGATTTTTACTTTTTGAGCCCGATAAATTTCTTCCCTTTTACATACCAATTGCCTAGCTCTTTCCGAAACTTGACCAAGATGAGCTTCATTAATCTCATTCGGCTCTCTCATGGTCTCATTTTCTAAATTCACCATCTTTATCCTCCAGATGAACAATATTTTTGTGAACATGATCACCAAACGAGGGACTAATCCAAGCAATTTAAGCACAACGTACTTTCAGCCTTTTCACAGTTCCTCACCAAACCGAAGAAGGCCCATACGTATGATGAGATTCTAAATCCCAGTTCTCTTTAACCACCTTTAAAAAATCATCTTGTCAATAATGTAATAAGAAACTACAATAGCTATATATATATATATATATATATTTTTTTTTTCTGTCGGTGATTAATCAACTCCTAAAGCCCACTTTTCCTCCCCCCCCCCCCCCCCCCAACTTTCCTCGAACTTTCTTATACGATCGACTTGATTGAGCCCTGAATTAAAGTAGTTCACTCCGACCACTGAAATTTCTTTATTTTTGATATGCACTATTTGTGCCATCCCATTCACGTTTTCCCAACTCGAAGATGTACATTATTGTTTGGTTCCCAAAACCCCTTTCTTAAAAACCGTGTGGTCTTTAATTGTCTGCTACGAATCTGCAAATAATATTGCAGAAATTAATGATTGCTCGATCGGTGACGAAGCAAAATTTTAGTACGACAACGTTTGTATGTAAAAATTAAAGCACGTGAATGGAATTGATTCATATATGCTGGAATCAGGTTCTTTTTTTATGAGAACCTAAATGGTTCCTAGTACGTACTATTTGCTTCCCAAAAGACACTTTCTCCTTTTCCAAACCGCAGTTTCTGTAGCTTGCGAATCCTGAGTTATTGGGTTGTTTTCCACATTGTTGACCACAAATATGCATGCGAAAAGGGGATGTAATACGAATGGAAACATGAGGAGGCCCTCGCGCGCAGCTTCCGGTCAAATAGCCGAGAAAGAGTACTGTTGGAATTCGGAAAGCTGCTGGACCACGAAGAGAAAGAAGAGAAAGAACGAAACTTCGTACAATGGAGATAGATATTAAAGAAAGAAAAGAATCAATTGCCAGAAGTCTCAAAGCAGCCCTAAAGCAGCAGTACTGGAATGTGTACGTGGGTAGGAGTTCCCATTTCATAATTCCTACACGCGCGCTAATTGCCCTTCAGCTACTGGGTAAGCTGTGGCAAATTACAAATGTTCTTGTTTCCTGTGTTCGATGTGTATACGCATATATGTGTCGGCCTCCGCGCAAACATAAAGGTGTTCTGACGACTGATTAAACTTATGAAAGTAAGCAACTGCGAAATTTCCTCAGCAAGATTGAAGTAAAAAGAAGATCACACGCATGGCAAATCTTAACGAAAGAAGATTTTCTTATCCATATCGAAGTTTCTTTTCAATATTGGTTGCCCAATTTGGATAGTTATGAAAAGGCATTAGAATTTGTAGTCACATGCATGAAATAAAAATCTGAACTCCGAGAAGATTCCTGTACTATTTAGTCTCACTCGATTTTAATATCATGGGTAATTAGAAGGCAATGGATCGATCATCAACCCAAGCCTTGTCTTCTTCTGATATTTCCTTTTCCACCTACTGATATATAGATATAAAAAATAAAGTACTGATTTGCCTGATATATTAAAAAGAAAAAACAGACATATTAAGTTAAGAAGCGAAAACGTTAATTGACTCCAGTACTAGGATCCTTCTTCTTCTCTATTTCTGGAGTAGGTTAACCTTAGATCTCTTAGAGATAATATCATATCAATATTTGATACAATATTATGGTTATTACAATATTAAATGTTATCAAGATTCAAAAATTCAAATTGTAAATATAAGAATATTATTCTATCATGCTTTCTATTGTCTCTATAAATAGAGACTTCAACTTTGTAATCTGTATGAATTTATAATACAAACACAGACACAGTAGATGTAGGTCTTTTAGACCGAACCACTTAAATCTCTATTTCTCCTTAAATCTCCATCTCTCCTTACAAACACAGACGTGTTTCAATTATGCATGGTTTATCTTTTCTATCATGTTATCATGAGAGTCTATGATCCTGCAGCCATAAATTGGGTCTATTGTTCAAGGTGAGTGTTAAAAAACAAAAAAAGGAGAGGAGTGAAAGAGAAAAAAAAGGAAGTCATTTTTGTTGATCATATTTGATTGTATTACCTTTATTAGCTATATTTAGTCGTTTGTCTATTGTTTTCAAAGACATGATTCGGTCCGTTGGCTATTGTTGTTTTGCTCGGTCTACTTCTCAATGATCATGTGTCTATTATGTTCAAAGTCAGATCACTCACAGTTTCGTTTTTTAAACACAATATTTAAAAATTCTCTATTTGTGTTTGAGGCATAATGTTAGAGATAATATCATATCAAGATTTGATATGATATTATGATTACGACAATATTAAATCATTATGAAGATTTAAATATTTAAATTTTAAATATAAAAATATTATATCATGTTTTATATTGTCAGACTCCAACTTTTATAATTCCGTATGGATTTAAAATACAAACACAGTACTCACTCATTCTTCTTTCTATAATATTTTAAATATGCACAATTTATCTTTTCTATCCGCATGGATGATACGAGAGAAAGACAAAACTTGGGTCGATGAACTGACACGTCGAAGGCGACAGCAATGTTGATATTGACAATGGCAACGTGGAAGAAGGACGTCGAATATCGAACATTGGCCCAACATTAAAGATTGATACGGTTGATGTTAGGTATACTGTCAACAACGAAATCTCTATTAATATATATATACATATATACAAGAACGATCCGAGGTTCCTTCTGCAGCTGATCAAATAGGACAGATTGCATGATATGACGTACACCTAGCTAGAGCTTGAAAGGCTTTCATCGATGGAAAATTATGCAGACGTACAGTCTACAGATGAAGTATATTTACAGTACCGGATAGGGAGAACGTTTGTTGGCACATGCAGAACTGCATAGTTAAGTCCAATCATGCACGTTTTAGGTACAAAAGTGAATGTGTCTTGTTATAGTATGGAAAGCCCAAAAATCTAGAAGGTTTTGGACTAATTAATCTGGTGACCATTAGTATCAATGAATCACCTTATAAATGTTTTCCAACATGTTTATCACCCTAATAGTAATAAGTACAAGACTATCATATTCAAAACCTCTATTGTTAGCAAATGAATCTCGTCCTGCCGGTTCTGGTATTTAATTAGAAGGTGAAAAACAAAGAAATTAGACCTATAGTAATCATGTTAATAAATCAAAAGGGAAAAATATAAATTTCATTAACCTGTGCGTTTGGCCGATTTGATTTCAAGAACTGTACTTTAAAAATTTTGATTTTAGGAATTTGTGAAATCAAGGCTCCACTCGATTTTCGTCTAGCAGGTGACGAAAAAGTTTGATGTGGCTCATTTATTAATTCAACGAAGAATAAAATTTACAAAATTAATTAACTAAAATTAGAAGAAAATTAAAAAATAAAAAGAAATCGGCCATTGATCTTCGGTGGGGATTGAGCCCCTCTAATGTAAAAGGAGAAGAAACTCCCCCTATTACGGTGGAGGTGGGGGATCTCCCCCACTGAATGTGAAGGTGACGACCTCCCTCTGAAGCGCGCTCTGCTCGCATGTGGTGGGCCGGGAGAGATCCCACACCTCCACCGCTATAGGGAGCGGTTCTCCTCCTTGTGCGCCTCCGCGCCAAAAGAGGGTTTCCCACCTCCGGTGGGAAAATCTACGGTGGAGAATTTTTTTTGTTATTATTTAAATTTTTTTCTTAGTTTCGCTAATAAATTATTTATATATATTATGAAGTTCTTAAATTTAGTTTTTGTTAATTTTGTTTTTGAAGTTTTAGATTTTCATATTGAATCTAATCATTATTGATTTAAAACACTTTGATTAAAATTTTACATATTTATAAAATCAACCTTTTAACTCTGTAAAAATATTTTCCTTAAAAAATTATCGGAATAAAATTTTAATTTCTTGTAGAGTACCGGATGAATAGGTCCATAGGAATTAATATCAGGTTGTACGTGGGGACCCTTGTGTCAGTTTCACTGTTTTATTTGATTTCACACATGCATTTGCGAAGCCCAATCCCTTTTTTAACGTGTCCGAACCGCAATGTGGTCGCGGCCGTCGTGTTCCTCGTGTTCACCTATTGATCTGTCCACTCCGTGGACGTGGATTTGCAGGTTCTTAAGTACTCTTTATAGGACTATTCTCTTCCATCGCTCACAATCTCCACTACTCTCTCTCAGCGCTAAATCGTCTTCCACTGAAATCTCTCTCTCTATCGGCGATCGGTCATCTCCGCCCTTTAGACAATGGACTTTGAGAACGAGTCGTCGTCTTCCTCGTCGGACCAAATTTCTCCATGCAGCGCATTGGAACCTAATTATATATCACACAAACGAAAAGCCGGAAGAAAGAAGTTCAAGGAGACGCGCCACCCAGTATATAGAGGTGTTAGGCAAAGGAACGGCGAAAAATGGGTTTGCGAAGTGCGTGAACCGAACAAGAAGTCGAGAATATGGGTAGGGACTTTCCTTAGCCCGGAAATGGCCGCTAGGGCATATGATGTGGCTGCCTTAGCACTTCGGGGTGCTTCGGCCCTGCTCAATTTCCCTGACTCCGCTTGGCTTGTTCCACAAGCCAAGTCAGCTTCTGCTAGGGATATCCGGATAGCGGCATTGCAGGCAGCGGAGGCTTTTAGACCCACCATAAGCTATTCCTCCTACTCCTCCTCGTCCACAGTTATTTTAAGCGAAAAGAGCCAATATAATAAGGTTTTGGATCCTTCCTTGGTTGATATCATGCATTCTACGGAGAGCCAAAAGAAGGTTTCAGAGCCTTTGTCATTGCAAATTCCATGTGATAAGAGCTCTGAACATGTGCCAGACGAGCAGGGTACGTTTTTCTTGGACGAGGAGTCGTTGTGGAATATGCCAGGTCTATTGGACAGTATGGCAGAAGGATTGATTCTCACACCGCCAGCTATGTACAGAGGATTTGACTGGGATGACGTGGCTTGTGACCTAGATTTGGCTTTATGGAATGACTAACTTTATTGGATGAAGATCCTCCGACAACATCCTAGGTAAATCGATCAGGTTGCCAGTTTCCTTTTAATAAATTTAAGCGATTCTTTTCAAAATCGACCATGGCTGTCACATTGGATATTGTGACATAACATTTACTAGTAGATGTTGAAATCTCCACCTTTTTAGTTTGTACGTACAAGTAATAAAGATGATATAATAAGATTGAAACGTTGAATTTGGAAATCAGAATTAAGATTAATTGAAAAAAATGCAATAATTAATGATGGCAAGGTTATGTTACCGAAGTGGCGATTTACTGTCTCCGGACTATAACGAAGCAAAATTGTATCTATAACATGTTTTTTGTTTTTGGATGAAGAGGGAAATGGTTTTAGGTACGGAAAAGATATTCATTATATATCTTAAAACAATACCTTATTATAAGACAATTATACCTTATTCATGGCTTCACGAAGCTATTAAATAGCCAAACAATTCTTTTGAATTGAATAGACAATAACCTATTTTTTAGGGAAAGAGAAATTATATGTGCATAACTCTAGCACGAATTTATTAAAGAAAATAATATTGATTTTAATTGATTGAGGACAAGAGTCAATTACTCTCATCCCATGATTCTAGGTCCCTAGCAGTTTACAATTTGTGTAAATTGATATCATATAAACAAATTTGCATTAAGGCACAGTACGTTGCAGGCAGCCAGCCTCTAAGAATATGTAAGCTCCAATCTCTCGCATAATTTTGGGTGCCCTTAAATTATCAAATTGATCAATTTGCATTTAGGAGTTAAGAGGCAAAAAGTGAAATTTTCCTTTTTTACAAATTTTAATACTTGTATGAGAATTTATTGAATGGTATTAGAGTCTTTAGCACTCAAATATTAGTTCAATGCAGAAAGGAAAACTATTTTCCTCTTCCCACTAAGTTGATTAACTAATTAAGGATTTGAATCTAGTTCAGGCCTTATGATGTATGGATGCCCATGCCACACCAAATTTCATGGGGCCTAGAAAAATGGTCAGCCAAGCCTTATGAGCCTAACCATGCTACGTACTAATTTTCTTCTACTTGGAATGATTGCGTGGAAATGTCAGCCCACCATCATCATCCCTAGGCTCTTTTTTTATATAGAAGTCCGATCGATCTCTGCTACAAGTCATCAGATATAGCTCCACTAAAAAAAACTAGAAACTGAAAATCGTCAGATATGATCAAGAATCAGACACCCCGTGGTCTGCTTACTCATTTTGAAACTACTGTCACCAAGTTTCTAAACATTCTCCCCAAGTTCAACCCATAAAAGGATCAAACATAATGCATAGGTGATCTTGCCTTTGTAATGAAATTAAGTGCACTTTAAGAAACAGTATCAGATCAGATATATATATATACAGACATTATAAATTTCAGGTTAAGGAGTGGCCCTTCTTAGTATACTTATAAAGCCAATACTGTATAATTTGGAGAGATTACAGAAATCCCTTCATTCAAGGGTCTTCCATGAAGATCTGATTTTATTTTTTTGGAGGAGGGGGCAATATGGTAATTTGTTCCTGCAATTTTGGAGGTAGAAGGGAGGCTCTGCAGCACCTTTGGAGGGGGCCATGGCCCCAGTGCCCCCCAAACACCACCTCCCCTGCTGCTGCCGCTGCCGCTGCATACATGCCATTGGCAACTATTGGGAGCATTATATATAGAATAGTTTGCGGTACAATTAATATTCAATCACTTAGTCTCACCTTTTCTACATTAAGATGTCGGGCTTTGTCATTCTTGTTAATTTCTATCATGGAAGAAATTTCTAATCAAGCGCCTTGATTTATCTTTCTGACCACCTGCTTGGCTCGCTAGTTTGGACCTTGGTGCTATCTTTGGCAGACCAAATATCCATAATATTGCCTCATTGACCTTTCTCTTGGTTTGGTTGGTCTTGGTTCAATGTGTCTGGTTGGTGATGCCATTGGTATATCGAGAGCATTAATATTGCAAGGTTTCTGGTACGATTTGTTTTCAATCACTTGGGATACCATTTTTCAAATAAAAATATCCACTCTGAGTTAATCATTTGTGTAAATTGATATCAAAGAACAAATTTGCATTAAGACCGCTTAAAACGTTACTGGCAGCCAGCCTCTAAGAATTTGTAAGCCCAATCTAGCTCTAGCTCGATCATTAATGCTCATCGTTCAACGTTGATGTAATCTTTTTTTTTCAAGTAAGTCATCCTTCACTCATTGTGTTGAAGGATGAGTTAGTGGTATTTTATAATTTCAAATATGGGTTAAATAAGGACTTAATGGTCAATTAAGCATTAGAATTTCTCTAGGTTAAGTTTAATTAATTAGTACCTAGAATATTATTCATTTATGTTGAGACTTTTGGTTTTCTAGAGTCCTTATCTCTTGGAAAGGTTTGGGCTATCTTGGTGCAATTCATTCATGAATCTAAGTTAGAGGATCTAATTTATCCTTTTTATATATCTTTTTTTTGTATTTTCTAAATGGCATTGATCTAATCGATTCAAACATCTTTTCTTTGTTCTTGATATTTGATTATCGCTCTATTTCAATTTCAAAACCTTAATCTAGGTAAATATCATTGATTTGTCTAGATTAAATCACTATTTGATCAATTAAATCCTCTAATCTCATAAACCCTAAATTCTCAATTTAGAAATTGTGATTGTGTAGATTGCATGACTTGTTGTTGGATTGTGAGTGGGTCCTCAACACATTAAAACTTGGAAAATAATTGAGCTAAACCAAAGCCTGTCGGGGCTAAGTGACAGTAATATTGTCATCAGGGCCGGCTCAAACAAAATGGAGGCCTAAGGCAAAATAAATTAATAGGCTTTTTATATAAAATATTTAAAATTACCTGAAAATTATTAAATTTAATATAAAATATTAAAGTCATTTTTTATAGGCCTCATGACTAGAACAATTAAGAAATTTATAAGGCATTTTTTCTCTTTGAGCAACGTTCAGAAGTATCTAAAAAAGAATTAGGAAGTCTGGAAGAAATATATATGTCCACTCATGATAAAAAATATGAAAAGATTGCATTTTGTCTTTTTTTTATTAACCCAATTGTCTTTTTATTTTTAGGTCATCTACAACACAAAAAAAATATAAAAAAAATATTTTTAGTCTTTACGTGACCTTGCTCAGGGTGAGGCCTTAGGCCACCGCCTAACTTGCCTTACCCTTGAGCCGACCCTGATTGTCATGGCAAGTAGAGTACTATTTGCACTTCGGTTGTCATGATCTTTCAGTCCAAGTAAAGGAATGGCAGTACTCATGACAAGGTCGATGGACTGATCTAGATTAATGACTGGAAGTTGATCCAGTAGGCATGCAATGGTCTGGATTCAGTCCAGACCGTACGGGTCTAGACGCATCCAGACCCGCGGTCTAGATTTAATCCCACGAAATGGACAACAGAGAGACCTTCATGCCATTTAATGAGGTTTTTCTTTCGTCGGCTCGGCTCTTTGCTGAACGAGCCAACGCACATTCAAGACCTCATTTTTTGTCTCCACATCTGTACTGGTCGGACCACTATAATTTACGTGTCACGACATCTCCAACTACTACGGCGCGAACACGCGTTTTCATCCATTTTATTCCCAAATCTCTCATTTCAAATCTCATTTTGATATCCCCAACCTCCGAATCCTTAAACTTGACAAAACCAAAAAGGGTTAGAATGCTCTCATTGTCTCTGCTTCAAAGTTATTCTCTCATTTTCCTTGAGTGAGTTTCAAAAGTATCTGTTTAGCTTGTTTTTAAACTTTTTGTCTTTTTTGAGTTGTTTAGTTTATATATATATTCACTTAAGAACTTAGTCTCTCTTCGTATTCTCTTTTTATTTTATTTCCTTGCAGCGGTCGAGCAACGATGAGGAACAATTACAATGTGGACGGTTTAGAAGCCTCGACGAAATCTAGAATATCCCTTTGTGGTAGAATATTATATTTGAATATTTAATTAAAATTTTTAATTTGGTGATCGTAAACATAGTAAACAAATCTACTCTAATAAATCTACTACTGACATATATATACTTATACATATTCATGTTTTGTAACCACATCTTTATGTTGGACTGTGTTTCTTGCTGTCTGAAATCTTGAGCCTGCAACACCATATAGCACAATCATCATTTCAAAAATCAGCTGGGTTTACACTTTTCGGCACCTCTATCCTCATCCTCGAAGATGATGTCTTATTCTTCATGGCACAACTCTTGATCCTAGGCATGGTCTACAATTTTTTCTGTGTTCACAAGAAATTTTTACAGATTTATCAGCTCTCATAATGAAGACCACTTACAAAGACATATTAACACCTTTCTCTTAGGAATGAATCAGTGCTCACATTAAGACAATGTCCTTATCGGTGATGGGGTGAAACAGATGTTCTACAAGTAGGTGAAGAAGACAAATCAGCGTTGTACCCTACATTGGAGAATCCTCATCTCTTGTGATAAAAAGAAAATTCTACCAAGCAGCAGTAATATAAAAAGCTACCATTGGAATTTGGAATGAAAACTGAAAAACAAGAATAAAGAATCTACATATATGCACGAGCACATTCATTATAAATGCAATAGTAGTATACTGGGGAGGAAGACTATTAGTCAGTAAGCAAAGTCATACATCCGGCTTCAGATCGCGATGGACAACACCCTAAAGATGACAATACACAACCACATTCATCCGTTCTTCAAACGAAAACTAAAAAAAGGGTGGGATTTGAAGGATTTCGAAATGAGAGGGATTTGAGGGATGTCCAAATTGGTGGAAAACTAGAGGATGTGTCTGGACCCGTACGGTCTGGACTGAATCCGGACCCAACATGCAAGGCCATATGACAGGAAGAAAAAGAGAGTTTAGTTGTATCCAAGTAACTTTGGTATTTAGTAAAATTAGTAAGTAATTCTGTCAAAAGACGGCGTAGTTAGTACAGTTAATTATCACTCTTAATTATAAGTCGAGGTTGTTAGAGAATATTATTCAAATAATACAATCTTCCTCTTCCTATCAGCTTAAGTTTTTGGAATGAGTGTAAGTTTCACGTGGTATTAGAGCCAAGGTCCCAAGTTTGAGACCTAACACCGCACCCTATCTCAATTTCAATTAAATATTGCACACTCCGCACTTCACCTCAATTTCAATAAAATATTGCACGTGTTTGGCCTTTATTGTAATTGGAATAGAGTGCGGAGTCAGGTCTAGAGATCTATAAAATACATAAGTACTTGAATTAATATTTGTTAAGGCAATGCGAAATCAAATTTGAATAGAAAATATTCAACATGTGAATGACACTAATTTCGAGTTGGAAAATTGATTTAGTAGGGCAATTTCGAGTTGGAAAATTGATTTAGTAGGGCAGATAATATGAATATATATATATTCGGAAGTCGAAACCACATTTTATCTCATGGTCGTATGGTGGCACTTTTCTCTTTTCTGCCCAAGACCTTTAGCCTCAGCTTTTTGTGTTTTTTTAAGCACTGTGGCACATCGAATTTTATTTGATTAGCTTCACTTATAGTGGAGGAAGTGCAACGGAATAGGTACTGCATGGTAAGAATTAAACTTGGCCGGTTATAAGTAAAACACCTAAAGTCAAGTTAATAATCATTGAAGACATAAAACAAACCAAGTAGTCAAACAAAAAACACAATCAATTATTGTATCTTAACTGAGGAAATCTCACGTATCAGTGCGAAAATAACCAACAACCTCTCGAGAGAGACCAGAGTTAGAAACTAATCCATCGATTGTCATTGACACCCGACTCATCAGAACCACCAAATGCTCCAACGGAAGAGAATTAAGTAGAACAAAGACCTTTGTTGCATGCCTTATTGGTCTCTCATGTCAAATTACTCTTTTTGGTACATAAAAGAATAGAGTGGCCAAAAAGAAGTACTAATATACAAAGAGAAAAAGTATAGTCTCGATCGAAAAAGTTGGAGCAATTGCATGTTACATATTCCTAATCATGGTTGATAATTCTCATTCTAATCGGTACGTCCATTATATTGAATTGTTCACTTTGCAAATCCTTTCTTGAGTTGATTGTTACGTTCACTTAAGTTTACACAATCGAAATTGCGTCAAAATTTATTAACATGCAGTAGCTTTTTGCAGAAGCCAAGTCAATAATTCAGACCATCAAATCCTGCAACTGATAGTCCAGTATAGAGCTGACTCAAGGGTAAGGCAACTTAGGTAGTTTCCCAAGGCCCCGCCTTGAGCAAGAGGCCTCATAACTTAGAAGAAAAGAAAAAAAATAAAATAAAAATACCCCAAAACACACGGTGAAAAAAATAAACCAAGAACAAGAACAAGTTGAAAAGAAACACAATAAAAAAAAAACAAAGAAAAAATATTTTTTTGTTAAAGTGGGTTGTGCAGTCTACAAGACAGTGTGACTCTTGTTAAAAAAATGTGAATTCTTGAAAATTGAAATCAAACAAGAATTAAGAAACAATAGAATAAAAAAAATCTTGAAGTGACGTCCTTCAAAGCAAGATGACAGAGGCGTGGTATGTGAAAAAATCGTGGGAGTGGAAACAAAGCAAAACAAAAAATCTTGAAAGTGAAATAAAAAAAAGCCCCTTGAAGTGACTTCTTGAAACAAAGCAAGACTGACAAGCGTGTTACGTGAAAAAACTGTGGGAGTGGAAACAAAACAAAACTAAAGTCTTGAAAGTGAAAAAAAAGGCCCTTAAGTGACGTGAAACAAAGCAAGACACTTCTAATTTCACTTCACGCAAGCGCATTGAAAAGTTAGCAGTAGTCTTGAAAAGTCCGCCTCAGTGTAACGTTAGAATGGTTTAAGAAGGTTTGCAGATAACTTTTGCTATCATAGTTTCAAAGCAACCTGTATTTGTGTATAAAACGAAAGTAGTAGCACAATTTAGAACGGTTTTAAAACGACTACGTTAGAATATGATTATTATTTATCTTTAATATGTAACGTTATATTAATTTTTAGTCTCTTATTTAAGTCAAAATTTATACTTATACTCTATCTGCTCAATCTTCTCTCAAAATCTTTCTCTTCCTCTATTTCTTGTCTTGCTCTATCTCTCTTTGCAAAACTGATCTAATTTCTTTTAGCCAACCACATATTAGATATATTTTTAGCTAAAGATTGTTCCAAGTTCAAGTTCAAGTTCAACCACTTATAATCTTGGTGCCAGATTTTATTATTCTAATCTTTACACTTGTATTTTAATTTGAATATTTATTTTTTATAATAGCATTTGTTTTATTTGTTGGTATTCTTTGTTTATATTTACACTATGTCTAGTAGAAAATATGAATGTGGTTATGAAAAGTTCAATAAAAAAAAGAAGAATAGAAAATTTAATCCAATCTCAAAAATGAGCTCTTGATAGATTTATTGTCAATGATAAAAACAATAAACATCAAGTTTAACTGAAGAATTGATAATTGAACAACAATGTGATTTCATACAATGAGGAGAGCATATTGAACCAATCCCACAACATAATATTGAAAATCAACTTGTTAATGATTCATAATTATATAGTTCGGTAATTCTTGATGAAGAACCCAAAATTTAGAAACCAATGTAAAAGATAATGAAACTATGGATCTCAACGCTCTGAGTACAATATCTATAGATATTTATAATCCAAGTCAATAGAAAACTATGGATACAAAACTTAGAGATCTATTAGTAGAGAGAGGTCTAATTAGAATTGATGATATAAATTTACCTAAAGATGAAAATAATAGGCACTTCTCTACTACATTTTATACGCAAAAACTATCAAATGGAGAAAAACATGATAGAAAATGACTATTATATTCAAAACATGTTGATAAAGTTTATTTTTTTTGTTGCAATCTATTTAACTCAAAACCTAACACAATCCAATTGGTTAATGAAGGAACTAGAGATTGGAAGAGTCTTAGTGTTAAAATTAAAAGTCATGAAACAAGCCATGAACATATCACCAATATGAATAATTGAATTACCTTGGAAATGAAATTGGTTAAAAATAAAACAATTCATAAAAATCTTCAACATATTAACAAAGAGAGAGATCATTGGAAAGTATTATTAAGAATTATTGTTGTTGTGAAAACTCTTGCTAAAAATAACCTAGCATTTTGCGGAAAAAACGAAAAGATCTACCAAGATAATAATGGATGTTTTTAGGCCTTACTGAAATGATAGCAGAATTTGATCCAATTATGCATGAACATGTTCGACGAATACCACGTGATGAAATTCATAATCATTACTTAGGACATAACATACAAAAATGAATTGATACAAATATTAGCACAAACAAGTGAAGATCCGAAGACAAAAAGTGAAGTCACATGCTTAGCTACATATGAGATTGAAAATTTTGAGTTCTTAATAGGCATGAATATTTGGTATGATATTTTGTTTACTGTTAATTCAGTGAGTAAGATCTTACAATCTAAAGATATGCATATCGATGTTGTCATAGATCAATTAAAAGAGCTTATTTATTATTTAAAAAATTATCGGGAAACTGAATTTTCATCTGCATTAATTTTATCTAAAGAGGTTGATGTTGAAATGGAAATTGAACCTATATTTCGTGAAAAATGAATAATACATAGAAAAAAAAACAATTTGAAGAACAAGTTAATGATGAAGCAATAAAATAAGTTGAAGAAACTTTTATAATTGATTATTTAATATACATAATAGATCAAGCTATTTCTTCAATTCAAAATAGATTTGAACAATTCACAGTATATGAAAATATTTTTGGTTTCTTATTTAATATTAACAAATTTAAATCTTTAGAGAATAATGATTTAAAAAAATATTTTCTTAAACTTGAAAGTTTTTTAAAGGATGGTGAATATTCTGACATAGATGGTTTGAATTTATTTTCAAAATTAAAAGTATTAAAAGAAGTTTTGCAACCTAAAATCAATACTCCAATTGAAACATTAAATTATATAAAAAATTTAGATTGTTTTTCAAATGCATGCATTGCTTATAGAATACTCTTAACAATACCAGTGACAGTTGCTTCTGGAGAAATGAATTTTTTAAAACTTAAACTAATAAAATCCTATTTACGATCGACAATGTCACAAGACCAAATGGATTAGCCATTATATCAATTGAAAGTAACATATTAACAAATCAATAAAAAAAAGTTTGACTAGTAATTTTGCATCTCAAAAAGTTAAAATATTATTTTTAAATAAAATTTTAAATATTTTTTATATAAAAAACCTAATTTTTAACATGATCTTCCGCGTCACTTTTTATTGAGCCGGCCCTGGTCCAGTATATGTTGAGTAGATTTAGTTTGTGCTCTGGTGGGTTTTTAGAGGAGTCGACGGCATCTAAATTGTGCCGTATAGCTCAGATCTGATCTCAATCATTTTGATAGTAGATTCTAATTAAAGGTCTGCACCTTCGTAAATTTTGACAGTTTGAAAGCGCGCCGAGGACCCCGTTCATGTGCTTTGCTAAGGCTACGATCGAGAATGGGAGTAAACAATTGTACTGTAGGTGGAGCGAAAGAAGTTGCTGACTAGTGGGCTTATAGCCCAATGAACCTGAACCTTTCCAAGTGTGAGCTATATATAGAAACGGTCCGGGAAAGGAGAGGCTGAATCTTTTGGTAATTAACTGCTGCATGCCAACACGAGTGGTGAATGGGTCATGGAGTCATTGGAGTGTGTCAGTGGACAGATAGGACTCTGGAAATTGACATTATACAAAGAATGTGCATGCACACAATGTGTCTTTACACTTGACTTGGATGCCACATTTCTTTTCACCGGGTGCAGCTAGCGGGCATGGGGAACTTCAACCACTTGGCGATAGGGCTGCACAATCAGCGGCGGAACCAGGATTTTAGTTAAGGGGGGGCAAATTCCTAAAGCGAAATGACATCTCAAAATTTTTTCCTACGTAATGCACAAATGTCTTAAAATTAAAACGAAAATGAACTTTAGACACCAATGCTCTAATCAACATATAAATGAACAATTCACAAATTCAATTTCAATTTTAACAACTTCTCAAAAACCAACATAACTAACATAAGCTCTGACCTCCAATCTCCAACAATTCACAAAAAACAACAGAACCAACATAAACTCTGACCTCCAATCTCCAATAATTCACAAAAACCACCTTCCAACATCAACCAACAATCCACTTGATCATTTTTTAAATTTCTAGTAAGGTTTTAGAATACAAATTACCTGAATAAGCCCACCACCAAGCAAAATTTAAGCTTCAAAATTAACCTGAAAAAACAACATAGCTAATCCATGAATGATGACAACTACTCTCTATCGTACACTCAAATCAACAAAGGGGAAATCAATATGAACTGGAAAACAGCCACTCAAGAATGTCACCCAAGAATGTCTTGGTCAATCTTTCTTTCTTTATATTTTTTTCCTTCTCTTCACAATTCAAAATTTTGCTCCAACATTCAGATGATGAATAACGCGTAACTATAGGTTAGTGGCTTGACCAGACATTCAGAACTGCGAGAGACAGTTTGAGTGGCGGTGGCTGGTGTTGCAAATGTAGGGACGACAACCCTTACTAGAGGATGAACATCTCAACAAGACAGCACTATGAGGGTGTTCCATGTAAATGGGACACCTAACTTCTTCCCATTCTTTCACATCCTCATCTGGTCCAACAAGGTATTCACATTCGTCATGCTTGGCATCCTTGGAACTGGAAGGAGTAGAAGATGTCCTAGATTGACGGTCAAGTGTTGAGCGAACTCTTCTGTCCTTTGGCATTGCAGAATGTTAAGGTGGTCTCAACGGGTGAAAATAATCCCTCCCGAGTAGTAACCAAACGCTGATCCATAAGAAGGATACCAATAGCGTGAGTTTGTGAAACAGAATTTAACTCCAGCAGATGTTGATCCACAGCCAACCATATACAAAAATATATCCACAGGACGTGCTTTAACATCTTGACAACATAATAAATGGTGGCATTCTGAACAGAAATGTGGATTAAAATGAATGAAATCCATAAGTGAAGCTCCAAATAAACTTCAACTTCAACTTCCATTTCAGATTACTGTTTACTAATCTTCATGCCAACAATATTCGTCTTCAATATAACACTCTCTCACCATGTAATGTGCTTTGAACATTTAATAGATCATACTACGCCAGAGCTTCCATCAAGAACAAACACAACCCCTGATGTATCATGCATGATAAGCAATATGCAGCATCGAAGCAGAGACTGTAACAAGTGACTACAAGACTACTCATACAACTCAAGTGGTAAATAACTTAATGCAACTGCTCTAACAAAATGCCCAAATTTTCTTTTGGGAAGGAGTGTAGTGCATTGCGTGTGTCAACGTGGTAGGGGGCTGAGATAGGTAGTTCTATCTCTTTGTTTAATAAGACAGAGGAACATACCAAAAGACACCTCAAACAAACGTCACTTATTTTCTTTCTGACAAGCAGAGAAGCTTTCCAATCTTATAGAACATTTAACTTGGTCTGCTTAACTTCATAGCAAGATCTGTTTGGTTCATTGGCCAGAGTTGTGTTACTTGATACTTCCTCTGGAAAGAATTAATTAGATTAAAGCTAAAATTACCTACATTTATTTGCATGGATGATTTTGATTTGTTTTTTTTCTAAGCATGGGGAGATATCCTAAACAAAGAAATATTTCGCTGATTTTCCTGGCAAATAGAATGACCCACAAACTACAATTAAATTCTTCAGCTTTGGCACGCAGCTTGCAATATTCTAAAAAACAAATAAGAACATAACTTGAATCTCAGTGGGGCAAATTTCCACCCATTTCCTAATATAGCTTTGATCTTGCGCTACTGTATTTCATGTATCTCCCAACTTTACCAGTACACAGAAAGCATAAGAGTTCTCTAAGAACATCTAAAAGTAGAAAACTTCCAACATGAGACCTTCTTCATAAACAATAGTAAATTCATATTCTGCTTTATTTAAAAAATATAATTTTTCTAAAACAGCCAACATCCCCACAAGATCCGGCATATTCAGAGAAAAAGTTTTCAGAATAAAATATTTGCAGTTTGATACAATCCCCAAAGATTTAGAGGAGAGAGATTCAAAACGCTGATCGCCAAAATTTTCCCATAGGAGTAATTGTAATTCGGTACAACTTTTTTCAGGAGTTACAATCAGCATCAGAACTTGAGACTGGAACTACCAGCAACAAACCCCATCAACGCACACGAACCCAGACAATGCCAACGATTAAAAAAAAAAAGAACAAAAACAGTGTAGAATAGGTAAACGTAGAGGACATAATAATTTACCGGAGCTTTTGAGGATGTCGCAGGCAGAAACGAATGGGCGCCTAGATCTGAAGGGGGGCGGTCCCATATAAAAACCAAAACAACAAAAAAAAATCTTAAGAAATTTTTCAGGCGACGGGGGCGGTTGCCCCCATCGCCCCTCGCTAGATCCGCCTCTGTGCACAATGTCACCGGGAAATTCCGGTTGTATTGGCACCGACACCGGGTTTCCGGTATCTGGCCTAATCGCTGCCGATGTAAGTTTAGCTTTTTGAAAAAATCGGTGGTTCCCGGTTTAACCCAGTGCCGATTAAACCGGGATTTTTTTTTAAAGTTTTTGAGTTTTTTAGTTTAGTTTCTACTCAATAGTTTAAACTTTAGTTTCACCTCAAGACGTAGTATTCTAGAAGCATGACAAAGTCTACTCAATAGTTTAGTTTCACCTGAATATTTGAGATCTGTTGTTGGTTTTGTCTAATCAAATACTTACATTCAAGTTAGTTATTTAGAATTTTGGTAGAAAAAATTACAAATTTATTGTATTTAGAAGGGTATATATGAAGGCATTGGAATCATAATTAAAGAGTTTAATGTCAAACTTTGGTAAGTACATCGCATAATATAAGTCAAGAGGTCAAGATTTTACCACGAAAAATTTTAAATCAATGTATGAGTTTAAGATTTTTTTATGAAATTTTAACAAATTGTCTAAATTTCTAAAATTGACAAATCACTATTAAATTTATATCATGCATGCTTGCAAAATCAGTCACTCAATTACATTTTAGTTCAAATTTCTAATACACTTTAGTTCAAAAATTCAGACATAGTCTTCACGTTTGACTAGCGTTTGACAAGCGCTCGAGCGCCCTTTGAAAAATTTCAGACATAGTCTTCACGTTTGACTAGCGTTTGACAAGCGCTCGAGCTCTTAGTGCAAATTTCAGACAGAAACATAAGTGCTCGACCCGCGCTCGACCCACTCTCGAGCACCTTCAAAAATTGCTGAATTTTTTGATTTTCCTTGTAAAACCAAGGGAAACCCTTGTAGGTTTTGAACATGTTTTAAAATTGTTATTGATTTTTTAATTAGAGGAAAAACACATATTCTCCCCTCTAAGTGTTGTTAGGGTCTAAACTGGATTTTTCAAAAGATAATAGTTTCTACTTACAGTGACGTCTCTATTACTTTGGACTTTAAATTCTCATCTTATCTTTTAAGATGATCTTTAATTTTATTGATTTTGGAATTTGGATTTCATTAGTTTAGATTTTATTGATATGTGATTAATGGACCAAAAGAAAAAAAGAAAAAATACATTGGGCCAAGTGCGTAAAATGCTAAAAAAATGATTCAATATGAATGTAGGATAACCGGAAACCGTCACCGCTAAAGGTCGATTTTTGCCCTTAACGGTGTAGGTGTAGGGGGCAATTTTTTCAAACCGGCCTACCCAGTGTAGGTGATTAAGATGATCTTTAATTTTATTGATTTTGGAATTTGGATTTCATTAGTTTAGATTTTATTGATATGTGATTAATGGACCAAAAGAAAAAATACATTGGGCCAAGTGCGTAAAATGCTAAAAAAATGATTCAATATGAATGTAGGATAACCGGAAACCGTCACCGCTAAAGGTCGATTTTTGCCCTTAACGGTGTAGGTATAGGGGGCAATTTTTTTCAAACCGGTCTACCCAGTGTAGGTGCCGGTTTTGGCCAAAACCGGCACCTACACCGGGATTGTGCAGCCCTACTTGGCGAATGCTAAGTTCAAGGAAGGAGCGGTGGTGGAGGAGATTATGAAAGGGATGGAGAAGTTGGTTTCTGAGCTCGATATTGTCAAGTCCTTTGAGTGGTAAATTTTTCTTTGCTTGATTTGTACCATGCTTCTTTCACCACCCAATAATAGTCTCAAAGAGCTTCAATTTTCGGTAAAATTTTTGTAATTAGCAATTAAGAAGGGAAGAACTTGTTATTTTTTCCACAGGAGCAGGCTAGTTCTTATCTTTTCTGGTTTTGTGTTCACTTTATTTGTAAATTAAGTCACCAAAAACCAGCAGAGGTAATAGCTATGGTATTTATGTCCTGATCTTAATTAACAGGGGGGAGGACATTGGAAGCCAAGAGATGCGTAGACAAGGCTGTACTCATGCCTTCTTGGTGACATTCCAGAAGGACTTCACTGCATTTCTTGACCATCCTAGTCATGTTGAGTTCTCTCCAACATTTTCAGCCGCTATTGAGAAGATTGTGCTTCTTTCAGTTGATTTCCATGTTTTTCTTGGGAAGTCACCAGCATGATCCAGAAAACCATTAAAACAAATAAAATAAAGGACCAACAGGGACCAGTAATTGGATGCATGCGCGCGTACTTGTACTTATTTATGCGTGCATAGAAATCAACTTCAAGTCTCATAAGAAATCATTCATGCTAATCATTGAAAGTTGATGTAATCTTTTCTGTTGATTTAATTAGTTCTCAATCGTCTTCTTGATTATAACAATAAATTAATTAATTAAGAATAGAAAACGAGCATCTTCAATACCAAAGAGACAAATGCTAAAGAGTTAAGTCACGAGAATTGAAGAGCAAAGATAGAGTTTAAGACTTCAAGACCTTAAGTATAATCTTGTAACTCCAAATTTCATTATTTTGATAGGCTTGATCACACACTCATTTTTCAAATAAATTAAAAAAAAATCCCTTAAACAAATTTTTCTAAGTCCAAATAATTTTAGACAAACTCCAAAAGCTTCAAACGAAAATTCAACGAGTTTTTGTCTATACACCAGTGGTCAATTGGTATATCTACTGGTTGCACGTACAAGATGCAACTGTGAAAATTCTAAAATCTTCACCAAATTATTTTAAACCGGATTCAATATCGGTCAATTGGTATATATATCGGTATTGAATCCGGTTTAAATACTTTTTGGTATTGTATGCAACTGTGCAAGAGACCAAATTTTATTCAACTCGATTTTAACTGGATTCACTACCGGATTGACAGAGGTGGACTTGTATAACAATGTTCAAAAAAATATTCGTACTCCAAATTTAAAATATTGGATCCACCAGTATAGGTGTTCGGAACGACAAGTAGGTCAGAATAATTTTTAATTTTCAATCACAAGAATCTCATTTAAGCTAACGGTCAGGTACCGGATCAATCACTTACGACCGGTAGTTATAAGTTTTCTCTCTTACCCAAAAACTTATAGTTTCAATTGGGATCTATAAAAGGACAACTTTAGAGATATTCCAGGCTCGCTGATTTTCATATTTTCATGTCTAACTTTCCAAAGCCTTGTCTTCTCACTTTTACAAAGCTTTCACACAAATCAATCAATTTGAAGCTTATTTTTTTGTGTGAATTTTTAAGATAAAACTTTCACTATATTCATGATCTACTCTTTCAGAGAGTTATATTCTATATTTCTTTATTCAAGAAAGTGTGGTTCCTTTAGTGAAAAATCTATTTTAGACCTTAAAGAATACATAGAGGGGTGAATAGGTGGCGTTGGTACTTTCTTTTTTTATGAATAGACAAATTTAGAACAAATCTTAAAAGAGTCTCATCTAGATCTGAAAAGTATTTAATAATCAACAGATATGCAGCGGAATATTAAAAAATATCAATAAAAATAAATCAATCAATCACACGCTAAGACAAGAGATTTGATAACGAAATGGAAAATCTTATCAAAGGAAAAGAAACGCTCCGGGCTAGTAGCCACCAAAAATTTACTAGAAGATAAACCTTACACCGATGACTCACACATGGACAACATCCAGTTGCTTGACTCTGACAACCCCGAAGTAATAATCTAGGTAATCCAACCTATACCTGCTCCCTTGCGGTTAACCATCAGCCTTCTAAGGTTTTTCTTGTAAATCTCTTCAACACTGGTAACTCCGGCTACCAATCTCCTTAAGCTCTCTGAAAGTTTCTCATAGGAGGTTGGTTTCAATGGTGATTAAGGTGATTGATGTAGGAGAGGGAAAATATAAACACTTTAGGTGCAAAGGTCTCAGAGAATATTTCTCTCAAGCATAAGACGCCAAGGAATGAAGGAAATAACTTGGATAAGCCTCTTTGACGTTTTTCTCATGGTTTAAATAGAGCGAAACTTACTGTATGGAAAAATGTTAATTTCGTTCGAGCTAAAATTAGGCGAAGATCATGCGAAGATCATATTCCGGATATGCACTTGAGAGATTTTAGGATCAGATCACACTTCACAAATTTGAACTCCTCTTTCAAAATTCGAACGCTCTTCATCCTTATCTTTGTGATTCAAATGCTTTCCAATTCTTATCTTTGTAATTCAAATGTTTTTCAATCTTAGTCTTCTTAGGAGACATCTTGAAGACTTTAACAAACCCTTATCTAAATAATTCAAATTATAATTCAAATTTTGAAACGGAATCTGTCAATAACATTAACATTTAGTAAGTATTATTCACTGAAGAAGAAGGAGAGGACATATCTCAAGCTTGGTGAATTTCCTTTTGGTGTGGGTTAAATACCAAAAAAATAAACTAGGAGAGGGAATATCTTTAGCTTGAATTGGAGCTTGAGTGGGGTATCTCAAGCTGCGTAAAAGCTATTCCCTTGGTTAGATAGGTTGATAGCGGAAAGTTTTAAGGTTTGATAAAAGAGCTTGAAGGATGGACGTAAACAAAATTACCGAACCACCTAAAAAATTCAAATGTTTAATTTCTCTAACTCTATTCATTTATATTTGCTCTTCTTTGGTTTGTTTGAAAAATGCATGTATTTTATATTATTTTCAAAAAAAAAAATTTATAATCCAATTCACCCTGTTAGATTGTTTTAACCCTCGAAATTTCATTTCCTTATGTTTTTTAACTGAGACATGGAAAATAATTGAGCTAAACCTAAGCATGTGGGCCGGGGCTATGTGACAGCAATTTGTCATGGCATGTAGACGGTCTCGCTATCGGTTGTCCTGAACTTTCGGTCCAAGTAGAGCGATGGCAATACTGACGAGGTCGATGGGCTCTGGATTGACTAGTGTACGGTGATTCATTTTATGCATGGCGGGATGCTGATCCTGTCGGCAAAGCCATATGATAGGGATGAAAAAGAGAGTTCAGTTTTATCCTAAGCAACGTGGGTATTTGGTAAAATTAGTCAGTTCTGCCAAACGACGACGTAGTAAATTAGGATAGTAACTATCACTCTTATAAGATGAGGTCTATAAGATAAACCAGTTGATTTGAGAATATTTGTCAAGGCACTGCGAAATTAAATTTGGTGAATAATGCATGATACCAATTTTGAGATAATGGTATGAAGATACGATCGAGTTTGAAGCTTTTTCAATCACTAGTTGATAATTAGTACTATGCCAAAGGTGCACATGACAGGAACTTCTTTGAGCAAAAAGCTAGCTAGCTTCTAGCATTAATTTGGATGTTAAATCAACTACTACACATGTTTTAAATAACCATTAAACACACTTTTTCACCTTTAACCTGTGAAGTCATTTACACTTTGCACTCTAAATTACTACCAACTTTTAATGCTTATTTCACTCCTAAACTATTGATTACGCGTAGTGACATTGCACCCTATATATATATATGTTTTTTCCTAGATTAAAATGAGACTTCAACAAAAAATGAATCCTTATTTACCTCTTTTACACTAGAAATTGATGAAATTAAACTAATAGACTATAAAAAGATGACAAAACGTGAGCAAAAAGACAATAAAAAATTAGGTTAAAAAAATAATGATAATTTAATCGTTTCTAGTTTAAAGAAAGTGTGTGGTTCATTTTTATATCCAGTTCTCGATTCAATTTAAATAGATATATATAGTGCAATGTGACATTAAATGGTAGTTTATGGATGAATTGTCTCAAAGTTGATATTTTAAAATGCAAAGTGTGAATGACTCCATAGTTCACCGGTAAAAAGCATATTAGTTGTTCCTCGTACACAACATATTCAACCCTTTAAACAAGTAGCCTTAGACAAAAATCCATAGGAATGAGTTATTTATATCAATGGGAAGGAATGGAATTTAAGAATGCCCCCATTACGGTAAATGCCCTCAGTATTTTCCCTTCCATCTAAGAAATGCAACTCATTCATTGATAATTTTTTCTCTTTAACTTGTTGAATTTGCAGGATCTTTCATCAAACTATAGCATAGAAAAGATCAGAAATACAGAAGAATAGATAAAAGGTTGTCAAGGAATTGAAGAGGTTGGATTGAATGTCATTCAATACCTATTTATAGTTTTTCTTTTTATACACTTCTTGAAGCATTGTGACCTAACGAAAAGTCACCTTACTTCGAAGTAACACATCACTTAATTAACCCCTCTATAGAAGTGCATCACCGTCCAAAGGTATATTTGAATATGGACACCAATGGTGTGATCATCCCAAATTCCCAACGTGACTTCTACTCATGATGGAAAATAAAGATGATATCGTTTATTGTAAGTAGCAGAAACGTAGGAGCCAGTTTGCATGAAGAACTTCATTGAGATGCCGCTTTCAAAAACGTCTGAACTCTGAATTAATTGTTCAAACTGAGAGCATGTGAATATTTTGAAAACGTACGTTGTGCAAGAAAATCAAAAGAAATTTCTTGATGCAAGTTGGGGCATCGTTAATCGAGCAATATCATGAGGGGAAGTAGTACTGGGCTGTTTAAACTACTCTCTGCACCAACCCCACAACTTCCTATCAGGGTTTATGCTCTGAAGAAGAGGCCAGAGTTAAGATTCCTTACAGATATGTAGAGATATGCCATCCCTGATTTAAGTCCAATAATATGCCTTGGAGCACATGGCAACGTCATGGACAAAAGTCTAGAAATCCGCATTGATCGATTTCTTGAGCTCAAAGTAGAAAAAGGTGATGACAGAGAGGGAGGGAGGGAAGAGAAAAAGTCTGTCAGTATGATTATGCCAACTTAAATAGTATTCGGATTCCATCCCGACACCCTGTTCCGGATACGTGCAGACAGAAGGCCCGGATGGATTGAAAGAAATCCAACGCGAGGGAGGGCGCCACGTCAATTAATAAAAGACAGCGCCTTTTAATTAGCCAAAACTTCGCCCCCTATCGTCCTCCTCTCTCCCTCATCCTCCGCTTTTTTTTTTGAAATCCCCACAAATCCCTCTCCCCAAATCACTGAAACTTCGCCCAAATCCCAGAAATCCCCAGGACCAAACTTGTTACCCAAAGAAAAAATAACTTACCCCGTGAAAAACCCAACAAGGTTCCAAGCAAAGAGGTCTGACCCCCTAGGAAGAGGTGCGACCTAAAAGTAGGCGAGGGCCCTGGGGATTCCTGGGATTTGGGCGAAGTTTCGGTGATTTGGGGAGAGAGATTTTCGTGGAGATTTTGGGAGAGGGATTCGTGGGGATTTAAAAAAAAAAAGCGGAGGATGAGGGAGAGAGGAGGACGATAGGGGGCGAAGTTTCGGCTAATTAAAAGGCGCTGCCTTTTTTTGGCCGTACCGGTCGGACCTTTATGCTCTCTTAATTTTAGAGGTTTGACCGGTACTACAAAGCGTAAGCGTGAAGCCAGGAAATTGAGGAGTCGAGCCGAGCGAAGCGTTCCGGATTTCATTAATTGACGTGGCGCCCTCCCTCCCGTTGGATTTCTTTCAATCCATCCAGGCCTTCCGTCTGCACGTATCCGGAAACAGGGTGTCGGGATGGAATCCGAATCCACTTAAATATGGCCACCAGAAAACTTAAAATTTCAACAACAAAATACAACCGAGGACCCCAGTCATGTGCTTTGCTAAGGCTACGACAATGGGACTGGACAATTGTACCGTGGGGTGGAGCAAAGAAGTTGCTGACTAGTGGGCTTATAGCCCCATGAACCTGTGACTTTCCAAGTGTGAGATATAGATCGGTCCGGGAAAGGAGAGCTGAATCTTTTGGTAATTGATTGCTGCCAACACGAGTGGTGAAATGGGTCAGTCATGGAGTGTAACAGTGGACAGATAGAACTTACATACAAATAATGTGCACATAATGTGTATTTAAACTCGACTTGGGTGCCACATTTCGTTTCACGGGGGTGCAGCGGCCATGGGGGACTTCAAGCATTTGGTGATTGCTAAGTTCAAGGAAGGAGTGGTGGTGGAGGAGATTTTGAAAGGGATGGAGAAGTTGGTTTCTGAGCTCGATACTGTCAAGTCCTTTGAGTGGTAAATTTTTTTCTGTCCCCCAATTTTACGCTCGAAGATCTTCAATTTACAGTAACTTTCTTGTTAGAAAAGAAGGGAAGAACTTGTTATTTCTTCCACAGGAGCAGGCTAGTTCTTATCTTTTCTGATTTTGTGTTCATTTTATTTGTAAAGTCACCAAAAACCACCAGAGGTAATAACCATGGTATGTCCTCTTTAACAGGGGGCAGGACATTGAAAGCCAAGAGATGCTTAGACAAGGCTTTACTCATGCCTTCTTGATGACATTCCAGAAGAAGGAGGACTTCACTGCATTTCTTGGCCATCCTAGTCATGTTGAGTTCTCTGCAACATTTTCAGCAGCAATTGAGAAGATTGTGCTTCTTGATTTCCCAGCTGCTCTTGTGAAGGTACCAGCATGATCCAGAAAACCATTAAAACAATAAAGAAAAAAGGAGCCCCAAGGGACTAGTACTTGGATGAGTGTGCTTATTTATGTGTGCATGTATGTGTATTTCTCAGTGTGATTATGGTTATGTTACAGTTGATGATCTTGGAAGTGTTACTACGTTTTCTAGACTGTATTATGGATTAATATTACAGTTGTTTCACATTTTCGTGAGTAGACAGGTAGCCTGATTGTGGGATTTGGTACCCTTTATCTCCTTACAGAGAGCTTGATTGTGGGATTTGTACCCTTTGAGGCCTTCCTTACCAATCGAGGTCAAGGGGGCCTCAGAAAGCGATAAACCTACTTTTTGATTTTGTTGCTCCTCCTTCATGGATTGCTACCGATGATTCATGAACAGCTGCTTCGCCATATCTAGGTCCCAAGTCAACTTTTTGGCCTGCCACATGAAAGTTTCTCCTTTTTTTTACACTAATAGGATTCACAATTATAAGAGAGAAAAAGCAACAAGGAAAAATGCAGGTTGCTAGAATGAAGAAGAGATGAGTGCCAGTTTTTTTATAACTTATGGCAATATCTTCTCCCAATGGAGAGAGAGGGAAAGAATGAATCCTAAGAAGAATGTCGCTAATTGAAATCTCTTCATTCTCCTTGAATAAAATTAACCTAGAAAAGAAAAAGTAGAATGAGGGAGAATCTAATCTAAAGGCTGGGAAAAGGGGAATTACAAAAGGAAGACATATGCTTTCTGAAATGCTGAATTCCCCTAAACTTATTAGAGAGAGAGAGAGAGAGAGAGAGAGAGATGAATCCTAAGAAGAAGGTCGCTAATTGAAATCTCTTCATTCTCCTTGAATAAAATTGACCTAGAAAAGAAAAAGTAGAATGAGGGAGAATCTAATCTAAAGGCTGGGAAAAGGGGAATTACAAAAGGAAGACATGCTTTCTGAAATGCTGAATTCCCCTAAACTTATTAGAGAGAGAGAGAACAGTGAGTGTTCTTTTATTTTGGACTCCCAAAAAGCAGCCACCAGGGAAAGAAAAACTAGATAGAGTAGTATCCATCATCTGATTAAAAGTGGATGCTTGGTTTTTTACCTTATCTCTACCATTTGCTATGATCATCAAAGACATCTCCGAGCTATGTTCTTCGCCATTTGACAGATAAATGCAAGGGAAGAACATGCATACTTGCAAGAACCTCCATAGTCTAAAACCTCTGTTTCTCATGCTCAATTTAATATACCCTATTGCTATAGCCCAAGATGCTCTGACAAGCTTTTGCGGCAAAATTCCAATCCGATCACCCTTTTTCAATTCGAATTCAATAGAGCCATTGCTACTTCACCGCATGATCCAATGCAAATCCCAGAAGCTGTACTTTAGAACATCTCTGGGCCTTTTTCCTGTGTCTTAGATCAATTACACTAGGAAATTCCTAACCATCTCTCACCGCGCTTGTTCTTCTTCAGTCCACTATGTCTCTCCTCTACTCCTCTCAGCTGGTTTTCCTTCTCCTCCTATGCCTAACTCACTTATTCTCTTAAACTGCTCAAACGGAAGGCATCCCATGTCGCCCTTTATCAAAAACTGCACTCGCTTCCATGGATGTGGTGCTTCTTCTTCCAAAGTTCGAGAACAACCAGAAGTCCATCGTTCTTGCTTGCTTGTTGATGATCTTGAAAAGCTCGATGTAGGTTTTCATCCAAAAGATTTAAATTGCTCACATTACAGCCAGTTACACAGATCATCATCTCTTGAAAAATACGAAGGATATGAGTTGGGAACAAGGATTTCTTTTGACATTCCCGATCACGTTCCAAATCCCTGTAACGAGTGTGAGAAGCCTAATGGTAATTGCGGAGCTGGGTTGAGGTGCATATGCCACCCAAAATATTGCAGTAAGTGTCCTACTCTCTAGAGACTAAATTTGTTTGGTTTCGTCATACTTTCTGCAGTCTATAATGCTGGGTGGTTTTAATGGTTATTCTGCAGAAGATAAGGTAATTTCCATGGCCGGATCCGTCGACCTCTGTGGTAATCTCTTCTTTTCTTTGCTTTCTTTGGTCCTTGTAATGTTTTTCCTCGTTACTACATAAAGGAAGTACTTCAGGACCTTGAATTATGTATGAAGTGCAAGTATATGATTTTTTCCTCTTCTTTTGTCAAGGTTGCCGAATCACAATTTCGTAAGAACATCATGTGAATTTCGTTTTTTTGCCTATCTCTTATGATTACATATATATCAGGGGATACAAAATAACATTCAATCTGTCTTCTGCCGATTGGTTATTACAACTATGAGGACTATCAATGAAGCCCTCACGGCTGTTTATGGTCCCGGCACTTGTGTCTGAATTGGCTACCGGATCTTTAGATCCGGCTTATTGTAGGACCTCTGATCTGTTTAGGTTCTTTCGTTGGCCTTCTGGGCGTAATTCTGGTTTGTATTTGCTGTTTTTTTCTCGGATATTAATATATAAATTACAATTGTAAAACCAGTAGATGACAGGAAGCTCACCAGGTAGAAATGAGAAGAACTGGCCAGAACGGTATAACTTTAGATTTGCAGATTTACTTGAAGCTCCGACCTAGGGAGGAGAAGATAAGTTTAGATTTAGATAAAACTCCAACATCAATTGTCAATCAGCATTCATGCTTGCAAGCATTTTGCTAATCTCAATCATCCCTTGGACAAAGAATCTTTGGAGCATAAACTGCCAAGAAGATAAATAGGAACACAGATTATCAGAAATATGACACCAGTCACTTCAGTACATAAGTGGTGCAACCATGCGTTAACATTCACGAGAAAGATTGATTGTCCTTCAAAAACAGGGAAAACTATTCAAGTATCCAGTGGGCAATAGCTATGGTTCCCGGACATTCTGCGACAGAAAGTGCTCCTATAGTCACGTCTACAGAGGTTGCTACGCTGTTTTTCTCTCCCTCTTTGCTTACCAAAAAAGAACACTATTCAGGAATCCGATGCATCCCTTTGTGAAAGTTATGTGTCCGATCCTGCATGAAAACGTTAGGAAGCAGAGGGCCAAAGCGCATCCCTCTGTACTGCTAAACAACAATGCCACCTTGTTGGTTATATACTTGGAAGAGCAAGTTACAAAACAGTACATCAATCCAATCGGAACATTGCTCCAAAAAGAAAGTTTCTTCTGTTTTTTTAACCCCAAAAAGAAAATCAGAATTACATGAAGAAAAGGAGCCATAAATCTCGAAATCTAATCCATACACGTATTTGGAAGACTGAAGAAATAAACAGCATTATCGTGCAAAGCATTCTGTGTTCCTGTCTTGCTGTACCAGTCCGATATAAGAGTTCCCACAATTTGCGTTCATTCCATCGATTTCCTTATATTTCTCCCATCAACTACGAAGTGTGCATGCTTTTCACTTTTCACCGTTAATTTAGACAAAAAATAATTTTTTGATGAATAAAATGATGATTTTAATTACCGTCAAATTTTTAGGCCGTTGTATTTTGTACCGGGGTAGGGGGGGGGGGGGGGGGGGGGGTAAAAGACATCATTTCCAAAGCAACTTGAAGATGTGATAGCTGTACGCGACAGTGGACGCTCCTTAGTCTTGTAGTTTTCTTTTAGTTTGTTTTTTGTAATTTGGTTTCACCTCATTTTGTTTCGCTTTTACTACATCTTAATACAATATTGTAGTTTGATAAAAACAAAAACAAAAGGAATCGTGTACCAATCTCATGTCCCGCCCAAGACACAGCTTGGAGCAGGTAGGAAACGCAAGTATAAACTTCGAACATGTGCAAAGACCCTTTCCCACACACCATTTAAATAGCGGGGTGTAGTGGGGGATTGGACTTGACCCTAAATATTATGTAATGTTTCTCACCTCATTTTGCACCTGCATATTAAAATATCAAAGTAGGTCATATCTTTATTTACTATGGTGTTGTATACAATTTTCAAATTTCACCAAATTGATTAGGACTTGGGAGTGAATTTCTCATGTCATTTATAGTGTTCATAAATTTATCTTTGATTCTAATTTAGGATAAAATGAAAACCAGCATGTCACCCAAATTTGTCTAAATCCCATTGCAGCATAAGTATCATTGCAGTTGTTGCCACCTTATCAACATTTTCTCTACAGTTAATTCAATATCTTAATGTAAAATAGAAAGGTACTTCATATCTCAGCCATTCAAGAGATGCTTTCACTCATTTTTACTTTGATTTATCACCTTCACCAATAATATCATGTCAACAAAATTTCATGCTCACTCTTTACAAGATCCGAGCCTCATCAAAATACTGTGGTTGGGCTAACATTCAACACTTCTTTTTGAATCCCTAAACCCTTGAAAAACTACTCAAAAACCCGAATTGCAACGGCACGGCGAGCAGTCTTCTGTTCTTTTGCTGTACGCGTTGCCGGGGTGGTATGCTAAGTAAATGAAATGCCGCAATAAAGAAGACAGGAAGATCATCGTAAGCTGTCTGAAGCAGACTTGGAGAGTAAAAGAGCTGCTGGGAGTTGACGAAGGAAGAATGCAACAGATTTGATGAGGTTCCTTCAATTTAAGTTAGAAGAAAAAGAAATAAAAATTATCAATTACTTCATCTTTTGATAAATATGAAAATTTATAAAAAGCTACAGCTAAAAAATATTTATTCCAAATGCAGAAAGCATCCTCACATTATGAGAGAGAGAGAGAGAGACCTAATCTTGTAATTAAGACTCCTGTCTAAGTTTTGCATACTTAAATTCTTCATATGCTACTAAATTATCATGTTTCAAACGATTTATACCTGCAAAATTTATTTCAAAAAGCCTAGGGTTCGTTAAAAGAGTTAAATTCCACACGGCCATAGCAGTAAGCTAATTTATTTTTATCTCCTTACTTTTGTTTTTTTTTGTAATGCACACCGTGATGACTTGCCTCTATAATTTCAGCAACAAAGCAATGCCATCTCTAATGGGCTATCATTTCCTTGATCCAACTTCTCTTAACAATTCTGAGACATCAGTAGATTTTATGTGACTGACTTGATCTTTGTTGATAATTGGCAGTTCTTAGTCTCCTGTAACCTAGCCAACTAGATTTGATAAAAAGATCACCCAATTCTCGTGATAAAGCCACCCTTCAGACATATTATCCCAAAACTAAGGTTGGGCCTCTTCAACATGAGAGAGAGGGGGAGGGAGAGCATCTCAACCAATACCACATATCCAATTCCACCTTACTAGCCAAAAACTAACATATTATGGAGAAAAAAATGTAGTAGGATGAGAAGAAATGTTTTATCAGATGGGAAACCTGCTTGCTTTACTAGAGGACCGCTGAGATCCTAATTCCTCTTCTGTTGCAGCAGAATGAACAAGCCTTTGAAATTTTGCAGATAGCTCTTCATAGGAGTGAATTTCTGATGGCTGCACTTGTCTAATTGCAGTCTTTAAATGTCTAATTGTTATTTCTGAAGCATCAAGGGACTCCTGGATGGAAATAAAATTGTCAACTAACCAACAATTGCAAATGACAAGAATCTAATCTTGAATCAAACTTAAGAAACCTCAATAGCTGCAACAGCTGCCTCTCAGCAGACCAATGAGATATCAGCACCAGTAAAACCTTCTGTGAGACATGCCAGCTCCTTTATGCTGATGTCAGAGCTGCAAGAAATCTTGTGCAAATGGATGCGAAATATCTCTTCTCGGTCAGCATGATTTGGAGGCCCCACAAATAGAAGCCGATCAAAACGTCCTGTCCAAAAACAATTGTTAGGAATGTAGCAAGTCTCTGTAAGACAGAATACAAAGATATTAGCAACAACTCAACTACCCATTGTATGGGTGCGGGTCAGTGGGGGTATCAGGGATGTGCGTGTGTGTGAGAGAGAGACTACCTGGTCTTAAAAGTGCAGGATCAATCTTGTCTGGCCGATTTGTAGCGGCAATAACGATAACATCCACTCTTTGATGCAAACCTATAATCAACAGAAAACTTGCGTGTGAGAGAGCTTAGAGACCATGGATTAACCAAAAAGATAATAAGAGTTGACATCTAAAAGATATTAAAGGTCAAAACTCCCAAGTTTGATGTAATTTAATAGAATGTTAAAAAATAAATTTTGTCTGGAACAAAAGATATATGAGAAGAAGATCCCATGGTGGTGTTTAATGCTCTAAATTAAGCACTAACCATCCAGTTCAACAAGAAGCTGACTCATAACCCTGTCAGAGACTGAAACCCCTTCACTTTCCTTCCCACGGATGACAGCAAGACCATCAATTTCATCAAAAAAAATAGTTGATGGGGCATTGGCCCTTGCCTTTGCAAATAGTGATCTCACAGCCTTCTCAGATTCACCAACCCATTTGCTGAAAAGTTCTGGACCCTTCACAGAAAGGAAATTCAGTCCTGCTTCAGAGGCTACTGCACGCGCGATGAGGGTTTTGCTGCAACCAGGAGGACCGAAAATCAAGACCCCCGTAGGGGGACGAGTCCCAATGCGCTCGAATGCATCCTGATGTTTTTGAGGCCACTCCACGGCTTCCATTAATTGTGTTTTAACCTCATTTTGGCCACCGACGCCTTCCCACTTAACCTTTGGAACCACAAGTATTACCTGTGGATAAAGAAAGACGACAGTTAAGAAATTAGGATCAAATACAACATTCTTGTTGGTACAGTTGTCAAAGGTTTCAAGTTTTGACTACATGGAGGCCTTGATGGCTGAACAAAAGACTAGAATAAGAATAGTGGGCAATTACACTTTGCAACTCACACTACCGCCCTATTTGAAATGTGCATTCCAAACTACCAGTAGCTTTTCTATTTGCACTATATATCGAAATATGATAATTAAGAATGTGCCATGTGGCCTATTTCCCAATGATTCTTGTGGTCAAATTCTAACATGTTAACATGGGGTGAAAATTGAAAACACATTGGTAGTGTAAATGCAAAGTGCAAGGTTAACAGTTTGGATGCACATGACAAATAGTGTTTTTTTTTTTTTGATAAATAAGTCAATCCCATTAGGAAAAATGAACAGTACAAAGGTTATACCACGATCACTAATCCAAACAAGCAAGAAAACTAAGGAAATCAGGATAATCTACAAAAGGGTAACAAAGCACAGAATTTGCCCATAAGAAAAGGGAAGACAACAAAACACCCCGCAACCTCTCCAAAGTTATAGAACCATCTTCAAAACATCTACTATTGCGCTCCCTCCAAAGGCACCACCAAATACAAGATGGAATTAATCTCCAAATAGTTTTAGCAATCGGATTGGACAACCTCCTCTTCCAACACCACAAGACATCCACCACTTTCTTGGGCATAACCCAATGAAAATTCACAATGCATAACACATGAGACCACAACCCTCGCGCTAGAGGACAATGAAGCAAGACATGGTCAACCGACTCCCCTCCGCATCTACATAAGAAACACCAATCAGCAATAATCATCCCCCTTCTACGAAGATTGTCAATAGTTAAAATTCTGTCATGTGCAGCCTCCCACACAAAGAAAGAGACATGGAAAGGGCACATAGACCTCCAAACACCCCACCCTTTGCTAATGTACCTCCAAATACTAACACCATAAGATCCACGGACCGAAATGGTATTCCAATCACCTGCCGAACAACCATATTTTTCAGCAATAACCAACCACCACAACCTATCTCTCTCCTTAGCAAATATCCATAACCATTTGCTCAATAAAGCCATATTAAACAATTTGATGCTGCGAAGGCCCAACCCGCCATCTTGCAAAGGGGAACACATCTTATCCCATTTCACAAGGTAAAACTTATGATCACCACCATCACTTCCCCACAGGAAATCTCTCTGGATCTTCTCCATCCTATTCGCCACGGCCACCGGAATAGGGAACAAAGAAAGAAAATAAGTCGGAAGACTGGAAAGCATAGATTTGATAAGAGTTAACCTACCACCCTTGGAGAACATGTGCTTCCAACTCGCCAACCTCCTTTAGGACAGTTATGCAAGTTAACCCACTGTCGCAATCACCTAGTAATCAGATTTTTTCTGTGCTTTAGATCTGGTAACCTAAAGAATACTGATCAAAATTCTATTTTTCCATCTTTTGGCTGAGTGGCACCAAAAAGGACAAACAAGCACATATAGGAAAATCAACATCCAGTTCCATCCTAGCCTAATTATTTAATTCCACAATCCTCCTACGTGTCTGACTTTTCACCTTTGGTAATAGTGAAATACTGATATTAGATATTAACTCGGAAAAATGGAGCCCTGGAAATATTACTCCAAGGAGAGATAATAATTTGCCAGGAACTGCAAGTTTGATAAAAAAAAAAAATCATTTGAGTTGGACCAAAGTGATAATAGGTGCTAGCCCTTGGGTCAAATGCTTGTCCATCAAATGATTAATAATTAGAAAATAGGCCTCTCATAAAATAAATGTAAATTATAGATAGCAGACCTTCCTACATGTATTTCAAACAAAAATGATTGTCGAGGGAACACAAAGAATAAGCCATACCTCCCGAATGGCACTAGGCCTCACTTTCATCCTAGCCTTTTCAAAATCCTCAAAAGCTACACTTAACATACACTCATCTTCAATGCCACCCAAGATATTATCTGCATGTGCTGGTACAGTCCCCTTCAAGCACAAAGATGGTTGAATTTCTGCGGAGACGGACAAATTTGAAGCAGTGGTGGTTGCCAAATCTTCAGAATCCCTTGAAATATCTCTTGTATCTTCTAAGCAATCAGATCCTTCCAGTATAACATCAGAACAACTTCCGCATGAAATAGAGGTTTAACTGGAGTCTAAATCATTACAAGAATGCATAAACTTAATATAACGTCTTATACAAATCAATGCTGCCTCATTGCAAAGGGCAGCTAGATCAGCATCCACAAATCCATGTGTGACCGTGGCAAGGTGTTGAACTTGCATATCTAAAATCAAGTGCTCCATTTCACTGAGAAGAGTAACCAATATATCAACCGCTGTTTGGGAGATGGCACACCTACATAAGGATTTTCAAGACACAACATCAAGAACACATTTGCAATTAATCATTAAACTCCATGCATCTCAAGTAATAGAACTGTCTGGTAAAAATCTTTAATTCAACTAATATTCCAAGGTCATTCACCATGTCACTAACTATTTGATTTTGTTTCCTATGCCCTGCTTGATTTCCATTTAGGGAAGAAACATGCCCCCCATTCAGTTATAACATACGTACATCACTATCACAGTAGCACAGCTCTCTCGCAAATATACTGATTACCAAGTAATCATTTAGTTAGCTCAAGCATGTGAAATAATTATTTTTTCTAGTTTCTCGTTTCCACCTAATGACTGGAATAACACAGACACGCACACAACATAGGCAGTACAACTGCTTGAGTTCCCTCTTTTGAAAGTACCAACAGAAAAGGCCTACATCTTAAATGTCCATGAGATGTACCAACAGCAAAGGCCTACATCTTAAATGTCCATGAGATCACTTCGTATAGAGATTCAAACCTTTAATGTACTACTTTTTACATATAACTTGATGTTGAATCATGTTTTTAGTTTGAAGGAGTATTTTTCAAACATATAACTTCCCGGATTTAACTAGGAGCACTGCCGATGTAGATTAACTTCATTCCCAGAAAAGTCCAGGATTTGCAAGTTTTAAGCACTACTATCACATTGCTTTTGACATGTCAGATTGGATGAATCTACATCATCCTTGATGCATGAGAGAATTATGAGAACACCAGACAAGAGGAAGGTCGTTAGACTAAAAGACATACAGCAGATATATGACCTACATAGTTTGGCAATGTCATTATTTTTCCCTTGGTATTAAGTTTGACCACGTCAGAAGACGTGAATCCTCAAAATCTTAAGCAGAATATATTCACAAACTTTGCAAAATAATCAGAGTATGATCCCAAATAAATCCTAAAATACCTATTTCAATTTCCCTATCAAGTCGTCCCGGTCGTCTAAGTGCAGGTTCAATACTATCCGGCCTATGGCTTGCAGCAATTACAATCAGTCCATCAGTTCTGTTTATACCATCCATCAAATTTAACAATGTCGCGACCATTCTTTGAGAAAGCTCTTCACCTCCAGCATTCCGAGCAGGGGCAATGGCATCCAACTCGTCAATGAATACCTTAAATAAGATGCACCTCAATAGTCATCTATAGGCAAAAGTGGAGAAAGCAAGAACATATCACGCTCAAAGGAAAAAAATTTATAGTTTTGATTGAATGCAACAGACTTCATATACTTGTTTTGAAGCTAGAAACATGAAACCCAATATTTTGGTATTTAGCCGACCATATCTGTACATAGGGAAACAAAAGTGTCAAGTTTACTTTGGTATATCTTAGTCGTCGCAGCACCTATTAGGAGTACAGAGTGGTCAATTGTCTTAAAAGACTCGAAGGAAGACCTCTATGATTCTGATCTAGGTTTTTTCAATCAAAAATGTCTACTAAAATGAACAATCTCTAATACCCATCAAGCATAGGAGAGGACCAGCAGAAAATAACATTTTAAGTTTTAACAAATCCCAAAGTTCCAAATAAGTTGAAGAGGGAAGACTGTTCATGACAGTTATCTATAAATACGATCCTATTAAGAATAAGCCCGCAGGCAAAATGCACCATCCTTCCTGTGGTTTGAGTTGATTCAAGTATCACTCTCTTAGTTTTCAATTATTATATTTGAATACCCTGTGATACCCAAGTGTTCTAATCTAGCACCTCCATTACCTTCTGTTAAATAGCAGGACGTCCCCCACACGAAATCACGACTTCACATGTTACTGACAAGTTAACAACAGGATTTAACAGGGAACAATAGATTAAATAACTTGACACGGGGGTTTTAGTTAAAGAATAGCAAGCAGTTTGGCATACAAGTAAAATTCATTTGTTCCATAAATAGTTACTTTTTTATTTAAAAATCCAAGTTCACCACTGTATCCATTAATACTTCCACCACAGAACAGCAACGCATCTATGAAAATAGAGGGTACAATTATGAAAGAGAAATCAAACACTTTGGAATGAAGAAATCTAACCACGGCAGGTGCTGCTTGGCTTGCTGACTCATAGATTTCATGCAAAGCTTTCTCACTATCTCCATGAAATTGACTCACAATTTCAGGTCCATTCACAGAGAAAAGTTCAACACCAGCATCATGAGCACACATGCAAGCCAAAGAAGTCTTTCCCGTGCCAGGAGGACCGTGAAGAAGCACTCCCTTTGTATTCGTAGACCAAAACTAAAATATAGTAACAGAAATAGTAAAACCCAATAGGTGGATCATAAAAAATTCTGTATTGAGTATGCACTTAAAGGAAGATAAGAACTTCTTCAACAGAAAATTGAATAGTTGATAGCTTTAGGTAGAGAAATCAGAGGTACTTATAGGGAAGAGACCACCAGTGTAAATCATATACAATGCGTTGGTCTCCATATTCACTCAAAGAAGCAATTCCCTATTGAACTATTCCCAAAATTCAGCTAATTCAGTAGATTGGTTTTATTAATACGCAATCCGTATTTTAGTTCTGTTTCAAAGGTTAACAACAAAATTGGACGCAGAAAGTACAAGCAATCCTAGCTATTTCAAGTACCCAAAACGATTGTTATGCCTTTGATATTCAGCCATTAACTGTTTCAATTCAATTAAAAATTAAAAGAAAAATTCCAAAAGTGCAAATTGAAGGATAAGATTTCAGAAAAAATATCATGCGCAAGTGAATGATCACAATAGCAGAGCGGACTTATGTCTGCAACTTAGAACTAAGGCTTCAAGGGGCAGTGAAGCTTCTTATTACATAAGGCTTGGGATGAGACGTGGAATTAACTCCCAACTTTAAACAATCGAAGGGGCAAAAAAAAACCAGCTCCAGAAGCTAGAAATATCCAAGCTCCATTTTATGCTTTTATCTTCCAAAATCATTGAGTGCCAAGCGTTCTCTACAATCTCATCAAACAGGTCAAATCAAAGAACTCTACAGATATTAGGCTTTGAAAACCTGCATCATGAACAACTGTGTTTCTTTTAAAAAAATTGATAAAGAAGAAAATGAAAACCAAATATAAGGCTCTGCTATCCTCAGATAAATACTTATTATTTCGTGTACGGCGGTTTAAAGATATTTCAATCACAGACTAGATCAGTCGAAGCATCTTTCTTTATGAAAATGGAGGAAAGGCATATTACAACGCATGTGCATGTAAATTAGTGTTGGATATGAGTTCTGAACAACTCAGGTGTGTGCGTTTGTTTGTGTATTCCAAGACAAACAAACTCAAAAGTATATTGTAATAACCATGTCCTCAAAAAGAGCAACATCAATGCTACAAAAGCAAATAATTAACATGTTTTATATGTCATACCTTGACAAAGTATCCTTCACTGATGAAGAGATTATTATATCCTTCAAAATTGCATATTCGTTTGAAAGGCCACCCAATTTCAAACTATTATCCACCGCATTGGCTTTAACATCAGTATGTTTAATTCCGAAACTGGAAGAATCTCTGTTTTGAGAAGTTGCAGATGCCACATTTGATGGCAAATACAGACAGACTCCTGTATCACGGTTTATTACAAAAGCATGGTTTAGATGGTCCCCTAGTTCAGGCGCTTCAGCGAACAGATCATGACCTTTCTCAATTGTTAAACCATGACTGCTACTCTTTAATGACAATTCTTTAGCCCCTACCACACGGAAAATGAAAAGCTCTGAAAGTATCGGGATGGCAACCAGATTTCCACAGAGCAGACTACGAGAAAACAACCAGGTACAGGCACATATTTGCAGAAGTTTCTTAGTTCTTTCATCTGCTATCGTCTCCTTAATGTCGAATGAATAAATAGATGAGCCCTTTGGATTCGGTGCAGTTGATACTGACTCTTCACAGGTCAGCGAATCTGAGTGACACGTACTTGAAGAGCTAAGTTTCGACTGATACAATGGAGTTTTAGGGGATGAAAGGATTCCAAATTCAGAAGGATCACAAGGCTTCTACGCAGAGAAGTTCATGGAGTTCAATACATTACTCCTTGTAGTAGATCTATTCTTCGAAGGAGCAAGTTCTAGATGCAATTCCTTGCAGTTGTATACATACATATACTTAATTGTGGTGCTATTTGGTATATCATGACCATTTACAAGATCAAGTGGCAACGGATTTTGTGCAGGGTAAACAAACACAACCCTGCCTGAAGTAGGGCAACCCATGGTGTAGGAAAGGTTAGAGGACAATTGCACTTCATTCTTCAAAATCTGGGAGAGGTAAAAAAAATGAAGGGAAAAAACAGGTCTTAGTAATATGATAGACCCAATCTCTGCCAAATACTATGTATCAGAATCAATTAATGTTATATAAAAATTAGGGACACCAGCAACTCCAAAATTTACAAATAAAACCACACCAAAATAACCACATATGGTGAAATAAGACGTGTGATATAACATGTTTTTCAAAAGCCGCTTTGAATTAAATCTAAAAAATACATTCTATTTCTGGAAGGCATGCCAACCTCATAGGGCATGTGAAACATACATCATCTATCTCATAAAGGTTTTCTAGATGAACAATCACAATAGAGGAATGCCATTGAAGTTTCCATGACCCAGGTCGATCAGCAGAACAATCGAAGCACTGGTACTTTCAGCAATTGCATGATGGAAGGGAGACAAAATAAAAGACTCTCCCGGAGCTATCGTGCTCAATACTAGATATCTAGAGTTTTTACAAGGTGTTAAGGCCCAACATTCCCAACTTTATTCTCAATCCATTTACTTCCCTTTTCTCCTGAATCATTCTTTTGATTTTCAATAAATGATATACTAACAAAAAAAAAACCAAAATGCCATTCAAACCTTACTAGAAGGAAAAACAGTGCAAGAGCGAAGTGATTCCCAGCTTCACTAGCCATTTCCTCCCTAACATCAATCCCAAAATATGTAGCACATTCATCTGCTAATGAGCTGAGTGGGAAGTTAGATGAAACTTTCATCCTTGAAGAAGCAAGTGACACCTGCCACCAGGATTAAGATAAAAGGATGAGCAGCCAAAAGAAACAGAATAATTATCACATTAAACATTCCCTTTTGTGGGACTTTCACTTACAACTTACTTAGATTTTAGTATGAAAAATATACAAAGAAACCTGTTCATTGATCTTTTTAATTTAAAGAAACATATCAGCTTGTACAACCCAAATGGAACCACAGCAACCAAAAAAAGAAAAAGAAATCAACCACAAAAAGGAGTGGCAATTAAAAGCATCAAGCAAACAATATTCGTGAAGGATGCCAAGTGCATGCAGTTGTTATAAGTAAAGCTAAACATATCAACTTTAGCGAAAATGGCAAATGAAGCAGTAACTTCTTCCCCACAAATTTAGAAAATAAAAATAAAAATCTTCCCTACAGGATATCACAAGAAATTGCAACATTATTTTAAGCTAAGAGCTGTAAAGTACGCTAGGCAAGAAGTTAATATGGGAGAAAAAAAGTAGAAAGACAGAAAGAAAAAGAATTAAAAAATAAAATAGCATCTCCTTATTCAGAGGTGAAAAAGGGAGTAGTTCAGAGACTGTAACCAAAAGGAAAAAAGAAAATTAAGCAACAGATACAAACAAAAAAAACTTCCAGATGTCAGGACATTGAATGTCTTACTAAACGTGACCTAAATAATAAGACTAAACAAAATTATTTGAACCTATCCCTGAGACAAGAAAACATAGTCATGCTGAAACTGACAGGGTCTATTAAAAAGTCAAAAATATCTACACCCGAGGTATCAAATGATAATCATCTAATGTGTCTTTGCAGTTCATAATGGAAAGCAAAGTGTATCAACTCTTCAACATAGTCCCCTAAGAGTCAAATATCAGGAATGATGGGGACATGATCAATAGACAACTTTGCTTATCCAAGTTCAGCTGCTGTCCGACTGAACCACCAAAGTTTTAAAACTAAATTGAACAACAAAAATAAGTAATGAATCTAGTACACGTGGGGCATTAACACATTTCAGCAAGCATCCTTCTATTTCTGGTAGACTAGCAAAATAGTTTGTCTCCATTTCATGTTATTCATTTTTTGACTTCTTAACAGCTATGGTAATGACTTCTCCCCCGTCAGTGCTTAGATATAAAGAAAATGAAGACATTAGCTGATCCACCTTTATAATTCCAATTCTATCGACAGACCTGAGATCACTCTTTACTCAACCATAATTCATTACGGACAATGTCTTGAAGTTATTTTCCTCTCCTTGGTTCAATGCAAACGAACTTAGTCATCATATCAGACACAATCAGAACACAAATAACTTTTTTTTATAAGTAAGCACAGTTTTATAAAAAGAAAAAGAGAAAGAGGCGAAATCAGTACAAAGACTGTACCGAAGTCACTCAAAGCATACAAATGAAAAAACTAAGGAAATCAAAATAGTCTAGAAAACGATCCCCCAACAAAGCATTAGTCCAACAGAAAAGAGAATGGAACACATTGCCCTGCAAACTCCCTAGAGACCTAGCCGAATCCTCAAAACACCTTCTATTCTGCTCCCTCCAAAGACGCCACCAAATAGACGCAGGTATCACCCTCCAAATTGCTTTGGCTGAAGGATCCACAAATAACTCCAAGGCCAACAGAAATATTGTCATATGGTGGATATGAAAAACTAAATTACCAAGACGATGGAACCAAGGGCGAGGGAAGAAGCAACCATGGAACTCTCTGAGAGCCAAATGTTACAGCCTTTAGTCTCCTGCACGACATTGACTACTTTGCCAATGATAGCAGATTTGCCTATAAGACTAGGATATTTGCGTGATGCTTCTTCAAGGGAGCACAAAAGATCCTCTTGAGTACTTTCAAAATCTGGAGGAGGTGTCAATGGTGGTGTCTGAGAAGATACAGAATGATCACCCTTTACCAGCCTCGACTGTGCCTTTGAATACTTCTTAATCTTAGGTGGCATCTTTACCCTTTATTCACCCTGAGGATGCCTAGTACCTGAAAAAGGCAATCATAGCTTATGGAAGACCAAAAAATGATAATCACTTCCAAAAAAAATATTTTAGGTCCTAACCCACACTAGTCAGTATGAACATCTCATTGAACTTTGCAGTCAGCCTCCAGTATAGAGTCTAAAAGCCACAAACAGATACAATAATATACAGCATAATATGTGAGAGAGAGAGAGAGAGAGTGAGAGTGAGAGACCCAAAATCACAGGAGTAATGACATATGATTCAACAGAGACCTTTTATCAAATGGATAACCCGGGCATTTACTTCAATTTCATAAATAACACAGCTCTATCGGTGATGGAAACAAAAAAATTCACTAGTTATTGTTCTCTATTAAGCCCTATCACTTCCTGTTCTGTCTCCTAGATTGCTTTTATTTGTTGATAGCATCTGAGAACTAATGAGCGAAGGACTTTTATAAGACTTCACAACAGCTTGTTTTAAGGACTGTGTTTCAGAATACCTCTACAAGGAAATGATGAGGATCAGATGTAAGTTAGAATCCAATACAAGTAAAAATACAAAAATCATTCTCCAAGCAAAATGACCATCTCATTCGGTAAGCTCTCTTTTGTTCTCTTTATTTTCCATCTTCTCCCCCCCCCCTCTCTCTCTCTCCCTAATACCCAGGTAAGCAGGTACTGTATTAAATGGGGAAAAAAACCTCGCTTCATAATGAACTCACGGCTTCAAAACAGAATGCAGTACAAGGGAAGAGCAGTAAAAAGCAGGTTCCTTTGTCTGAAGTGATGCCAGCGGTGACCTCATCTTAGTGCTCATGCGCAAGGTGCTTTAGGCACTGTTAGCAAGCTGTTCACCTCACATTCCAACTCCGTAAACTATCTTAGGTACCACCTAACAACTCTTGCTTTCATAAATTCAAAAAAGATACGCTTTCTGTGTTTTCTTTTTCTTTTTCTTTTGACTAACGGTCTCGGAGCAAAACCATTGCCGCCCATGGGAGTCCTGGAGAGCACCAAATTCAGAAATTTTGAAAAGAGAATATTTTGATAGAACTGAATTGAAAAACTAACGAATGTCGTGTTCTTGCAGAGTTTGGTCGCTGAGAAAGCAAAGCAAAAGAAATACAATTCATAAAAATCAAATATTGTAAACAAAACTTATCAAGCATACAACTGTTCGAGTTAACAAGCTGAAGTTATCAAAACAGTCAATTGCTGAAGACTCTATGCGTTTGCAACCAACATTGAAAGCGCCAAATTTTCTAATTTATAGTAGAAATAAATAAGCAACAATAACTTGTTTGGTTCGCCATATCTGTGACCGAACCTAGAGGTTGGGGGCGTGGCTGCGCCGAACCGGTGGCTGGAGAGGATGATGGCAGACTGGGAGGAGCGAGGAAGCGAGAGAAAGAGACGCAGCTTCAAACGGCGACAGAGAAGTAGATAGGAAGAAGTCCTACGAGAGGCAGCGCAGCTAAGCTATGGAGAGGAGTGAGGGGTGCCGGGAAAGAACGTAAATCGTTTGCCGTAAGCTTTCCCACCGCTCTGATCTCTATTTTTCTATTCCAGCCAAACGCTCGAAAACGCAGAAAATACTTTACAGAGACTGTTTTACTTTTTTTTAACAAACGGACCCGCTAGCCCAAGCTTGTCAATGTTACCCTAACATTGGCCCAATTTAACGCCTTTGGGCGCTTGTTTGTTTTTGGCGGGGGGCTAATTTCTAATGCTCTGCAAACTGCCAAGTGCCAATCGAGAAGGTGTTAACATTCTGTATTTGGTCTTTTCTGTCATTTGAAGACAGCTGCTGAACGAAAATGTCTTACGTGGGAAACAAGGGTCACATCACCGCTAATCTGTATTCATATGTGTTCCCCCTCCCAAATGGTGAGCCAGACGCTGCAACAGCTAGTCATGTAGAGGGAGTTAGAGAGGGGCTTGAGCAAGGGCAAGAAAGTAAGGAAGCGTGCTGCAGATGAGCGTCAATAGGGTCAGTTGACATGGAATCAAAAAATCTAAATAGGAGGTAGAGACCCGTGGCGAATGCAAATTAGCATTGAGGTGGCCCCCGTTACCCACGTAGGAGATTTTCATCTAGCTGATGTCCTCAGATGACGGAAAGAACCAAATACATAATGTTAAATTCCATAGGGATTAGTTTAAAACGAAGAACCAATTTGAGATTTCGCAATATCTCATGAACTAATGGAATAATTAAGCTTTTTTTTAGTGATGTTAGCGGTCCAATCTTTACGCTAGCTGCAAATTAGAAACCTATCCAGTTTGAAAGTGCAAATTGTAAAAGATGTGCTAATTAGAGAATGGAAAGGTTTTATTTTTCTTTCGTTTATGTACAGTAATGTACTTCATGGTTACACTTATAGTGGTCACAACCTATCCTGCTTTTCCAATTTGAAAACCGTGGTCATCCGTTAATCAAGTATTCTATTTAAAACACCAAATATCAAAGATAAATGAGCAAATTCCAAGGCCTTCAAAGTACAGGATAAAGGATCAGGTCTGTATAATATTATGTTCAAATTGTATGGTGCAATTCAAAAAACGATAAATATAACATGTGAGTTTTACAATATTTAATGGTCATCTGTCTCTCGCGAAATTCAGACAGGAAAATGAGAATATGATTCCAAACTAAAATCTTAGGTTAACATGTAGAATAAATATAATGATAGAAACAAAGTGATTGCCACATATATGCTATATTTCTAGACTCTTTTATGAGAACTCATTATGATTAGAAAAGTTTCAATCTTAGACTTACTTGATACTCTGATTTCGCACATGCATGCAATTTTGTGTGTCCGCATGTCGTGACGATACCAACTTTATTATTGAATATGAGTATTTTGTATTCGGGAGGATGATAAAAGAATATATATAGGAGATCATTAAAATGTAGAGCCAAATATAGGTTTGGGAAATAGTTGGACCGAGGTAACATATAAAATGCAAATCAATATTATTCCTTACTCACTAGTCTAGTGGTGAAACATTATTGAGGAATTAATTATGGTCCAATAATTAATTATAAAAATCTTATAAATGACCGTTACCTACCCTAATGCGGTGGACACATGCCTGATCAAAAGGTACAACTCTTAAATGTCATCTAACTGAGTAGGAAAAGACAAAAAAAAAAAGGACAGAAAAATGACACTATTACCTGTACTCTCAGACCAAGTCAAGATTGAGAATTAGGGTGGCCAATTTCATTATAGTTTAATTTGAAGGCCTAAAATGTAAAAAATATAAAATAAAAACTTAAAGGAAAGCATAATTTTGTCCTAATTTTATTTACATGCAATTTTTCATGGCCAGCTGACTACCTAGCTCCGTCCCCGAATTACCTCTCTCGCTAACTGTGAATTCTTTTGTCATATGTCCATAAAGCTTCTAGAAGGGCCAATTTGTGATAATTTTGTCTTTTCATTTCGACACGTATATATATATATATATATATTAAGCATAAATTTTTTCTCTTTTAATCACAATAAAAAAATATATCTTACAATTTATCACTCAAGCAATTACATCTTTTTTGGGTAACGATAGAAATCTAAACCTACATCAAGTTTGGATGGACACCTATTTATCACACAAGCAATTGAGTCTTGGGCATCTTTTTTGGGTAAAGATGGGAATCCAGATACTCATTCACATGTATTGGGTTCAGACAGGCCTAATATCTGACTTCACAGTAAATTTTAAAGAGACTGACAGTCTCACTTGTCAATTCCTTATTTAAGTGGCAAATTTTGATACAAATAATAGTTTAAACACCTGAATATAATATACGCGTGATCCACGCTTTCAAGAGTATCAATAGAAGTACCCGAGTGAGTTACGAGTGTTTAACATCTATTTACATATAAGTGAATCTTAATGACAAGCTCTCTAGTCTGATCGATCAATCAACATCCCAACCAATGCAAAGTGATAAGATTGTATTAATTAACGTTGATGGATGTGCTATTTGTCCAGTGTCATCGTCTCTTTCTTTCTGTTTGTCAACTTCATCCAACTTATTTCTCCAATGGGTGGGTGAACTTCCACAGAGTAAGAAATTCAAATTGAATGATTCTGTAAGCGCGTGTTTGTTTGACTGGACGAGAGGCAAGAAAGTGGGGATTTGAAAGGTTCAATTTTTGTTGTGGCCAACTAGATTTGAAGAAGAAATGGTAGAGAAAGGAGAAAGGGGGAAAACATCAGAGCAGGTAGAGGAGGAGCTAGCATTGACATTGACAAGATGGATTAGTGGAGTAATCTTTCTCCTTTTCACTGCTAAATGATTAGTGCACTCTTAAAAAAAACTTCCAATAATTTGATAAAACAAAGGGCTAGAACGATTTTATATAAAATGTAACATATTAATTCGTAATTGGAAAACCTAAAAGAAAATGAAACTTTAAAATCTGAAAAGTCCCATCATCACCCTTTACATTTTAATATTTTATATAAAGGGGCGATTGTTGTCAGAATATTCAGCAACCGAATAATTTCTCTCTTCACTTTTTCACCGACTCCAATAAAATATCTTTATTTTTTCACAAACCCCAATACCCAACATTTCCACAACCCCAAAATTTCCTAAAACAAACACTACCAAAAGGGTCTGAAAAGTTTCAGTCTTCCTAATCAGCATAAGATCCTTATAAACTAGGGATTACAAATTAATGGAATTTTATTAAAAACAATTTGAAGGGCCAAAATACAAAAATTACAACAAAAATATTTAAGAAAAAAATATGACAAAAAACAGCCATCCTACCTCCCTCCTTGTCACGAGATTTGCTTAAATAGAAAAAATATTACTTTCTATCCAAATTAATAATAAAATGTATAAAATAAGTAGTTGAGAAGTGAAATGTAAAGAAATCGATAATTTTAGATATAAAGTCACGTTAGAATCCCTTAGGTACAAAACAATTCTTTGAAACCATCTCTACGATAAAGCCGGACTTATCTGATCTGTATAGTTTGTGTGCAGTACCAGTTCAAAATTTAATAGTTTGTTAAATGGATTTTACTCTGGTGGATCTCTCGAGTTGAGTTTCTTATGGTCATTAAAAAAATAACTTGGGGAGCACCATATGTAGAATGTAAAGATGTGAATGGATGAACTAGGATCCTTTGCAATTTTCTGCTCGGATTGCACCGTGCAATTTAGAGAGAGATAAACCGAACAAGTGGACTCCACACTATTTAATGTCATCAATATAAAGTTTCAGACAACATGAATACTATAATAGAGTTCACATGCTTGGTCTATCTCTATTCGAATAGCATGTGTGATTGGAACAGAAAAAATTACATAAAATTATCATAGCTAATAGACAGGATAACTTCAACATTAAAAAGTGCTTGAAAAAAAGGGGCGAAAAAACAAAAAAACCAATTTCGGTTTAAGGCGCTTTTTATAGCTCTTTCCTTTTTAAGGTCTGAAGCGAGAGAGTTCTGAGTTCAATAGTGGGGCGATTTGAAGGGTAGAGCTAGGTCCATAGTGTTTGTTTACCTTTTAGCTGGCTGGGTTGGGTAAGGTTTGTCCCAAAACACAGGGAAGTCACAGGAAACAAGGAAGAGAAATTATGGTGGCTTTGAAAGAGGCCTGGAAGGTGGTCCCTCAAGGAGTACAAGTGATCTGTCCCCTAACAAAGCTACGACTGGTGGCCTTGACTTAAAAGATTTAGGCCGTGATGCAGTACAATCTGGACTGACATTAATTTTGACTGCTGCTCCTAAGCTTTTTTCCATCCATAGTGCATAAACACCTACCTCTAGTGCTAGAAGTATCTGAATTTGTTCAGAGAGGTAGTCAAAGAGGATTGGAAATTCCGGTCTTTGCTTCAGCACTTTCTATTAGGTGGATTGAACATTTGTTTCTTTCAAAGTTTGACCGGAGATTCAAGAAAATTAGTCCAAGGATATGTTTGTTTTCCTACTTTTTTTTTTTTATTCTAAGTATATTCACAAATCTACTACCGAACATATTTAAAATTCAAACACAAACACCAATACATTTTACACAATCTCCAATAATTTTTTAATTTTTTATTCAACATAAATTTTCGCTCTCTATACTTTTTCACATATCTCCAATACTTTTTTATTAAACAATTACATCACATCATTTCTCTCTCCACTTTACACAAACACCAATAAAATACTATTCAACATAAAAATTCACAACTTCTCTAAAATCCTACATTTTTACTCAAAACAAACATAACCCAAGTCTTGGAAGCATTTAGAAATGGAAGATCACTATTAGAAACTTTTTCTTTGGTTATGTAAATAAACAATATCTGTCAATGCACTCAAGCTTGCACCTATGGGAGGACCCCAACCATTGAGATTCTTTGTAATTCTAATATCTGTCAATGCACTCAAGCTTGCACCTATGGGAGGACCCCAACCATTGAGATTCCTTGTAATTCTCTGCTTTAATTTGCCCCATTTACTTCAAAATAAAAAGATGAAATATGTAGTTTTGAATATATTTAACAGTGAAATTATGAGATGAGATCCTTTATAATTTAACACCTAAATTAGATGGTCCAATCCAAGAGAAAAAGATACAACTTGTATTGAATATTGTAAGAACTAAAGAAAATGAGTCCAAGTCTTTGAAGCATTTAGAAATGGAAGATCATTATAAGGAAATTTTTCTTTGGTTATGTAAATAAACATTTGTCAATGCACTCAAGCTTGGAGCTATGGGAGATATATAGAACCCAAACTATTGAAACCCGAACCATAAGATTCCTTGTAATTCTCTACTTGAATTTGCCTCGTTCACTTCAAAATAAAGAGGTGAAATATGTAGTCATGAATATATTTAACAGTGAAGTTATGAGATGAGATCCTTTATAATTTAACACCTGAATTAGATGGTCCAATTCAAAGAAGAAATATATAACTTGTATTAAATATTGTAAGATACACACATTATTCATCTCTCTTCGAATTAGGTCATCCAATTCAGATCGTAAATCGAAAAGGAACTTGGTCCTGTACAATGTGAGTTTTATTACCTAATGTGTTCAAATTCAAATCCCACCCACAACACCACCATATACATTAAAAAGGGAAATTGTTATGAGGGGGCAATCTAGTAAACATCAAGATTTCAAGACCTGATTTTTCGGTGATTGAAGCTAACTCCCAAAACATGAAAAACAAAAGGAAATAATTACCCCAAGAAATACTTGTACCCCACCAAACTTGGATAGTTACAACCTTTTTCAGTCACTGTGGCTTGTGCATTGCCAAAAGACAAGAATGTCTGTGAAAGTGTTTCTGGTATGATGTTGCCCATTGCACTTATGTAATTTCTCCCCTTATAATGTCTCTGAGTGCAATAATTGTTATGTCTCCTTTAAGGAGCACCCACCGGCTGATAGTTATCAGGGCTTTTCAAGTCTGTTCTTAGAAATGCAGAATCTGAAATAATTAACCCGTTCCTCTAATTATGGAGTATAATGACTGCCCCGCCACTACACTAATGGTTGTGTATAAAAGAGATGTTTTATGGAGTATAATGACTGCCCCGCCGCTACACTAATGGTTGTGTATTTAGAGATGTTTTTGTGTCCATCCTTTTACAATGCATGTGGTTAATTTCCTGTCAAAAGGAAAATTATCCATTAAAGGATGCAAAATGAGATCCGATCTTTGCAATGCAATTCGGACAGAGATAGACACAATAACATGGACTCTACAATTAAAGTTTATGTTACTCAAAACTTTTCATGAGCTGCATTAAATGGTATAAGGTCCACGTGCTCCGAAATGTATCGTGCAATTTTTTTAAGTACGAGGTAAATCGAGATTTCAAATTCGACAATGTGAGGTGTATACCCTCTTGCTATAGTCGGCCCCTGAAATTTTTTTAAAAAAAAGACAATACGAAGGAGAAGAGGTAAGTTCCACTGTTGGGGAAGCCTGGAAGGCAAACCCACCTGCCGTGTTGCAAGAGTGTTGGGGCCAGTACAAAGCAGCATAATTGAGTTTTGCTTGTGGCTTGGTGGTGTCTGGTAATGGGCTATAAGACAACGGGGACCGGGGAATCCTCGTACGCCACGGGGGTCTAGGTTCCGATACAGTTTTTTTTTTACTGCTAGAGGATAAACGGTCGAAGTGTTTGATTGCTTCTTTTGATGATCACGGGAGGAGCTTCACCTTTCTTGTTTTTTGTATGGGAGGAGCTTCCCTTGATCTATTTAGGGTGTGTTTGTTTCGTAAAATTTTAGTGTTGTTAAAATTTTAGGTATTGGGTTTAGTGAAAAAGTGAAGAGAGATAATTTTTTATATTTTTTGTAGTGAAAAGTAATGATTTGATGAGGGAGAGAGATTATATTATAATATTTTATTGTGTTAAAATTTTAGAGAGTGTAAAATTTTAGAACACAAACACAACCTTAAACAATCTTCTAACCCACTTCCAATTTAAAAAGCTTCATTTGTATCATTAAACATTCTAATTACTATTGTTGTTTCATTCGGAATTTTTACATGACTAACCGAATATTTTTTTACTAAATTAGGTATCACAATTATTTTTTAAATTTTATTGAATAAAAATTTCCAAGGATTATTATTTGACATGGAATGAATTGGGCTACGTTGGTTTACACCAAATTTTTATGATTTGCATCTTACTTTTATATTTACAATCCAAACATCACAAAAAAATACGTATTCCAATACAATACTTTATTGTATTTTTTTACCAACATCAATATCTTTTAATAACTTCTACACGCATACCAAAACAATTTTAACACCACCTAAATATTCATAATTTTATCAAAATCCTACAATTTTCTTCTCAAAGAACATCTCTATAATGTTTTTTTTTTTCTAAACAAAAATCGGTAGGAGAGGGCGACCAAAGATAGCTACCTTATCTGGACGTTAGCCCTTACCCACTAGAGAATCGTCACCTGGGTAACCAGACCGAGACAGATACTTCCCAAAGAGAAGGTTGAGCCATAGCCTAACGCTAATCCCGTCGAAAGACACTTGAAGGCACTAGGGTTTTACAACCCCGGTGTAGGTGCCGGTTTGGCCAAAACCGGCACCTACACCGGGTAGGCCGGTTTTAAAAAAATTAACACCTACACCTACACTGTTAAGGGCAAAAATCGGCCCTTAGCGGTGGCGGTTTCCGGTTATCCTACATTAATATTGAGGCATTTTTTTAGCATTTTACGTACTTGGCCCAATGTATTTTTTCTTTTGGTCCATTAATCACATATCAATAAAATCTAAACTAATGAAATCCAAATTCCAAAATCAATAAAATTAAAGATCATCTTAAAAGATAAGATGAGAATTTAAAGTCCAAAGTAATAGAGACGTCACTGTAAATAGAAAACTATTATCTTTTGAAAAATCCAGTTTAGACCCTAACAACACTTAGATGAGAGAATATGTGTTTTCCCTCTAATTAACAAATCAATAACAATTTTAAAACATGTTCAAAACCTAATAGGGTTTCCCTTGGTTTCACAAGGAAAATAAAAAAATTCGGCAATTTTTAAGGCGCTCGAGCGCAGGTCAAACGCTCGTCGAGCGCTTATGTTTCTGTCTGAAATTTGCACTGAGCGCTCGAGCGCTTGTCTAACGTTAGTCAAACGTGATGACTCTGTCTGAAGTTTTTCAAAGGGCGCTCGAGCGCTTGTCAAACGCTGGTCAAATGTGATGACTCTATATGAATTTTTGAACTAAAATGTATTAGAAATTTGAACTAAAATGTAAATGAATGACTGATTTTGCAAGCATGGTATAAATTTAATAGTGATTTGTCAATTTTAAAATTTAGACAATTTGTTAATATTTCATAAAAACTCTTAAACTAATACATTGATTTAAAATTTTTTGTGGTAGAATCTCAACCTCTTGACTTATATTATGCGATGTACTTATCAAAGTTTGACATTAAACTCTTTAATTATGATTCCAATGCCTTCATATATACCCTTTTAAATACAATATATTTGTAATTTTTCTACCAAAATTCTAAATAACTATTTCATTCACCTAGCAAGCTTCTTGGTAACTTGAATGTAAGCATTTGATTAGACAAAACCAACAACAAATCTCAAATATTCAAGTGAAATTAAAATATTATGTCTTGAGGTAAAACTAAAGTTTAAACTATTGAGTAGAAATTAAAAAAAAAAACTAAAAAAAAAATCCCGGTTTAACCTACACCGGGAAACCCGGTGCCGGTGCCGGTGCCGGTGCCGGTGCCGGTGCCACCGGAATTTCCCGGTGGCATTGTACAGCCCTAGAAGGCACATCCTCTTATAGAATCAAAATAGTAAAGGATATAATAATAATAAAATTTTAAAATTATCTCTTCTTCTTTCTTATCATCTTTTTATATCGCAGCAAAAATAAAATATTTTGCTCCGAATAATCTCTCTCTTCATTTTTTTTCAAAAACTTTATAAGACTCCAAAATTTTACACCATCTCTCAAATATACTTCAAATTTTCACAAAATCGAGTAAAACTCGATCAACCTCAATTTTCAGGACACCATAATTCTCAAAAAAATCTTGACATTTAAACATAATTAAAAACTCAGTTCCAATTTTTTAGATTGAAAGGTGAAACTAGACCTACCAGGAAAGTCAGGTACTTCCTAAAGAGAAAATTGAGCCATAACCTGCCCTGACCCCACTGAAAATCCTGTGAAGGCACATCCATTCCTCTTGGATAGAATCAATAGTAGAGGAGCTTCAACGCTAAAGTTTCAGATTTTTAGATTGAAAGATTTAAGTGGATAGTAATGAGTTGAGTAAGTGTGAACTTTAAATCATCTTTGATTCTAAGAAGAAGGAAAAAAAAAACCTATAACATGTATTGTCATACTTTTTATCTGCTATTAATTATATTAGATTTTTCAAGCAAAAGATGTTTGCAACCTTACATGACCTGTTAAGCCAAAAGTAACAAACAGTTGAATCTCATATTGTCTTGTTGGGTAAAAAATATACTGATCTTTTGTTTTGGTGACGAGGGATATTCGGGCACCCAACCAAGCGCACCGAACTCGAACGAACTTGACCTAGTATACGCACGAGGTGGACTTAATGCCACGGTAAACCTCGGGCCGTGCAGTCCTCTCAAACCAAACATGTCAGTTAAGTCCAGCTTCGCTGAGGGAGTGGCTCCAAAGAATTGTTTGATTCAAACTTGGGACTCAATGGGAGCAAACCCCTAGGCCCCAAGCCTTCACCACTCGGGCCAACCGAGATAAAAATATACTGATCATTGTCAAAGATCTTTCAATTTTAAGGCTAAAAGCAACCTTCATTGGCATCTTTCAAAATCACACTATTTGCCCTTTCAACAAATCTTCTTCGATATCCTTCAGAATCCCCTAAAGCTCTTTGGCCTATCTTCTTTTACTTTTTTTCATTTTATCTGGACCATAACGCTATAACCAGAAGCTGCCCAATTCACAAATCTGCTAGCACTTCTAAAAGATTTGTTGTCGTTTTGATGTGAGCAAGTTTGCAGCGGCTTCCTAGTCTGAGCTCAGAGAGAGACAGACAGAAAACCAGAAAGAGATCAGAACAAGACATTTCTCTTCTTTCTAGAATTCACATCTCTATGGCTACAAGTTCTAATGTTTTCTCATATAATGTAAAAGAATAAAGTATCTATTCCTCTCAAGCAGAGAGGAAAACAAAAATAAATTTGAAACATTTGAAGGAGAAGAGCATGAAAAAAAGAAGGAAACAAAGAATGAACAAAGTTTCTTTATTGGCTCTTACAGGCATAGATCAACAAAGAGAATTCAACTCTTTCTTGGTCTTTCTGCACCAGCTTCTCCTCTAACCACAGCCTGCTGTCCATGCCACTTCTCGTCCTGAACATGAACACTGCATAACCAGATGCAGGACTGAAGAACCAGTCGTGGACATCCCACATCAGATCAACCAGCAAATTGTCAACAAAAATGGTCTGGTTTCCTCTGAAATTCCACTGCAACCTCTTTACGCGCATCACCGTCTTCTTGTCTATACAGACCGATAAAACCGGTGATCTTAACCCTTCACTCTCTCCGCTGCACCTGATCAAAATATCGTGTGCAGTGCCGGTATCGCAGAACTGAGCCTTGGTCGAATAAAGGGTATTGCCTGAGAAATGCTCCCGCCTTGAAATTAGAGACACTTTTGCACCAGAAGCAGTAGATTTGAATTTCTTGGAGACAGCTTCTTCAGCCATGTCCCCTAGAATTAGGCATATTTCTGAATCAACCACGACCAGCACATAGAACCCATCCACAGGCTCAGGTCCTGCGCCATATTTAGCGGTGGAGAGATCCCAGAAGACTTCGATGCTTAAATTATCGGATTCCACCATTTTGCTCCCTTTCTTCTTCCTGAATAACCGCGAGTTGGTGGTGTTCAGCCTGAAGGGTGGTGTTGATGAGTCATCGCCAAAGTTCATGCTTAGGCCTTGAGAAGAATGGTTCTTGCACCAAGTGACTGTAATCAAGATTTGCTTTTGGGTGGACAGGCTGATCTTGTAAACACAGGTGACCGAGTTTTGGACTGAAGGGGTTAAGCCTGGTTTCATACAAGCTGTGTTCGGATAACTAGAACATGAAGGATGAGAGACATTTACTGCGTTTTCGCTGAAACAGGAAACGATGTCTCTCATTGTCAAGAAATCACTTCAAGGAGAAAACGAGAAAACTACAGATTTATATTGTTGAGTGAGAGGGAGAGAGAGAGAGAGAGAGAGAGAGCGATCTGGGGGATGGAGAATGGGGCTCTCTTTTGGACTTTCCTGATAAGAATGAATATATAGATTATAGGTTGGAGTTTGGACAAGGTTTGGTACTTTTGACCTGTCTTTGCTTCTGTTAATTTTCTCTAAAGAGTGAACTCAGAAGGAGATAAAAATGGTTCCAGGCAGGAATGGAAAAAAATCCAGGTTCCCGAGTCCTGACAGACACGTGAAAGTATAGTTATGATTATCTCACAACTCTGCAGCCATGAGAGAGAAGAAAAGGAAAGAAAAAAAAGATTTATGCAGAAATCTTCAAGTTTTTTTCTTTCTTTAATCAGCAGCGACAATTCATGTGAGGTTATAAAGTCAAAAAGAAAAACCGAAACCAAAAAAGAACAAAGAAAGTTTAGACCTGGTCTGGCTTTCATCACTGTTGGTGACATTATCACGTTTGCTTTTGATTTCATGCGCTGTGTTTTACCACTTATAGAGACGTGTAATTAACGGGGAACAAGTCATTGATACATGTTAATTGGGGCTTAATTAGTTAGGTTGTGTTTTTGTTGAAATATTTTTGGTATTGAGTTTTGTGTTGGTACTGGGTTTAGTGAAAAAGTGAAGAGAGAGGTAATTTTTTATATTTTTTGATAGGGAAGAAAGATTATATTGTAGTATTTTATTAGGAGAGAGATAATATTTTGGATAAAATTGTTGGTGCAAACGCACCCTTAGAAAGAGTATAAACGAACGTAAAAATCCGGGTCCGATTTCCGCTTCCTTTTAATATCCCACTTTTTGACAGTTGACAAAATGGAGAGCTTGCAAACGTTTTGAAACGAGCTTGAAAATTTACTAACACGCTTAAATGGGAATTTTAATGGCCGTTAGGATATGAATTTCAGTTATTTAATCAATTAATTTGACATCTTCTATTATTTTACTGAAGTTTCAAGCAAATATATATATATATATATATATATGAAAATTAGATATAGTATAATATACATAGAACAAATAACTTTTGGACTTAAATATGGCAACTCTGTTGTGTCAACAAGGATAGCGATTTTTTTTAAAATTATAGTATTCTCTACTACGTGGAATACAGAAAACGTTGAATATGGCTCATTTTTCTAGCCTAAAAAAAGGGCAGGCACTGTCACATATGGTTTTATTTTTTATCTAAATTTTGAGTTAAATTTGATGAAAATTATATATGTATGGTGCAAATTTTCAGTAATTAGTAATTTGAGAGTGAAATATTCTAAAGTTGATAGATTATGGTACAAAGTATGAATAAGACTATTATTTAGAGGTAAAAAATATATTTAACCCAATGAATTTTTCAAACATTTTAGCTTGAATATAACTCGGAATAAATTTTTGTTTTGATTTGTTTTTTATATGGGATATAGATATTATGGTGGATATATTAGTATCATATGATAAGTAAGTTTCAGTAGTACATACACTCACTTAGAGAGCGCTAATGGGTACATGGGTGATATTTGAGGATAGAAATCATCTTCAATTTGTTGTCAAAATTAGATTATCTAATTCAGAGAGAAAGACAACATATAGGGTTTATCGCAATTAATACGGATAGTATTAAATAACGTGAGATTCATATGTTGTATTTATTTCTTTTCGAATTGGATGATCCAATTGAGACAATAAATTAGATAGTATCCAAAACTAGGGCTGTAAAATCGAAATTCGATCCAATTTTTGGACCGGACCACTTATAAGGTCTGGACCGGTTTTATTTTTTTTTCATTTTTTTAGGTTAATTTCGAAGGAGGAGGGCATGTCAAAATGCATAGTTTTAGTTTAAGTTAAAACTAAACTTTTTAAGTTTATAATTTGTATTAAAAAATATAAAAAATATATTTATATTATAAATATGGTCTGATTCGGTCCAGACCGAACCGTAAATCCAGTTCGATCAACCAATCCAGTTCGATTTTGTTTAGCGCTATCCAAAACAGTCATGTGATTGGATATATTTGCAACATATCTTGTTTCTTTTTGCCCTTGTACATGCCAGGAGCAACGAGATTATTAATATAGTGATATTGGTCCCACGACTTTAATTTGGCCCGCATACCCACCAACTCCTACTCCCTCAACACCTGTGATTAAAAGCAAGGCATACGTGAGCTGCTGCCTCTCCCTTATTTGTCCATTTTAGTCCCCATTTTCTGCTCTCAATATGAAACTAGGAGTAAAGCAATTCAATATAATAATTAAAGGAATGTGATTATTTTAATTCCTTACTGGTCTACTTGTTCCAACCTTTAATATAATATATAAACATCATGTGGTTGCAGTTGGGGAAGAAGGACCATTAAGATCAACATGCTTCTGAACTCTATTTTTTAAGTTTTGAGTCAATATTGCCCCCCTTCTCCCTCCACCCCATGGTTCCTTCCCCAGAAAAAGAATCAAAGACAATATCTGTGATTAGCACATGTAGGTACTATGTTCTCGTTAAGTATTTATGACACACATTTACTGAGGAAGATGAACAGGATAGGTGATGGGGATTTGTCATAGGAAATCCAAAACAATTGTAAAGGAGGATTGGTACTCCACTTTGGACACACTTAAGGAGGCCTGTGTTTAGGTCCTGGACCCCATGCAGATGGTATGGTATGGTCTGGTTCTGGTCATAGGGCATGTTCCTCCACCATGGCAAGTTCATGGTCCTTTCCATGTAGGAGCTTGAACAGGAAGGAATAAGCATTGAGGATGGCTTTAACTCCAAACCATCAATTACTTAACTGGACAAGAAATCAACACTTATGGAGCTCTGATGAGTATCTGGAGAAAGACTTAAAGAACATCATCTTCCTCAGTTATGTCTAAAAAACTTCACCAACCATAAATCTCCCGTGAATATTAAGGAAGAATGTGGAGTAAAAAACTGTTCCCTTAGCTTTTCTCCTGGTTCTTTCTGATACCCAAATGAATTGATACAGGTTTGGTTCATAGATCTTGTCTTTTTTTTTAACCCTCCTCTTTTGCTTGTGTCAGACAAATTGCGTACTTTGACTGGGGGTTAGTCATCTTTTTGTCCAGCTAATCTCAGCACCCTGGCAAAAGCCAACCCTTTCTCGATTTCTACTAATTTAATACTTATATAAGTCCTGATAGAATTGCAGAAGTGGCTTCCAAAATATTTTCCCCAGCTAATTCCTGAACCCAAAAGTGTTCTTGTATGCAAACCTGTCATTAGGATACCTTTTTTTTCCGGATATCCGGGTCAGCTTACGCACACCTGTGAAAGAGTTCCTAGCACTCTGTTCAGCACTAAACAGTAATCCATTTGTATCTCAGATTGTGGATGTTGGTGACAGTCAGGGCAAACTTTATTCTCCAATAAGACAGATTGGATTCCAAACTTCCTCTTCTTTTCCTTCATGACAATATTGGTAAGGATATCGCTACGTAGCCTCAAAAGCCGGCCCCGGCAGGTGGGCCGTCACGTACTGAATGGACATGAACGTGCAAGCAACAACGAAAAAGAAAAAGGGAATCCCAAAAAGAAAAATTCTTCTCTTTTAGCCTTACATAGTTTCAAGATTATCTCCCCCACCAAACAGAACGAAGGAATGATCTTCCATTAAAAAAATGTATCACCGTCAATGAGAGTAGAAGTTAGAACCCAGTGGAATTCTCTTCACATGTTCACAGACTTTCGAAATGGCTCTCCATAGAAACTTCGAGGAAGTAAATGGAGAGGGAATATTCGGAGAACACCACTTGGCCAGCTCACGAATTTCCAGCAGTCATTATCTGTAAAGTCTGTTTTTGTTCAAACTCAAAAGGTCTCTTCTTTTATCACGAGAATTAAGATAATTATCCGAGAGATTATGCGTTAATCACCGACTAGACTTGCTCATTACTTGCCAATAATATGTTCTAGAATTTATTTCTACCCAATACTAACTCATGCATGTTGAAACTTGCAAGTGGGGAGGAGACAATGAACACTGTAAGCCTTCATAGACAGCTGTTTTCTGAAATAGAAGCCTGCAAGCATCAACAAAAAATGACGAGTTGCAGAGAATTAAAGACAAAACACATTGGAATAGAAAAAGGATCAAACTTGACAGTGCCCATTTTTTTAGATCTTAATCCAACAAACGTGTGTAGATTTGGTTGTCAGTGAGGTTTGATAAAGAAAGAAAATTCTCTGTTATGTCTAGTTGTTAGGAAGCCTGATTAGTTTTTCAAGGTCATGAAGAGCACAAGATGTTTTGGCCCTTTGGGGGAGTGTGAATTCCTCCATCTAAACTGATAACTGACAAGTGGATTTGCAATTCCTCATTGAGTTCATTCCCAAACAAACAGCTCAGGGACAGTTGAAAACAGAACAATTTTGGTTTTGGGGGAGTATGATTCATCTAAACCAGCGACACAAACATTTGATTAGTATATGCCAAACAATTTCTTGTCTGATCTCATGTAGTTGACCAAAAGGAGTGCAGGAAGTACGATTCCAAGTAAATGACTTTCAACTCATACTTTAGGTTACATGCATTGTTGTGAGGAAAAGGTAAACCAGTTTTCCAATATCAGCAAAGGCCACCTGTCATGGGGGTTCTGTTTTCAGTTATTCCAGTTGCAGTTGCAAATATTTGCCTTCAAGAATCATCAAGGGGCATAAAATCAGAGGCACATAGATTGAAAGGGTCTAATCACAAGGAAAGCCAATGGAAGTGAAGTCGGAACCATAAGAGGATAAATTATTAGCACAATTCTTCGAAGTTGTAAGGTATGTCAGAAGAAATTTAACCCAATAATATAAGGGAAAAATACAATTTTTCCTCGGCTACTAGGGTTCTAACACTTTTACATCTCAAACTATCGATTTTGTTACATTTCGTCCCTCACCTACAAACCGCTTACATTTTGCACCCCCGTCCGTTAATTTGGACGGAAATTGCTATTTTTGCTCATTGAAATGACAACTTTACCGTATATAAAACATAACAATAATAAAAACATGATGAGGGTAAAATCATCATGTCGCTGAACTTAAATAGTAATTTCAATCTAAATTAACGGTTGAAGATATAAAGTGTAAACGATTGGCAGTTGAGGGGCGAAATGTAACAAAATCGATAATTTTGGATGCAAAGTGTTGAAACTCCAATAGTTAGTAGGCGAAAAGTGTATTTAACCAAATATTATAATAATGGGAGAGCTATTCCTCCGAAAGAGCATGAAAAATAAGAAGTATTAACTAAACTTTACTCAACTTAGACTTTCCATCTTCTTTCGCAGCTTCTCTTCACAGATCCATTAGCCCTCTTAATAAAACTTTGTCCAGTAGAACCAGTTATCTCATGGAAAATGACATCTCATCACCCAATACCATGTGCTATTTTAGTCTTCCAAGCTAGTCTCTCTATTTTAAATAAAGATAACCCTTATTAATAATAATGCAGTGTCCAACTCGACCATAGATGATCTCCCAAGTCAAAGATTGTTTTATATTATTTAGACATTTATATTATATTGTAAACAGCCGTTGAAGAGTCTGATGGGTTATTCGTTGCTGCTTCTTGGAAGTTATTTACAGTTCATTGTCTGGCTAACAAGAATGCTCAAATTAATCGATGAAAAAGACACTTTACATTCCCTAAATCTTAATTGCATCAGCTTCTTATGTCATCTGGGATTACAAACATATCCTTTGTCGGTGTAATAAGTTGACAATCTACATATGGTTGTACATTCAATGTTTTCACGCATAATACACACATTCACATATCTGTAGAGACATATATATAATTTAGGAAAAAAATCATTTTTCGTCCTTAAATTTTACCCTGTTTTCATGATACGTACTTGAATGTTCAAACTAAAAATGAACTCATATTGTCATCTTACCGTCCACACCACTAACAACTACGTAGATTATGCAAACAAGTGTACATTAATCCACACTGACCACCTTTGATATGACGTCACACACTCGTCAACTACGTGGCTCACAAAACGACGTTGTTCTCACATGCTCGATTCCAATGCCTCCCCTCACCCTATGCGCACCATTTTCCCCTCTGACAATACTTCTAGCTGAGGTAGACTTTCTAGATTGGACAATGAGATAACAAGAAAAATCTAGGGACTTAAATTTTTAGTTTGAAAACCTAATAATCTATTATTAAAACGGTGTAAAATTTAAGGACTAAAAATAATTTTTTTTATAATTTAAATAATAAAATCTACCTCTTCTTAACACATTAAACGTTTGAAATAAGTGGTAGATCCACGTGATATCAAAATTCATTTCAATTATGTATTACGCGTGTCGGACCTATCAATTAAAAGAAGTTCGACCCACACATAAGAGAGAATGTTAGAGAATATATGTTGAATAATAAAATCTACATTTTCCTAAGTAACTATGTAAACTACTATTAGAAATTTTTTTATAATGTTCAAAACTAATCAAAAGGTTTAGAATCCCAGCCGAATTAGTAGGTCAGCAAGAAATTTATGGCAGTTTCTACTTAACATTAAAAGGTTACTAAGCACCTCATCTGCTATTGAGGCTACTTGCCTTGACAATTTATTGCTACATTAATCTCCATTTAACTTCCCTTCTAGCTTACGCAAATTCTAGACAAACGTCACTTTCCCTTGGCCAGGGCAGGGCAACAAATAGAGACAAAGGGTCACTTTCCATCAGAATTAAATTTAAGCAGATTATGGTCCACAGCTCGACAATGTGCTTTCAATCCAAAACCTGAAAATCCGATCTCCCAAACAGAAAACGAAGGAAAATAGTATGCTTTTTTAAGAAGTAAGAATCTGCTTTCATTGTCATTCACAAGATTTGGTACCAAACAAGCAAGAAACCACCAAAAACTCAAGGAAATTGATATATTTCCTTCTTTTGCTGCTTGCGGATATGAAGTCTTCTAGCTAAAGTTATTTTTGCTTCAGTTCTAGTGCAATGAGATGGTGGTCGTTTTATATAGATATTGGACCCTTTCCACACCTAATAATAATTAGCAAAAAGAGAAAATTTTGCTTTGCGCCCCTAAACTATATAGATACTATTCATTTTGGGGTCTTAACTAATAAAATCTTTAAATTTAGTCATTGAACTATCAAAATTCATCATTGTGAGCCCTAAAAAAATCAGAATATCAAAATTGTACCACAACCCATTTATAACATATATAAGATAATTTTGACCGTTAAATTTTTTTTAGGGCAGACAATGTTAAATTTGGTTGTTGGAGGGCTCAACATGACAAATTTGATAGTTTTGACTCTTATAGTGATATTGATTTTATAATTTAGGAGCGCAAAATGACTTTTTTAAAAAATAAAATAAAAAGAAGAGTTGGGAAACTATTTCTATTTTTTTTTGTCTTTGGTATATATATAAACATATAGAAAGAGAATTTATGATTGTCTATATAGGTGGAGATAAAGGTAGGAATATCCATTCTGTAGCATCAAAATAGATATCCAAACTACCGTTTAATGAGATAGGACCTTCAACGGGCAAACTGCTAAGATCTGACTAATGCACATTGAACCTTTCTGCTATGTACAAGTTGATATTCCTTCTATAATTTTAGGTTGAAATTGAATATCTCCTAAATAAACAAAATCAGATTAGGTTCCTCTACAATTTCCTATCCGAATTGTATCATGTAATTTGAAGAGATATACACAATAGATAGACCTCACACAATTTAATGTTGCTCATGTAAATTTTGGACAACATGAACCCTACGATGAGATCCACCTGTTTTGTCTCTCTCTGAATTATATGGTAAAATTAGGATAGAAAATTGCACATACCATAAAACCTCAACATTCCCCAATACACGGTTTATTGAGAAACAGAGGCATCCTGCTATGTTTGTTGCGGAGGTAACTAACTTCATCAATCGCCGTTGGAAAATGGCACTCCGACAGCAACCTAACAATTTGGACCTTTACGAAAACCCAACTTTCTAAGCTTCAAATCACTCCCCCAATGGTTGTTGATTTGCTTCTGTTTCTCCAATTTAAATCGCTTGAGCAAGAGAAAGAAACTATCATGGTTGTCCAAGCTAATCGTTTTCATGCGAGCATTAATATAACTGAAGTTTGAATATTACCTCTTGCGGAAGAAAGACCAGCTGCTAAGACTTCCCTAGTAGCTTGCCGGCCATGTCGAGAGCTGAGCAAATTGAGCAATGTCGTAGCACGAAACCAAATACAACCCAGGAAACAAAAATTAGTTCTGAAGACTTCCCTAATAGCTAGCCGGCCATGGCAACAGCATTTTCAGCAATGTCTCGAGTACAAAACCCGAAAAAAGCCAGCAAGTCCCAATGGAACGATGGGTTCCCATATTGTTTGGTGCTTTTGGTTCAGAAGCACAAAATTCATCCAATAAATAAACTTTCAGAAGATCACCACTAGAACCGCATAAATATGGAAGATGATCACATTACCAGATGGACATCTGAAATTATCTCGTATAAATTCCCGCTGTCATCCTACTCCATTATAGCCCCTCACAATTGTTGATGCTCAAAGCCTCAAACTTTTCAAATCCTTAGCTAGGGATCGAATTTTTACATTTTATATGGAAGGATCAAACTTTTCCATTTGGCACATCTTTGACAGGACAAAATTGAAACTAAGGTAATCTCCAGCTGACAACCTAAAATATTATTTAACATTGGGATATTACATCCAAATTGTCAATTCCTTCAAACTTTATCCCCGGTTATCCTCCGAAGATCAGGGAAATAATATTGAAAAACTGAACATTTTCATCTACTTTCCTCGACTCAGTCACTTCGCCAGCTAGCTTGTCAGCTTGCTTTTCTCTAAGTTGAATTCTTAACTTGGGAGAGTTTCTGCTCCTCGAGCTATTCTTGCATCATGAAACAGCATGGGGTTTGTTATTTGCTACAAGAAAGTCAAAAGCGTATTTAGCAATTAAGCCTGGAAGACCTGAACTCCAACTTCTGGAAAGAACTAATGAGCCAACCATAAAATCAGAACAAACTCTTGATCTTGCACTCTACTCATTACTAGATGGGACTGAGATAGTTCGCTTATCTACCTGTGATCAAGATAGGGGAGAAAACAAATTTTACAAATTGTCTCACAGTATCAGTTTTCAACAACCTGAAAATACAAACATTTCAACAGATATGGAAATTTAACGCTCTACCCCTTTTCACAAATGAGAATGAAGAATAAGGGGAATTAAGTAAGAAATGAGAACCTCTTCTTTCTTTCTTTTTCTCCTCAAAGCTATTACCCTATTTAGTCCCAAGTTCCTGCATCTTTCTACTTTTGCTTCTGTTCAAACAATGTTCAGACCCAGAATTCAAGCCAGTTTTTGTTTTGGCCCCTGTAAGTCAAAGACATTTCACATCACTTTTCTAACGGAAGCTAAAAGATATCCTTTCTTACTTAGTGCAATATTTACTATCTGTTTTTTCTGAGAGTCATTCCATTATCATAGACTGCCCAAGATCATTGATCCATGGCATTGGTGTTCCATCCCCAACACCCACTTTTTTTGCTATTCGATTTTCAAACAATGTTCATTGAATGTCTTCCAATTTGAATGTTTACGTTCTTTCTTTTGTTTCCCTCTTATCCGTTGACAACCCAATACTGGGTAAGACAAACGAAAAATTATGGATATAATATTGTTAAACCTGCAGGAACCAAAATAATAGGGTTCCACTCAAATTTTCTTTTGCCAGTATCATCCCGTGCAAAACCCACCACCAGAAGTCCAGACGAGCATTCTTAAACGAAATGGTGGTCGTATTGGAATGGGCCGCCTCAGATCCTCGGTCCATTACATTGTGTGGACCCGAATTCAAGTGGACCTTACCGTACCCATAGCCCTTGTTCCATATATGAGATAATTTTTTTCTTCTTCTTCTTTTAATATATTCTCAGGAACGCCTAAAGGGATGATACTGGCAAAAGAAAATTTTGGGATCCCATGCAATGGGGGGCAGATTAAACAATGTAATCCCCAAATTGCACACGGAATGGATTCAGTCATAATAGAGGTCTTAATAAGTTATAGCTCAGTTGGTACCACTCTATATTCACTAGGAGTTCGAGTAACATAAGTTAGAAATAGCTTGTGAAAGTAAAACTTGACCTTAGGTCTAATAAATTGGCTACGCTCGTGCTGATCTGATGACAGGCTCATCCAATGAGCAGTAAGTATAACTCAAACTAAACAAAAAAAAAACTGTAAAGGACACTGGCCAAACAGATAAAACACTTAAAATTCAAAAGGGCCCTGGCTAACTCATTCTAAACCATTAATTTCATTTAATAATGTGTTGACTGAATGAAGACTACTTATTAGGATACTTTAGGACCTTACTATTAGGATTAAATCCAAAACCAATTGAACCACCCATAGGAGAGATGTGATATTAATGGGAACTTTTGGATTTTGAAGTTCGTTTCCTCATATATTCATCATCATCAACAGCCTCCTTCATAATCCCATAATTGAAGATGGAAACATTCTTTCCCAATTAAATAGAGAACTACATATATTTACAATTAAAACTCTTCATCATTAGCAATCGATCTTGTGATGGGTATTGACCATCTACCCAAATGGGCAGTGTAATTTATACACCTCATGACACCTCTTCCAGTAGGTCCATCAGGGAAGTCGAGGACACTTATGCTCCCTGCATCAAGATGGAATGATCCCATCCATTCTTTAGTCAGATTGAGGCAATGCCCCATCAATGCTATGTGAATTGCAGGGTGGCCAACTACGATCACTGTCTTTTCTGGCTCGGATTCGTCGGAGAGTTCACTCAACAGAGACTGCCAAGCCTTCTCAGACTGATGCCAAACTCCTGATGTGATTGTATCCTCATATTCATTTAACCAACCGGGCTGAAGAGCTGAAACGTCAGTTGCAGCCTATAGAAAACAAAAGGAGACAGGTTACATATGAATCAACCAAACACACCGAATAGAGTTCCACCTTGAGCCAATCTTCAATTTATTTTTATTTTTCGGGTGATTGGACCAATCTTTAATTTCACTCTGGTCTGTCAAGCTTCAATAAGAGACATATGTCTTTACTTATACATATAGCATATACACGTACATATTGTAGTCCATTTCATATCCCCTTGTGCCTGCAGTCGCTAACTAGAAATTTATAAAGACGAGTAATGATCAGGGATTTAAGGAGCGATGTGTTGTTATCTTTTCTATCACTCTGCCAAGTCACCAGTTAGATATACCATGAAGACTATCAAATCGCCTTAGATTCCTATCTTTTGCAACCATAAAAGAAATGGAGAAATTTAATGTTAAGATATCTTGCCCTATTTGATTGTCGAAGGATGCTTTCAACATCAAGGTACTCCATCTGCTTCATCTCTACATAGCGTGGAACACAGTCAGCACCCAAGCAATCGGCAGCTTCTTGTACCTACAAAAAAATTAGGCTAGCTGGAGTAAAAAAATGCACCTCCTGACAGACATTTGAGAGAGAGAGAGAGGGGGGGGGAGGGTGAAGAGAGCATTTTGCTATATCCTCACTAAACACCCTTAACAATGAACTTACTCTTGAAATGGCCTTGGCTGTCTCAGCACATGCTTTCTTCGGACTGCTAATTATAGAATCCACTTTCAAATCAAGAAGTAGCTCTGCAATTTTCTGGGACTGTCATTTTCCATCAAAGAAAGTCAGGTTTATGAATTTGCAACATATTGTATGTATATTTATAAACTCTCTACCTGTATAATCCCAAGCATGTTCAATTGTAGATCCCCAGAATCAGCGATACTAGCCTGTGGATGCGTAGTTATTATTTCATAGACTGTCGAACTATTCAATAGAAATAAGTATATGTTAATTAAAGTCACTTTAAAATTGAAAATTCTAAGTTTAACACATAGTATCAAACTCACCACTCATCTGAACGCCAACCCCCCCCCCCCCCCAAGAAGAAATTTCGGTTTGTACTATCATGGATATGTAGCTCAACATCACACAAGACCTTTTGTGAGCTATTCTAACCCGTGTCTACTTCTTTTCCATTGTTAGTTTTGTGATGCTGCTGATACAAAACAGTTTCCTTATCAGAACGTATTTGAACTCCCAGTATATTTTCGTGGCTACTCAAATGTCTCCTCAATGACTCACTTATACTTTTATTTCAGCAAGGAATCTCGTGCACAGTATTTCTGCAAATCGAAATTTCTCCCGAAATTATCCAGTACAGTCTTGTCCAGTCGCATATCTGACATGCATCACACAGAAGTGGCTCTTATAGTTTTTCATTACATTTCAAATTTGTATTGATAGGTGATGAGTAAGAGAGCACATGGGAGATAAACAAATTATTTCTGTGCCCTACGTATGTGTATTGCATTATGATGTAATATCAACAACATTGTTTCCATCCCCATTATTCATAATTCCTATATCTCAGGCGGCATCACATACAACCTTATTAGTAGACCACAATTTTCTCATATTGTAGACAGACATGAAGGAAATACACACTAACTAGTTTTTCTTCTGATCAAGCTCTAAAATCAAAGAAAACTTTGACAAAGGAGTAGTCAGATGAATGTGATTATGTGAGGAAACTAACTGGACACTTTTTGGCTGTTCCTTCTTACTTCTGTATTACTTTGTTTGGCTCCGTGACAGACAAGTATGATCCGCTTACTGGTTTTCCTGCCTGCTCCAGTAGCAATAGGTGAATTTGGGGTCTGCATCAATAGGTGAATACCATTTAAAGGAGAGCACAACCTGCTATATGACCTACATAACATTAAAACTGTTGTCACCGAGCAAACGAATAAAAGAAATTCAAAAAAATATACATAAACAAGAGAAATGATTTCTTTGCCATTTAATCTTCACATATCCACATATTCAACGTATATGAGAACCCCAAACCTCAATCATGTTGTATAGAGTACAGAATTCTTGAGACAAATCACTTTCAATATGCATAAACAAAAGAGAGCAGTGCCTTAAAGTTTGTCATATGAGGTCAAGTGTATTGAAAAGGTCATTTATCATATAATAGCAATTAACAAAGATATTTGTATTCAAGAAAAAAAACCGCAGATTAGAGTAAAGAAATCTAAGATGAACTACAACGTATATGGGGCTGCCAAATGCATTTGAAACTAGAAAGTGACTAACAACTGAATCTAACCTACTGTATCCTATGGAACAGCAGTTAAACCAGCATATAGGAGCAAAGTCTTTAAGAGAAAATGGAATAGGAGTATTTCCATTGTGGAAAACCTCAAATGAATTGAGTTTCAAGAGTGAAAGAATCAGTACTGCCTCTCCAAGTTCATAATAATATGTCACAGAACCAACATTACAAATACAATGAGACAAATATAGTTATTCAAAGATCTTGGCTTTTTACTATTCCCAAAGAAACCACCAATAGGTGGTGTACTTCTTTTTAGAGGATCAGATTCTGTCAACTAACATTATTATGCATTTATGTGGCTGAAGGTTGATGGTTTTGTGGAGTAAATGAGAGGTTGGTGGCAGAGCTATGAGTTTAGTGGGTCTCCTAGCTTTGGCTAAATATGAAGTTGAAAGCATTGAAACATGATCTCAAAGTTTGGAATAGGAATGTCTTTGGTGACTTGAGTTTCCGTAAAGCGACGATATTGCAAGAACTTTCTTCTCTTGATGTTTTGCCTGAGGGGGGCAACATGGATGAAGAGGGCGAGGAGAGCAAATTGGCTATTTCTGGGGAGTTGGATCACTTGATTGAGTTAGAGGAAGTTAGTTGGAGGCAGAAGTCTAGAGTGCTTTGGCTTAAGGAGGGGGATCGATGTACCAAGTTCTTCCATAGAGTTGTCAATTCTAATCGGAGAAATAATTCGATTTCTAGTATAGAGATTGAGGGCAAAGTGGTGGAGGATCCGTTGGCGATATCTAATGCAATCAATGATTATTATTCTTCTTTGTATAAAGAACCGTTTGGGTGGCGCCCTTTGGTAGATGGTTTGGAGTTTGATAGCATTTCAGGGGATGAAGCGTAGTGGTTGGAGAGGCCTTTCGAGGAGGAGGAGGTGGCTAGTGTGGTGATGAGCCTTAATAGGAATAAGGCTTCCTGATGGTTTCTCTCTTGCGTTCTTTCAATCTTGTTGGGAGGTGGTGAAAAAGGATGTTTTACTGATGTTTAATGAATTTGCTAGGATGGGAAGTTTGTGAGGAGCTTGAATGCGTCCTTTCTTGTTCTTGTTCCTAAGAAACCAGGTGTTGATGATCTTAGGGATTTTCGGCCTATAAGTCTTTTGGGAGGGGTGTATAAGATCTTAGCTAAGGTCTTAGCAAATAGATTGAAGTTTGTTCTTGATAAAATTATCTCGCCTTCCCAAAATGCTTTTGTAAGGAGGAGACAAATTTTGGATTCAGTGCTTGTGGCTAATGAATGTATTGACTCACGATTGAGGACGAGTGTTCTTGGAATGTTTTGCAAGCTTGATGTGCAAAAGGCCTATGATCATGTGAATTGGCACTTCCTTATGTATCTTCTGAGGCGATATGGTTTTGGTGAGAGATGATGAAGGTGGATTTTCTTTTGTATTTCGACGGTGAAATTTTCGGTGCTTGTTAATGGGTCTCCGGAAGATTTTTTTGGAATCTCCCATGGTTTGCATCAAAGGGATCCTCTTTCTCCCCTTTTGTTTGTCATTGTAATAGAGGCTTCTAGCCGTATGATGGGGAAGGTTGTCGTTCATGGGGGTTTAGTTGGATTTGCGGTTGGTGGGATTTCTATTTCGCATCTTCTCTTCGCTGATGATACTCTTGTGTTGTGTGGGGCAGATGAGAATCAGTTTCGAAGTCTCAGATGTCTTTTCCTTTGCTTCGAGGCAGTGTCGGGCTTGAAGATTAACTTATCGAAATCTGAGGTGATCCCTGTTGGGAGGGTGGAGAATGTGGGAGAATTAGCGGGCTTATTAGGTTGTGGTGTGTCTTCTTTGCCCATGAAGTATCTCGGTCTCCCTTTAGGTGCTTCGTTCAAGAAAACCTTTATTTGGGATGAGATTCCTGAAAGGATGGAGCGTAGGTTGACGGGTTGGAAGTGCACGTATCTTTCTAAGGGTGGTAGGATAACTCTTATTAAGTCTACGCTTTCATGCCTCCCAACATATTTCCTCTCTTTGTTCCCTATTCCGGTGGCGGTGGCGCATAAGATTGAGAAAATTCAGCGTGATTTCCTTTGGGGTAGTGAAGATAGCCATAAGTTTCACCTTGTTAAGTGGCATAAGGTGTGTTCTCCTTTGCAGTATGGGGGATTGGGTATTCGGAGTATTAGAGTTTTTAACAAGGCGTTATTAAGCAAATGGTTATGGAGGTTTGCCAATGAAAGGGATCGATTGTGGAGGAGAGTTATTGCTGCAAAATATGGTTGTTCGGTTGGTGGTTGTAATACTCTTCCAAGCCGTGGTTCTTATGGTGTTAGCCTTTGGAGGTATATTAGCAAAGGTTGTGACGCTTTCAACAAGTATATCCGTTTTAGGGTGGAAAATGGTGTCAGAGTTAGCTTCTGGTTTGATACCTGGTGTGGAGACAAGCCTTTGAGTCTCGTTTTCCCGCTTGTGTTCTCTTTGCCGCTCTGTGAGGAGGCTATTGTGGCGGATTGTTTGGTGGATGGTGGTGATAGTATCGTATGGGATGTCCCCTTCCTTAGAGCGGTCAATGATTGGGAATTGGAGGATGTCTCTTCCTTCTTCACTTTGTTGTACGGTATGGTTTTGCGGAGAAGGGAGGTGGATGAGATGGTTTGGGCGGGTAACAAGGATGGGGTATTTTCGTTAAGTCTATGTATGGTTTGAATGTGGGAAGGGATGTCGGGTCTTTCCCTTGGAGGGGTGTTTGGAGATCTTTGTGCCCTTTGAGAGTCTCATTTTTTGTGTGGGAGGCCACGCTTGGTAGGATTCTTACTCTTGATAATCTTCGCATGAGGGGCATGATCACAGCTGATTGGTGCTTCTTATGTCAGTGTGATGGTGAATATGTAGATCATGTTTTGCTGCATTGTCCTTTTGCACGAGGGCTTTGGTACCATGTTTTATGCATCGTCAATTTTCCATGGGTTATGCCAAAGAAGGGGAATGATGTTCTTTGGTGTTAGAAGAGGAGGTTTCGCAATCCTTTTGCTAAGGCTATCTGGAGGATGCTACCCTATTGTATTTGGTGGTGTCTTTGGAGGGAACGGAACAGGAGATGTTTTGAAGATTGTTCTGTATTTAGATAGGCTGCAAGGTGTTCCGTTGTCTTCTCTTTTTCTTTGGGTGAACTCTGTGTTCAAATACCCTTTTGTAGCTTATGTCGATTTTCTCAGTTTCCTTACTTGTTTGGATTAGTGTCTTTGGTATAGTCTTTGTACTGTTTTCACTAGTTATAATGAGATTGACTTATTTATCAAAAATACATTCACAAAAAGGTCCCAGAAATCGCGAATCCCCACAAATACACAAAACAACATTAAAAACACAAAACTGAAAAATGGTTATACCTCATCCCAACTACAAAGTAGGGCTGCACAGAACCGGACCGCAGATCGGACCAGACCGCAAAACCGGACCGGATTTGCGGTCCGGTCTAATCCTATGTTTTAAAATGCGGTCCGGTCCTTTTTTTTTAAATGCAGTCCGAACCGGACCGGACTGCATTTATTAATATAAATAAATAAAAAATATTTGTTTATATTTTTAATACAAATTACAAACTTAAAAAGTTTAGTTTTAACCTAAACTAAAACTCTACATTTTTATATGCTCTTCCCCCTTCGAAATTAACCTAAAAAAATTACCGGTTTCATTTTTTTCATTTTTTTTCATTTTTTTTAAAGTTTAAATTATTTTTTTTTTTAAAATGAAAAATGAAAAAAACAAATGAAACCGGTTCGGACCACTTAAGTGAACCGGACCGCATTTTGTTAGACCGGTCCGGTCCTTTAATTTAGGAGGACCGGAAAAGCGGTCCGAAAACCGGACCGCATTTCCGGTTTGCAGCCCTACTACAAAGAATGTAAACCCACATTATTATTTTCGTTGAACACACAATATCTCGATGTTATGAAGTATGTTAGGTATTTTAGCTATCAGACATATTTACCGCGGGTAAGTATTGTACAAGAAGAAGCTATATTTTGGATGACTAGAACTAGAACTGAACTTTTTCTGACTACTTGGTTTTCCAAATTATAACGAGAGAGAGAGAGAGAGAGAGAGAGAGACTGTTGTCGTGATAACCAAATAGTTTCTCCACAAATTAGCCCTCCAATAGCTAAACAAATAATGCCCTTAAAATGGAAGCCATTCAACCATAACAGTTCAAAAACATACTGCATACAGCCAGAAGCATTACCTTTATTTTATTAACACTTATCTTTCGCATGATAACCCAAGAAATATGACAATACAAAACATAGAGTTGCCTATCGATTTTTGTCAGTAAGGATGTCAATACCTGATTTAACCGATTTAGGCAAATGAATGGTGATCCACCCTCAGGTCGCGGGGTAAAATCAAGCACGCTAACACCACAATTGCTCTGAAGTAAAATCCTAAAATACTCTGTTCCCAAACCTACTTTCCAATAAAGAGAGAAACTACTTTCAAAATCATTTTATGGATAGTTCGACATCGAGTAACAGAAATAACAAAAATAGTACCGATTGCTGTTGCAATGAGAGCCTGATTAACAGCATTGTGTGCAACCACAAGCACAGACCTGCTTTCATGAGCTAGAATTTTATTCCAACAGCTTCTAGCACGCACCCACAACTCTCTCACTGGATAATGATCATCTATGTTGAAATTCGCAGCATCTAGCTGCCATTGACGATAAGCAGTGCCAAACTTCGCTTTCCCCTCATGCTTCAAGAGACCCTAAATTCCACCAATAAACTCAGCAACCACAACAAATATCCAAGTAACCTATTATTCAACTAAAATTCACCTGAAAATAAGAAACGAAACAGAGACTAGGGAAAATTGTGAAAGCGAACTAACTTGGAAGGAATATAAGTCAATTTCTCTCAATTCAGATTCCGTAATGATCTCCTCCTCACGACCTCCCCATATGATCTCCGCCGTTCTTTTTGATCGAATCAAGGGACTGAAAGAAAGAGTCCAACATAGCAAAGTAATTTACACAAATCTGAACTAACGGATTGAATTGATCCATTATTTCATACAACTAAAACGCAAACCCCGGAAGAAGAAAATACTGAATCAAGATACGAAGTAATCAATTACACTGAAGCAATTTAAGTAGCATTATGAAGTACTTATTCGAGCCAAGAAAAGGAATCCAATTGGTTTTGATAACTGAAGCAACAAAAAAGTACTTCCAAAACCAAACCTGGAGAAACAGACATCAAAGGAGTCGTCGATGAGCATCTGGCGCGAGGTCTCAGCCTGAGCCTCACCTTTCTTAGTGAGGACAGAGAAATCGGAGCTCCCTTGGATCCGACCCTCCTCGTTCCAAGTGCTCTGCCCATGCCTCACCAGGACCACCCTCTTCGCGCACTTTATCGGCGGGAACGGAGCCGAAGTGTACAACTCGGAGCTCAGCTCTCTCTCCTGGACACTCGAAGAGGACCGGATTACGAGGCTAAGGTTCGGTCTGGTAGTGGTGGGGAGGGGGACAAAACGGTTGTGGAGGACGAGAGGGAGTGCGATAGAAATCATTTGCAAGTGTTCTGGGCTTTCGGGCTTCTTCTTTTTTTTTTTCCTTCGTCTTCTTTCTTTTATATGGTTCGCGCTCTAATTCGTTGGGAGTTTTTGATCGTCAACTATTGTATGGTTACCGTTGTTTCCAATTGATCGAAGAGGAAGTGAGGAAACAAACAAAGGGGAAAAAAACATTGATTGAAGAGGAGGGAGAGGCTGGTCACCGATAGACTGACACGTGTCAAATTTTGAAGAGGTTTATTCTATTATGTTAAAAAAATTATCATTTATAATATTTTTGTTTATCATAAATAAACAAATAATAGAACCAAATGTAAAAAAGAAATAGATACCAAAAAAAACATCAAATGAATAAGGAGAAAAATTTAGCCAACCTTTGGATGCACTCCAAAATTTTTCTACAACCAAATTTTCACAAACCACATCCTTATAAAAACTCAAATAAGAAAAAATACACTTTACACTTCATCTTTCAATTTCGTGACATTAAATTCTTAGGTTTCAATTTTTAGCAATTTACACTCTCCTATTAAATGTACGGTTAAAACTAATGGAAAATAGAGAACAGACGTTTTTGTCCTCAAAAAGACCTTTGTTCGGTAATTGAGAGCAAAAACAACTTTTTTTTTTCTATTCTTCGTTAGTTTTAACGATCTATTTAATGGGAGTATACAAAACTCCAAAAATCGAAACTTGAAGGACTCAATATCACGAAATTAAAAGATGAAATGCAAAGTTTCAATATCTCAAAGTACAAAATGTAATTTCACCTAAAAATTATCTCTCATAAAAAAAATAACAAAAAAATATTTTACCCATCCAAGAACTTATAATTATGATTAAAAATAATAATTTAAATGCAGCAGAAGTTATGGTCAGTGCATTGAAGGAGATTAAAAAAACTGGCAAATTCCAAGGATAACTTGACAAGATTTGCGAGATGCGATTCAAGTTAACATGGATATTTTCGAGTACTTAATCCATGAGCTTTTTCTAATAAGCAAAAAAGGTGCCTATAGAATAGACCATCATGTAGCCAAGTCTTTTCGAGTACTTAAGGAAATGTTGAGGGTGAAAATTTTGGCTATTGGGGTTTGGAGAATATTATAAAGTAAAAATATGTTATGAGAGTTAGTGAAAAAGTGAATGAGAGAGAAGATTTTTAATAAATATTATAATAATAATAAATTATGTACTGAATTTTTTATTATTAAACCTAAATTTTTGAATCCAAATTATTGGGGCTCAAACAAGACCTTAATCTATGAGCTTTTTTTACTAAGCAAGAAAGGTACCTATGGAATAGAACATCACGTAGCCAAGTCGAATACTTAGACTCTGAATTTCACATAGCGTGAAAACTACCAGAGCATAATGAGATTACTGTAATTTAAATTTTCTTTGGGAGCAAGTCCTAAATCTTATACACAATCCAGACACCACTAAGCTACCACCCTAGTGGTACTCAATCCACGAGCTTGGCAGTGAAAATAATGTTTCTAATTGCTTCAGGATTGCTTCGATGATTCAGTTTGTTGTTGCACAACGAACAATGAATGGAAAAGAGGATCCTTTTGTGAAGCCCTATTCATTTGGGCCTGGCCTTATTGGTTGAATTCTCTGGATATGAGCCGAAGAAAAAAAAACGAGTGAATATAATCCAGTAGGTCAACACGAGCATGAAAATGCTTCATTCCTCCTTTTAGACTTGCTTAATACGTTTTCATTTTTTTCAAAGCAACAACTTCGACGACCCTTCTTGATAAAAGTCCCAAAATTAAAAAAAAAATCAAAATCAAAATTGCGAAAATAACCTATTGGTGCTGACAGCTGACGGCCAATAGACACTATACTCGAGGAGACCTCTAGCGGTTCTACTTCTTTCGTATTTAAAGGTATGTTTGTTTTCACCATTTTTTCAGGATTTTAAGTATATTCACAATTCTACCATCGAACATATTCAGAATTCAAACACAAAAATCAATACATTTTATACAATCTCCAACAACTTTTTAATTTTTTATTCAACATAAATTTTCTCTCTCTATATTTTTTCACATAACTCCAATACTTTTTTATTAAACAATTACATCAAATCATTTATCTCTCCACTTTACACAAACACCAATAAAACACTATTCAACATAAAAATTCACAACTTCTCTAAAATCCTACATTTTTTCTCAAAACGAACATCACCTAAGTTTTTCCAAAAGCAAACCAATTAAGCATGTTCGTTCTGAGAAAGTTTATTGAATTCTAAAAATAATGTGAATATTTAGGTGATATTTGAACTTTATTGGTATGCGTGTAAAAATTGTTGAGTTATATTGATGTGTGTAAAAAAATATAATATTAAGTTGTATTGGTATGCGTGTAGGAGTAATGTTAGAAGTATAAATTTAGAGAGTTAAATTCAAATTCTAAAATTTATAGCCAAACGAACATGCCTTAAGTCTCTGCTCGAATATCACCACATGCTTAGTGAGAGATATACACAATAAATGAAAATGTTTTTCAGAATATGTTCTAGAAATATAGAGGTTTTGCCTTCTCTCTAGGACACCCTATACCCTACGCACTACCTTCTTCCTCTTCTTCGATCTTTGGCGGCGGGAGTAGCTCCGGTTCCTCTTGTCCTCCCTCTTTCCCTAGCACCTTCCGTAGTGTCTATTCTCCTTTTTTTTTTGGTTTTTGCTTGAAGATTTAGAGGCTAGATCTCGGCATTTTGGCTCATCCCCAGAGGCCACTCGCCAGTCCACTATCACCAATTCCTCCGCCCGATCCCTTCTGCACGATCTGGCCGTTTTGCTCCATTACTGGTCGCGCATGCCACCCACAATCTGCCTTGCTTGGTGGTCTTTGGCCTTTCTTCGGTCTCTCCTGGTTTTCTGAGAGCGTTTGTTTTTGTTTATCTGTCCTGTTCTGTTGCTTTGTTTTGGCCTGTTGGTGGGCTTTTATGTTCCTCTTTAGTTGTTGTTGCCCCAATGTGCTTTTTCGGTCACTTGTTGGCTTTTATGAGCTTTTTGGCCTTGTCTAAGCTGTCGCTCTTTCCTTGTTCAGTGACTAGCACTCAAATAGTTTGGTAGTTGTCGTCTGCCATTTTTTCCACCCACTCTCTGCCTGACATGGAGTATTATGTGATTTATCAACTCTTGTTTGTTCCTGCTGGTCCTTTTTGCAGCTTAGTTTGTTTGGATCTTTAATTTCCAGTTCTTTATTGTAACATGTTATAAAGATTCAATATGCAATGTTAGCCTCTCGGTATTATTAAAAAAAAAGATATACACAATAAGTTAATTTTATTGTATGGTTCATGTTAGCCAAGATTTTACATAGGCAATATTAAAATATTTGATTGCCAAATATTTTTATAAGTTTGTTAAAAAATAAGGAGAGATAATATTTGATGTAATTTTGTTAATCAAAATATATTAAAGGTAGTATAAAAAAAATATTAAAATTTGTGTGAAAATTTTGTAATTTTGATGTTTGGTTACTGAGCTAACAGCTCGGAAGTTTCCTTATATATTAAAAGTAGATAAGGCTCCGTGTTGTTTAGAAAAAAAAAATAAAAAAAATAAAAGATAAGGCTCCTTGTGGGTCCCCACAGGATTTGTATGGTTGGGTAAACAATAAAATATTCAAAAAAAGTAAACTATTTGTTTGAGCCCTAATAATTTGGGCACAAAAATTTAGGTTTAATAATAAAAAATTTATCACATAATTTATTATTATTATAATATTTATTAAAAATCTTTTCTTTCTTCACTTTTTCACCAACTCTCATAACATATCTTTACTTTATAATATTTTTCAAATCCCAATACCCAAAATTTTCACCCTCAAACATCCTCATAGATCATGTATCTTTTGAACATGACAGACGCTGGGGAGTTATGTTTGAGCCCCAAAAATTTAGACCCAAAAATTTAGGTTTAATCATAAAAAATTCATCACATAATTTTTATTATTATAATATTTATTAAAAATCTTCTCTCTCTTCACTTTTTCACCAACTCTCATAACATATCTTTACTTTATAATATTTCTCAAACCCCAATACCCAAAATTTTCACATTGAAATAAAACTACTCCATGGCAGCGTCGTTTTGCACCAAAATTCAAACACGTCGCTTTCATCTTCAAACGGCTAGTTGGCGTTTTAAAAGAGAAACAAGAAATTCAAGCGAAAGTTAACCGTTGCTTTCCCAGTTGGGGCCCAGTCCCATGGCATGCAGCACCACAACTAATTCCAGCTTGCAAAAATCTCTTCTTCTTCAGTTTTTCTGTTCAAAGACTTTAATCAATTTTGCTTGACTGCCTGTGCAGTGTTCCAATTATGGCATTTGTCTATTTTTCCACGTGTCACATGGGAGCTACGTCACTCATCATTCCCTCAAGTCCGACTTGGACTTCTTCTTCTTCTTTTTTTGGATAATTAGCAGCTTGAAATATCGAGGAAAGCATTTCTTAATAACTAATTAAGCTTGCATTTGTTCTGATACAAACTATGTTTTAATGGGAAAAAAATTGAAAATTTTTAACAACCAATTTTCACTTACTTTAATACTTTTTGTACAAGCTCCAATAATTTTTTCATAAATCCCAATAAAATCTATACTTCATTCCATAAAAATAATTTAACAAAAAAAAATATTTCTTCTCTCATTTTTGCAAATAGTAAAAATATAGTCATACGCACTTTGCACCCTCCAACTATGTGGACACTGCACTCAATATATTATTTTTGTTATATTGTGCCCACAAACTATTGATTTCAGACACTTTGTACCTTCCTTAAATTGACTTTTTGGCCTAAAAAATTATGATTTTACCCTCATAAAATGATTACTCTAAAAAAATACGGGGACAACAATTTTCATTTCACACTCCAAGAAGTGTGAAACCAATAGTTTATGAATGTAATATGACAAAAATAATAGAGAGAGGTGCCAAATACCCATATCTCATAGTTAGAGGGTGCAAAACAAATTTGTCTATGAAATGTAATTTCTACTAACAATATTATGATACAATACTCTTAACAATATCTTTTATTTGATTCCTTTTCGTTTCCTTGAGCAAATTTGTTTGTATTTTTTTCCTAATACTAAGAGCCAAATCAGTTTATCCAACTTGATGAACTTGTCTAAAATTTATTCAACTTTAATGGTAAAACTCGGTAAAGCAAGATACTTTCCAATTTGATTCCTGAATTGAATAATCAAATTATGAGTGTAAAAGACACAACATATATTTAATATTATAGAACCTAAGATTAAGATCCTCTGCAATTTCCTAGCTGAATTGCATGGTGGAATTCAGAAGAAAATATAGATACAGCAGGTAAGGTCCCTCATTTAATGTTGTCCATATAAAGTTTTGAACAATATGAGTTTTGCAACCATCAAACTGCTATGGACGGTAGAATCTTGACAGAAAATTGCAAAAAATCCTCGTCCATAAGACCTATGTGTTATGTCTATCTTTCTTCGAATTAGACTATTTAACTTGAACAACAAATAGAAAAAAATCCTCCCAAACTTGACCAACCTTCTCCTGTGTGGCGAATTGATGGTTGTAGACTTACTGTTGAAGAAACAAAAGTGAGAAATTAAAGGAAGTTAGGAAGATTTTCTCTCGTGCCGTCCATAATTCTAAGAATAATTAAAGGCAATGAGATCATTTTTCTCCCTTCAATCTTTTCATACAAATTTGAGAAAAGGGGCTAGACCTGAAAGTGAGATATATGCATGACTCTTGAAGATTGGTTCCACCAATCGGCTAAACCACAATTAATATTATCCATGTAACATCACATGGCAACAGCCTCGTCGAGTCAATTCGAGCACTAGAAAACCACCAGAAGAATTTTGGGGAATTTCTCAGCAGAGACAATGTCACGGCAGGCAAGACAATATTATTATGGCTTTAGCGTGGATGCAAGTGAACGATCATGGATTTACACGTTCTTGTTTCATAGCTGTGACTGTCAAGTCTGTCAGTTCAATGTCTTTCTCATCCACCTAACCTTAACTATATGATTAGAAAAAATCGGCTTGTTTGGCTGACTTTTCTTTCTCTGCTTATTTACCAAACACGAACAATCCGAAGCCATTCAAATATACTTTGAACGGATACATATATTTTGCACATTGTATTTATTTATAGAGGTCTTGATATTTTGTACAATAAATCATTATTTTTATCTTATTATATTCTTTAATTATTGATTTCAGATATTTTATATTATTTATTAAAATTAATAAAACAACAATTAAATTTTTTCCTGTTAAAATAACGATTTTACCCTCATACGAGTAATGTGCTGCGAGCAAGCCAACTTCGAGCTAGGGTTCGGATCTGTAAGAAAAATATTGCTTGAGAAAGGGAGAAATAAATATTGCTTGAGAGGTGGTTTCAATGTGTGAAATATTTTGTGTACGTGGGGGTTATTATAGGAGTGCAGTGGCCTATCTCCTGCTTCTCCTTCCATGAAGTCCATGGTGCACGATAGTCGACACTATAACTTTTGTGCTTAATAAAGACTTATCATGGCAGAAAAATCTCTGCGCAAGGTGCCTCTTCCTTTGCGTCGACGGGTAAAGGAGAGCCTCTTACAATGACTTTTGAGCAATTTCGAGGTGTGGCGTCAGTCATGTCATGGCCTTTGCGAGCAAAGGCATGGTCCCGGCAGGCCTAAGCCTGTCAGGATCTTCTCAAAATTCCAAATCCCCTTTTAGTCATGATTCATTGTGTGTATCAAAGATATTTCTTTTGGGACTAACTGGGCTGATATTTATAAGTACGTCACTTTCCTTTAAAATTAACAACAACAACTTCACCAGTGGTGTAAAAGCTTTTGAAATCAATAGTTTTCAAAATAGTTGTATGGTATAACGTGAAAAAAATAATAATTTTCAGTGCAAACTGGTAAGACCCTTGTAATTAAATGATGCAATGTATATTTTTCCCCTCTCTAAGAGCAACAATACGCCTATAAAATATGATAGCACAGGCCCCTTGATTCAAAGCATATGAGTAAGATTTTGAAGTTGACAAACCATCCTAAACGGATGTTCTCTTCTTCTAATTGGATGCTCTAATTTGCCTGTCCAATTAATTGAATGCTCTAATTTGTCTGTCCAACTCAAACTACTACTTTGCAATAAACATCTTTGATTTCCATGTGCTTTTCCACCCACTCTTTGAAGAGGTTGGTGGTTTTGTGTTATCTTATTGTGAAACGTACCGGCTAGTCATGCAATTAACTTGAATACAGAGGAGGGGATATAGCTACGAATCTTTAATTAATGAGGGGAAGAAAAATAGAAAAATAGATAAGAGTTGGGAATGGTGGATTATCGTATCAAAGTAGGATTGTTCAACTCCGGTGTAGGTGTCGATTTTTAAATAATTGTCACCTACACCTACACCGTTAAAGGCTAAAACCAACCATTAACGGTGACAAATTCTAGTTATCCTACATTCATATTGAGCTATTTTTTTAGCATTTTACGCACTTGGCCCAAACATTTGACATATGGAATCTAAAATAATTACATGCTAGTTACAAAAGTAACATTGTTAATTTTATCAATTGGGTCATTAATTAAATTTGAATCAATTAACAATCATATGAAATTAATACAAATCAATTAACTCTTCACTAAATAATGTAAATAAAAACTATGGAATAAATTGGAATCTAATTTTATACAGTACAAGTTCTCATGCGATATGAAACTAGAAGTTGTTGAATATATCAAGTAATAACAATTGAAATTCAAAAGAGGGCTGAAAATTGCTTATATGACCAGAGCTTTTTTTAACAACCAAGCTAAATTAGACTTTAAACACAAAGTATGGGGGCTACGAAAATTTAGATAAACATTTAAAGTGTCAAGATACAAGAGTTGTATAACTGGAAAGAAAAAAAAAAGGGGGAAGGACCATATATGCAGACCAATTCCATCATCTCAAGCAAATTATTTGACATATGGAATCTGAAGTAATTACATGCTAGTTACAAAAGTAACATTGTTAATTTTACAAACCCTAAAAACAACAAACGAGGGCCTGTTAATTTCTTAAATTTTATTAAAATTACAAACCCTAAAAACAACAAACAACAAGGACAACGTTCAGCAATGATGTCCTAATATTTTCAATGGAATAAATTAGGGATAATTACACTTTGTGCCCTTTATCTTTGGGGTCATTTATAATTTTGACCCCAATGTTTTATTTTTGAGACAACGTTCAGCAATAATATATGTCCTAATATTTTCAATAGAATAAATTAGGGATAATTACACTTTGTGCCCCTTATCTTTGGGGTCATTTATAATTTGCACCCCGATGCTTCAAGTTACCTTTGTAGGCTCGTCGTGCCTCTCACGTATTGACGAAATCCGTCAATTTAGACCGTCAAATCGGGTACGAGATCTACATTGCAAAAAAATTAAAGATAAGAGGCTCAATATCTCAAAAATAAAACATCGTGGTGCAAATTATAAATGACCCCAAAGATAAGGGATGCAAAGTGTAATTATCTCAAGAAATTAAAATTAACAAATCCATTATTTTTTTAACATACCTAAACGAATCTCAATCGTTGGCACTTGAGAGAGATGTGCTAAACAACAGAGGAGATGAGAGCTTGACGCGTGAAGGAGGGGGCCTGTGGTCGGCGACGAAAGGCGCGACAGCTCGTGGTGGTAAGCAGGAGAGAGAGGGGAGGGAGGGAGGGAGAGAGAGCAAGAGGGCCAAAGGGGAGGGGGTCGGGGGGTCTGCCAACAAATGAAATGAGAGAGGAGGGGTTTAAAGTCACTTTAAACAAACGATCCGTTTTGTTAAAAAAAGAAGAAAAAGAAAGGGGTGGAGAAGAATTGGAATACTTCCTTTGGGGGGTCTGCGAAGTTGCGAACAAGTAGCGACAAATGAAATGGGGAGCTGGGGAGAAGGGGTTTAAACTTTAAAGTCACTTTAAACAAAACGATACGTTTTGTTAAAAAAAAAAGAGAAAGAAATAAAAAAGAAAGGGGGAGAAGAATCGAGATTCTTCTTTTGGAGGGTTGGGGAGCCCTGGGGTCTGCGAAGACAAACGGGGATGGGGCCTAGGGTTTACAAAATGATTCATTTTTTAATTAAAAAAAATCTGTTGTCCGGTACTCTCGGGAACCCGAGAACCGAGAATAACACTGACTTTTTTTGTAAAAGCTTAAACCGACATCGACACCGATGAAGCCGGGTACCAGAAACTCAGTGCCGGTGCCACTGAAATTTTCCAATGGCACTTAATAACTCTATCAAAGAAGATCTTGATCCTTTTCACTCCCATAATTGAAGTGGACCCATCTACTAATCTACCCACATTAGATTACACTAATTAGTTAATTTTTTATATTTTAATTGCAATGTCTTTGTGTGGGTCATTTTCGATTTATTTCTTTTTTGTTTTTATTTAAATAATATAAGGATGGAAATTGATGGGTGATATTTTGGGTTTTGTGTGATTTACAATATTGTCCCCGGAAAACCAAATGATAATGTCATTTTCAAGGACGTCCAAAGTCAGGTTTTCTTGACATTCATTATTTTAGGACAAAATGCATGTGTTTTGCGGGGCAAGGCTTAAATTCAATCCAATCCTTTTGGAAATTTTCCCTTAAAAGATTTTGTTTCATGAGTTGGCCCCTACCTTTTCTATCTTATGTCAATTCCTCCAATACCTTTTGCGATTATTGCTGCAACTTGCACATTTGATAAAAAATTATTACTATTTTAAAAAAAATTTACAACTTCACATTCTCTGATTGCCATTTATTTTGCAATATTTGTAGCCAAAACGACCAAATTTGACAATACTATATTTAATTTGTACCCGCGATCCAATCACCTACTAGTCAAAAAATTAATATATAAATCTTTAAATAGTATTAATTTATTTGGCCTAGATGTTTAGAAATCTTGACTAGAAATACGACCTAAATTATTTAACACTAGACGAAGGAAATTATATAATATTCTCCTTGAGTTTTCATATCCTAAATGCGGAGATTGTATAAAATAAGCCAACTAAACTATGCAAATATCTCATTTCCTAAACTATAATGTAGCATTATATTTATCAAGAACTACCATTTAGTGAAAAAAAAAACAGAAAAAGTGTAGGAGTGTGAGTGTCTTATTAACGAATACGCGGTTCCCAATAAGTTTTAAAATCATTCCGATAACTTGGTGATGTTTGTTTCTTTAATATTTTGGGGCATGAAAATTTCCAGCAAAACAAACATACTCAAACATTTTTAACCTTTATACATACATACTATAATTTTCACAAACCTCAATAAATCTCAATAAAAATAAAGATTCCCAAAATTTCAAGAATATTTCCCAAAATTTTGACAAACAAACATACCCTTAATATTTAGGCTTAATTACCTTACAGGTCCCTGTGGTATCCGACTTTTACAAAATAGTCACTGTGGTATGACTTTCAACAAAATAGTCCTTAGGGTATAGTTTTGAGACAAATTAGTCTCTGTGGTATAGTTTTGAGACAAATTAGTCCATCTATCTAACTGCCGGGAGAGTGTTGTACATGCCACGTCAGCGTCATTCACGCGTTGACACGTGTTTTTTAACATTAGTATCTAAATCACGAGTGATATACTTCTTTTAGCTCGTAGAATTAGTCTGAGCCTCAACCTCAGACTTGATTGGTTCGATCCAGGATGGCTGCTGACGTGTCAACGCGTGAATGGAAAGTGACATATACAACACTCTCTAGTTAAGTGGGTAAGAACAGTTGGACGAAGAGACTAATTTGTTTAAAAACTATACCAGAAGGACTATTTTGCTGAAAGTCATACCACATGGACTAATTTGTCTCAAAACTATACCACAATAACCATTTTGTTGAAAATTATACCACAGAGAATATTTTGTAAAAGTCGGATAACATAGGGACCTGTAAGGTAATTAAGCCTAATATATAAAGGTAATTGAGAATGTGTAAATACAATGTACGGTTTTAAAATCTTAATTTTCTTCTATTTATAATTAATTTAAGAATATGTAGATAAGTTGCATGATTTTAAAAATTTCCTAAGAAACTCTACTTAGTGTTTATTTTGAGAATTTTTTGTATTTTGAGAATTTTTAGGTAATGTTAATTTTATTTGTATGCATGTTGTAGTTGTTTTTAAATAATGTTAAAAAATATGTTCGATTTGTATATTCTCAAAATTAAAAAAATACTGAGAATGCAAACAAACCGGAAGAACTCTGCAAAGAAAAAAGAATGTTATTTTTCTATAAAAAAAAATACGGCAGCATCCACGTCCGATAATTTCGGGAAAGCCATCCAGACAGCTCTAACAAACTCAAAAAATAATAAATAAATTTAGAAAAAGGAAAAACGCGCTCGGATTTAGGCTCGTCCAGTCCACCGCTATCTTTGTAGTCTTTTTTTTTTTTTTCCTACACCACAACCTTTGTGGTTCTTTTGGCTTTTGGCTTTTGGCGTATACCTCAGTCTCTCACTCTCGCTTCTGCACTCACTCTCACACCCCTACACTCGCTCTCTTTCTCTCTAGCTGTAGGTTGGGGAAATCCTGGGAGCTCCCATCTCTTGAACTTCGTGAACCAAGTCGAAATACTGACCGGAGAGATCAGATCTGTGTACACATTGTTAAGCTATGCGATACTTCTGACTCATTTTTATTTTGTTATTGTCAAGATGTCGAGTTCCGACCCGAAACCACCGCAGCGTCCGGGTCCGTGGCCACCAGCTCCGGAGTCCTCGGCAATGCCGCCTTCTTCGTGGGCAAAGCGGACTGGGTTTAGGCCTAAGTTCTCCGGCGAGACCAATGCCAGCGATTCTGGCCAGGTAGTAGCTCTCGCAACCCCAACGCCCAAGCCCAGAGAGACCGAAGCGACGCGACCGGATCTCGAAGCGGGACGGGTTCGGGCAGTGAACGGTGAGAGGGAGGGCGAGAAGGTTGCTCATCCAACGCCGCCGCAGCCGGATAAGGATCAAACGGTGAAGAAACGGAGGGACTCTGATGGGCCACCGAAGAGTTCAGGCCAGAACGGGCAGGCCCATAGCGGGCCCACGGAGCATGCGCCACGGAGGCCCGTGAGGAGCGAGGAAGTGGTGGATGTGTTGCCACAGTGTGTGGATGATGATGATGGGTTTGTGGGTAGGCACACGCATATGAAGTATGAGCTCAGAGATACACCTGGTCTAGGTGTGTTTGATGTCATTCACAAATAAAATTTCTTCCTTTTTAAAAAAAAAAAAATATTTTTAATTAACTTATTTATTGATAATAAGAAATGGCTTATGCATTTCCTGGATGAAGTTTAGGTCCTCGTTGCTTAATTTTTGTAATTGAATATTGTGACTCTAAAAAATAGATTTTTCAATATTATATGTACAATTACAATTCAGTAAAAGGGAAAAAAATACGCCTTTAGTTTTTCAATTTTATGGATGTTTTGTAACAGCTTATGTTGGTGTCTGTAAATTTCAGTTCCCATTGGTCTATACGGGTTCCAGCATTATCTTTCAATGTTGGGTTCGTTGATTCTGATTCCACTCGTCATTGTGCCGGCAATGGGTGGAACTTATGTGAGTAATAACTTCTTCTTAATGGTACTTTCTGAAATATCTATCTACGTAATAAGAATGACAAAGAATGTTGTGGGTAGCTTGGTCTGATTGCATTTAGTCGGTATAGGAAGATACTTCAAATGTGGTATCAACTGTCCTCTTTGTATCGGGAGTGACAACGCTTTTGCATACGTCTTTCGGGTCGAGGTTGCCCTTGATACAAGGTCCATCGTTTGTTTTCCTGGCTCCAGCATTGGCAATCATCAACTCCCCAGAGTTCCAAGGACTCAATGAAAATGTACGCTCCTCTTGGCAGGCTTTGATATTGTTAAATTTTTTAGTTGGTTTCTGTCCTAAATTGTTTGTGATGGTTCAGTCGATTAAATTGTTGAGCTATGCTCTGAGCAGAAAAAAGTAATTCTTTTCTAATTTCTCTTTGTAGACGTCCGAAATGTTTGCCTAAAGATACATGTTGCCACATATTTATCTAGTACGTCTCCACAATTTCAAAATGGAATAAGGGATAGTATGCTTTCATAGACTCAGCTAGTTGAATTATAAAGGATGTACAATAACTTAATGGGCCTGAAGCCTTTTTGTTCTCTTCTATCCAACATATGTTATGTGTATGTTGATGTGACAATAAACTAATTATAGTATTGCATATCTCATCTATAGGAGAGTGTGAAAATCTATGCAGCTGCTAACTACTATTCTTCTGTTTGATTGAAGTAATTAAGGGGTTTAGATCGTACTGTTCTAGAACATCATGGTGCATGATATTTTTAGATGTATTGGTAGGTGTCAAGTAGGATGATGACAGAACAAGGATGAAGACAAATTGTTTGTATATTTCAATTGCTTACAGAAGTTACACGTTGTATTCAGGTAGCTGTTTTGGAGAATCTATCTGTGTGTGTGGGTGTGTGTGAGTCATCTCCACCAACCCTTGAAGGTTTAATAGTACATGGAAAAATGCCTGAATGTAGTCTGAGAATGAAAATTTAAAAATGAAAAACATGCGGATGGCTTTTTTGCAAACAGAATCATTGTCAAACTGTTGCCAACTTCTCTGTTTTGACTCTTATATAGAAAGAGAGCTACTAGTTGCGCTGTTGGTATTACAAATGCTTTGTAAGTACCTCTACGCAACAAATTAATAAATGTTCCTTGCTCTCGGTCTTCTGTGCTAAGGTGTAGTGTGAGTATTTGAGTATGCATCTCCTGTGATCTATAAATTTCCAAGTATATGTATATGCATAGTGGCACTAAGTTTAGCAGCCCATGAAAAAACATCTTTCCCCCTCCATCTATATTTTGATTAACTGTTTCCCAAGTTTTTACACTCTTTTTCTTTGTTAACGTCAAAGAAATATTAACTCATAGTGACCTCCTTTATTCCGTTGAAGTTTTCAAAGACTTGAGAGAGTTGTTTAACATGCAGAAATTCAAGCATATTATGAAGGAGCTACAGGGGGCTGTAATCATAGCTTCAGCTTTTCAAGCTTTACTGGGATATAGTGGACTGATGTCTATATTATTAAGGTATGTTCCAGCATCTTTATATCCCTCCACTTTTGAAATTTATTATTAGAGAATACTTCCCATTCCATTTAGCAAGTAAGAATTGGTAAATGCGGGAAGTTTGAAGGGGATAAGTTGCTCTGTGTCATTTTGATGAGTTGATTTAGTCTTAAGTTATTAGCCATTTGCTGATATGTTCTTGTAATCGATTATCATGATCCTACAATGTATATTTTGTGGTTCATGGATGATTACCTCTGGGATCTAAATTTTATTGCCCATTCACTTCCATTCCCACTCCTCAAAAAAGTAGGTGCAGCTTTAAAGATTTAAAGTTGCTCAGGAAGGAACATAAAATTTCTGATGAAGCTGCTTGAGTTAGTTGTATGTTTTGTAAGTTATTATACCTGAGCATGTGATAGCATGGCTGCTGCTTTTTTTTCCATCTTGTTTAGAAATATATTTTCTTTCTGTGTTGAGCTCAGAATAGAATATCTTGTTACACTGACAGCTAGTCCCTATGTACAATACACTCAATAACTCAACCTCAGTTCGTTTTCCTTTCCTTTTCAGGTTTATCAATCCAGTTGTTGTGGCCCCAACTATTGCTGCTGTTGGACTTTCTTTTTATAGCTATGGTGTCCCACTAGTTGGTAACTGTCTTGAGATTGGATCGATGCAGATATTACTGGTTATTATTTTCTCTCTTGTAAGTCTGCTGAAGCTGCTGTTGATATTCCGTTTATTGAAATTTTATTTTTTTTCTGCCATCAAAAAAGTTTTTTTTGTCTTCTCTGAATATTTTAGTCCCTTACATTACTAATAATTGGATCCTGTGCTAGAAACATCTAACCTGTTGTTTCCGTGCTTTCTGCAGTATCTTCGTAAGATATCTGTTTTTGGCCATCGTATCTTTCTAATATACGCGGTAAGTTAAGAGTCAAAATGTATTTTTACCTGTTCCTGATTTTTGATACAGTAATATATCTACAAACAATAGTGCACACATCTCTTATGATGTACTGAGGTTATTCGTGTCTTATTGTCAGGTTCCATTGGGCCTGGCAATCACATGGGCTGCTGCTTTCCTGCTTACTGAAGCTAGAGCCTATAGTTATAAAGGCTGTGATGTAAATGTACCTCCCTCAAATATAATATCTGAGCACTGCAGAAACCACCTCTCAAGGATGAAACATTGTCGAGTTGATACTTCTTATGCATTAAGAGCTTCCCCATGGTTCAGGTTTCCTTATCCATTACAATGGGGCACTCCTGTCTTCCACTGGAAAATGGCTCTTGTTATGTGTGTCGTGTCTGTTATCTCGTCAGTGGATTCGGTTAGTTTTCTGTCATTTATTGTGACTTATACTTCTTGTGGAAATTTGTAATTTTATTTTAATTTAATCTACTTTTTAATTTTCTATGTGAGTTTACAGTTAGACATCTTGTGAGGATTCATAACTTACAATGGACTCCTAAAATGCATTTGTGAATGTGGGAGATCTTAAATCTTCCATATTGTATGAAACATCTGTTTCTATTTAGGTAAGATATCTACTAAAAAGATTTGCCTCTGGCCTTGCAAAAGGGAGGAAAAACTGAACTCTGTCTGATTGTATGAAGAAAATGTCTGGAGCTTACTTAAGACACTAGGGCTTGGTTATTCTTCATATCGATTTGACAAGAGTGTTATTATGAATTCAATTGCAAGCTAGTAAATAATTGGCAAATATTTTTGAAATGATCAGGTTGGACATAGGAACCTCAAAGAATGAATGGAACAAGTTATAAGAACAATCCTGTAAAACTTATCAGTATCTGAAAAATTCAAGAACTGTGTTTCGGTTTAAAAAACAGGTTTATAGTGAGCACAAATCTCATGGCAAAAATCTTCTCTACACCGCCTTCGGTATGTGCCTAGAAAGGATACTGTCTTTATCGACTTGTTTGAATTTATATGTAGTTTATCAAAACTAATGTCATCACAGAACTAGTCAATACCGTTACAAATTTCAGTAGGTCTACTTGTTCGACCAAATTCTGGGAGTTTTGGGTTGGGTAAAGAGATTTATATCTTAGACAAATGGCCTTGGATGTACAATTGACGTCTGTATTTGTCAAAACATATTGTACTTTGTTTCTCCAGAATGGCAAACTAATTCGTGTAAGATTTCAGGGGATTTAACTTTTGTGAATTGTATGCATTCTGTTGTAAACTCTGCTGATTGATGAGCCTTGCAGAATTGTAGGGTTAGTGTAATTCCCAGTTTGGATTTTGATGTTTTTTAAACTGATCAGGTTGGATCATACCATGCATCGTCATTGTTGGTGGCATCAAGACCTCCAACCCCAGGTGTTCTTAGTCGAGGTATTGGTCTTGAAGGTCTTTCCAGTGTCTTGGCTGGTCTTTGGGGTACAGGAACAGGGTCCACCACTCTGACTGAAAATGTGCACACTATTGCTGTGACCAAAATGGGAAGTCGCAGAGCAGTTGAATTAGGTGCATGCGTTTTGGTAGTCTTATCCCTTGTAGGTGAGTGCTTGTTTTCTGTTTCCAAATGTTATTAAAATCCTGGAGCAGTCAAACTGGACATCTTCTGCTACTCTTAGCAAATGTAAATAATTGATGCGACTCGCATATATGTGCATCACAGCATATAAAACTGTAAGCTGCATATGCGCGGACTGGTAACTATAGCGATAGCTTCTTTTAGTCTTTTTTCCTTCTCTCTTTCTGTTAGGTGCATTTTTCAAATACCCAACGGACTTGGATGAGTCCTTTGCAGTCCAGTTGGGGTTACATGTCCTCTGAAGCCCGCACAAGTTTTCAATAATCAGTTGGTATGCCACAGTTCTTTGGCCTGCATCTATCTTTACAATGGTGTTTCAGTTTATGTTGTTTGTGCAATAACCAGTGGGACTGAAGTGGCCCTTAAGTGTAATGAAAGTGATGGTAGGGAACTGATTTTAAGTTTGGAGCCAATCCAACCCAGGTGGTTCTGGGTTGCATGATCAAGTAATTTTGGTTAATTAGGATTTTGAGCCGATGAAACAAAGAATGGCTAGTTTGAGGTCCATGTCAATGTAATCAAGGCAGTGGAGCTTGTTGTGTCTGGTCTTGGATGCCAGGAAGTCAATGACTTGCTAAAATAGCACTCACTGTGAAGGTTGTGTAAGAGATATAGCACACACTGCCAAATGCTATGAAAGAGATGTCTTAGCAAATTTGCATGTTGTGTTCTGAAAACGATATATCCAAACTGGTATATTTTCATCTTGGTTCTATACCATTTATTTAGCAGTCAAAGTTCTTCTGTCGAGGTTTTGTGAGAAGGACAAAGGAGATAAGGTTGGGAATGTCGAGATATAATTTTCATAAAACTGTTAAATTTGAGATTCCATTACAACTTGAACAAAACTGGAAATTCAAGTCGTGTATTGGGACACCACTTTTTGGTCTTACTATGTCAAATTATTATAGACTGGAGTTTACGACAGGGTGTATCATTAAGCTCCTTGTTTCTCAGTTATTCACTAACCTTTGTCATGGATGTACCTAAAAGCATTTCCATTTTACGAACAGGTAAAGTTGGAGGCTTTATAGCATCAATTCCTGAAGTCATGGTTGCTGCTCTGTTGTGTTTTATGTGGGCAATGCTTACAGCATTGGGGTTGTCAAATCTCCGCTATAGTGAGGCTGGAAGCTCTCGGAATATTATCATAGTTGGATTGTCTTTGTTCTTTTCTCTTTCAATACCAGCCTACTTTCAGCAATATGGTGTCTCTCCAAATAGTAACTTGTCTGTCCCAAGTTATTTTCAGCCTTACATTGTGGCTTCTCATGGGCCTTTCCGCAGCAATTATGGAGGGGTATGCTTCTCTATGACCTTTTTGTTAAAAAATTGTTTCTTTTTTAGTCAATCTCATCTATGTCTTGTAGCCTGCTGAAATGACGATATAGATAATGGTGTCAAACTCTGCATGATAAATATGCCAAGTCCCTCCTATCCTCCAACATTTTGATCCTGTGTGTTTGGATAGTAGACAATCACTCTGTTGCCTCCTTCCTTGATCTCTCTCTTTACCCGCCACCAAATTCGAGGGCAGCAAGAAAAGTTTAAGTTAACCTCTTTTACTTGGGAAGCTGCCACTAATAATCGGTTCCATCAATTTAACTGCTAGTTTTCTGATTTTTTTATAGTCTTGGGGACTGTCTAGAGCTTGTTACCCTTTTGCTTTTGGAAACTTGTATAGTGATAGATGTACGGAGCTGGCTCACAATGACATAATGTGCTCGGTGGTTCAATAAGTTATGTGGCGTTTTTATCTCTGCATGTCAAACTGGTCAAACTTCAAAGTATTGGGCGCACTATTACCCATGAATATTACCCATGAATCTCTCCCAAATGTAAACTGTGTACTGTTTGTTATAACAGGTACTAGCATGTTGCTAACTTTTTGTCCATATGGTTTATTTGCAGGTGAACTATGTCTTGAACTCATTACTGTCATTACACATGGTGATTGCCTTCCTAGTTGCTATCATTCTGGACAACACTGTACCCGGTAGGCGGCAGGAACGCGGGGTGTATGTTTGGTCTGAACCTGATGCTGCAAGGAGGGAACCTGCCGTTACAAAAGACTACGAGTTGCCCTTCAGAGTTGGTCGGGCTTTTAGATGGGTGAAATGGGTCGGGCTTTGAGAGACGAGGCGTTCCCTCCTTGCGTGCGCTCGTCCCCATCTCATTGTCAAGCCAGTGCTCGTCATTATACGCTTGAATTGCTCTTTCCTCAAGCCTGAGTGCCTAAGGTAAAAAAATGTCTGAAATCTGATTTTCCCACAGGACGAGATTTATTTGGACTACAGGTCTTATAGAGATGTTTTTGTACATTTCAGGATCCAGAGGGATCTACGTGTGTTGTAATTTTTAGATCATAAACAATGTAGCTAGTTGAGTCATTGAGAATGTCCACTTGGACTTGTTTTTCGTCCTCCCTCTCTCTTTTTCCTCGTATTGTAGCAAGCTTCGAGAATCTGTCGTTCATGTATATGTTGTAATTTGCCCGTTCTAAATTGGCTTTCATGCCTGATGGTTCTTAAATTGAAATTTGAAACGACTTGCGGTTCATTGTGCATGGAACAAAAAATGTGTTTCTTTGTACAGTGTTAATTAATTTTTTTAGTTTCATTCAGAATTAGGTTGACTTGATTGGCAGGTGGATATCCTTTCAATTTTAAGGTATCTAGTTTTTACTATATGTTCTGCTAAAATCCAAGGACCACCGGTAAGAAATAAGTAAAACTTAAGAGACTAATTCGACGTTCTAAGGAGTAGCTGGATCGATGTTACGTCCGTTCCTCTCAGCAGTAGTCGCCACGGTTATGTTTATTGGCTTTCAATCCCAATTATTGACGTTTATTTTGGGCTTGCTCACTTTTAGTAGGCATTCGCGCTCACCGCTCGAGGTCCTTGTGTTCTTATTTATTTAGGGCAATTTTCTACTATAAGTTTTCAACTGTAATTTTTTATATTTTTAATAAAATGTGTATTTATTAGAAAGAAAAAAACTTAGACGAACTGGTTTATTAACCCTTGACTGTAACAGTCCCACATTGGTTAGGGAATAAAAGTAATGCCTTAATATAAGCTTGGAGGCACCTCCACTTGGTAAGCCGGTTTTCTAAGTGTGAATCTCCAAGCTTATGTGGGTTTGTTACAAATGGTATCAAAGCCGGTTGTGGGCTCTTGTTCTACCCCGCCACCACGCCTACGTAGTGGCCGACCATGGATCCGGTGGTACGGGCACAACCCTAGTCCGAGGAATAGAAGGCACGACCATGTATCCGGTGGTACGGGCACGACCCTAGTCCGAGGAATAGAAGACACGACCATGGATCCAAGTGGAACGGGCATGACCCCAGTCCGGTGAATAGAAGCTTCATGGTGCTCGACCAACGTGGGCGTTGGTCTTAAAGGGTGGTGGTATGTAACAATCTCACATTGGTTGGGGAATAAAAAGTAATGCCTTAATATAAGCTTAGAGGCACCTCCACTTGGCAAGCCAGTTTTCTAAGTGTGAATCTCCAAGCTCATGTGGGTTTGTTACATTGACTTGGATTTCAATATTTTCACAAGTACGATGAGGACACCAACTTATTAATATCAATATTTGACACTTAATATATATAATTTTTTCTATTTATAATGGTCAGATCTTATGTCGCGTGTACATTGCAGAAAAGATAGTAATTTTGGAAGGAAATTGCTAAAATTGGTTGTTTGGTAGTACATTGCAAATGGGGGACCAATTTGAGAACAGAACTCCAGTGGGGTATAAAGGGTTCTGTCAATTCGAATAACTTGGGTTTGGTTTCCTCTTTTGGAAATGATTATATTTGTATTAAACGTAATTTTTGGTAACGTGCGGGACAGTTGGGCGTAACCCCAGACTGTTTGGGCTGGACTGAAATTGGCTTGTTGGGTTAGATTATGCTGGTTTTGAGCTTCTGTTTGGGGTTGGGCTTATTCGTGGTTGAGGTCTGTTTCTTCGCAGGTGACAAGGAAGCCCAGACCCATAAGTGCATTCATGCGCGCTTACTTGGTCGACATCATCCATTGAGAAGGGAATACGTAGTAGAAAGTAGGTGAAGAAAATAACATTTCTTCTTCATTGGTTATTTGAAGCAGAGAGAGCGAAAAGTAATACACCAAACTATGGATTGTTACTCAATGATTTAATTGTTATTCTTAAAGAGCGATAGCTTTAATTAAATCCTCCACTTTTTTTTTCCTTTATCAAAATGTAATTTCTAAGAAACATCCAATTGAAGTGGCAACAAACAAAATATAACATTCATCATGCGTGCACCTTATAATACTTTTATGTGTTCACACCTTATAAGCACTATTAGTGCAAAAGATGTTCCTTATTGACTCGGTAGACAATTATTTTTCCCCACCACCAAACAAAATTTTGTCAAGTTCACACAGGAACCAACCTATTCAAACATTGCTCGCTATATGTTTGACTACTGTACTACTGGCTTTTCCGACGAATATAATCCATTTATGTCATGCGTACAGCTTTGAGTTAACAGCTTCCATTGTCTGTGGCCTTATAAAACAACGATCATTGGTTCAGGAGTACTCTTTCGTAAGCCTTCAAATTGATGACATCTTCAAAATTGATTATAGTCTGACAACCCATTTTTGCATGGAGTGGATAATTAATTTCCCGGCCCCATCAATGTCTTTCCTAACATCTCTCTCCAAAGATTGAGATATATATATATATGGGTTGTCAGACTATAATCAATTTTGAAGATGTCATCAATTTGAAGGATGCTTGTGCTTTTGTGCTAGCCGTTAGGTGAGTACTTAGGCCGCCCACGAGTTAGATTGTATGACTAAATCTGGCTAGCAGGACTTTGTCGTGCGAGTCTTTCCGTCGTCTCAACTAATTTTGCCTCGTGCATTAAAATATTGCATTTGATCTCCATATCAGAGACATTTTTCTTTCCCTAGCTCGATTTATCGATCTTCATGGAAATTGTTAAATCTCCTAATAAGGTGGTCAACTAACCGCCGGCATGCCACACATGCTGCCGCTGCTTCACTTAACAATCAAACTTTGAGTCGTAGAAAAAGATAAGTATCAACCTAGCTCGCATGTGCATGCACAACACAGTACAACAACTTCGAATCTGTCAAGATATGTGTGGGATTTCTCCACAACTAGCTCGTATTTAGTTAATGAATATGATAATGCTAATCTAATCTTTTGTCATTTAGCAATTATCCACGTATAAATTTGTCCACGTTGATAAACTTGCAATTGCTTCGATACTTCTAGGATTTGTAGGCAACGATCCCATAAAAAGGCCTAGCTAACGACAAATCAATTAGTTGCGATATATTAGTCTTATGTTTTCAACCTTCCCATGGATGATATTTGCAATCAATTGCTGTTTTTTGGGTGTAAGTAATTAAGTTGATATCTGATAGGAAGATGAAACGGGAGTCTTCTAGTGGGTTTATAATATAACATGAAGGACTACTATTCAACCTAAAAAGCTTAAGTTTATAAGTTTAGCCTGCCCAATTATATATATATATTAATCACTCTCACTTGTAATCACTCTTTGATGTGGGAAAAAGAAGAAGTTACAAACACTGCCAATCTGTTAATTTCCACAAACAAGAGGCATGCACAACTAGCAATTAGAGCAAGAACTGATCAGTCACCTCCCAATAATCTTGTAAGACTACCCAGAACAGATGAAAAGTTTTCATACAAACGAATGCCATAACAAAAGGCATGACCCAATTAAATATTTACTATTACATATGCAATTTGCACTCCACAAAGGTTGTTTATTATTGTGCAGCACTCTTGTATAATATTTAGTACTGTACGTCCACAATATTAATGCAGCTAGCGCATCTACCCTACCCTTGTCTAGATCTGTTCACATGGGCCTGCTGAACCCATAACCAGAGACCCAACTGAGAATCTTCAATCCTATTACACCGATTGAACTACCATTCCATGGACTCAGTGCTTTTTCTGTTTTCCGTTTTCAAATAAATTCCTTTTCCCATTCCTACTTCAGAGAGAGAGAGAGAGAGGATCGATTTAACACTACAGTCTACATGAATCTACAAAGGCTCCGGTTTCTTCCTAATTGTAGAGCCGGATTGCCTGAACTCCCAGCTCTTCTTGGATAAAACACGAGTACTGAGTTGGTATATCAATAATAAGGGGCACGACAAGGTAGGGGCCATATCGTTGACATATATGTTAGTACGTATATATAACTTCTTTTAAGTGTTTTTATCTAACAATTTTCGTTGACTAACTACAAGTCTTCCTGTGCTCGGTGCAGATGGATATTTCCAATATGCATGTGGGCAGCACATGCGGCGTCCTACTTTTAATTAATGATGTACGTACTGGAATACAAAAGAATTATAAAAACAATAACGTACAAGTTTGTCTTTTTTTTTTTATAGTAATTCTTTAAGAAGGCACATGTTGCCAACAGCCTTTGGCATCTGATCTATTTCTTTTAACTATGAGATGAGGTCGGGATTCCCACATCTCCTTGAGTATCATTGTGTCCAGCTAAATTACTTTTAAAAAAACAAGAAGACATAAAACAATCGGATATTGTTTACGTTAGACGAATGAGAGTGTCTATATACATGGTAGCTAATCAGCTTGGGTATTGTTTATGTTTGACGAATGAGATCTGTCCAGATGGTAGCTTACTTAGCTTGGGTAGTATGGGAAAACTATGATGGAAAAAAGATTCAGATCAAAATGTATAGTCCAAAATTGTTACAATAGACTTCCTAGATTTACTTTTCTAAATCTAAAGAACAGAAACACGTCACCTCATGTAATAAAGAAGAGCTGGATGAGTCTTTTTGTCCCTTAATTTGGAAAAACAAATCTAAGTGAACAGAAACTCGTCATTTCATTTAATAAAAAAAAAGAGATGCCTGAGTGTTTATGTCATTTAAATTTGAAAAAATAAACCTAAATCACTCATTATAACAACTCTTTAGTTTGTAACACACACAGTCTATAGACCTGCATCAACTGAAGGCATAATCTATAGGGTACACTTGTATACTGATTACTGGTATGTGCAAGAATGAGATTGCAAACGGAGATTTATTTATAAGTCCTCGATTACAAGAGCTAACATTACTTTAGCAATGAGAGAATACTCTAAGACCCTCATCTAATTGATAGGATTTCATTGATCAAGCTCTCAATGAATTTCATTGATAGGATTTCGTTGATAGAATAGTCTCTTATAGACCTTTAATTTGCTCGTTTTGATTCTATTTTGGCATGTGTTCCAAATTCTTGCTTAAACAAATATACTCTACTACTTGAATTATAGATATTTTGACACTTTACACACTAAATTATTATTTTTAGAAAAAAAAATTTGCATCCTTGAATTATAAAGACAATGTCAATTTAGGGTTTTGAAATATCAAGTTATTCACGTTGAGTCATCAAACTATCAAAATTAATTAATATAAGTCATTGAATAAGATATAAAAGATGGTGACATGGTGACAACTACGAAAGTTAAAAGATTTGGGATATGTTCGTTTTCACACTTTTTCAGGATTCTAAGTATATTTACAAATCTACCACCGAACATATTTAGAATTCAAACACGAACATCAATACATTTTATACAATCTCCAACAATTTTTTAATTTTTTATTCAACATAAATTTTCTCTCTCTATACTTTTTCACATAACTCTAATACTTTTTTATTAAATAATTACATCAAATTATTTCTCTCTCCACTTTACGCAAACACCAATAAAACACTATTCAACGTAAAAATTCTCAACTTCTCTAAAATCCTACATTTTTACTCAACACGAATATAACTTGATATTTATATATATACCTGACTCTTTTCCCAAGAAAAAAAAAAGTAAAACGTGTCTCTCTCCCTGTCGTTTATTTCATTATTCTGGCCTAGGATAAAATTTACCCCCACTTTATTTACAATAACGACAGAAAAACATATGTTAATTTGCTCCATCAAAAGAATCTTTGAATGATATTTTGGGTGGGTATATGTACATGCAGTTCAAGCTAGAGTCCAGAATTTATCACATGTGCACATAGTCTAGTCAAGGCATGTTTTTCTCAGTTAGGTAATATATGTCCGAGACTCGGTGTATAAAAGTCGTGTGTAACGACTATTCTTATTATCTTAAAAAGGAGTGAGAACTTTGGAACATGTACGCAAGGCAGTGACGGACCAGAAATTTTAGAAGGGATCAAAATGAAATAGTATCAGAATTGGCGGGCCAGGGACAAAAAAAATAGAAAAACAAAACCTAACGGAGATACATTTTCCTTGATATTTTTTTGAAGGGGGATTATATTTGGCAAAAATGGAAAAGGAAAAAGAGAGAGAGGGGATTATATTACAAATATGTATATATATTTGCACTTGTTTTAAATTGACAACGTAGTATTACATCGAATATATACATCACTTTCTCATAAGAACGAAGCCCTATAAATTACTAACATAAAAAAACCCCCGAAATATCAGAATTAATATAGGACGACAACAACTCTAGCTGTCGCTTCAACGAAAATCAACGAGGAGACCAAACTTTCTTCCTTCATGTAAAAGACCAGAGAAATTAAAAGGTAGGAGTACTGCGTGGCTGCGTGCACATATACGTAGTGCAAGTGTTTGTTTGGAAAAATCAAAGAGAATATGTAAAACGTGTTATGGTAGTTTTTTTCTAAGCATGTAGGATGGGTACGTTTCCATGTAATGTACAGAGGAATCCACGTGCGGTAGTTGGCAAGAAATTTCTTCCCCCATTCTTCTCACCTTCCTCCTCTCCGATTTCCTCTCATTCAAGCGTTAAAAGGAAGTCTCAACTTTCATATATTTTATTTTTTTTAGTTGAAAAGAAAAACTAGCTTTAATATTTAAATAATACTCAACAAAAATAAAGAAAACAAAACGGATAACTCCACGTATGGTCGTAGTTTACAACTATGACAAATCACTCATACTTCCACAAACATACAAAAAGCCTCTGAATTTTTAATAGTTTTCATAATTTATTTTTTTAAGTTAATGATGAAAATTCAAACACACATTTACATAGATTGAGCTCAAATAATGGAGTACTTTGACGCAGTATATGCATGAGTTTGTTTCAATACTACGAAAAATCCTGAACTGTCTAGACCTCAAGCAACACATGTTAGGTAAGTATAGTCTTGTTGTGAGAGTGGTCTCATGAAATTTTTTACACTTGAGGAGATTTGAACATGAGATCTCTAGAGGAGCATATCCCTAGGCCCCAAGTATTGACTACTCAAATCAACTCCTTAGGGTTATAATTGATTCTTCCGTTACTTGCTTGTTTGAAAAAATAACGGCAGTTAAGAGACAAGGTGTCATTCCTGTCTGCAGTGGCGGAACCAAGACCTAATTTGAAGGGGGGCGAACTTTTATGTCGAAATGACAAAATTTGTTTCCTAAATAATGCAAAAAATATCTTAGAGTTAAAATATCAAAAATTTAGGACTAAAAATATTATTTTTTTAAATGCACCTACCGTACTATTTGCTGAAACTAGGAGGTGACAATTGGATCCTATGTATTTGTATCTTCTGAAAATGTTGCATAATAACTTCGTTCTCAATAGTTTTATTTGGACTAAACAAAACACAATGTCTTTTTGAACTAATATTATTTTTAGAAGTGTAGACACTTTAGGAGTATTAGACAACTGCACAATGATTGGATTGTTTTATCAAAAACTTATACATTCTCCAAACAAAACAAAATTGATCAACTAATTCAATCTAAAAATGAACAAATTCACAATTATTATTCAATTCCTAATTATTCACAAAATCATTAACCAAATTCACAACACGCAAGGGGAGCCGGCTAGGGTTGGGCAGGTAAAACACATACAAAAAATTGATGTTTGAAGGAACCAACCAGGGCGGTGACCCCCCACTGCCCCTGGCTGGTTCCGCCTGTACTTGTCTGCCAACCGGCTGTTGAACACGAAAATTAGACATTTGTCAATAGCCACCCTTATTTTTACTAATTAAAGGAAAAAGAATTAATTAAGAAAATTTTGAAAATATATAGACTTATTTGATGATTTTGAAAGTATATATATATAGAGTGATTTGTCAAGAGTTGTAAACTAGAAGGACGTTTTGAAAATTTATTCAAAAACAAAAAGAAGCAGGAGATTAACCCCTTAGGGATTTGAGACTTCTGGAAGTTTCTAGTCAAGTCATAACCATTTAACTTTTGGGAGTGTTGGTGATGAACCAATGGCTTGTAGCGGTATTGACACGCAAAGAAAGTTAAAGCTCGCTGGGGGGGGGGGGGGGGGGGGTGTATTAATAATTATCGAAAAGACGCCATCCACCGACCACGAGTGCTTTTACTCATTCCTCGACATCATTTGTTAGCCTGATGGTTCATTGTACGTGTCGATAGTGCTTTCTTTCCGACTTCCATAGACAAAATTTCCATGATATTTATACGCCTTCTCATATTCTTTTCTCATTATCAGGGGCTTGCCATGTTGATATGCGTAAATATAATAATAATAATAATAATAATAGAGCAATTTTGACCTGTTCGATGTGTCCTATTTCCCACCAACCTATCACATTGTTTAATATTTTAGAAAAATTACACCTATCACTTTAAATTACTATCTCATTTACATTTTATCTTCTAAACTATCACTTTTAGAAATTGATCTCTTCAAAATATCACTTCTCAACAATTTTCCATCAAATTAAAATAGAAAATTAGTACGCTTTATATTTGTATATAACAATTTGCTATCTCATAACTTTTATTTTATCTAATAAAGCCCATCAATTTTAAAAAGCATCAGTCTTCACCCTCCGTTCAATTTGGTTATTAAACTACAAGAAAAATTAACCGAAACTAAGACAATTACTAAATCAATAAAAATGATATATAAATAAAAATATGAAAAAATTATTTTATATTTAAATGTTTTCTAATTTTCTTTCTTGAATGGATATTTCGGTTATTCCATGTCACTTTTTGATAGCCAAATCAAAGGGATGACGATAATTTATTCTTTTTAAAACTTATGGGGATTGATTTGATTTTTGTTCATAAATTTGATGTGTGCTATGATGTTTCCCCTATTAAAAATCTAATCCTTAACAACTATGCCATATGGAACAGTTTTAATGGTTAGATTTTTAATAGGGGGGAAGCTGAAAAGAATAGTAGTTCGAAAGGTTCATGATCCTGAGCGAGTACTAGTTGTTTGGGGGAACATTACAAATAAGATGGTAATTGAGGATACGGGAGTGTGATTTTTTCGCAGTCTTAAGGGAACATTAGTGTCCCTCTTATTTATGGGCAAAAATATTAGTATCTTAATATGAATTTACATGCCTATACTGTTGACTTGTGTGCCAAAGTACTACAAATTATCCCCTCTTAGGCATGTTGATATTCCATCAATGGAACTTTTCTTGGAATGTCTCAACGTATAAACAGTTTGATCATAAGGAAGATCGCGACCTTTCTTGTCTTCACATCAATAAAATGGAAATAATAATTAGATTATTGTATAGTATATTCGAAAGGTGTGGTCCAAGGTTGATATCAACTTTGCCATATACCTTCTAATCTTTGATTCCTTTTGCTTCTAATCTTTGATTCCTTTTGGTCCAAGTTTTATCGATTTTAGTTGTGGTTTCTAGGGCTGTTCAACCCCGGTGTAGGTGCCGGTTTTGGCCAAAACCGGCACCTACACCGGATATGCCGGTTTTTAAAAAAATGCCACATACACCTACACCGTTAAGGGCAAAAACCGGCCCTTAGCGGTGGCGGTTTTAGCGGTGGCGGTTTCCGGTAATCCTACATTCATATTGAGCCATTTTTTTTAACATATTATGCACATAGAAAATATAAATTCTACACTAATACAATCCAATTCAATCCAAAATCAATAATATAATCTAAACTAATACAATCCAATCCAATCCATAGTATTTGCCTCTCTATTGTGCCTAGAAAAATGAAATAAGTATAAGATACCATATGAAATAAATACCAAAGCATTAATTCTCTATATCAAAAGGTAGTAGGGCCTTCCACTTATAGGCTATGACCAGCTCATGTCCCTTGTCTTAAGTGCCAACATAGGAATTAAACAGGGATCTCTATTCAATTTAAATCCAACCTAACCTTTTTACAAACTTCACTCTCAATCAGAAGGTATTCTATATAGGGAAAAGAAACACTTACAGTTAACATCCAAGTAGCATTTTCTACTTCGCGGGGATTAGACTTGACATATCGATGGTTGAAAGCACAGCCAGAATGCATGTCCACCTTGTGATCATCCCTTAAGTGGGCTACAAGGAAGGGAATATCTCCAACAATAGAGCAGTCTGATCCAGCATATGGACAGCTGTATGGTCTGAAGTTACAAACAACTTCATGTTTGCGTTTTCTATAGTAAGGGAATATCTCTGGGCACCCAAGGGAGCAATATTTGCAAGGCAACTCGAGTGATTCAGCCACCTTCTCCAATGCCAGACACCTTATGTCGCCAAGCTCCTGTCTGCAAGTGGGACACCGGTTGTGAACCCTTGTTTTACAGGTCGAACAGAGGGTATGCCCATTATGGCACTGCAGAAACAATATTTGTTATACAAATCCGCAATAATCTTTTAGCTGCCATAAGGACAGTGATCAAGTGAGCTACCCTACACCAAAACATACTATGCAATGCTAGCCCAAAGTTTCCACTATTCCAAAGAGAGAGAGTGACAACATGTGGGAGGAATTCGGCAGATATGTTACATCTAAAAAATTCTGGCAACAAAGCATGCAGTTGTCTTGAAATAGATTCAACATTGTAAACAACAAACCACATGCCACAGTTGAAGGAAAAGATCAATCAAGCTGAGGTACACACAGGGAAGCACTAAAATCATATAAACAAAGAAAACTGAACCTGCACACTACTTCAATAGTAGCTCCAGCTCAGCATGAAAAGTCCAGTTCAGTCACTCTTCATGAAAAGCACTTCAGTTCTGATAACCTAAATACCAAGCATTAATTCATTCTCTCTCAATAGTAAAAATTTGAACTTTGTTTCGACCAAACTTCAATTATTACTACTTTACCTAAAAATATTATGCATAAGAACCCACATGGAAATACGGGATTCTCATAAACACCCAGTCAGACCAAAGAGAATTTAAGAGCTAACTCAGATACCCATGTTGCTCTACTAAATGGAGCTGCAAAAGTTAGGGCATTCGTAAAGACAGTCCAAAGAGGATTCTTATGTTTTGAAATGAGTATCAACTTGGGTTAGAGCCTAAACATGAATTAACAACGTCACCCCGAGAGAAATTTCATTTTAACACCATCTTCAAGTTAAGTTAAAAACGTAGAAAGGGCATTTCATCCCATACAATCTTTCATATTTGTGCATATTAGAGACAACCTCCGGTATAGGTTCATGATCGCAGAAATCAATCAATACACAGATAAAGAACAACGTAGATTATTAGGGAAACAGACCTACAGTGGCTTTATAGACCAGACATAGGCAATGAAAAGAAGGGGCAAGGATTACCTCGGCCTTTGTAAATCCAGAAAAAACCGGCCTTTCTCTGGGACGAAGACGGTCCATGAGCTCTCTATATCTCTGTCTCTTTTTCAACCTTACCTTTTCCTCTATCAAAAACCCTAACTTCGAATATTCTGATCTCTCACTCGGTCGCTCTTCCTCAGTTCCTCTTCTCGGCCCTTGACATCCGAATGAATGACGCTGTCAATGGAACAAGAGATAGATAGAAACTAATTGCAATATGCATGAGCTACTTGGACCGGAGCTCGGCGAGTGGCTAGGCGCAGGAGAGGGAGGGGAGGGGGAGAGAGACGCTCGCCGGGGGGGAGGGGTGATGCGGAGCAGATTTAGGATATGAATGGGGAAATGAAAATCGGGAGTGGGGGGGGGGGGGGGGGGGGGGGGGATTTGCTGAAAAACGAAAAAAAAAAAGGAAACCCGGTTCCCGGTCCCCCAGGTTCCCGGTGCAGGGGAATCCGGGAACCGGAAATACCCCTGGCTTCCCCCAAAATGAGGCACTGGCACCTACACCGGTTTCCCGGTCCCCCGGGTTCCCGATTTCGGTGCCACCGGAAAATTCCGGTGGCACTGAACAGCCCTAGTGGTTTCCATGATTTCTCTATTGTAATAAAATTCAGAGGTATAGTAAAAAAAAAAACAGAGAGCGATTGAAGGGCCAAAATGCAAAATGTACGAAAGAAAGAGTATTCTGTCCATTTTGTTCAAAACGGACCTTATAGCAGGGGTTGAGGGCACTACAATAAGTGTAAATACAATGATCCTAGAAAGAAAAAAAAGTGTAAATATATGATAAAATTTTAGGGTAAATACATTTTTCACTCTTAAACTATAATGATTTTTGTATTTTGCACCTTAAACTATTATTTTTGTTAAATTTCACTCTTTAACTACCCATCTTAAAAAATTTATACATTTTACCAAATTTTTAAATACTTTACACTATATATTTGACAATAATACTCTAAAAAATTTAATGAATTGACATCAATACCTTTAATATATGCAAAGCGAGTCAAGGGTATTATCGTCATTTTAGTTTAAAAATTTGACAGAAAATACATAACGTCTAAAATTAATAGTTAGAATGTGAAATTTATAAAAAAAAAGTATTTTACAATATAAAATAAAAAATATATTTAACTCAAAAATCTTCGTACACAAATACCTGCTCGCGAGACATGCGTACTATTTCCAAGGATCGTGCCTCACCATTACGCTAGACCCTTTAGGGACAAGGCGATGTAAGTTTAACTTCCACAATATTCCAACCTTTTTTGGGTTACAACTTTTAATTGTGTGGGCCTCTTTTGTGGTTAGCTTCCTAAATATGTTACTTTTGAATCACTGTTTGGTGTAGGTTGATCGAAACTCATTGGCTTAGGGGAAAATTAAGCTACTATTACATAATCCTGACATAAACATATTGAAAGTGGACGCAATAGATTAATTAGTGGTTGAGATTTTGAAGAAACCCCAAATCTAACAGATTATTCTAAGAATTTGAAGGAATCTTTATGTAATTCAATTAATGATCAAATACAGCAAGAAAATAAGTACAATCCTTTTGTTTTGTTTTTGAAAGAATATTAGATAATATGATTTAACATGAAATATTAGACAATGTACTAAGATCGAAATCTAGAACGTCTAAACTACTAAGTTTGTAGCATTGAGCCATTAAATTACAAAACTTCATCAATGTGCACCTTTCGATTAAGGGCATTTTTGCAAACTAAGATTTTTTAGGAATGTTTTGAAAACTGATGTAGATAAATTTTTTATTAAATTTTGTAAGAAAACAGTGAAAATGAGTACTGATTTGGTGGGGAGAGAGCTAGAATTTTGAAGTTTTGTATTACAATTTTAGGAGGTTGTTCGGTTTGGGTGTATTTTGAGAATTTTTAGGTGATGTTAACTTTATTGGTATGCGTGTTTTAGTTATTTTTATGTAGTGTTAAGAATGATGTTTGGTTGTAGAATATTTTGTATTCTGAGAATTCAAAAAAATCCTGAGGATTTTTATATACCGAACAGCCTCTAGGTATTGTGTTTAGTGAAAAAGTGAAGAGAGATAATTTTTTATATTTTTTGTAGTGAAAAATTATGATTTGATGGGGGGAGAGAGATTATATTGTAGTATTTTATTGTGAGAGGATGTAAATTTTTGTGAAATTTTACATTGCAAACAGACCCTATGTTAGTGTTTGTGTGATAAAATTTTGGGACACGAGAGGTAGTAAAAAATGTAGAAAAAGATTATTTAAATAAATTAATGTGTTATATTTGTAAATAGATAATTTAATAAGAAGAGAGATTATTTTTTAATTATTTTATTAGGTAAAATTTTAGAATATGTTACAATTTTAACATACAAATGGACGACACTAGGTTATAACATGTTTTTGACGTGGGATTATGTCAGGACGCACTTTGATTCCGTTAGATATATATGTCACGGGCCCACTTAATTTTATGGTAGGCCGGAAATGCAGGCGGGAGGAAGACAAGGCCTATCTTTATCGCACACAAAGAAGACACTTAGCACAGTGCTCACGTGAAATTTGCAGTGAAAACTCAGACGGATAGAGTAGGGAAGTCGGGAAGAAACGAAGGACGACCCAGAAAACGCCCTTTGAGACCCTCATTTGCCCTGAGTCCTGCCCGGGTGCGTGTGGCCCTCGAAATGGCGGCGTGCCTTTTCGAGCTGTGGTCCTCGAACAGATCGTGGAAGATACAAACGAAAGGGAAAAATCCCTTGTTTTTTTTTTAACCCTGTATAGTTCAGTAACGAGGAAGGACATCCTTTGGCCTTCACGTATTAAGTTGATTCTGAATGCGGGATGAATTTTCTTATTGTTGTTTTAGTTCTTGACTTATTTGCTATCTAAGTTGTGAAATCGGTCCAGTGAACTATGTTTTGTACTTCAGGATTGGATCAAACAGGTCCGATTTTGAGAGATTTTTAAGTTATAAAAAATGTCATTTTTATTAAATATTTCTGTTGTTTTATATATATAATGAGATTATGTTTATTTAATGATTTTGAAATTATTTTTCTAATTTAAATGTAATTTTTTCACATAAAAATATTTCAATCTTTAATAAAAAAATTTCCAGATCTTTTTGTGAAAACAAGACAAACTAAAATAAAAAATTTACGAAAACCTATAAAAATTTCTCTCACTGTATATTTTTACGAAAACCAAATATATTTTTTACTATGTATTGGACATAAAAGTCTAAAAAATAGTAAATAATTGTAAGAAACAATAACATTGAATAATACTTAAGGTTTGGTTTTCTTGAGTTCTTTTCTATGGCTTTTTTTTTTTTTACATTTTGGATCCCAAAACGTATTTTAGTATACTTTACTTTACTTTATTTTTTGGTTGGTCCCTCTAGAAGCAACGACAATATGAAAAGCAAAAGATATAATAGTCCTGCTGTTAGACTTTAGGTAAGAAATAGGATCTAATGATGATAAGGCCCATGTGGTAATGTCAAAATGAGGTACAATTTAGAATCGAGATCTAATAGTCCTTCTTGTTTTTTTTTTTTAGAATTAAACTATATAATTTGAAAGTTACAGAGAAATTTAAGGACAATAGATTTTTGGAATCCAAAGACCAAAAATAATTTTAGACTAAAAATTAATCCCAAGAATATAACTAAAAGAATCTCATTGAAGTTTGTAAAGTGTAGGTGTAAATGTGTGTGCATTTCAATTATGGTGGTCTTTTTGTTACATTATTTTTATAATAATCTATTGATTTCAGATATTTTGCACATTTAATAAATTGTGGAAAATTAATTTTTTTTAGTCTCTAAAACTTTACTTTTATCCTAATATATGGTCATGTCAAAAAAAATTTGGATACAAAAATTATCAATTTTCGCATAATAAATATGACAAATATATTTATTTTTGAAATATAATATATAACACGTGATTATTATAGTTGAAATCATTACCCATAAATAAAGCTCCAACAATGTTATCTGCAGGATTTGTTTTGTGCTATATACTATCCCTTCATTTCGATTATCCACGTCATTCTATGTGGGTGGAGAAAAAAAATTCAATTATATATATATATATATATATATATATATATAATATTATAGAGAGAGAGGGTAGGGGTAGGGGTAGGGGTAGGGGTAGGGGGTAGGTGTGAGAGATGACCGAACCACCTCCGCACACGTACCATCCTCTCACTGCTTCTCTCCTGTTTGAGTTGCTGAATTATATATAAACCCACAAACCCTTTCCTTCTCTTCTCAGCTTGACGTTTTCTCATTCCAGAGAACAACAAGCTGCATTTTGCAAATCTTAAATATAAATCTTTTCCTCTTCATTTTCTTTCTTTCCCTTTTTATCCCATTCTTCTGAAATTATTCCAGCGGGATCCGCATCTGCTGCACCGATTTATCGACACCATGCAGGCTATAGCTCCACCTTCTCCTAACAATCTGAAGTCTTTAACCGGGGCGATTCGTCCTTCGCTAGTCCGAGTCGGTCCCAGTCGACTCGTCGTTCAGAGCGTCTACCGGTCAGATTCGATGAACTTCCCCAACGGCGTAGGCCTGAACCGAGCCGACTGGCAGAGCACCTGTGCTATCATCGCTAGCAAGGTCGTGTGCCAGGAGCAACCCACCGAGAAGCCAGGAGCCAGTGGATCCGGCGCCGCCGACCATGTCGCGGCCGTTAATGGACACAAGACCACCATCGACCTCGACCTTGTCCCTATAGACACCGCTGACAACAACAAGAAGCCGCAGCCTAAGCCGCTCACCATAACTGACCTCTCCCCAGCTCCCATGCACGGCTCGCAGCTCCGCGTGGCTTATCAAGGGGTTCCCGGCGCTTACTCCGAAGCTGCTGCCGGTAAAGCTTACCCGAACTGCGAAGCCATCCCTTGTGACCAGTTCGAAGCGGCTTTCCAAGCCGTGGAGCTTTGGATCGCCGATCGCGCTGTCCTTCCCGTGGAGAACTCTCTCGGCGGCTCGATCCACAGGAACTACGACCTTCTCCTGCGCCACCGGCTCCACATCGTTGGTGAGGTCCAGCTGCCCGTCCACCACTGCCTCTTGGCCTTACCTGGGGTCCGAAAGGAATACTTGACCCGAGTGATCTCCCACCCGCAAGCCCTGGCTCAGTGCGAGTTGACCCTCACCAAACTCGGTCTCAACGTGGCACGCGAGGCAGTTGACGATACCGCCGGAGCCGCAGAATTCGTCGCCGCCAACAATTTGAGGGATACGGCCGCCATCGCAAGCGCACGCGCCGCCGGTCTCTACGGAATGAACATACTGGCAGACGGCATCCAGGACGACTCGAGCAACGTCACCCGATTCGTGATGTTGGCCCGAGAACCCATAATCCCCCGAACGGACAGGCCTTTCAAGACGAGCATTGTGTTCGCGCACGACAAGGGAACCTCGGTGCTCTTCAAGGTTCTGTCGGCGTTCGCTTTCAGGAACATAAGCCTGACGAAGATCGAGTCGAGGCCGCACCGCAACCGTCCGATCCGGTTGGTGGACGACGCGAACGTGGGGACAGCGAAGCACTTCGAGTACATGTTCTACGTGGACTTCGAGGCGTCGATGGCGGAGGTTAGGGCACAGAACGCGCTGGCGGAGGTGCAGGAGTTCACATCCTTCTTGAGGGTGCTGGGCAGTTATCCAATGGACATGACGCCTTGGTGCCCCTCTGGGGGTGATTAGCATTCCCTAATTTCTCTCTCCAAGAACATATATATTATTTTCAATTTTTTTTTTCTTTTTTTTCTCTAGTGAAATCACTGAAACGTCACTCGGATGAATGTTTTGATCAACCGACAGGGATTTATTTCTTTTTATAATTTATATTTTTTTTTCCTTTTTTTTACTGTTAAATTTGATTGATGGATGGAGAAGATCGAAGGAAACCCCGAAGGATTTGTTGGTGGGTAGAAAAGAAATTTGTGTATCTGTGGCATGTTAGATGACAAATGTTTGGTGCCACTAAAAAATTTGTGGTGGTTACGTGTAATTGTCAATACCATCCAGTCACCCAATCATTTCCCTGTATGTTCCATGTTCGGAAAAGTAATTTATAAAATTAAAAAATAAAAAATAAAAATAGCCTTCGAAAAAAATGACTATTTTGGTTATTTAATTGCGTAAGTTTCTTGGTACTACACGTTCTCAATTCTTTTTCCATGTTTATGTGGAGTGGAAAAAGCTCCGTGGGCGAATTATTTTGAGGGCTAATCATTCTCTCAAGCTTTACGCCAGTCTTAGCTGGCAAATGCAATGCGGACTTGGTCAGTAGAAGCGATGTGGGACTGTACGGTTCAGAATTACGTAACTTATTAGTTCGGATATTCGGTTAAAAAAGTAAACTTCTAAATTTTCTATACTTTATATTAGTGGGGTTGGTTGTGTTATACAATGTATTGTAATTAATACATGCAAAATGGAATGCTTTAGGGATCATTAGGTGGAGGTACGCTACACTCGGTTCCATGGTCCAGGAAGCCTGTAGTTTTGACCCTTTGCCTTTCTTGAAGTACACATGCTACCACCAACATGATATTGTATCATCTATCCTGATCACTATGCTTTTATCTGGTCTAAGCAGGTATTGGTTGTTGTTTTATTGGATATGTTCATGGATAGGTTGAAGCACATGGTATATGGCTCCTCTATCTGTTACCATGACATCCTTTGAGTCTGCATAATCGTTTTACACCACTTGATGTGCTTTACAGCTGATGGGTATGATGTTTTTGTCTAACCTTTTTAAAGTATGTTGGTTTGTCAAATCTTAGATGATCTAGCATAGCTTCCATCTAGATGCATTAATTAGATGCCTGCCTCTCTTATGGATGGAAATTGAAATGGGACATTGTTGCCGCTATATTGGTTGCATTTGTGTGTTGCTTGGACCACATACCTCATCCTAGTAGGGCATAGGGTGTGGCACATATACTACATGAAAGTGATTAATTGAATCATAACACAGGCAATTAAATGGTTACATATATAGTACGAACCTACAATTAGAGTAAATCTTTTGTTTAAATTTAACTATAGAAATCATCTCATTTAGCAACCGAACTATCAAAATTCATTGACGACCTCTAGTAAGATCCTACAGTTAAAATACATAAAACATAAGCTATGTTGCACATTATTGACGGTTGGAGGCTATTAAAAAGTGAACATTGATAAATTTTGATTGTTTAGGGGTTAATTGTGACGATTTTTAATAGTTTAGATCTTTAATTAATATTTGGCCGAAAGTTGGGAACTTAAAAGTGAAGATTCTCTTATAAATATATAGGCACGAAAAATGTATATACCTTAAAGCAAAGTGAATTAATTTGCGTATTTGGGTTGTCAAGAAGCTCAAACACGCTTTGCTCACCAACCATCTGAAGCAAAATCTCAATTTCAAACTTGATTGCTAAAAGGAACAAGTCAAGCTTTGTTTGTTTATTCTCTACCTACATAGAGGAGAACTAGTCAAGCTTTAATGCAAAGACTGGTTTCTTTTTTTTTAACCCATAGATTTCTCTAAATTCTCTTTACTTTTACACCAACCCAACCCTAAATTGTTGAAACTTGAAAACAAGACAAATTATTAAGCATTTCCCCTTCACATTCTCAAAGGTTGAGTCATTTCATTTCAGTTTCTTTTGTTTGATATTCTACTCCTCTGAGAACGACAAGTAGCTTTCATCTCATATGTCAGATCCACCGCTATATCATTTTCAACACCTTTCAACACACGCAGTATTTAAGTGGCTAGTTTTGTTACAATGTCGGCTAACTGGCTAATGGTATTCCTGATTAACTCATCCACGTTCGGGAGGATTTCTCTTCGAATCTTATTCAAACAAAAACTAAATATTTTTATATGTATCATTACAGCTAATGCGAGAATATAAATATATATAGCTATTTATTAGAAAAAAAAAATTAGAGTTGCCCTTCTATTAATTATGATTAGGGATGAAGTTGACTAATACGATTTTATACTAATACTATCTTTAAATCAAATAAAGACCCTGTTTAAAAAAAAATGGTGACAAAGAACATAAAGCTATAGGGGGAGAGAGAAATAGAGGGTTGGTGAGAAGCTGAGAGGATAGAATGTGGTGTGGTAGGTGAAGATGTGCTTTGCTAATCGTGAGTGGTTGAAAGCTACCACGAACACTTTCAAGCTATGACGCCCTTACCACCTCTCGCTTACGTACGCCGGCAATCCCTGGCCGGTCGCTCGTGGTCAACAGCAAAGAAAGAATACCTAAAACTTTTTTATGTAATTGTATGAAAATAAATAATTGGGAACATAGTATTTAATAATGGGTATATGTTTTCGTGCATGGACATCCACCAATAAGATAATTATATCCTTCTTAGGACATCATATTATATAGTATTGATCATTGAAGCGGTTTTTTTTTTACAGTAGGGTGTAAGGAAAGAAAGTGTGTCCTAGGATCAGTCTCTCGGAGTGATTATAATAGTTCTCATTCGCAGCAGAATGTTACAGGACGGACTGTTAATATCGCTCCATAAAAGTGCAATTGGATTTGAGGGAAGTTCAATCTAGTGACCTCTAACCTCCAATCTGCTTTTGGGACTGACCCAAGATCAATTGAGCCACCGATTTAGTAGTTGTTGAAGTGGTTTTGTTTGACGATCTTGTACCTTCTCGCTTTGGTTTGGACAAAGAGACAATGATAGAAGTTGGTGTGAGCTTAAATATATGCACTTACTTAGCATCTGATTTGAACGCGAGAATAACTTCGAGATTCCACTCAAATTTCTACATTCATACTTTCTTGTCATTTAATTTGATAAACTTAGTTATCTTACGTATTAAAATTAACTATAATCAAAGAAATATTAGAGGATGTAGAGTGTAATTTTTTTTCTTTCTTTTCTTATTAAAAACATAGCCACCAATTAGCTTCTCTTAGAACATTACCCGATAACACTAAATTGGCCATGTTTGTAAACTAAAATTTTAGGGAGATTTTGGAAATGTTGTAAATATTGAGGTGAATTAGATGTTTATTATTGAATTTTAAGAGAAAGTAGTGAAAAATGAAGATAAATTACTTGAGTGATTCTTTTATATTAATTGTAGTAGAAAAAAATAATTTGGTAGAGAGAAAATTATTTTAAAATTATATTATTATTATTATTATTATTTTAATCAAAATTTTGAGTTTTTCAATAGTCATAAATTACCATTTTTGTTTGCAAACATGACGCAAGTCTTTAGGTGGTATATATTTTTCATCATTTGGTTGACTACTGAAATTGGATTACGGAGTAACTTGAAACCAGTAGGTCCAGTACGTGACATTATGTTAATGGAGTTTCTATAATGTGTTTGGTTTATCTCTTTGGGCCGTAGGATCTCCAACAAATGGCCACAATTTGGAAGCCGACATACTTGGGTCGAACCAATCACGTGTGTACTAGACTGGCCAATTTGGGACCCTTTTGTTCCCAAAACTACGCAAAAGGGTCAGTTTGAATATAAGAGTGTCGCCGATGAGCTATGGCTCAAGTGGCATTTCCTCCTCTGTGGAGGGTCCTGAACTGGGGTTCATATTCCCTCACCCTCATCCCCTGCAGGCTAGGCCTGCTTTACCTAGAAAAAAAAATATAAGAGTGTCATACCTGGCCCAAACCATTTCACAAAATATTAAATTCTAAAAAAGGCTAAAATGCTCCGTACGTCCCTGGGGTAAGGCCATTTCCCAACTTAGTCCTTAGGATATGAATTTCCCTTAAAAAATCCCTGGGGTTTGGCCCTATTCCCCGAAGAGTCCTGCCGTCAACTAAATGGACGGAAATGCAGACGTGGCTGACGGCGCACACGTGGAAACTGACATGCAGATTACCAACCAATCGCAGTCCTTCCCCCTTGTCTTTTTTTTTTTAATTTTTTTTTAAAAAAATCTTTTATTTTTTATTAACTGACACGTGTCACACTGCGATTGGTTGGTAATCTGCATGTCAGTTTCCACGTGTGCGCCGTCAGCCACGTCTGCATTTCCGTCCATTTAGTTGACAGCAGGACTCTTCGGGGAATAGGGTCAAACCCCAGGGATTTTTTAAGGGAAATTCATACCCTAAGGACTAAGTTGGGAAAGGGCCTTACCCCAGGGACGTACGGAGCATTTTAGCCTCTAAAAAAAGTGAAGAAAAAGTCATCATTTCACAAAATAAAAAATATTAATTTTTGTCTAAATTAACTATGGAATGTGCAAAAAAATTACAAAGATTGGTAGTTGATGAATAAAATGAACAAAATTGGTAGTTTGGTATAAAGTGTCAAAACTGAAATGTGTATTTAACCCTTAAAGTTAGCAAGACTTGTCAAAATGAGAAAAATCCCGAGCAAATGCCTCAAATTGTCGACTTCATCTCTCGACCAACACGGAGGGGAGGGCTATGTAGGGTATTTTCTACATTTTGGGAGCCCACTGGTCCGTCGCCTCCGGCGCGGTCGCCGTGTGCGGCTCTAAGGTTCATTAGTTCAATTTGTTTTGGGGCCTTGGGCCTATTTACTCTTTGGATCGTTTGTAGACCTTGTGCTGCTGTTGCCCATTAACCGGGCATTGCTCTCTGCTCTGTTTGGAGCCTTCTTCTTTTTTTTTTTTTGTACTCTCTGTTTATATGATCTTTCTTTATAGATTCCAACAAGTGAATCTCAGCCCTACATTTATGTTCCTGTACGAAGAATCAAAGCTCTATAGTTACATTCATGAGCTTGTTTAAAAATATATTATACTGCTATGTTGAAGATTGAAGTTTGCCCATTCACTTTTCTGATGAGAAAAATAAATAAATAAATAAATAACAGTACATAAAAAATAAAATGTTGAGAGTGGGATTTGAACCCACGCCCTTTCGGACCAGAACCTTAATCTGGCGCCTTAGACCAACTCGGCCATCTCAACCATGTTGCGTAACTGGATCTGAATTCAATATAATTATTCAATGAATTTGTGTTCCGACAACTCTCGTAGGATGCGTCACTTACTGCGACCTTCTTGTTGATGGATTTAGAGACAAGACGATCTGGCGACTCCTGTCTGTGACACGGAAATATTCTCTATGTAAGCCCTGAAAGAGTGTCTTCAGTGCAATGACTTGGATATCCTGATATCCGTCTCTTTCCTTTGTTTTTTTTCCTCACTTTCTGGGCAGCCAATCACACATGATAATTTGGGCGGACATTACTATTGGGGTGATTAACTTGAACGGCTTCTTAAATGTTTTGGCTCGATCGCACGTAGACTTCCTTTGTCCATAATTCCCATATCATCCCACTTTAGAGGGGATGCAGTGTGTTCCAGAACACCAGTGCTTACTGGGTATCTGGCTGGTTGATGAAAACCACAACCATATTTTGATAGAAAAGTGTGTACGTAACGTCTCATCACACGTGCGGAGAGCGAATTGTCTGGCTATGATGTTTGATGTGATGAAACACTGGCAATATACACGATCCACACACCGAGAGCGAATCCCTTTCTTTCTTATCCCGAAAAAGAAAGAAGCCTACAAAGTGGGCAGGAGATTAACGTTACTAAACACCCACGGGACCACAAGCACTAACTCTTCGGCATTGTCGTCGATGGTATGCTGGTGGCCGTTTCCACGAAGAATCAGCATCTAGCATCCTCGGATTCCACAATGCTCGTGTCTTTCAATGTCTAGTTTCGTCATCAGGAGAGTAAGCATGTATGATTGGCCGGTTTAATTAGACCTTGTTTTTAGGTCATTTGAGTTTAGGACGAGAGAGGATTGAATTAGGAATACGAAACAAATCTCACTTTGTCAGATTCATAACGTCAGATTAGTTTTTTTCTTTGTTAAGTCAAATTAGGTAGTTGCGAAGGCTTCGCCTAGGACATACAGATTAATACATAGGCATGTGATTAGTAAACATTTTGAAGTTAGACATTTTTATATTTTCAAGAAAGTACACTGCTTTTTAAATTTTAAAAAAATTGAAAATCGTCTCTATTACACTATTAACCACTTTTCTCTCCATCAAATCATTAGCTTTGTTTTGCTCCCTATGAGGTGTTTTCTCGTTTGTATATTGAAATTAGGTTTATTGCACCACTTCTTTGGGTTTACTAGGCATGCACAGTCACAATATGCACACATAGTAGCATATATGAGGGAAGATACAGTCACAATATTATGCACACAGAGTAGCATATATGAGGGAAGATACAGTCACAATATGCAGTGTGATCATCCAAAGTGGAGCAGTTAGCAAAGTTTGGATTAATTTTGATCATTTTACAAAATACCAAAGTACTGTAATGACATTCCACTGTCTAAGGAGTAAAATCTATATATCTATAATAATTGTAGAATTTCTTCTACAAAATACCAAATCCAACAGAAGCAATAACACCACCACAGTACCCAATCCAACCAAAGAAGAACACTACCCAATCCAACCGAATCCTACCAAAACCCAAGATTTTCGATTCAACGAAAAAGAGTTTTACCTTTTCTCAGACATTTCTTAAGTGCGGTCAGCAAATCTCCACTCCAGGATGGCAGGATCATTCGAATCTCCTCTGTAGCTTGGTCGTCCAAATTTGTCGAATGCAGGTGAGATTTCAGCTCTACCAAATCAGGCTGTTCTCTGAGGGGAGTTTAGGGTTCATAATATGAAAAATAGGCTTTTCTCAGATTCAAAGTGCCGAAGTATAGGTGAAGACTAAAGAATGATGGCTCAAAACGGTGTGCATCTCACTTAAGCAAAACGACCTCATTTTGGTCTGGAAGATACAAGGCATCCCACAGTGTCATTTAGAAAGACTGCTTAGTTGACTGCTAATGTGATTATGTCTTTAAAATGATACACGGAACCTGACGGAAATGATTTTTTTTGTCAAAAGAAGGAAGTTCAGGGATAATAATTTTGAGGTTTAAAATCTAAGGATCAAAGTGTTAAAAGGTGTAAAATTTAAGGACTGAAATGTCAATTTTCCAAGTTTTTACTACTTTTCATACAAGTCTCATAAAATTTAAATCTCTATTTCCCTAGATTTTTACATCACATCCAAATATTTTCTAAAACTTTATGATATTTTAACTATGTTTGTTTGTGTTCTTGGAAATATTTTCTAGTAATGAATTTGCTTTAATATATGTTTTTGGGATGCTTGTGAGAGTAGTGAAGCTCATAACAAAGAGCTATAGGTAGAGGCGGAACAGCTAGGGGCGGCCGCCCCCCACGTTCGAAAATCTGTGAAGAATTTTTTTTTTATATAATGTGTCGCCCCCCTTAGATCTCTCTCTCTCCCCTTTCCCTCTCTGCCTCTGCAATTTCCTCAATTGCGCAACAGATGTGAACCTCGCCAAGAATAACGAGACCCGAAAACAAAAGGGTACCCAAGATCGTTCTAGAACAGATCCGAATGGAAACCTCGACCCATTGTTTGTTAGAAACAAGAACCTCGGTATAAGGAAGACGCCACAAAAGGTGGTGAAAACTCAGTTTGATAAGTCGGGTTGAACGCCACGGGAAATCCAGATAAGTTCGAATACTTCTTCAAAGAACCAAAGAGAATCACAAGACCTCTCAAATAATATTAATCTCAAAGTTGTGTTCTTTCTACATGTCCATAGGCCCTATATATATACTTGGAACATCCCTCCAAGAATAGGAATCTAATTAAAATAGGAAACTAGTTCAAATTTGAAAGAAATTAAATGCTCCTAAAAATCTGGCTAAGGAAAAGGGATAAACCAACATTTGAAAAGTGATTCAAATGCAAATTCAAACATTCCTAAAAATCCGGCTAAGGAAAAGGGATAAACTAGCATTTGATTTGAATTCAAATTCAAATCAAATATTCATAAAAATTAGGATAAGGAAAAGGGATATGCCAGCATTAGAAAGCTCAATCTGGGCTAGATTCTTCTAGAACTTGGATCAAGTTGACAAGCCTTTGTTGTTCACATGAATCTTGTTCAATGGGCCTCCACGAATTGGCTTGGGCCCATGCCTCTCGAATTAGCCCGTTGAGTACCTCTTGAAACTTCTTGGCCCGTGCCCTTGTAACCGGCTCAATGGGAACTTTAACTGGATCCTTCGAAGATGTGCCTTGATTTCCATCATTCCCCTCCTCTTGAAAAGGATTTGCCCTCAAATCATCACCTACATCAAAAGTCCTCAAATAAGTAACATTAAAAGTACCACTTACATTGTACTCACCAGGTAAATCAGGCTTGTAAGCGTTGTCATTGATGCGCTCGAGAACTTGGAAAGTGTTATCTCCTATTGGAAGCAATTTGAAACTTCTTTTCGCGGAAAATCGCTCTTTCCTCATATGCAGCCAAACCCAATCTCCGGGTTCAAAAACCAGCCTGGGACTCGGCCACTCTTGGATTGCACGTACCTTCTCTTCATCCACCTGTATACCTTGTGTACTAACAACAAATCCCAGAAATACAAGTTGATCGGTGTAAAAGGTACACTTCTTCCTATTAGGAAACAATTTTTCTTTCCTTAGCACATCTAGAACAACTTTCAAATATACTACATGATCATCCACGTTTTTGCTATATATGAGTATATCATCAAAATAGACAACTACAAATCTGCCTATGAATGCACGCAAAACATGATTCATAAGTCTTATAAATGTGCTCGGAGCATTAGTCAAACCAAAAGACATAACTAACCATTCGTACAAACCATATTTTATTTTAAAGACGGTTTTCCATTCATCTCCTTCTTTTATCCTAATTTGATGATAACCACTCTTTAAATCAATCTTAAAAAATATGCAAGAACCATGCAACTCATCTAACATATCATCTAAGCGTGGGATAGGATGACGATACTTTACTATTATGTTGTTGATGGCTCGGCAGTCAACGCACATTCTCCACGTCTCATCCTTCTTAGGCACAAGTAAAATCGGAATCGCACATGGGCTCATGCTCTCCTTCACGTGCCCCTTCTCCAACAACTGCCGTTGAAGCTAATTTGTCTCCTCGGGATTGCTCCTATAAGCTGGTCGGTTTGGAATGGTTGCACCGGGAACAAAATCAATTTGATGTTCAATTCCTCCGATTGGAGGTAACCCATGTGGTGTTTCATCGGGGAAGACATCCCCGTACTCCTGCAAAAGAGAAACAATAAAACTAGGCAAAGCAAGGTCAAGTTCGTTAGTGTTTAAAAATGTCTCTTGGTACAAAAGTACAATCATCGGCTTATTTGAAAATATCGCTCGTTTGATCTCACTCACTTTTGCATAGAAATTATTTTGTTTTCTCTCTGATTTTCTCTCAATGGCCGAACTTTGATTTTCTTTTTCTCTCTCTTTTTTTCTCGACCTCTCTCTGATTTTCACTCGTTTTCTTTTGCTCACTCTCTTTCTTTTGTTCACTCTTTTTTTTGTTCACTCTCCATTTGCAATCTCACTTGATCCTCGTGTACTTGCTGCGGTGTCAATGGTACAAGAGTGATTGATCGCTGATTAAGTACAAAAGAATATTTGTTCATAAAGCCAACATGCTTCACATGACAATCAAACTGTCATGGACGCCGTAGCAATAAGTGTCCCGCTTGCATCAGTACTACATCACACAACACTTCATCTTCGTACTTAGCGATTCGAAAGGCAACTAACACTTACTGATTGAAATTAAATGCTCCTAAAAATTCGGCTAAGGAAAAAGGGATAAACCAACATTTGAAAAGTGATTCAAATGCAAATTCAAACATTCCTAAAAATCCGGCTAAGGAAAAGGGATAAACTAGCATTTGATTTGAATTCAAATTCAAATCAATTATTCCTAAAAATTAGGATAAGGAAAAGGGATAAGCCAGCATTTGAAAGCTCAATCTGGGCTGGATTCTTCTAGAACTTGGATCAAGTTGACAAGCATTTGTTGTTCACATGAATCTTGTTCAATGGGCCTCCACGAATTGCTTAGGCCCATGCCTCTCGACTTAGCCCATTGAGTACCTCTTGAAACTTCTTGGCTCGTGCCCTTGTAACCGGCCCAATGGGAACTTTAACTGGATCATTCGAAGATGTACATTGATTTCCATCAGCAACTCTGTTTGAATTTGATCAGAAAGGAGGAGGAGCTTGACAAATGGTGAAGGGGGAGGAACCGGTCGTCGGAGTCCCGTTCTATGTCGTACAGAATCCTTACCAGGCCGGAGTAGAGCCACTAAACGCGATCTACGGCGATCCCAAGGGGATTCCGATTCAGCAGACGATTTACTGTGACACTCCACCCCTTTCAACTGTGCGTACTGCGGTAACACTGGAACAACTACAATGATAAGAACATGAATTTGAAAATATTATTGCTTTTTTTCGCTTTCTAGGCTTTTGTTTGTCTCCTGTAATATCTTTTGTTGAATTAAATGCTCTCTCGGTGTCGAAAGATTGAGGTCTACCATGTGGCTTCGAGTTATATATATATATTCAGTGAATAAGAAGTATTTGGCAATGGCACCGGCATTGGATTATTGAGAGTGCAATATATATTTCAGAAGATTATTGTTGAGGACTCGTTAGATTGACCAATGGTGTCCCCATCGATTGGAGTCTGTTTAGATTAAAGTAAACATTGAAGAAGTAATTTGGACTTCGATAATGTGCATATTTTTTTTCTTCGAAAGAACTGTTCTTCGAGATCAATGCATGATAGAGAGTTAAACCTAGAACCTTTTAGCCTACTTTATCGAAATTACAAAATTGAATTGTCTTCTAATTCAGATATATCACCAAACCTCAAACGATCACAACTAATCCCTTAATCCGAGCTTCTATTTTATGTTACTTCTAATGTATTGAGTATGGTATTCTAATCATTTGATAAGTGTTTCCATTTAAGATAATAGCTGGATTAATAGATTTAGGTGGAAAAACTCGTAACAAAAACTCACAACTACATATATTTATCCGGCAAGCTTTAATGAGATATAGTTTGGTGGTGTATTTGGAGGAAGTAGTATTCTAGGATGCTAAAGTATATTTTAGTCACTGATTCAAAGGCTCTGGTATGCATGGGAGGAGCTTGCTAGTGTCTATCACCTAGCTAAGAAAAGTTTAGCTACAACCTTTCTTAAGTTTTATCCTATTGAAGAGTCAAATCAAAGAATGAAGGACCCTTTTCAGTATTCATTACGCCTTTTTGAAATTATGGTGCATTTTCTTTATGACTAACATTATCCAAGTTTAGCAAGTTGGTAGCCTTCTTCAGAATTCAGAATAGAAGTTTTTTAAGAGCAAGATCTTCTTTCAATGTGGCTTATAGTTGAGCAAGTTGGTAGCCTTCTTCAAACATTTTACTTTAATTGATGTCAATTTATTGACCTGTCAGATCACATGCAAATAAGTTCGTTAGTAGTTTTTGAAGTCTCACAATTGCTAGCCGTTTAAATGTATTCTTTGGCTTTATTTGTAATGGTAGACTTGAAATCAGGAATGGAATCATTATCTGATATCTTCAGCGGTTATATATGCGAATACATGGGGAAATGTGTCCTTGGTTTCTAACAAGAAAATATTTAAAAATATACTTTGAATTTTACTTAGATGCTCGACTTTGATTATACTTGAAATATCTTGAACTTCAAATCAAACTGGCTGTTAAAGCTGGTAAGTATAAGAAAAATAATATAAATTGTCTATAATGTCAGATAGAACGTTGTAGAAAGTTAGAATCTTGATAGATAACAATCTGAATATGTACAAGATTCTTTAGTTGATGAATTATCTGAACTCAAGCTGATGTTGTCTTTCTTTAGGACTTTGCCCCCTTCCTTTAAAATCCTGAATCCGCCACTTGCTATGGGGAAGAAGTGATATGCCTCGACATCACTTTAATGTGAACTCCTACGAGATATAATATTCAGCCAAAAAAAAAAAGAACTCCTACGAGATATAGGCAAGAGCTCCGGGAGATTAATGGGCAGCCCATATCATCATTAATTTACCATACGCCTTTTCATTTGGCGACTCATAAATGAAAGTTGCTCCTTTTCTTTTAATCAACTCAAATCAGCACATTAACCACATGGAATCTGGAAAGGCTCTGTTCCAAAAGTGATGGCCCGGTAGTAAGAAGTCAATAGAAAACATTCGTTTTACAGAGTATGAGTTGAGTTCGAACCTTATTTAGAAAAAAAAAAAAAAAGTTGAGTTCGAACCTTGACAAAGTTTACTACTGTTCAAGAGGTCTTACATTTTGAGTTGGTCAGAATCAAGGCAAAATTCACTGATCAAAAATTTTATTTTTACCATTATAAAAAAAATTATATTCTCTATTTTTCACCAACTTTCATAATTTTTTTTACTTTTTCACTATCTCCCATATTTTTTTTTAACTTTTAAACTCTTTTTCTTCACTTTTTGACAAACTCCTATACTCAAAATTTTAACCACCTTAAAATTTTATTACTCAAACAACACTATCAATGTGTCTTTTTTTTTAAGTGCAAATACTTTTTTTTATTTATCCAAATAAAGTGCAGGAAGAGTTTACCATAAGCCCAAGATATTTGCATGTTGACCGTTCTCCTTCGTCCTTTGTTTTCTAGGTTTTTAAACTTTTATTTATCTTATTAAACATGAGCAACTGAGCCGAAAGTTTTAGCTGCGTGATGTACAACGAACTTCTCTTGATCCTTATGTGAAATGAAAGGGGTAAAGAAAGGATCTCACTTTACTTGGACAGTGGGGTGTGCACACAAAGTGGAATGCAAAAGAAAGATCACTATTCTTTGAAAGAGGGAAGCCAGTGAAAGTGCCCAAGAGTCGCAAAAGTGAGCACTTAGATTTGTTTTTCATGCAAAATCTTTAATGGTGGAGCTGTCATTAATATTGCGTTGGAGTTTGAAGCATATTCCCTGACATATTTTTGGGTGATTCTGACAAAGGGTTTAAAGCAATATCCGTGCACGTTGGAGTAGGAGAACTTTTGTATTGATCTCTTGATTCTCTTCAATAAAAGAAGAAGAGCTCCATCTAGAAAAAAAAAAAAAAAAGAGCTCCACTTAGCTGCCATGCCATTTTACACATTGCCTCGTTACTTCCTATGTAGTTCACATCCTGAACTTTCCATGCAACTGGGTCCGTTCCAGATCGATCAGTTTGTGTCAAACCAAAAACAACTCCATAAATTAAACAAGTTTTCCCATTACCTTTCATTCTGAAAGAAAGCTCGTCCCTTACGGTATCCCTCCAGAGAAATTTGATCAAACCAGAACGGTACAGCGGACTTAATAATGATGTCTTTTCTAGATGACAGTGAAAGGAAATGTAGGTATTCGTTCTTAAATCTTAGATCTTTCTGGGACGTGAAAAAGATGGACGAAATGAACCTTTTCTGTACTGTGCAAGTAGACAAATGGAGATAGACTCCGCCCCATGTCGGCATGCTTTGCCATGAAATCTCGATAAACGCTGCATGCAGACGGGGAAGTCAAATTTGCTTGTCTTTTGCTCTGCTGTGTGAACATCGGGAAGCAGTACCAAAACACCCATGCACATTGTGCTATTCCCAAGTAGAATATTACACTACCGACACCAAATTTCCAACAGTACTTTAACCATCTCTCTCATATAATTCCCATGTAAACTCTGATTAGTTTATTAATCTTCAAACGCACACTGGCAAAAGTAAACTCTGATTAAGAAAAGTTGTGTAAAGATTAATAGGATAATGAGGGAAACATATCTGAAGAGTTTGGTGGTGCTCCAACTCGAGAAAAGCAGAACCTCCAAGGAGAATATTGCAGAACAAAGATAATTACGGGAGAAGAGAAAGAAGTGAAGGCTGGAGGGATATAGTGAAGTACTGTAATAAACTTGAAAAAAAAAACACAGGCTAGCTTGGGGGAAGGAACTCCATTGTGTTAAAGTAATTAGCGAATCTGAACCTAACTAATTGAAGACACATGGGTTGTTCCGACCCAAAAGAAAGCTTAATACCTGAAATGGAAAATTTTATGAAAGGGGTTAGAGCTATTATTGTGGCATGCATGCGCAGATCTAGTGAGATGAAATTTAGGTCTATCTGAGGTGACAGCTAGCTTAAATATATCGAATGAGGAAAAAAATGATGGGATCTTGTAACAAATACATTAATAAAATATTAGACCAAGCTTTGTCTAGTCCACCCATGGTAAGCACTTAATAATTATCTCGTGACACTTGAAAACTTCATCCCTATAGGCATGGGTCCCTTACAACGTCAGACAACTGAGACAAGTACAATATGGGCTAGCCACTATATATATGGCTTAAGAAGAATATGTGGTTTAACGATGATTTTTAAATTCTAATTAAAAAAATAGCAAAGAGCTAGTAGTAATTATAATATTCAAGGGTCTATAATATCTTATCAAAGAATGGGAAGATTAGCAGCTCTCAGTGCTAGTCTTCTCAGGAGATAATAAGATTATTGTCATGTAAAATAAATGATAAATCATGCATGTCTCCCAATCAAATTAATTTTGTCTGGGACTAGCCGACATAATTTTTCGATATTCCAATTAATTTCTCAAGGGGAATTAGATCACATCACATACATGTTCTCACATAACCCAATCCAAACAATATTAAAATTGAGAGTCTCATATTGCTTTAACTGCTAAAGTAATGTTCACTATTGTATTCAATAACTTATAAATAAAGTCTCTATGTAACCTCATTATCAAATATAAGTGAGAAAATCAATAAGCTCAGTTAGGCCTCTCACAGTGGATGTAGGTTTAACGACCGAACTACTTAAATTTGTATCTCACTTATCTCTCATCTCCCTCTCTTAGTATAAATAATTTTTTCCAATTTAAATTTTTATTTCTAACGTGTGTCTACCTTGAATTTACGGGTGAGTATTAAAGTTGAAAGTCTTACATTGCTAAAGTAATGTGGGCTATTATATTCAATGTCTTATAAATAAAAAATTTTATGTAATCTCATCAAATATAAGTGAGTAAATCAATAATCTCAATTGAACATTTCTATAATGAATGTCTTATTTATTAATATAAATAATTTTTCTTCCATCTAAACCTTTATTTTTAACAAACAATGGCCAGCCAAGAAATCAAAAGATTCAAATCCCCTAAAGAGAAGCATAATCTCCACTAGGTATATATAAAAAAAGTAAACCATCCTGATCAGTTCTAAAGAGGACAGATCAGGAGCTAGCACACATGGATATCGTTCGTCCACCATTGCCAGAAAAAATTCTGATATACTAAACAAAAAGTTCAATGATGCCTCAAGCTTTACCCATAAAAAGATGTGCAGAAGTGTCATAATCTTCCCTAGCAGGCTAGCACGAGGTTTCGCAATTAAGAAAGAGAAAACAGGTGGTCTGATGCCATTAAAATTAAGGGTAACGTAGCCCCAGTAGCCAATCGTACACGATTGTTTACATGTGGGGAGCGAAGTTTGAGGCACTGGGTTTGAAGAGGGCAGGAAAGCTTTGCAGCTAGTTCCTTTGCTTTTCGCAGTTTTAACTAGACGTTTCAGGATCTTGCCACGTGTAAAAGAACAGTGAGAAGTAAAACACGTGATGATGGCCCACAGCTGTCAGCATGTCCAAAAGGTTGACCTGTTGACACTATAAACAACTATTACATTGATATTTGAAGTTTTTGGACTTTTACCTGGACCACTAAGGCAGACAATGGCTAAAGCAATCTCTCTCTCTCAGTGTCTGTGTCACAGACACACAGAGACACATATTCATATATGGAGTATCCAGCAGTGGTGCTGTCACAACAGCATGAAGTATAGCACAATAAGACGATGGTGGGTTGGGCCCACATTAAGTTTAATGTAAACTGTCTTCTCTGGTGAGACTTTCATGTGACTTGCAGAGTTTACATTCTATGCATCTATTTATATCCTTCATTGGCTCCTTCTCCACCCCAACTCTCACCGCTCCACTGCTCTCTCTCTCTCTCACGACCATGAAGCAAAGCTTACACTTTAGTGCTCTTTTCCTCATCCTTCTCTTACTTATTTCCTGCTCGAAGATTTCTGCCCGTTCCATGGCAAGCAAACAAGGTTACCTATGGCAGCTGCTTTATTTTCCTCTTGTTCTTCTGTCATCTAACTACATTGAAATACTGAATCTTGGCCCCTTTTGCAGGACAAGCAGTCGAAGCTGTGAAGCTCAACGAAATTGATTCTGGAGGTTCCGCTGTAGACTTGGAAGGCACTGAGTCCATGAATGTATGCTCCCACCTCTTCTTCTTCTTCTTCTTCTTCTTCTTCTGCAATAAACTCGAACTATGCCCTCACACATCGTTTGGGTGATCTTGAAATATATTATTACAGCAGCTCATGGGAATGGAAGAGTGTGAAAAGGGGGAGGAAGAATGCTTACAGAGAAGGATGCTGTCCGAGGCCCACTTGGACTACATCTACACCCAGCACCACAAGCCTTGAAACTCCCCCCCAAAAAAATAGAAGCAGTACTTCCATATGATCTTCTTGTTTTTAGAAAAAATATGATCTTCTTGTTTACAGCTAGCCCTTCTGTCAATGTGTCAGACTGTCATCTATTTGAGGTTTCTTATTAGCAGTCTATAATTCTTGGATAGCTAGTAGAATATGGGGTTTGGGGTTTGTATCTTCTCTATTATACATATCGTAAGTGTCACTCATATAAATTCAGATAGGACTCTTTCCATATATATATCCATTTGTAATAATCTGCATACTGTCTAAAAAGTTAAGCTTATAATATTATTTTCATGTTGGAATAACTATCTTAATTAGTTCCTCCTTTGCATAGACCAGCAGGAGAGCTACTCTACCGGCTATGCCCTAAGGCCCTGTATAGTAGCCTCCCTTTGGGTGACCAGAGAGAGAGCTGAGAGGAATGGAATCCTCCTGCCGGTGCAGTGAGGGAAAGTATGCGAGTACTCCATTAAGAGACGAAAAAGTAGTTCCAAGTTCCAAAAAAATGCATTAGGAAACCCATGCAGAAACTTCTAAAACGATCGGGTTGGTGAAGAGGGAGTTATAGACAATTAAAACAATTAAATAAACAGTTGGGAAATCCGGCACAGCGTGAATTTCAACTGCATTCACGTTCCCCAGTTAAGAGTGATCCAATTCTCTAGTCTCAGAACTGCATAGTTTGTTAACTTTGTTTACCTTCAGCCAGCCACGGGAGGAGAAATGAAATGATCTTTTTTTATTGTTATGGATAGAATGTAGGTAAGTTGGAGTTAATTGGGGATTGGACACGTCATTAAAACAAATAAATACACAGGTGGGAAGTTAGGCTTTGTAAATTTCAACTGGATGGATCTACCTTAACCCCCAGTTAAGTTTCTCAATTCTATAAAATCAGAATTCAGAACAGCCTGAAGAGGGGTAAAAAAGTATTTTTATACTGTTCTTTGGAAACTTTTGTGGTGGCAGGTGGGTTACAGTATGCACAAACATTTCACTCCCAAAATGTAAAGTTTGAGAAAGATTTGCATGTGCTCTCTTCGCCTGAGGTACAGTTATGTCCAAAGATTTCAACAAATATATATATATATTATATATATATATATATGAAAGAATCTTGCCAAAGAAAAAATAAAGCTGAGAAGAAAAAGGACTTGGGGCAATCTCGTTTATTAGGTCCACTTCTGAAGGAGAAGCAGACGGTCTATGAAGCCTCAAAACACACGTTGCTTACCGAGTTTTATTTCGTCAGATGCAATAAGTAAAAGCCCTAAAAGGTGTCCATACACCCCGGCCCAGCCCAAACAACAAATGTATGCAACCATTTACAATCTGACAGTAACATTTAATAGTGTGAGGGTTTAGTTCCATATCCTCACCAGGATTCCCTTCGAAGTGGAAAGTAAATCTTTTGGTATTGAAAAAAAAGAGAGTAGAATAACATCCTTTGGGTACTAAATTCAAGGTGGTAATAATAAAGCAGATTGGGAGGGTGACGTAATGATACAGAATGAATTTCATCAAATGAATGGTGAATATGTGAATCAATCACTTTTTTGCAAAAGTTAAAATTTACAAAAACGAGATAGATTTTAATATTTAAATTATATATCTAACTCGTTTTTAATTGATAGGTCTAACACGTGTAATATTTATCGAAATTTTGGTGACTTACATAATAGGTATGTTAACTTTGATATCATGTGCATCAATCATTTATCTTAAAAAATTTAAAGTCGGTACAAAAAAAAATTATTATTTTAAAGGTTAAATAACTTTTTCATCTTCCAACTATTAGTGTTTTAATACTTTACACCCTAAAATATCAATTTCGTTACATTTCACTCCTAAATTGTCAATTGTTTACACTTTGCATCCTCAACCGTTAATTTATAAGAAGATTGCTATATTTTATTCAATGAAATGACAATTTTACCCTCAAATTTTTTTAAAATTATATTTTGTATGGAGTAAATTCGTCATTTCAGTGAATTCTGTCCAAATTTACAATTGAGACTGTAAATTGTAAACAGTTGATAATTGATAGGTAAAATGTAATGAAATTGATACCTTAGACTGTAGTGTCAAAATCTCGATAATAGAGAAAAATATATAATTGTATTTTCTAACACTAACGTTTGCCTTAAGTCATGCAAACTTCGGGCAGAAAGAGCCCATGTCCTGTACAAAAGCGTCTTTGACTTGGAGGGAAGGTAGCCGGAGTATAAGGCCGCCGTCATTATTCTGTCCGTCGCTAATTGAAGTGATAATAGGTCATATGTTGCAGTTGTCGGACAGAGCTAGTGTTTGGATTCTTGCTGAGGCATGCGTCAGGCCTCGGGCCTTTCTTTTTCAATTGTTTAAAAGCAGCTGAGCCGCAACACAGGTCCCAAATTCTTTAGTTTTCGATATGATCAGCAATCCAAAATGCTTGGACCGTCTCTTTGCAAAATATATATATTCTCTGTTTTAGGTGTACACTTTTCTAAAAGTATATTTTTCTCCAATAATTATTTTCGTAGTGTTTTATTTATCTTTTTTGGACCGTCTCTTTGCAAAATATATTGTCTTTCTGTTTTGGGTGTACACTTTTCTAAAAAGTATATTTTTCTCAAATAATTATTTTCTTAGTGTTTTATTTATCATTTTTTATAACTAGATTATTTTTGTTTTCAGTTAAAATTTTTGTTCTTTTGCCGTAAGGTTCTTGTTTCGATTTTTCTATTTTTTTCTTCTTTTGTCTTTTTTTTCTCGTGTCTTATACTGTCCTTGTCTATTTTTCTCTTTTGGTCTTTTTCTTTTCTGCTTTATTGTTGTAATTTCCCACGTTCTATTTGTATTATTTCTCAAATGTTACTCCGTTTTGTATGTTGGCAAGATTTCATGTCAAATTTAAATTAAGTTATATTTTTGTATTAATACTATTTAAAATGTTCAAGAGATAAGAGTCATTCAAATTTAAAAATAGATAAGGATATGTGTCAAGAGGATGAGCGTTTTTCAAATTTGAGAATAGATGAGATATTTTCAAGAGGTTTGCTGAATAAGATAGGATTGAAGAATGTTTAAAATTTGAAGAAGTTCAAATTCACGAAACTGGACCCCTTCCTAAAATCCCATAGAGTTATATCTGGAATCATTTCGCCCTACCTTCGCTCTACTTTGGCTTGAGCGAAAAGTCACTTTGCCTTACCTTAGCTCAAGCTAAGTCACTCCATTTTTATACATATTTAATTAGCTAGATGCTCGCTCGATCGTGGCTCGAGCGAATTTTATCAGATTTGAATTTAACTAAACTTATCCTATTTAAATCTTGTGAGGTCGACCAAGAATATCACCTAAGCCATTTTTACAGTTTCTTTGATTATCATGCTTGAGAGAAAAATCATTTGATACTTTTGCACCTAAAATACTCATATTTTTTCTCTTTTATATCAATCACCGTTGAAACCAACCTCCTCTGAGAAGCCTTCGGAGAACTTAAGGAGATTAGTGACAGTAGTTACCGGTGTTGAAGAACTAGGGCGTTCTGGAAGAGAATCATAAAGAACCTCAAATGGCTGAGGATTTACTACAAGTGAGCAGGTCTAAACTGGATTGTTTAGATTATTACTTTGGGATAATCAAAGTCAAGCAAGCCAGTGTGTATGAAGTTTTTATCTTCTTAGTAAATTTTTTGTTACTCCTAGCCCGGAGTGATTTTTCTTTTGATAAAATTTTCTACCTCGTCAGCAAATCTCTTGGCTCGATGAGTGATTGACTTATTATTTTCTAATTGATATTCTTCTTTAATATTTCGTTATATGTTTGTTAATTGCTAAATGCTTTCCAAGACTTATACAAAACTCTTTTATGACTTATTCTAAATTATTCTTCTTTTTAATATGATGCTTTTTATTTTGTTTAATTGGGGTTTCATTTATTATATTTTATGATATTTAGACATATTTCTTAAAAGTTACATATATATTTGTAAGGGTTAAATGCATCACATATCTCTGTGGTATTCGCGAATTGCAAATATACCCCTGAGGTAAACAAAGTCATTTTCATACCCCTGAGGTAAACATTAAGGTCACAATATGTCCCTCCGTTAATGTGCCGTTTGAAACACTAACGGTAAATGCCGACGTGACAAAAATAGACACGTCAGCACAAATCAGATGATGACACGTCATCGCGAATAGCTCAGGGGCATGTGATGCATTTAAGTTATTTTTAAAAAAATTAAAATTATTTTTTAAAAAAATAGACATGTCACCACCAATAAGACGATGACACGTCATCATATTTAATTTAAAAAAGAAATTATTATTTAAAAAAAAAGAAATACATCTCATACCCCAGTCTTTTTTTTTAAATAATAATTTCTTTTTTAAAATTAAATATGCTGACGTGTCATTATCTTATTGATGCTGACATGTCTATTTTTAAAAATTTAATTTTAATTTTTTTTAAAAAAAACTTAAATGCATCACATGCCCTTGTGTTATTCAAAAATTGCAAATATGCCCCTGAGGTATTCGCGATGACGTGTCATCATCTGATTGGTGCTGATGTGTCTATTTTTGTCACGTCAGCATTTACCGTTAGTGTTTCAAACGGCACATTAACGGAGTGGCATATTGTGACCTTGATGTTTAACTCAGGGGTATAAAAATTACTTTGTTTAACTCAGAGATATATTTATAATTCGCAAATAACACTAGGGTATGAGATGTATTTAACTCTATTTTAATTATTTTGTACACATGACACTCTGAAATGGCTTTCAATAGTTACTGGTCTGACACACATGTCAGCCATTTGTAGTACGAATATTTGGGCCAACTGCCACGTAAGGATTTTCTTAGAATTTGTGTCCACAAATAGAGATTACTTTAAAAACAACGTTTAAAGTACTGACTTATTGCAATTTTTAAGCCCCATACTCTCCGGAATACAAATAAAAACTCACAAGGAATGGAAGCTAACTAGTTAAAAATGATAATTAATAAAGTATGAACATTCTCATACTTTATACCCCCCAAACAATTATGTTATTAGGATAGAAATTGATTTTTTGGCACTTAAGATTACAGCTTTGCCCCTACTTATTTTTTGGGGGTGACATTTATGTGTGGATAAATTTGTCAATTGGAAGACAAAAATATTTTTTTAAATAATGAGAAATTTAAATAGAAGATACAAAGAATTTGCAATCATCGTGAATGGGTGAAATGTGACAAACGTGATAGTTTGCGGTGAACAGTGTCACGACCCAACACAAACGGTGAAAAAAATGTATTTATTTCTCATTAAATAAATGAATGCATGGGACTTATATTTTATAAGAACCTTTAACAGAAACAAGCTTGTTTTTAAAGCTTGTAGCCCAATTGGTGTCATCCAATATTTACTAATCTATAAGTCGGGAGTTCGAGTAACATAAGTTGAAATCACTTGTGAACCTAAACTCTAATATTGGGTCTAATAGACATTCTGCAACGATGAGCGCTCTTATGGTCACATTAAGAGAGAATTATTGCCCCTTTTTCCATTGCTTAGAAATAAAAAACAAAAAATTTGTTTCTAAAAGCAAAAATAATAAAAATAAAATAAACGCAGGCAAATGGTTTTTGATATTCAGGGTACATAGCTGAATAAGGTTTGTGTTTGAGTGTTAAAATTTTAGTGTATTAAATTCGGTGAAAAAGTGAAAAGAGCGATGATTTTTAATATTTATATAGTTAAAAGTAATGATATGACAGGGAGAGATATTATATTGTAATTTTTTATTGTGTTAAAATTTTAGAAAGTATAAAATTTTGGACAACAACTCTATATGCCACCGAACCAAAAACAACTAAGAGTCAAGAAAATGAAATCATCCTTTTGAGATAATTCAGTGGATATGTATCGAAGCGTTTAAAGTAAGACGAATGGGGTAAGAATGTGGGCATGTATTTGTAGCTGTCTCTTCTGCACTGCCAATAATCCTCTCTCTCGTGAGTCGTGACAATTCAATAGGCGGAACGTTTTGTTTTGGCTGCAGGGAGATGGATTCGTACGAGTCAATGAGGCACAGGAGAGGTGCTGTACAAGCACAACTGGCCACTGTGATCTCGGAATCGAATGGCCCAACGTGGGGCCTCCAAATTTTAGATGTTGCATAAGCGTATCACGTAACAACTACGTCCAATAATCTCTTCAATAATCGCGGTAATAGTGGTCCAGTTAGATTGTGGATTTGGAAAAAGTACGGATGTAATTCCAAAATATTGGTCTCAGAAGTTAAAATTTGATAAGTAAGGATTTGTTTTATAATAATTTTTTAGGTACACTCTCATGATAAAGCTAGATTGACCTAACTTGTGTAATTTGAGAGATTGCACAAACTTAGAGTTTATTGGTTCGATAGGAGTCTGCAGATCAAACCTTCCCATATCCAAAAATCAATTGCACTCTTATGTATTGACGATCCTTTTTTCCAAGTGGTAGTAATGGTTCAAGATAAATGCTTGGTGTTCTTCATAGATTTTTCCGAGAAGAATATGATTACTCATGATTCATTTTAGAAGTAGACCATACACATTCAGAAATCTTGAGCAATTGGATTTTTTCCAAGAAGAACCAAGTAAGTACAGTTATGCAATGGATGAAAGTTTTTAGGGTCATGTTGGAGGGGGCAGGCTATGTTGTCGCCCCCCTTCCACCTTTTTTGCCTTAAAAAAAGCTTTTCAATAAAAACTTACCAAAGATGACTGCAGTTAATAGGTCAATTTTATATACAAATAGAAAAAAGCTACGCTTTGCACTACTTAACTCTTTGTCAAATCTGTCACATTGCACCATAAATTAATAATAAATTTACACCTTGTATTCATGTTAAAATCTCATCATTAAGATATGCAGGTGGCACAATCCAAACGGTCAAAGTGTAACATAGAGTGTTTAATATTTTAAACATATTAATAATTTAGGATGTAATGTGTTAGGTTTGACAATTTTTAGTGCAAATTGCAAAACATAACGATAGTTGGATTGCGAGTATGTTATTCTCTGTTATATAATAATATAACATATGATAAAAACCACTTTATATTGAATTATTCATCTATTTGAAGGAAGATAAATGTTGCTGAAGTGATAATCTCCTAATAGAACCTGAGGTTGGTGAATTAGTGTGTTTCCAATTCTTTAGAATCCGATTGGCATGATAAGGCATCTTGAATGAAATCTTATCATTATATATAGCTGCTGTTGAATCACAAAGCGTACATGCATTTTAGATCCCTATATATGCTTTTAGGCTATGAGCAAATGGTGATTCTGATAAATACATAAAATAAAATAAAAGACACACGATTCAGCATGCATTAAGTAGTACACAATCTTTAATTTGCTTTAGAAAAAAAAATGGTGCACAATCTCACCACATTAACTCTTACAATGTTGCTCTCTCCAAAGACTGTCTACAAACCCAAATACACTTCTATAACTACACTGAGTCGTTCGGATCAAATCCTTGCAAGAGATAATGCAGAGAAATTATCAGAAGAAACAAATTAAAGCTCATTACTTTTGCTTTTTTTATTTTCTCTATATCATGAATTTAATATTCAACGTTGATAGAATCATCAAGAAAAAAATACTCCTCCATGAAGCAAGAGCGATAGCACAATGGTTGAAAGGGCATACTTCTATTCCTGAACAAACTGCAAGTGGGTGGACGTGATTTTGAATTCTATCGCCTATAAACGAGCCTTTGAGTTAAATAATACTTGGACTGTGGAGTCTGTTGAAGTGTCCGAAGTTTGTCGTTACACTCTCAATCCAGTCAATGCATTTTCTACCTGAGTCAGATTCATCCGAGCTCGATGCACAAAAATATGATTGCAACATATTTCTTTCATTACTATGAGAAAAAAAACAAAAACAAAAAGCTCCACCAAAGGTTAGAAACGAAAATTGTCTCTAAGACTTATCTGGATAGAGAAGTTAGTTGCTGGTTTGAAGTTGGAATCTCTGGCTTTTAGTTTTGCACTTGATAGTTAAGATGGTTAGGTTTGAACGACACATGAATGGTTTACTAAAGTTTCATGCAGCACATTTCACACCTTATCAAAAAGAAAAAAAAAAATTAAAATATACTTTTAGCCAACGAATTAATATATATTTTACACTTTGCACCATAAACTACCAATCTCTAACACCATTCGTCTATTTTTCCGTCAAATTGGAGAGAGATAATTTAAAAAAAAAAAGCGAAATGAAGATTATAGTTATACCCTAAAATTCGGTGCGACTTTTTCTAAGAGCATAATCGACATTTTGTATTAAAAAATTAATTTTCTATCTGATTTGACAAAAAAAAATACAAAGTTTGTCGTGTGTTAGGGTTGAGTAGTTTCTAGGTCAAATGTTTCGAACATGATAATTTAAGATACAAAAATTCATCACATAATTTTGGGGCCAATTATTTGAATTTAATAATAAAAAATTCTTTACAAAATTTTTTATTATTATAATATTTATTAAAAATCTTATCTCTCTTCACTTTTTCAACTTCATAACATATCTTTCCTTTATAATATTTTTAAAACTATAATACTCAAAATTTTCACACTCAAACATCCCAATAATTGGTCTAAAACTCATCATGGGTATGTTTGTTTGTCATGTCCGAAATTTTGAGAATCTTTATTTTAATGAAATTTATGAAAGATAGAATGTATGTATAAAAGTTAAAATTGTAGAGTGTGTTTATTTTGTTGAGAATTTGTATGTCTCGAGATGTTGGGGCACAATAATTTTACTGCTAGCACGCCGCCGAAAAAGAAAAGAAAAAAAAGCCCAAAAAGAATCTCAGAAAATTCAATTTAAGATAAGGGTCCGGATTCAGCCTCTCAATTTCGTCTCCCAGAATCGTGCCATTTGGACAAAAGACATGCCACCTCAGTGACACCTTTCGTGTGGAAAAGGTTGGCATTCATTATTTAACGGAAGTTTTTTGTTCATGGAATAAGCCGCCGTAGAAAGAGTTACATCTTTCTGTGCTTTTCTACATGCACAAACGGCGACGCTTAGGCCTCCTACGTGGCATACCGTTTCGCACAATCAAATGGAGTAACTATCTGCCACGTACAAGACGACCTGGCATATTTCTGCCACGTCGGTCCAACTCCTATCACAGTTCAACAACCTTGTCAGAGCCGAGAATAGAATATGGTGGAAATTTTTCTTGCAATTAAAAATGGAATTAAAAAAAGTTTTAAAGAAATAAATGAAAAAACAGGTTATTAAAGACATTCGCTTCAGGCACGCTTGGGTCTTTGCTTGTCCTTCTCATCTACTACTGATCATTTTCATTTTGTTTTTGTTTTTTATAATTCTCTCTGAACCCTCTTCTCGGCTTCTTTCTTGATATTTTTCTTTTTCGTTGCTGTCTGGTTCTGCTTCGATAACGATTCCTCGTGATCTGCTGAAAATCCCCAGTTGCAGAGCTCTAATGGGAAGCTGAAAAAGAGCTCGACAATGTCACCGCATCATCATCAGGTACGCGATTCTTGCTCTAGTAATACGCGCCATGGATGTTCCACGGCTCAAATGTGCTTGAACAAGATTCTGTGCACAATCTCTTCTATTCCACCGGACGAGACCCCAAAAGAAGAACCGTTTCGTCTGTCGTCGATTGGAGATTTGGAGACGAAGGGAAATGGAGACAAGATAGGGGTCGGTATCGATTTGAACCTGAGATTGGGTCCTTCTGTTGGTGCCCAAGAGTCGGAGTCCTTGGCGGAGAATGGGGACCTGAGTGCGTGTAGCTTTGTGGGTAAAGCTTCTGAGAGCGGTTCGGTGGCGGAGTCCGCGGGTGTTTTAGCGGCCGAGAAGAGCTCAGAAGGTGAATGCGATCCCAAAGAGAAAGCCGTACAAGTGATTACCGAGAAAGCGCCTGAAGTTTCGGAGATCACCAACCAGCTAGTTGAAAGCAGTGAAATTGAGCAAGAGACTGAGAAACTCAACGAAGAAGAAGAACAAGACGGTTGCGTTGGGGAGGAAGACGAGGTCAAAGAGGTGCCGTTCGAGAGGGAAAAGAACAAGAGCAATGACTGCCTGGGGTTGCTCGTCGAAGCGGCAAGACTGATTTCTGGGAACTTCGGAGACGAAGAGTCCGACACGGGGGAACCGAGTGGAGAAAAGGAACTCAGCGGCGAGTTAAGAAAAGCTCAAGCAGCTGCTAACGAGGCGAGCAGAAACGGATCGAAGAGGAAAAAGAACAAGAGTTGGAGGGTGGAGGATTGGCTGGGGGATTTGGAGGACACATCACCGGTGGTACGGTCGAAGCGTGGCAGGACCCAAGTGCTACCAACAAGGTACAGGGACTCGGTGCTGGAGCCATGGAAACCATTGCCGCGACCACAGAGATCATCCACCATGACCACCACGGCTTCCAGGATTAACCGAAGGTCGAGGTAAATAAGGTTAAAACTCGTACTCTTACCGCGCATGGTAATTAATTACGTGTTCGAAAAGTACAAGGGAGTTGGTTACACGAAGCGGCTGAGAGAACAGAACACACCTGTCACCTGCCATAGAAGTAGTACCAAGTACCGCCTAGTTTTTCATTTTATTTCTTTTTTCCTTAAGCAGAAAGGAAGTTTAGACCCAGAAATGGAAGATCGAGGACTCTCTGTTTTAGCTGCTCTGTTCCTGTTGACGGATTTCCTGAGAGTAGCAGCAGGTAGGGTTAGATAGAAGTACGATGGATCGAGTTCCAGTTGTTGCTCTGCTGTTTTCTTCGTTTTCTTTTCTTTGTTATTACATGAGGGTTTGGAAGAAAGTAGTATTAAAATATGTAAATTATTCTGAAGAGGTGCAGAGTACGAGTATCAGGATTTATCCACGAGCTGGGAGTTTGAAGCATTTTCTAATCCAAGTTGGTGCTTCGACTTCGGTGACTTCGGTGATGGTGTAGCCTTAGAATGTTTCCTCTCAAACATTTTCTAATCCAAGTTGGCCACAATATTTCTCGCATGATTTCCTTCAGGTCTCTGGCCTCGTGATATATACAAGCTTTCACCCAATTTATTATTTTTTGTCATATTATATTCATCAATTACCTATTTATCACACTTGCTAATGTCAGTAAAACTTTATATATTAATTTTCGTTAAAATTAATAAAAGAGTGTAAAGTGTGATATTAGAATGCAAAGGGTCAAACTTTTCATAGTTAAAAGTTGCAAAATATAATTATTTTAATAAACTTTTAATTGGCTAAGGACAGGTAAGATTGCTGGAAAGGTAGTCGTGAGTTCGAATCTTGTAGCATGTTATATATATATATGCGAGTTCTTGATTTAATTGATGCTTGAGTAGTAGAAATGTCATGTTCAAGTGTTCGGAGTTTGTTCAGTGAGTCTACGTTTCCATTTGGATAATGAATTTTTCTTGTCACTAAAAAAAGTCTAATCTAGGCATGATTGTTGTTTATATGTTTTTAACCAAACTGACCCCAAAGCACTAATGCTTTAATCTCAAAGTGGGGTGCAATTTTTTAAAGAGAAAATTGACATTTTAGTCATTAAATTTTACACGCTTTTACGTCTTAGTCCTTGAGTTTCATTTTTGCAAATTTTAGTCCTTGAGTTTACATTTTTTTCAAAATGGTCATTCCGTAAGTCTGTCGTCTATATGCTTAACAGACCATGTAGCGGTCGACCGGATATATGTGTAAAACATGAGCGGTCTCGACCGCTTCATGTACCGGTCGACCGCTTCAAATAGCTGACGTATCAGAGAGCTTCGTTAAGCATATGTACGACAGACTGACGGAATGACCATTTTGTAAAAAAATGTAAACTCAAGGATTAAAATCTGCAAAAATGAAACTCAAGGACTAAAACGTAAAAGCGTGTAAAACCGAAGGAATAAAATGTCAATTTCTCTTTTTTAAAAATCATTTTCGATGTGGTTTCCATGGGGTCTTTGTCTCCTTACGGTCAATTGGCAATGCGCGTTATGGGCGAGTGAGGAAGAGAGTTCATTCCACCTGGACCGTCGAAAGAAGTAACTTGATGTTTTTGTCGCGATTTGGATATTTTATTGATCTTCTGCTGCGCTTGTATTAAATATTTCACAAAATATTTCAAACTCTCAATAAAATACTACAATATAATCTCTCTCTCTCCCATCAAAAAATATAAAAAAATACCTCTCTCTTCATTTTTTTACTATATTCAATACCAAAAATTTTACAACACAAACATAACCTAAGAAATCTACTACGCATTTGATTTGTAATATGATGTTTCCGAGGTGATCTTTCTGGAAAATGTAATCAGATTCTTATTATTTTTAACTGAAATACGTGTACTGGGAAGTAACCAAATGGACATTTGGATGGTCCATGATAATCTCATTTGGTCATTACCATAAAGCTATTTTCGACTTTATAGACACGTACAAGTTTGACTGAGGTTATATTAATTGTCCCCTCAAATGGGAACTTTGAACAGATAAAAGTTTATGTTAATTTTTTTTTTCTGGCTACTAAATTCAGCCATTCATTCACTTATATCGGTCACGGATTGAAGTGGTTTAATATCTGCACGAATTAGAAGAGATTGATCAGCCCACTTTTTAACTCTAAATTTGTGTTAATAATAATTTGAACGCTTGAATATACCACTAATACACACTCTTAAATATTGTAGTTAGAAATTTTATTTCCAAGAGTCAAGCGAAGAGTGCATTAATGGTTGGGTAAAAATTAGGTGAGAGGAATGCCTTCTGACAACTTCTGTAGTGGCCCATTGAGCAATATAATACTAAAAAAATTGGCATTAGAGATGACTGAGGAGGGCAGCTCCAGCTTTCTCCCTGAGCTGATTCTGGGAATGGGGTAGGTTCGGGGTCGAGGGTTTGCAAATGGGAAATGCTCGGGATCTCGATGGGATACCGAGCATTTCCCGATAGAGGTTGAAAATGACATTTCTAACCTCTGTAAATCAAATTTTTTAAAAAAAAACAGAGGCTGAAAATGTCTATCGGGATGGCGTCGGGATCTCATCGGGATCCCAAGCCTTTCCCTTTACAAATATACCTTACTATCCCCCTCTAGTTGGTTAGTCATTTCTAATATAGCTAAGTCAAATCACTTAGCAACAAGATTGGGCAAAGTTATGGGTTTTAATTAGATTTCGAGGCTATCGTGTATTTATTTACTTTGGGGACTACATATTAACTGCACAATAATTTCAATCGTACATGAAATTAAATGTTTGCTTAATGAAAACTTTGAAACAAATTTATTTGACAGACAAATGACATGACAGTTTCGTGCCTAGCGAGGAAAGACACGATACATTTGGTACCACATGTTATAAAGGGGGCCTTAACGCATCTCACACTTCTCCTTCAAAATTTCGTCCAAAAGTCTTATCGGCTATGCGCCCCGAAACAGACTTTTCTACCATGTTGAGTATTATCATCGGCTGCAAAAGCAAGTTTCGTGCCTAGCGAGGAAAGACACGATATCGTCCCATACGCTCTTATAAAAACCTCTAGTTACACAAATCTAAAATACACATTTGAAATTATTTATAGTAATTTAGTTTCTTTCGATACTAACTTAAGCATTGAAGACTCGTCTTATAAGAAAGCTCCGTCCTATTCACTTTATATTACAAGACCGATTACTTGAAAATAGGGTTTGGTTCCGGCATCATTAGCACCAATATATTATAAATTCACATTGGGTAAAAAGTGGCAAGATGTTTTGATTGCAATGTATGGATTTTATAGTTTAGAATGTAAAATACAAAATTAATAATTGTTAAGGTGTAAGTATATAATTTTTCATTTTAAAAAAAGGATAATAATTTGTAACCTAACTACATAATGGGAAGGAGTGACGAACTTTATGCTACCCCTAGTAGAGTCATTATAATGGCAATTTCATTCCAAACACTAGAAAAATTGGCACAAACAAATCGATGTGGTCCCCTTTGTCCTTGGCAAGAGGGTTGGCTTGAAGCTGTTTGATGAAATGGTCAGTAGAGAAAACTGCTATCCAGTATCTCCTGCAATAATTTGATGTCGCAATACGGAAGGGTGCATTGAAGGGAGGGAAGGAAAACCATATCCACTGAACATATTTGGGTTTAGGAGCATTATTGTGGGTCTCGCTCGAATTAAAAATTCCCCATTTTGTTTTAGGTCTATTTTTGGGGAAGAAGCAAATGCGGACCTGGAAAGAAATGGAATCTGTCAGATTTTTTCTCCTCTTCTTACTTTCCGCTCAACCAAACAAGGAAAGGAGTCATCGGGATACCGTGAAGATGACAGTACGTTTACTTTTGAGTTTGACTATTCTGATGTAAGAAAAAAAGGGATAAAATTACTCTCAATTATTGGTGCATTTGAAATCTCAATAGAGTTATATGGCCATCGAGCTCTGAATAAGAATTAAGGAAAAATAATTTTTGCACTATATAATCACATAACTTTTTTTGTAATTTATATTTTAAACTGATACACTTGATATATTGTACCGCAAATTACTACTTGGATTACATTTTATATCTTATGCTAAGGGTAAAAGATTTAAAGCCAATGATAAAAGCTATATTATTTAAAAAATAATAAGTTAAGTTTAAATTTTTCATAAATCAAATTTTTATTAGAGAAATATCATAATACACCTTATATTTATGAATAAAAATTAATAAATCCTTCTCAAATTTTAAAATATTTAATTCCTAACTAATGCATCGTATAATTCTCCTAAGAATTATGTTTTTTAGTATAGATTATTGCATTGAGATGAGTAAAAAAAATTATTATTCCGTCAAAAAAATGATTTTAGTTGAAAATGCTTGATGGTGAAAATCAATCTTCAATTATTTGATCCTGGTAGCCAAAATTGTTCAGCTGGTTGAACTCATTCAGTAGATTGGTAAGAACATTTACACTAGAAATCCATAAGAATTAAAAAAAAAAAAGCTTCTTCGGAAGAGATTAGATTAGAGATGATGGGTAAGGTTCTTGTCCTCAAGCATCATCGTACCCAAAAGGATTCTCATGTCAGTGTGCTTCGCAGCCAATCAATACCTATCATAGGGTGTGTCTCCTGGACCAATTTTGAAAGGTAAAGTGACTTTAGAGTCAATTTTGTGTTGTATATCTCTTAGATACGATCAAAACACACTGGTTTGGACCACTTTCCACTCGAGAGTGGGGAAGGAAGAACTATGAATAATAAAAAGACTTTTGACTGATCGTTAACCGAGGAGAAAAATTGCTGAAAAGATTAATAATAATACTTTGACTGCAGATTGTTCGGTCAGCCCACCCATTAGGCCCCCCTCCCAAGAAACTAAGAACCATAATTAATTAATATTGAAACCAACCTTAATGTTCTGCCCACCATGGATAGGTAAGCTCCAAGCGATTCTGGGTTTTAATAAGTGACTTGAGGCTTGATGGTTTAGACGCACATGAGACTTTGTAGATAAATCACACTGTTCTAGATTTGATTCATTTAAGGATCGTACCAGTGACTTAAGACTTAAGTTTAGAGTTAAGAGTTGTGGGCTGCCGTGGTAGTTTCTTTGAGTTTTACTTTTGAATTATGTAAGTGGACTACGGTAGGTTTGTCTACATAGTTTGTCATATATTATGTCTATTAACTGAAAAAAAGAAGAAGAAGATTACAAGCCTTGTTAATATTAGGTTTAAGTGAGTGAAGCCAATGATATCACTAATAAAGATTAAGATCTTCTATAATTTTATACTCAGATAATTCAGACAAAGATAAACCGAACAAGTAGACTTCGTATCATTTAATGTTGTTTATATAAAATTTCAAATATCATCAATCTTATAATATAGTTCACTTACTCAATCTATCTGTACTTAAATTATACTATATAATTTGAATAAAAATTATAAAGAATGTTCGTTCCACCAACTAACCTCTTTTTTCATTCATTATTGGGCCTTGATTGTGATGTTTCCTGATGACACAAACGGTGTGTAGTTTTTGGTAAGAGAAGGGTACAGATCTTTCAGTTGGGTACAAATTCACCAAAACTACACACTGACGTTTCCCCCGATGAGACAGACGACGCATGATAGGCACGTGGTTTAAAAGCGACGTGTCATATAATCTGTTCGCAATTGTCAAAACCACCTCTTTCAGTTCACTTTCTCTCACATGCCTGTGGAGGACGGTCCATCGCTCACTGATAAGAGGAATGGCGACTGGCTTCTTAACAGTCTTTCGCTGTTTCTAGTTAAAGATTTTAGCTAAATAATGGAACAAATTTTTACATATAAAATGAGAAGGGGGCATAATTGGAAGAAAATAAATTGATAAAGATGTGGGCGATAATCTTTAACCAGATAGAGTCGGATAAAGCATGAGGGAAGAGTGTGGATACAAAAAGTTCTTCTTGTAGTATAAATATATTCTTTCATCCATCAACTAGCGGTTTGACGCATTGTGCCTAAAAATATCTATTTTTACACATTATCCTTTTTAATTGTTAATTTTAGACCCTTTATTTGTTTAAGTCAAATTTGTAAATAAAATAATAATAACATCTTTGACCCACTTATAAATATTGAGAATATTATTATCAATTTATTAAATCATCGTAGCTATTATTATCAAACTTAGAATACAAAATGTCTAATATTAGTTATTGTTATATGACACAATGTCTTAAAGTAGAAAAATTAGTAATTCCAAGATGCAACCTATCAAAACAGATAGTATAAAGTACAATGTGTCATAATCCGTTCCGATTGTTCGGTCCAAGGTTATCAAAATCAACTGATTTTCCTGGTGGGTTTCTTTTGAATATTTTGCTACTATACCATCTAGTAGAGATATTGGTTTAGATGGGTATAATTTAGCCGGTAAGAATTGGAATTTCTCATATCCACTAATAAAAAAATAAGATTATTTTCTTCTAAACAAAAGAAAAAGAGAGTATGCAAGTTAGAAACTTACATGCTTTGTGAGTGACCGCCTTAATTATCATCTCTCCCAACATTGTAAGTGATATTTTTTTTTCATTTGTCTAAATTCTCCCGGTTTTTAGTAATAAGGAAAATTAGTTGTACCCGTCTTATGTATTAAGTTAAGACGGACCTGACCTAATTAAATGCATATTTGACTATGAGCATAATGACAGACTTTAAATACTCGAACCAACATGACAGTCCCAAGTATCATTTTAAATCAAAAACTTTTCCGAGAATATAGGATTCGTACATCCTTAGACATAATTCGTCCATAAATAAATAATATTTCATTCTCCCAACTATGAACTATTGCTCTTAGGAACAGTTGGACTATCCTTACAAAGGCTGTCCCCAAATGATATGTTTTTATAGGACTTGGCAGGCCCAACGAGCCCATATAGACATCTGCAATCCCCAAAAGTCAAAACACTTCAAAATGTATTTGTACGGTAAGAGGCTAAAGGTTGTCTTCAAATATTTTTTTATTGTGTATTTGATTCGGTGAAAAAGTTGAAAGGGGGTAATTTTTTATATTTTTTTATAGAAGAGATATTATATTATAGTATTTTATTAGGAGAAAGATAATATTTTGGGTAAAATTGTATACGCAAACGCACCCTAAGAGCCACCATCCGCTTTGAAACTCACTGACCACTTTAACTCCCTCAACTTCCCACCTTATCTGCTTCTTCGTCATCGTCGTCGTCTTCGTCTTCGTCTTCTTCTTCTTCTCAAACTCATTCGCGGAGCACAATGGCAAATGACGATGACAGGGATGCGGAAAAGCCCTCAGACGACTCCGAGTCCGAATACGACCCGGATGATTCCTCCTACTACACTGACTCCTCTGATGAGGAATCGCTCACGTATACGCGACTGGGCGACGAGCCGCCCGCATCTGAGAACACCCCGGAAATCAACATAAAACGGTTCACCCGAATCCTGGATAGCAAGAGCATGAAGGAGAAACGTGATGAGGAGGACCGGAACTACGTGCACTACGAGGACCGCTTCGACTTCCCCTACGACCCGGAGAATTGGAAGGAGCAGGACCTGCAGGAGCTATGGGCGGACGCTCCGCTAAAAATGACTAAGCCCGGGTGGGACCCGGTTTGGGCCGACGAGGAAGACTGGGAAGTCGTCAGGGAGGAGATTAAGGCCGGACGGGACCCTCCCATTGCGCCTTTTTACGTGCCGTATAGGAAGTATTTCCCTGCTATACCGGACAACCACCACGACATATCGAACCCCAAGGCGGCGATTGAGGAGTTGGATAGGATTGAGGAGTTTCTCAAATGGGTCAGCTACGTTTTCGTAGATGGCAGCTCGTATGTGTTTCTAAGTGCTCTTTTTCTTTGTTCCTGGGAATCTAGTTGGTTCCTACGTATGTATAACATTGTTTGTTTTTGTGGTTTATGTAGCTTTTCGTGGTAGTATTTCTTCGTTCTGAAAAAGGACGGGCTGCTTTGCTTTGATTCTTGTATGTTTCTCTTTTCAATTTTTGCCAATTTTATCGGTAAAGCATTGCTACGTCGTATCTTTTATGTCATAGATTTTGCTAATGAGTTTCTGTACGTTTTGCAATCGTTTGAGCTCTGATTCTGATGGGGAACTGGTACTCATGGCGCCATGATTCGATCGAATCATTTGCACTTTTACATACGGAAGACTGAAGATCTCTCGATCTTTTGTGACGTTTCTTCGTTTAGTTGCATTTGATCAAATTTTGGAATTTCTGTCTGCGTTTTTGGGCAGGGCCGAATGGCTATCCTTCTGTTTTCTCAATATTGCATCTTTGTACTTGGCTTTCATTTTCCTATATTAAGTGCTTAAGTTGCTAAAATGTCAGTCGTAATCTTTCTGATTTTTTGATGATTTACTTTTGAAGTCCATCAGGATTCTTCAACAAGTTAATGACAAGAATATATTTGTGATGATTCCCTAACTTTTGGTTTAATTCAGTATATGCTGGTTGTTGTATAAAACGAGGGGTTCTTTTGTTGTTCAACTGTTTCAGCACGCTTCCTTTGCAAACTCTGGTTTTGTATTTGATGATGTTAATATGTACTTGGGCTACTGGAGAAATGGAACCGATTGCTCCTTTCATTTGGATAACTAAGAACCATTGCTGCAGTTTTTATTTTCTTCCACCTCTTTCTTTAGTATTCATAGTTCATCGTACTATATATATGCGCGATTTACAAGGTCTGCATGATGTGGTTGCTTCGCTGAAGTCAATGAATTGCTTAGATAAATGTTTCTCCTCTTACCTGACATGAGTTATGTTCTTCCCTGAATCCCTGAGATGTCACCGTTGTTGAGATTTGTGATGCTTTATCTTCCACTTTTTGTTGTGCTTATTGCTTTAGATTATGCTCTTCTTTGAAGGTATGAAGGCACAGTTTGGGATGACTTGGCTCATGGAAAAGGTGTATATGTTGCTGAACACGGGCTGGTCAGGTATGTCTTTTCTTCGGAAGTGCAACTTAACCCATGCTTTATCAGGTGTCTATATTCCTACGTTCTCTTATAGAAGAGGGGAAGACAACACATTTCAACAGCGCACAAAGCATTCTCAAATTATTATAATGAAGTTTGATCAAAATCAGAATCATATGAAAGAAACCATGACATAACAAATTGATCAACACAATGGAATCTGTATTATATGTTTTTGAGTTTGAGGTTCTGTGCAAACATTGATCCAGTGTTTTGAAGAGGGTTCTGAAGTATTAGGGCTAAATGGGTGTCAGACAGAATATTGATTCGGGAAAAGCCATGTACTTGGTTCAGCCAACACTCCTGCTGTTGTTCTGTCTTGCATATATTGTTCTTGTCGTTCTTTAATTGGAAATGTTGCTAACCAGTCAGGAATTTTCAGCCTCTTTGAGTGTATCTGCTTGTTAGGATATTCTTTTGTCAGCTTCCGATGTACTTTAACTCTGATCTTAATGACCTAAATTTCTAATGAGGCATTTCCTTATCATAGGTATGAAGGTGAATGGCTTCAAAACAACATGGAGGGTCATGGGGTTGTTGAGGTTGACATACCCGATATAGAACCTGTGCCAGGTTCCAAGTATGTTTACAATCCCTAGATATGTGCCGCTAAGGTCATACCACATCTCAGCATTAAGAAGCCAATTTACTGTTAAATAAAAGTAAATGATATCGGTTGCTTATTACCTGTTTCTAGGCTTGAAGCAAAAATGCGTGCTGAAGGGAAAATAATATCAAGGGATTTTATGACCCCAGAGGACAAAGAATGGTTAGAGATGGATATTGAAGATAGCATTCGGCTTGCTGATGGGGAGTATGAAATACCATTTTATGAAAGAGATGAGTGGATCAAACACTATGGGACTAAGCCGTAAGTGTTACAGTTGAGCTCTCTGTTTTTTCCTCAATATTTGTCGTGGTGATCCTATTCTCTCTTTATATTTTAAATTCTTTTCCACTATATCGAACTTTATTTGAACTTCATCATCGTTCATATGTCGTCTGTATTCTGATATTACGACTATTTACTATTTGCTATGGTGGAAAGTCACTGCATCATGTGTTGATGTTTATCAGGGCTACTCGGCTGGCATTTAAGTTTTTCTTCGGTGGGGCACTTCCTTATGCTTGTAGTGTGTGTGTATTGTCTACTAAACAATAGTGAGCGTTTGGCACATTTTACTGTGAGAGAAGTTCCTTATTGTTAAGATTTTATTGGGGTACTAATATGGTACATCTAAGAGTAGTGTTAAGTGGGCTTAGTATAAAGAAGCGGGACACTTGTGAGAAGGGAACAGAAGAAGAAAAAGTGTAAAGTTCCAAAGAAGTTGTAGAACTCCTAACTAATATATTAAAGACACGTGAAACATTTTGTTAGTTTACATGACAAGGTTTGGCTTGATATACTTGTAGATTAAACCAGTTACCAGAGATTGATTTTGTGGCTTCTATTGACTTTTATTGTTTGCATCTTGGTTTTTTTATCCTCAAGCATGTACTTAAATTTGGTGATGTATAAAAGCTAGTAATTTTCAGATGTCAATATGAACTTTCAGGTTCTTGAAAAGTCTGCTTGAAGGAAATTAGTTATTCGCAGTGTAGGCACTAATTTGATTGAACCTTAGGTCCAGAACTCTCTTGTCTGAAAAAAGGGTCTTTGACTAGTATGATTTTCTTCGTTTATCCTTTGACCTTTAGCACTTCACTGGCGTTGAATTCACACAAGCACGACTGTTTAGCTGAGGGCATTTTATGTGTTTATCGATGATTCTCTTCCTGTCACAGAGAGAAGGGTCGATATCGTTATGCTGGTCAGTGGAAGCATGCCAGAATGCATGGATGTGGTGTTTATGACATCAATGAGCGAACCATATACGTAAGTAGATTGGGTATAACCATATCTTTCGAGGGCCAAACATAGATTATTTCACTTCTTTTGTTTGCCCTATTTATGACCATGGCTGGCTCAACTTAGTCCACCAAGGATGCAAGAGGAACCTCTGATGTTCCTTTTGTGATTTAGGAGGTAAACAGATGCAACCCATCTTGTCAACAGAAGGGCTGATGGGTCAATATATGTGTAGTCCTTATATTTTGTTGTGGATATTCATGTGTTGTATGCTCCAATTCTCGCCATATTACAGTTTTGAGACTTACGTGGTAAGTGGATATTGATATTTGCATTGTATATTGTCAGGGTAGGTTCTACTTCGGGCAGCTACTGGAGGATTCTACTGGTTGTGATGAAGATACTTGTGCGGTATTATATAATTCCTCATTATTTGATGCATTATATTTAAATATCTACTAGTTTTGAAGGTGTTTTTCTTGCATTATGTTCTTTTCAGCTGCATGCGGGTATAGCCGAAGTTGCTGCTGCTAAGGCTCGGATGTTTGTCAACAAACCCGATGGAAGTATGTCTTTTCAAAATTAGTTACATTAATCTTGGTGGTGAAAATATTATCATTACAGTAGTCTACAAGCTGGTGTTTTCTGGTAATGGATGGCCGAGTAATTATATATGAGATTTGGAACAGAGACAACAAAATTCTGTTTTGGTTAAAGTTCAGTTTTAGTCAAACGCTTAGGTGCCTGTTTGTGTACAGAATAATATTAAGCTATAGGATGGACCAATTTATATTTAGCTTCTTTTTGTTTTGCACTTCTCCCATTTTTGGTGCACAGAGTAATTATTCCCCGCACATTAATAAACCACTTGGACAACCCCTTGATCATGGATTTAAACACAGATTGCTAGGGGCCTGACTCCGCTTTTTCTGGCTCTTTGATTCAATGCAGGACAAGTTTATGTTAAGCATATTAGTGTATGTTTTGGAGTTATTGTTTCCGTTTTTGTTAGATCTATTCTATATCACGAAATCCATGCACCATTCATTCATCTCTTCTGTTTGTCACTTACATATAGTTTGCCCTACGCAGTGGTTCGAGAAGACAGGGGCCCATATAGTGATCCCCAACATCCCTATTTCTATGAAGAAGAAGATGTGTGGATGGCACCAGGATTCATTAACCAGTTCTATGAGGTAAGTTCAATTCTATCTTTAGCTTATTTTTAGGTTGTGCAAGGATACAAGAAATGAATAGTTCTTGGTGGCAGGTCCCTGATTATTGGAAAACTTATGTACAAGAGGTGGATCAGGAGCGGGAAATGTGGTTAAACTCATTCTATAAGGCACCACTAAGACTACCCATGCCTGCCGAGCTTGAATACTGGTGGTCCAAAGGTATTGGTTTTAATTTTGCTGGTTGTGCTAAGGTAAGGAGTCTAGCAATAGCATTGGATTCCACATGGCGATATTTCCCAGTGTTGAGCAATTCAAGCATATATTCTCTTCATGGGCCTTGGTGGTCCCTGGCATTTATTTTCTTTCCTTCTCTAAACACCGTAGTTGGAATCAAATAGCCATATGTGGCTACTCTCTGGTGTAGCCCTGATTCAAAGCATTAGTGCATTGTTCAAGCATCATAAGAACTGTTTTCTGGAGGCTGAAAACAATAATTTGTTTAGGGAAAATAAAAGGGATTTGTACCACAAATGATAGTTAAGATTATACGTGATTTATCAGAGCAATTATATCTAGGATTTTACTCACAAGAGAGGCTAAAGCGTTTTCACTGTCTGTATACATTTGGTCCTTGGTTGGTAGATAATAGAAATTTTTCTGTTATGGTTTTTGTTACCCATCTCTTCTCTGTTTTCTCAGCAAGACAGGAAGTATGTGGAGGATAGAATTTTGTTGGTTTTTTTTTTAACTCTGGATTTTCTATCCATGTTTTTCCTGATTCTGTTTGCTTCTTCCCTAAGTTTATGATAGTTCTCCATTACTAAGTATTTACTGCCCATTAGTTCTGCAGTCAGTGTGTAGATGACCCGAAGAAAATACGAAGAGGGAGCACCCGTGGGCCGGGGTGGGGGGATTAAAGGTTTTATTTTGCATGTGAAAACAGAAAATATACTGGTTTTGTATGAAAGTTATTGATGAGATGAAAGAAGATGATAAGAAACTTCCTTCCAGTATAGCATTTGAAATTGCTAGGGTTTCTATTCCATATTCTTGGTGTTATAGATCTTTGTCAAGACTGGCTCACTTTCCTAGTTCTTCTATTATTGGTTAGCTACTTCTAAGGTCTATGTTAGAAATATTTATTTTTTCCCACATCTTTTGGATTGGAAAGTCCAGGATTTATTTGAGATGTACGTTATGTGTGCTGATCAGATGAGGCTCCAGAATTTGTTCTTGTCAATAAGGAACCGGAACCTGATCCTGAAGATCCATCAAAGCTCATCTATAATGAGGATCCCCTAATACTACACACACGGACCGGAATGTTGATCAATTATGTTGAGGATGAGAAATATGGGCTTCGCCTATTTTGGCAGCCACCTCTGAAAGAGGGGGAAGATGTTGACCCAGAGAAGGCTCAATTCCTACCCCTGGGCTATGATGAGTTTTTTGGAAAAGATGTGATTGTAAAGAAAGAAAACAGATGGACGAGTCTTGTCCTGGGTGTGGAAAATGCGTGCAAGCCATATTTTGAAAAACTAGAGAAGTGGACTGAAGAGAAGAAGAAAGCTAGTGAGATGAAGATGAAACTCATCCAAAAAGAACTTGAACTAATAGAGGCGGAATTGTGCCTGGAAGAGGCCATGGAGGACATGGAGGACGAGTTGAAGAGGAGGGAGAAAGAGGAGGAAAAGAAGGTGGAAATGGGTTTGGAGGATGAAGAGGATACTTCTGCATTGGCCAACCAAGATGAGAGATCTGCAATAGAAGAGGATGAAGAGGAAGAGGATGAGGATGATGTTGCACCTTCAAGTTTTGGGTCTGTTACTACAGATCAGGACCCAACAGATAATGATCAGAAAGGAAAAAAACCTGGCGGATCCTCATTTTCAGCATCTTCATTGTCATTCGCTTCTAGCAGCCTTGTTTCAGGAGTGAGTTCTACTTTCATTGTCATTCACTTCTAGTAGCTTTTTCCATGTTATAATTGTCTTCAAAGCCAAGATTAAATTGGGAAAAAAATGATAATGAATTTTGGGTCATTAACCTTTTGATGCGTTGGATTTCAGAAAATGTATCCAACTACATTTAATAAGGTATTTCGTATGTCACATGCTTTTTGTATGTAGGTTTTTGGGTCTTTAGCAATGACAGATCCAATATGTAAATTTATCCAATTAATTTCATGCATCACCTTGCTGTTGATCTGTACTAGTTGCACTCCTGGGTGGGAGCTTGCATATATTGATTCAATTGAATTTCTGCGGGCAGATTTTGGCTGATTCTTTCTTCATGTTGTCAATTTCTTATCCAGCTGTTAAAAAGGCTGCTTTAATTTGAGTGAGATTAAAATTTTGGTGGATGTGTCTATTTAGTTATCTGTTGGGAGAAAACTATATTTCTTATTGGCTTTGCAGGTGCCGTCGAAGCTACAAGAATTGTTCTTATCATGGAAGAAGGGTAGATTAATGTTTAAAGCAGCTTCTTCCTCTTGTGTTAAGGGCAGTTGCTGCCTGAAAACAGTTGACTCGGTCAGTTTTCCTCCAGTGTTTGGCTCAAAAGGACGCTTGAGAGCCACTGGGAAAACACGTGGGAAAGTCCAACTACGAAGCCACTTAAATGAGAGGTTATCTCAGTTGCATTCATTATCTCAAGTTCTTTTGCATTCATCAGCTTCCACGAACTCCAAAAGAAGCCCCAGAGAGCCAAGCACAAGGACTTGTGGTTGGCTGCATAAAGCACCGGAGACGCAATCTGACAGCATCTTGTCTTTCCACACGCCGGTGCATTATTTGGAAACATATGGAGAGACAAAATTTGGTGAGCCTCTATGTCTTCCTGTTTAACATATTGTGTTAACATGATGATATTGGAAGAGGTCAATTTTGTAACAGCTGCAAATTTGGCTAATATTTTTTCTGTACTTTAGCTTTGCCTGGTCGTCCGCGAATAAGAAAAATCATAAAATGGCTTACACTTTCTATTCATATGTAGTTTTGGTGCCATTAAAAGGCTTAGCCTGTGTCTTTGCCTTGATAAATTTGTTCCTGTTAGTGAAAACTGCAGTACTGAACAACATGGAGAAGGATTTAGATTTTTTCTTTGTTTTTGGAGCTGTTTGTGACACAAGTTGTTTTGTTACATGATTTGTTTTCCTGCCTACGTCTTGGGCATCTGAAATTCTACTTTTTACAGAACCCCCCCCCCCCCCTCCCCCAAAAAAAAGGGTTATCCCTTGTTTTTTGTTTCCAAATTCATCTGCATGTTAATGTGTTGAAGTTATGTTCAGGATTGAGAATTTTGTCCAAAATTCTTATATATTCGCAAACATGACCTTAGTAGAAAGTACTTTGCTGGTGCCAGGCAGATGGTTTTAGGGGATAAACATAGCCTTTTTCAGTCTTTTCAATGATCTGACGAAAGGTCCCTGAAAGGGCACAGTGACAGCAACAAAATTGAGTGAGTCTATTCGGATGCTAAATTGATGATTTTGTGAACTGTAATGGGGAAGATATTTATGTGCTCTCTTCGTTATGGTGTAGCCTCTAGTTCTACATTGAAATAGGATTGAAATCTATCTCTAATTTTGCATGCCTATCTGGCTATTTCTTCGTAATTATTAGACTTTCTTTGTTACAGCTGTTGTGATTGTGATTGTCTTAGAGCTTTAAAAACTAACTATGAAAGAAGGCATTACTTTTATTAGTTGAGAGGTGACTTATATATATATACATTTCACCCATTAACTATAGAGGGTTTGACACATTGTACCTAAAACTATTGACTTTAACATATTTTACCATTAAACTACAATTATTAGACACTTTGCACTTTCGTTAAATTAGATCAAACTGTCGATAATACTCCTGACCCACCTTTACATATGCTGAGGATATTGTCGTAAATTTCTGAAGGCACAAAGAATACTAAGATTAATAGTTAGAAGATGCAGTGTTTCAAAATAAGTAATTGTTCAGTTATTACATTCCAATTTGATGATATTTGTTTGTTGTCGTCTTTAGGCCGAACATAGCCAGCAATCACATCACATACACGGGTTATATTTGAGTTCTATTTTCTACCAAATTCAGACTATGAGGTTAATGTGATAATATGGTAGTGTCATTGTTTAAATCAATAGCAATCTTTAAATATAATTTCCTGCTCAAATTGTATCATTTAATTTAGAGACACGTACACAATAGTTTGACACTACACTATTTAATGTTCATGTAAAGTTTTAAACAGCACGAGTCCTACAATTATATGGTAGTGTCTCTGCTCAAATTAAGAGCAATCTTGAAATTGGATCAGGATTTTCTGTAATTTTCTGTTCGAATAGGGTTTATTTATTTTGTCAATCTCTCTGAATTGTATGGTACAACCCAAAAAGTGTTGATAAGAAGAAAGGGTGTATAAAGCGTGATTGGATGCTTTCTACAAATTTGGAATCGATTAGCAATCCAAAAAGTGTTGATAAGAAGAAAGAGTATAAAGCGTGATTGGATGTTTTTTCTACAAATTTGGAATCGATTTTCTTGACTTGACAGTTACCAAAAATTATAATTGTATCAATCCTAATTACCTGATTGGCACTGCATCAACTTGTCAATCTGCTGTTTCCTTCAGCCTCAAAAGTTCAATATCTTGCAGTAAATTCTAACTCGACCATGAGAAGTATCTGAAGGTGTTTGAATTTTCCAACAAGCGGACGATGATCCAAGTTGAGGTCTCTTTCTTATCAATGGCGGATATGATTCTAGACGTCATCTGTTAAAAAGGATAGATTTGCAGATTGAAAGAAAACAAAACGTGTACGTTTTTCAATCATGCGTTTAGTATTTCAGGTCAAACACTAATTAAGAAGTGATCCAGCAGCGTCCCTTCAAACTTTCTTCCATCTGGTAGAGTAGCAGTCAGGGTTCTTTGATTCCCCTACATACAAGTTTATCCATTCAGGGAATACACGAGAACTACGTGATTATATTTTCCTATTTTTTTTCATTTTTTAAATTTGTTTTTAAAATATAAATAATTATTGCACCATCTAATTATGAAGGTCTAAACATTTTAGATCCTAAATTATTTATTTTTATATATTATATTCACTAATTATTGAATTCAAACACTTTGTGCCCTAAGTTAAAATATGTCATCAACTTGAATGGAAAGTGATTTTTTGGTGTATGAAATGACAATTTTAAGTCATTTTTTTGGTAGTGACATTTTTGTGAGACTAAAATTGTTATTTTAAAGACCAAAAAAATTAATTTCTCTTGACGGAATATTTCAACAAATAGCGTAGAATTTAGAATTATTTGGTGGATTTAATGAAATATAAAACAATAGTTAGAAGGGTAAAGTGTACTTAATTATTTTTTAATAATGCATGCTTTTTGAGGCCCTTCCACCGAGGATGACGACGATTGTGAAGTAAAAATTTTAAGAATTTTGAATTTGTCAGATAAAATTTTGAAAGTTTGGTTTTTTTTTATGGGATTTGTAAAATGATTTTTATTGAAATTTATTAAAAAGTAGGAAGAGATATCAAGATTTGATGTAATTTTTTTTATATAAAATAATTGAAGCTGGTGTACAGAAAAGATAAGTGTGAAAAGGGATTGAAATATGTGTAAAAAAATTTGAGCTTTTGAAAAATTTTCCTAACCAAACATCATTCTCTATACGCCAATTATATGTTGACTAATCAAAGCAAAGCAGCTTGTGTGCACTTACCTCATGACCAGTTGTGTTCTATACTTTTTGTCTGCATCCTACTTTCGCTCTACGCCAATTATATATGGGGTTTTGCTTATGTTGAAAACTAACCAGCCGTCTCTGATGATGCAAGTTACAGCCAAACCCCTTCTTAATGCAAAACGTATAATGCATAACTGATATCATAACCTGCTAAACTTTGAGGTGTCAAGACACGGCAGTGGCTGCATGCGTATAACAAACGAAGTTCCAGCAACTGTGGGGGCTGTGGCTGCTGAGCATTAATGGGGGTGTGGTGTGCACACAATCGTTGAACATTCAAATAGCGGAAGCAAGAGAAAGTGGACGTGTTTGTCTGCGTACGAGAGTGGGAGAAAGAGCAATCGGGGGGCCATAAAGCCATTCACTGATAGGGATCTCAGCAGCTAGCCATGCAAATTGCAATGGTATTGGAGGGAGACGTCAATGGCGGGCAAGCAGATCCAAAAAAACTAGCATTGTGCCCAGTAGTTGAAGACAAGTAGGATTGAAACAAGAAGGAAGCGAGTCCAAAAAGGACGTCTCGATAAGAGAAAGCTCAGAGACTGACTTGTCCTCTTTTCCTCATGTGTTTTTGCTCGAGTCTGCTGACCCAGACAGACCCACCTTCCTCCATTATTGCAAAACTTTTGACGTGCATGCTGATCTTCTTTTGGTAGGCGGAGTCACGAATTAAGGACGACCAGGTGGTGAGGCAGTGGGTCCCGTCCGGGACCCACTGCTCTCTCTCACTCTCTCACCCTCACCCGGATAATTAACCTACACCAGCTATGGACGGGTCCCACTGCTCTCTCTCACTCTCTCACCCTCACCCGGATAATTAACCTACACCAGCTGGATATATCCTCCGGCTCCATGTTTCGTGACGTGATTCACCAAACCTAAAATCATCCGAATAATTAACATAACGTACGGTACAATCAATCCCTAAACTTTGTCCCACTAGACTATTATTTTTGTTTTCATTAGGCCTACATGCTCAGCAACTGATTTCAGGCACATGGCATCATCGTTATTTTTTTTTATCAATTTTGATAGAAATTAATTAATTTTTTAACTTTTGAAACTACGGGGCTGTTCGGTTATAAATTTTTTTTAATTCTTATAATATAAAATTTTTTACAAACAAACATCATTTTTAACATCACATAAAAATAACTATAACACGCGTACCAATAAAATTAACATCACTTAAAAATTATCTAATCACAAAAAATTCTCAAAAAACAACATAACCGAACACCCCCTACGATTTTATACCTCATAAAAATGTGCACCATAAAAGAAAAGGGATAAAATAATCGTTCCATGCATAAAAAAGTGCTTTTATGTTCAAATTGGCAAAAAATTACACAGGGTATACAGATTATGTAAAATTAGTAGTTTTTAGTGTCAAATACTTCACAATTAGATGGTGTAAAGTGTATTTATTCCTTAAAAGAACTCGTGGCACCCAATTGAATTAGCATAAATATTTTCATAGGCTTTTTATTTTGAAAAATTCAAAAATTATAACGTGAATTTTTAAAACATGTCAATATATGGTCATGTGGCATGCACCATATCTTAAACATGATCATATATATATTGACATTTAGCGTTCCAAAATATGAACAAAAATATAACTAAATGAGTGATTTTGCAAGCATGGCTTAAATTCATGCAGTAATTTATTGATTTTAGAAATTTAGGTAACTTTTTAAAATCTCATTTATTTTTTCTAAGAATAGATTCATCATCGTTTGATAGCATAACATTTATGGTTTGATATTGCTAAAATTTTAGAGTATGAGAGTCGATAAAAATTGGAAGAGAAAGAATATTTGATTAATAAATATTATAATAAAAAATTAATGAAAGAGATTATTTTATAATTTTTTTAATTATATTCAAAATTTTAAATGTTAATATTTTAACCATAAAACATTAATCATGACTTTATTTAGAAATGGGAGGTAATTGTCAATGGGGCGGGCCATCTTCGGTGGGTTCCACTTCCGCATGCAGCCCCGCAAGCAATAAAACGTGCTTAATTGTCATTAATCACTTTTAATCTGTAAAGCGATTCCGAAAGCTGTGTCCTGCCGGCTGCCCCACGACTTATCTATTTCTGTGAAATTACAAGTGAATCCTTTTCTTTATAAATTCTATCGGCATTTGACCATTGGCATTGACTACTTTTATAGCATTTGATCCATTTAATCCTCAGACCAAAGTCATATAAAACATATTGATCTTTTTTTTTTTTTTTGTCAAAACTTCATCCTTTATTCAAAGCAAATCCCAACAAAACAAAGCATTAAGGAGGGTCTGTCCCCATACAGCCAGGATACATCAGAAAAATGCTTAACACTACAGGGATTCCAACCTGAGAGAAACTCAGTGGCGGCCCAATGAGCTAAAAGGTGCACAACCTCATTCGCACCACGACGGACATGACTAAACTTACAATCATGAAAATTGTTGATAAGAGATAGTATGCCAATGAGAAGATGATGAATTTTCCAATATGTATCATGGGAATTATTTTGAAGAGCAGACATAAGAATAGCCGAATCACCTTCCAAAACAATGTGGGTATGTCCCAACTGAAGAGCTAACTGCACTCCCACCTTGGCCGCTTCCGCTTCCCCAACTAAAGGCTCCACTGCATCAATAATTGAAATCTGGAACCCTCCCAATTGTCTCTGAGAATCCCGAATAAGAGCAGCCACCGCTGCAAAACCGTTCCGGATGGCTACATCGACATTGACTTTAACAAACCTCTCTGGGGGAGGCTTCCAAGAATTGCAGCTGGAGGACACAGTTTTAGAAGCCCATGCTACCCGGTGCTCCCAGCTAAGCCTGCGAACCCGTTTTGCCAAATCATCTGTTGTCCACCTCTTGCTATCATGGACCAGTTGATTCCTACAAACCCATAATAAGTCAATAGCATTCACCGCAAACAGCTAGAAGAAATGTTGTTCCTCTACCGGAATTCCAAGGCGTTGATGAGGCTGCAACAACTTCTGGATCCATTCGATTGATGTACCCGTACCAAAGGCTGTGATATTTAGTTGCCATGGAGACTCACTCCATATACAACGACTGTAAGGGCAGAAGAACAGCAAGTGGTGGAGCGTCTCCAACCCGTCCTCACACATAACACAGTTCCTATCCCGATGCATCATAGAGTGCTGCCCAATGCGCTCTGCAATTTTACTCCCAGTAGGGAGAATATCCCAGAGGATCTTGCTTTGCTCTTTATTGACTTACCTCGAGCTCGGACTTAAACAATTAATATAACGTTCACAACTCGAATAATCTTTCTATTTCACTTTTTTTTTAAAATTTAGTTTAAATAATTGGATATTCTTATTTCTTTTTAAGAGAAAAAATATATATTTAGTCACCCAATTAATTACATAAAATATGAATAATTCTTGTGATATCAACGTTTTGTATAAATACACTTTGTAGCTCAAATTATGTAGTTCTCTATCCATCCACTGTTGATTTTAGATGTTTTATACTATTTGTCACATGTTTTTTTTGTCAATTAAAAGAGAAATTCATTTTATTTTTGCATGTAGAATTACAATTTCAACCTCTATAAAATTAAAAAGACTGAAAAAAAAATTGTGATAAAAATATCATTTTAAGAGTTAAAAAATTAATTTCCATGCAAAATGATGAAAATTTCGGACAGAAAGTACAAATTAGTACTTGAAATCAGTAAATTGGTAGATAAATATGTTAGAGGATTGCAATAATTAAAAGGAAAAAATATTTATCTTTTTCTGAAAATTGTATATATCTATCGTTTACCAGAATATATAACTAGCTGTATTAATTGCCCCCTGGTGTGGTCTGATTGGTCTGGTGTAGCAGCTTCTTGGTTCACGTTCGATATCCCACCATCACTCCTTACTACTTAGGGGGTGTTTGTTTGTGGAAATTTCGGGGAATATTCTCGAAATTTTGAGAATCTTTACTTTATTAAGATTTATTGAGGTTTGTGAAAAGTAGTGTGTGTGTGTAAAAGTTAAAAATTTTGGAGTGTGTTTGTTTTGTTAGAAATTTCGAACCCCAATTTATTGGGGAAACAAACGCCCCCTTAATTACCTGATGTGTGCAGTGAGCAGCTGTTGCACGTGACTAGAATTTACTCGTGTGTTAGGTAAATACTACTGCATACAGTTTCACCTCGTTCCCTAAAAGAAAAAGAAAAGAATAAATAGCATTTTATTGCAAGCATATCCAATTGATTTCACGTGTTTCCTCTCATAAAGACCGGCACTTGGGTGATGTTCGGCCACTAAAATGTTTACCTTTTTGACTAAATTTTTTTATAAAAAAAAATCACAACTATAATATCAAAAAGCCCAACAAATTCAACACAAACTCAAATACTTTTTCACAAAAATTCTTAACACTAGCACAGATTTCAGTACTTTTTTTTTAAAAAAAATATCAAATCGATCTTCTCTCCATAGAGATCAAATCTATCTAAATATTCACACTACTATCAAAATTTACAATTTTTTGCTCGAATTATATAGTGTAATTTGGAAAGGGACAAAACAGGTGGACCCTATACCATTCAATATTGCACATGAAAAATTTCGGATAGCATGAACTTAACAACGAGGTCCACCTGTTATGTTTATCTTCATTTAAATTGAGATTTGCAAATGATCCTGAACCCAAATTTTCTAGAAATATGAAGCATTTTATGCAACCCAACATCAATTGGACAACAAATGATCATAATTTCTATGATTGTGTAAACTTCCTACACAACAAAAACTCGAAAAAGTTCCTCTAATGTTGAGTAGTTCTCACCAGTTGCTACAAAACTCATTAGCGACCTATAATTAGTGCCATCTCTGAAGACAACCCAACCCATCTAATCCTCTTTAACTTTCCGCCATGGACAGTCTGCAAGCTTCATGACAATGCAACTCAAATGGACCATGCTTCCCTCATGGATATCTCAATGCGTATCCTCTGCACGCGTTTAATGCCACTGGCCAATAATCTACACATACTTCTTTTCCGGCCCTCCAAATATAAATATTCTGAAATACAATGCATTTCTTTTTCTTTTTCTTTTTTCTTTTTTTAGATAAATACAATGCATTTCGATTCGTCCAACAGATGTCTCATGGGAAACCCATCTGGAATTTTCACGGCACTTTGTCGCATGCATGTCCAAAGGTTACCACTTGCAGTGGTGGACCGCTGAACTGGCAGCATCCTGGGGCGGTAGGACCACTGCATGCGCATGTGAACCAAGCTGGTCAGTTTAACATGATCCCCCGCCAATATCCCCACCTAGAAAAGAAACAAAAAAAAGTACTTCTAAAAAGATCTGGTGTAGTTTTCTGGTGCTTAACTTTACACCAAACTTAACGTCTAGAACTCTCCAAATATCGATTTAAAGTAACTACTATTAATACACCAAACTCACATCCAGAACTTATGTATGCACGCTGTTTCTTAATTTGAAACAGGCCGCATGTTCCCATAATATGGTAACCCGTGCCTTGTTCCTTGTAGAATCTCCTTTGTCTATTTTTTTCAGACAACTGAACATACATGGTCCTAATACCCCATGTACGTGCACCAATTTATTTATCTCATATATTGTTTGGATGAAACCTGCTCTTTCAATATGTATTAATTGCTGCCCATTTTGTGCAGAGATTCCCTGATGCTAAAATTTTGTAGTTTGGTTATGGGTATTGAGAAAAAAAAAAAAGTGAAGATGCGCGTTGCTTACGAGAATTGGTAAAAAAAAAATTGAAAAGAAAGATAGTTTTTTTTTATATTTATTGTGATAAAAGAAAGGATAGAGAGAGAAGATTATTTTATTAGACTAAAATTTTTAGATTATTTTATTAGGGCATGTTTCCATTAGGATTTTTTTTGGAAAAATTTGTTGAATCGAGATAGATGAAAATTTTATTAGATTTTGTGGAAAAAGTAGTGAAAATTTTAGAGTATCTTTGAGAGACGTCGAAGTTTTTTTTTAACTGTTGATGATGCAGTACTATGTATATATTTGGTGTCATATCAAATCATGTTCCAGATCTCTTCATTTTTTTTAATTACTACTTTCTCTAAATTCAATAGAACTCTTATAATGAACCTCAATTTTTTATATTATTTTGAAAATTTTATAAGATTTTAATTTAGAAATGTGGCCATAATTAAGTTAATGGTTACGTCAAACGGCCTCTAGTTTCTTTAAATTTCATTATGGTAGGTAGGTTTTCTGGTTTCTTCCAATGTCTCCTCCGACTTGAAAGGTACCTACAAACCAGCCTTACGCAAAGTCGTTGTTTCCACCATTATTGGTAATTACCAAAAGATATGCAAACACACACACACACCATCCAAATACGTACAAACAACACTCTCGAATTGCTTGAACGTAGCAGCACTTAACTACTTATGCCCGTCAACACACCGCAAGGCGTACAAATCAACACAAAATCCCGAAAATGTGGCTACCCATCGCCTAGAGTCACCGAAAAAAGTTGAATTGTCCATTATCTCGCTTGCACAGATCAGGCGTGCATGTCTAACCATACACGAAAGAGATTCCAAGTTGGGGCACGTAACAGATTATGAGTTAATTTCAATCATATTGTTTGTTTGATAGTAAATTCTTAATTTAAATAATACTTGAACTGTAAAAATTATTTAAATATTGGTGCGTGCATAATTCGATCAGTTGGTTTGTCTTTTTTTTAAATAATAGTTTAATTGCAATAAAATGTATAATATAAAATATAATAAAAATCAAATATAGACAGTAAAAAAAAGTCTAGCAACATCTAAATTAACGTATTTCTCTCTCGGGAGCCTCACAGCCATAAACTATTCTCGTCGACTTGCGTCATGTTGTCCGTGATTAATTTACATAGGACAACGAACTTAAACACTAGGCCAGTAGGCTAGCCAGTCAGTCCCACCCATCCAATTCCAAAATGATGCCTCGTGGCCCCTAACGTGTCTGCCTTATTTCCTTATGATAAGTGTAGAGAATATTACCTGCACCGGATGCTACCTAGCCTCGGCGTTTTTCAATTATTGGTTGTGTGCGCGGGCCACCACAACAGATGCACCTTCCCGAGTAGTGTCGTCTGGACTCTGGAGACCAACCAACAATCACACACAATTATTGCCATAAATTATGTGGGGGAAAAGATCAGATATGTTGAAATTCGTATAGAATCAGAATGATAAAAAATGTTTGAGTTAGATGTATGTTTTCAAAATTAATTATTTAAAATAATTATGAGATAATTATTCTTATAGATTAATAATTTATATATATTATTTTGTAAAATATAAAGTGCTTATAATGACATAAGATGTCTATATAAAATATTGTTGTGTAACACTGTAGAAAAATCAAACCGATGATTAATGCATAAGAAACAGATAATATGATTTTTTGGATTCTTATTGATTCACTGTGTTTTAGATCAAGATACATAATAATATATAAATAGATCTATACTCGTTATGCCTATATAAAATATAATGATGAACTTCTTCGTCGAGATAATAACCTTAAGTAAATGGATTGATGCACTATAAGAGTACATGCACTGAACTGGATAAGATATGGGATAAGATATGGATACCTTTTGGAAATGATCACTAATATAGAGAATGACATTCAACACAATTAACTTATATTGTTTTCAGACCTAAGAGAGTTGTGCAGATTTGCTTGTTATGTGTTTGTACATTGATTGAGTTTTTTGGTGATGATTTTCGTATATCAAATACTTCAGATAATGTTGGGTCTTATGCATAATAAGTGAATTTGTATAATTGCTCAATATGAAACTCATCAGTCTCTTGTTGAGGTAGTATATTCATTATGTCTGTATAATATTGGACTAAATTGTAAAACCCTGCTCAACGGATTTTGTAAAAAAGGTTTTCAAATTTTTGTTTACTTATATATATTAAGTAAAAATATATTTGTTTGAGAAATTTATTTTTTAAAACTTTTTGAGAGTTCAACTAAGTACATATTAATAATTAAGACTTATTTGAATTTAGAGATTTTATCAGTGGCATAATTTTGATCCTGAAGATTCATGTGGAATATAACATGACCGAAGAATAAATAAACAAAAATTATTACCAGAAAATGATTTCACAAAAACAATATCATAATCTCATGGCTCAATCATTATATGTTAATGGACATAATTATAATTTGTAGAAGCTAATAAATTCGGAATATAAAATATAAGTGAGTTAAAAAAAAAAATTATGATGAACTTACAACCAAGATTTGAGGCCTCTAAAAATCTCACGTACAAACACAATTGAAATTTGAAGTGTTGAGTGAGCTATTATATAAACTCAACTCTCATTCTAGAGAAGGGCTGAACGACATAAAGTTAGGGAAAAAAACACTCTCTAAAATTCTTTTCAAAGATTGTGCACGTGAATTCTAGCGCTTAAACTGTTTTGATTTCAACTATCAACGCGTTATTACTTCTGCTGCAACTTCCATCATTGAATCTTTCGCTAAAAATGAAGATCTCCTGAAGAAAAATCAACATATGTAATTACTGTTCTATCTGCTCACCAACTTCTGCAGCCGCTCTTTCAATGGGTATTTGCGGCAAAAACGTCATTAGGCAATGGGCATTACTTAATTTGGTGAAGAATTAGCCCCCATGTAAATAATTCATGAGTGGATATGGAAAGAATTTTATTTGCCTACCTACTTAAGAGCGGTTTACGTACGGTGCTCGTTCCTTGTTCCTTTGGTTGGTTGATTTGACCTTTATTAGGTCCTTGGGAAGGCTGTAAATGGAGGAGGTCGTAACTGACCCCTTGTGCGATTTACATTACATGTGCCTAGTCAGATGCCTCATTATCTCTATCGTGCAATTTGTACCCCCATTAAATTAATACCGCATCTTGTAGGTCGCACACTAATGGTACTCTATTGGCCTCACATAATGGCAGGAAAATCTGAAAAAGGTACCTCAAAATTTATACCCATTAATCTCATATCTGGAAGGTGGGTCGTGAAGATATGAGCACAAATCTCGAGATTAATTGGAATGTGCGTAAATTAGTCCGAATATTCAATTAAAAAAAATAAACTTCAAAATCTTAGATTATTTGATAGTATAGTATTATCTATATTTGGACTGATTAGTATTTGGTGCATGAGGTTACCTTCTATTTGTTGTCAAAATATTCATAATTGTCAATTGCGTGTTATTTAAAAAAGAGAAAAAGGAAAAGGAAAAAGAATTAGATTCACAAAAAATTAGGTATGAAAGTCCGTCAGTGTAGACCATCAAGGCATCAACCAAGAAGCTGTTGACTTCTTTCACGTGCTTTCAAATTCGGTTAACACGTGTCAAACTCGTGACTTATCAATTTGCGCAGCGCATTTGAAGAGAGATAATTGCATTCTCTTCTAGAATACTGTAATATTTTATGTAATTCGGTGAGAGACCGATATAAGAGATTATTTTTATTATATAACTTATATTAATGGGTATGTTTGAGGGTGAAAATTTTGGGTATTGGGGTTTGAGAAATATTATAAAGTAAATATATGTTATGAGAGTTAGTGAAAAAGTAAAGAGAGAAGATTTTTAATAAGTATTATAATAATAAAAAATTATGTAGTGAATTTTTTATGATTAAACCTAAATTTTTAGGCCCAAATATTTGAGCCCCAAACATACCCATTGCATGGCAATATTTAAATAGTATATGGTCTTACAATGATTACTTTTATACTTATTTTTCTTTAAATTATATCATATATTTTTTAATAAAAAATTATAAAAAATTTTAATCAACACCAATTCTGCTCCCATCGATTAGGGTTGTGTTTGATTGTTAAAATTTTAGGATATTGGATTTGGTGAAAAAGTGAAGAGATAGATGATTTTTAATATTTATTATAGTGAAAAGTAATGATGTGATGAGAGAGAGATTATATTGTAATTTTTTATTATATTAAAATTTTAAGAAGTGTAAAATTTTTGTTAACAAACGTAGCCTAGGGGTGGGCAAAAAACCCACGACCCAAACCGGCCCGACCCGATCGGGCGGGTTTAGGCGGGTTCGGGTTTGTAGGTAAAGAAAAACCGATTTTCAAGTTTGGGCTCGGGTATAGTAACAAACCCGACCTATTACCCGAACCCGAAATTCTAATACCCTCAACTGAGACTGGGGGGTCAAAAACCCGTGATCTGACGATCCAAACCGACCCGATAGGTTCGGGTTTATGCGGATTCGGGTTTATATATGAGGAAAACTGAATTTTCGGGTTCGAGTTAAAATTTTCGAACCCGAATCCGGTTTGCCCACCTCTAACGTAGCTTACGTAAAATGACCTCCCAAATGGCGCGCAATCAGGCACTTTTTTTTAATTAAAATTAGGGTTAAATGCATATCATGCCCCTGGGGTATGCGCTAAAAGGAAATATGCCCCTAAGGTAAACAAAATCTTTTTCATACCCTTAAGGTAAACATTGAAGAGCAAATATGCTCTTCCGTCATGTGCCGTTTGAAACACTAACGGTAAATGCTGACATGTCAAAATTAGACACGTCAGCACCAATAATAAAGTGACACGTGGCATTTTCGAGAAAAAAGGGGAACCCCTTCGAGCGGCGCTGGGCTCCCTTCGCCGCCGCAGCAACCCTGCTCAGGGGTGGCCGACAGCCACCCCCGGCGACGGGGAGCCCAGATCTGGGCTCCCTTGTCGCGCGAGGCGGCTCTCGAAGGGGGATCGGGGATCGCGCGAAGGGTTCCCTTCGTCGCGCGAGGCGGATCGCACCGATAGGGGTGGCCGCGAGCCACCCCCGCGGCTCCCCTGCTTAGGGGTGGCCGGCAACCACCCATCCCTGTGACGGGGAGCCGATCTGGGCTCCCTTCGTCGCGTGAGGGAGATCGCGCGACAAGGGGGCTCAGATCTGGGCTCCCCGTCGCCGGGGGTGGCCCTCGCGGCGCGAGCCGCGGCGGCGAAGGGAGCCCAGATCTAGGCTCCCTTCGCCGCTCGAAGGGGTTCTCCCTTTTTTCCGAAAATGCCACGTGTCGCTTTAGGATTAGTGCTGACGTGTCTAATTTTGACATGTCAGCATTTACCGTTAGTGTTTCAAAGGACACATGATGGAAGAACATATTTGCTCCTCAATGTTTACCTCAAGGGTATAGAAAAAACTTTGTTTATCTCAGGGACATATTTACTTGTAGCGCATACCCAGGAACATGGCATGTATTTAACCCTTAAAATTATCTGATCTAATGCGGCGCGCTTTAGGACAAACTGTGCGTTTCAATTTACAGAGAAAGGGAACAACAAAAAGGGCGAAAGGAAAAAAAAAGAAAAATTGACAGATACTGCGGTAAGTAACTAATCAAGACCGAACAAAACTCAAGCCGGACCACAAATTGAATTGTCGGGTTCACGAGCTCTATAGCTGGTTCGCTGTCCTCCCATTGGATGGCTGACCATAAAAGTTGAAGCCTTGACAAAATGTTATCGCTACACACCAGCTACAGCCCGTGCCCGCTCCAAGAAATATCGTGCCCAGTCCCTTCAGACGCCCTTATCTTCTCCTCCAGTATAAAATCCCCATGGGGGCCTTCGGCTGGTCCTTCATAGACATACGCATATCCCTGGCCCTCACGTTCCTTTGCCTCTGGCCTTCCCGATTATTTACGGTTATACTACTCGGGTTATGATAGTTTGCGGTGACCGGGAACCTGAGAGCCGAAGCTCCTCCCCAGCTCTCGGATTCCCTCGCCTCAGATTCTTCCGATACCGCCGTTTGAGGTAGGAGGGACACAGGGAGTAAAACAGCCCAAAAAAAAAAAAAAAAAAAGAAAGGAAAATCAATTGATTTCTCTTGTAGATATATATTTACAGACATGCCGACTTCGAAGAGTCACCGGAGAGGACCGGAGGAGAAGAACAGGAGAGGCAAACTCACTCATAAATCATCGTCGTTTCACGGACAGAGTCCGTTCCCTATTGCGGAGGAGCTTCGTCGGCCGAAAACTGTGCCGATTTTGGTCCCATACCAAATCGCGGTAGGAACGCCGCCGCAGCAGGAGGGACGGCCGCGGCTGACGAAGCTGCTGCTGAACGTGACGATCCAGGGGAGCCTTGGGCCAGTACAGGTGGTGATGACGCCGGAATCGACTGTCAGCGATCTGATGGCCGCAGCAGTCCGGCTTTACGCGAAGGAGTGCCGCCGGCCAATCTTGCCGACCACTGACCCTTCCATGTTCGACCTCCATTATTCGCAGTTCAGCTTAGAAAGTAAGCCACACATGACACGCATATCTCGTTATCTCAGCCGTTTAATTGATTAATTCATGTTTTTGCTGAACAAATCAGATACGTGTTTTCGATTCAGTTCACGTTTAAAACGGCGTCGATGTGAATTCATAAATCATAACTCCGGTGGAAATTTATTTTTATTGTGAGTGGCGTAGACACGTACGCCGCAATTATTGCTGGAGCCTGGAAGGTGTTTGGCTGATTTTTCTTTAATTTTTTTTGGTGTGGTGGGCCAGGCTTGGATAGGGAGGAGAAGCTGATGGCGTTGGGATCGAGGAACTATTTCCTGTGTGCAAAAAAGCCTGCGGCGGACGGTGGCGAAACGACGCCGTCTACCTCGTGCTCCAAACAGGCTGTGAAAGCTTCCAAGACGGGATTCGCTTGGCTAAAGTTCATGGATTTCTTGCTGTAATTGGCTAGTGCCTCCTTCTCTAAAGTACTATCCAATCAGGTGCCTAGTTTTGATAATTGTCCGTGTGAAATTAGGTCCAGTTTTTAGATTTTTTTGGAATCAAAGCTGGCTAGATTTCAATTTGTATTTCCCTTCTTCGTTTTTGTGGACCACTTATTGTTATGGCTTGAATCATAATAATATGGAACTTGTACAGTTCAAACTTTGGCCTATTCTCCTCCTTGTACCTAGCAAATGGGTCCCCTTGGGTCAGCATATAATTCATTTGGGTTGGTAAATTTCACATGTAACATGATAAATACTACCCAATTGATAATATTGACCACTTTCTTCGACCCAATGTTGCAGTGTGTGGGGGAAATAAAACTACTGAACTAGAGGGACGAATATTTTTTGAAATTTTCTATCCATGTCAAGTGGATTTCATCGTAGTATTCATACTATCTGAAATTTTATATGAGTAACATAATAATATAGACCTATTGTCAGTGGCGGAATCAGGAATGAAAACAAACACGGACGAACTTTTAAAGCAAAATGACTAAAAAAAAATTTCCATACGTAATGTAAAAATTGTCTTAGAGTTACAATATCAAAACATTAAAGACTAAAAACATTAAAAATATTGAATTACACATAACGTACTATGTACTACGACTGAGAGGGGATAATTAGATCCTACGGTTGTGCATCTTCTGAAAACGTTGCAAAATGACTTCGTTCTCAATAGTTTCAAAAATTTTCCGCTCGATGCACACTACCTTGCAATCATTCATCCAATAATCTTTCATCCTATTACGCAAATCAGTCTTGATAATAAAATAGCGCTGGCACCAAATCTCAACATTTGAACAATTAAGAATAATAGCAAACAAGATTTGGCTCAACTAAGGTTGTCCTAGGCTCAACAGTATCACAATCCAACCTAAAAACTACTACACAAATAGAATCTCTTCCTCCGGTTTCCCTCACAATCCAAACTAAAGTTAAGCAAGAAATGAAAAAAAGTTTAAAGAAAGAAGATTACCTACCGCAAATGTCATTCCAGTTAATAAGCAAGTATATTGGCAAAGTTCAAATGTGCTTCCAGCAATGAATTTTGATCTTCACTACACAAATCCACATAGAAAACGGTAATCACCCACCTATGTTTCAAGCAATAATCACCAACCTATGTTTCAAGCATGGTTCTCAAGTTAAAAGGACATTTTTTTAGTCTTTAATGAAAAAAAACCAATCCAACTAAGTACTACCACATAAAGCAATATCCACATGATTGATAATCAGACTAACATATTTTGATTGGAGAACATATTTTGAACGGTCTTTATTTGTGCCAAAAAGTAAATCATCAAAGAAGCGTCATGCATCGAAGGATCAATAAAATAGGAACTTTCAGCATCAATTTCTCCCTATATTTGACGGATATTTTGAACGCATAAGAAATGCGGAACCAATTGTCTTTATTGCAACCAGATGAATGAAGATCAAAATATACTTGATTCAGAATAACTAGACCACATAAATTGATCGAAACAACTCCTAAAACGTGCAACTTATCAAAGATTTATTTACTCAAAAAACCATATTCATAATTTAAGCACTGAATCACACACTCATTGACTCATAGCCAATGAAACTATTGAGAACATTCGTAAAATTTAGAACAGTACCAAACCCAAATACTTCATACTAAGTTTCTTCCAATGTTTTCTCAGCATCGAAACAGAGCATAATAACGTAGACAAAGCGAGAATCCATAAATCAGCCTCTCAAAAAGTCCACTTAACAATCCAACCCATGTTCGGCAATCAAACCGACAGAAAGAAGCAAAACCAAAAACCCAGAACCCTAAAATTCCCAACAAAAGCACCAAATACGATTCTTTGCCCAATCTTCTCTCAGCAACAAGAAACTAAATTACCCTTATAAGTCAAAAGAAAAAATCCCGAAAATCGTAACCTTAATCACCAGGTTGGAATCCATGGTTCAGAAACAGCGTCCCAGACTGGATGAAGGAAACTGAAAGAGAAAGAAAGAGAGTGAGAGGGACGTACCTCGAGACTCGAGAGACCGAAGGCGCTGGCCGCCGGCGGTGAGCTGAAGGCTGAAGAGTGAAGAGAGAGAGCTTGAGGGCTGAGAGAGAAGAACGAGGACTGAGAGAGGAGAACGGAGATCGCACATCATAAGGGAGAACAAAGGTGTTTTTGGTTCAAAACACGGGGGAAACGACGTCGTTTCACCCCCTGTTTTGAACAAAATAAAATGCGGCCTGAGGCTGATGGGATCAGGCCTAGTCCGTATTTCACTCAGGCGGGCTAGGCTTATGTTGGCCTGGGCCAACCAGGGCGGCCCATGCCAACGTATTTTTTTTTTTAAAATATATATGAATTTTTTTTCAGGGACAAACCCCGGGTGGCCGCACATGTTCGCCCGGGCCCGGGTCCACCCCTGCCTATTGTGCGTATATCTCTCTAAATTATATTACGCAATTGAGACAACAAAATGGAGAGAATCATGATCCTAAACTAGAGATTTGGTAGCCACAAATGGAATTGAGGTTGATGGGATTTGTGAACACTTTTTGCTGGCAATTATTTCCACGAAGTCACTAAAGTTGACCTATGTTTGATTATAAAAAATAAAAGAAAAAAAATCCTCACTGCAATCGACATAGAAAGAAGCGTTCTTGTCTAATTACATATAATTTGTTTAAAAATCTAAACATCGTATTGTCTGAAACTTTATATGACCAATGTTAAATAGGGTTAATGGCAAAAATAGTCCCAGATCTGGGCTCCCTCTGTCGCGCGATGGGGGGTCTCCCCCGTTCGTTATTTTTACGAATATTCCTGGTGGACAATGATTTTTTTTTAAAAAAAACACGTGTCGCGATTTTAATTGTGGTGACGTGACCCACCGCAAGCCACCCCTCGCGGCGCGAGCCGCCTCGGCGAAGGGAGCCCAGATCTGGGCTCCCTCTGTCGCACGATGGGGGGTCTCCCCCGTTCGTTTTTTTACGAATATTCCAGGTGGACAATGATTTTTTTTTAAAAAAACATGTGTCGCGATTTTATTGGTGGTGACGTGACCCACCGTTAGCTGACTGTGCACGGAGGAGACATAATTGGACGGAATGACTAAATCGATAAATTAGGATAATCTAAGGACTTATATGACCAAAATAAAAACCCAAGGACCAAATCGATAAAATGTATAAAATCCAAGGACTATTTTTGCCACCCTATTAAATGGTATAAACCTATCATGTGAATATATCTCACAATTGTACTTCGCAGTTGAGATAAAAAATTTGTAAAGAATCCTAATCACCCATTAGTAATTTGGTAGCCAAAAAATCTGAATTGATGTTGATGGGATTTGTGAACACTTTTTGCTGGCAATTATTTCCACGGATCCACTAAAGTTGAGCTATGTTTGATTGTAAAAATAAAAAAATCTCACTACAATCGAGAAAAAAAAGAACCTTAGTCTTCGTTACATATTTTTTTTGTTGAAAAATCTAAACATGCAGGATTTATATTTTTCAAAATTTTATATGGTTAATATTAAATAGTATAAATTTATTGTACGTATATTTCTCTAAATTATACTGAGATAAAAAAAATCGTAAAGAATTATAATTCCAATTAGGGACTTGGCAGCCAAAAAATCTGAATTGAGGTTGATGGGATTTGAGATAAAAAAAATCGTAAAGAATTATAATTCCTTGCAGAAGGCCCAAAAGCATTGTTAGGCTAGGCCCGGGACCAGGCCCAAATTGGAGTCGCACATTTTTTTCAGACGCTCTCTCGCTGAAAAAACCCTAAGTTACACAAAAACCGGCGGCAACTTTCTTATAAAATCCCTTCAAAACTCTTATTTCCGCCTCTGTCATACACTTTAGCTCTCTCAAAACCCTCCCCAAACCCTAACCTCCTCCTCTCTCGTCCTTGTCGCCTTGATGGAGTTCTGGGGTAAGTTTTTTTTTCCTCCATCATCATCCTCGTCCTACTCGAAGGGTTAGGTTTCTAATATTTAGTTCATTAGGCTCCGACTTTTGTATCTAATTCGTATTCGTTCTGTTCTTTTCCGCTATCGCTCAACCATTTTGGCTGTCCGATTTTTTTCTTTTGTTTGTATATGATTGCTTGCCGCTGCTTTGTCTATGAGAATGTGTGCTTTTGTTTAGAGAACACTGGAAATGATTTTTTTTTAAAGTTATTCGTATGTGAGTAGTTCAGTGGTCATGTGTCATTTTTTTCTTGCGGTGAAAATCTAGTTTCTGATTTCACGTCTTACTATGTTTCTGTTTCTGTTAATTTGGTATTTTATGCTATTAGCTGCATAGTTTTTGTTTAGTGAGATGCGGGAAACACTCGAGGAGTGAATATTTAGAATATGGGGGTGATATGATTACGCTTTTATGACTCCTTTTTGTCGAATTAGAAAGTGGAGGAATCTGTGTAAGAGAGAGAGAGAAGCAATGTTCGAATTCCCTCAGAGCAGAACCGATTTTTAAGCCTCGAGACCTTTTTCTTTTTTTTTTTTTAAAAATTTTGTTAGGTGTTCTTTCCAAGGATATGTAATGAGGGGTTCTGGTGGTTGTTTTTTGCTCACTTTTTTTTTGTCTTGCTGTTTTTGGTTAGGATGTAGTTATGCCTTTCATACCCTTCTGGGTCCTCCTACCCATAGTGTGCTGTGATGGAGTATGTGATTTAGCGTTTTAATATTGTCTCTCTGATGAGCATCTTAGTGGTAACGTGCCTTATCAGGTTTAATCTTTTGAACTATAATCTTTCTTGGTTAACTTTTGTTGTGTTTTGGATTGTTTATTATTGTATCTGCTTGCATATGTATAGTTCTCCTCTACAACTTGATTTTTGATTTTGGATTCATGAATGCTTGAAATCAAGCTAGAGTAGGTGTTTGAGGTTGATTTTGATTGGTTCTGTTGGAGTCCTTTTGCTGGTGATTTTGCCATAAACTGTATCGTCATACATCAATATGGTGAAATTAAAGCTGCCTACCTCCCATTAACTTCGATGGTACTTCTACTTAATGTGTATCTCCGTGGTCACAATCTCACAATCTTCTACAGCTAGTATTCAAGGCTTGTGGTGAATCCACATTCAAATAATATTATTTTTTTGTGATTACTCATTGTTTGATGTGGTTATTTAATTATATCAACAAAGGGACTGATGTTGACTCGCTCTCGTGTTACCTAAAGGTGTTGAAGTCAAGGCAGGACAGCCACTAAAAGTACAACCTGGTGAGGATAAGATCATTCATCTTTCACAGGTAAGTCATTGTGCTTGTCCTGTATGTGTTTTGTAAGTTGCTCTACATGGCATCCAGTTCTTTTACACGTGCCGGGAGTGTTTGAAATGCTCTTTTTTTTCCAGGCATCTCTGGGTGAGTATAAGAACAAGGGGAGTGAATCTATTCCTCTCTTCTTGAAGTTTGGTGATCAGAAGCTTGTCTTGGGAACCCTGTCCACTGAGAACTTCCCCCAGTTATCTTTTGATTTGGTTTTTGAGAAGGAGTTTGAGCTCTCTCACAATTGGAAACATGGAAGTGTCTACTTTATCGGATACAAAGCTATTACTCCAGAGGAATATCCTTTGCATTTACCCTTCCTGTTCACTGAATGATGCTTTGATACTTCTTCCAATATTGGTTCTGATTTTCAGTTTTTTTTGTCAAGCGGATGAGTATTAGGTCATTGCTGTAGTCTACGGGAATTTAAAGGTCTAGAGTCCTAGTGGATTTTTTTTTGTTTCAGCTACCTCTTTGGTTGTCAAAGTGTGCTAGGCTATACATTTCTGCAATTCATTCGTATTTTAGTTCAGAACGCAGTGTTTTTTTTTGGTGGGGCGGGGGGTTTCCAAATATGATTTTCGAGTTGAGAATGTTCTCTGCCTTGACACATGCTGCGTTTGAAATTTACTTTATTGAATTGGAAAGATGTCTCTCACTGCATTTAGTGTTTGATCTTTCTTTCTCTTGTCTTCTTTGCTTAACAACTTGAGGCCCAACTATGTCCCTTTCTTGATGGTGATGATTGCTGTAACCACTTTGTGCTCACCTCATTTTTCTCCACTGTTTTTTCCTTGACTTTCTGCTGTCTTGTATTTGCCACGGAGGATCATGATGGTAAGTGTTAGAAAGTGCTTTTTCTCTGTAACGATTTTGGAATGTGATTGTAGCTAATTGATATTTTCTTTTATGATATTTGACAGAATTTGATACTGATTCAGAGGAGGAAGAGATGATGGAGGCTTTGCCATTGAAAAGTGTAGAGAATGGTGAATGACGCCCCTGCATTGTAATGTTTTTGTTAGCTTAAATACCTCCTGCCATTGACTGGGAAAAAAATTTCAGGTAAGGCTGGCCCAGTGGTTGCAACTCAAAAGGCTGCTTTGAAGCCTGAGTCGACTGGAAAGCAGGTTAAGCTTGTAGAACCAAGCAAAGATGATGAAGATGATGATTCTAGTGATGAGGTATTCTGCCGTTATATAGTGGAACATCTCGTTAGTAAATCCTCTTGACTATAGGGTTAACAATGTTTTAGAGTAACACATTATATCAAACATGTTTTAATATTTTCTGTCTGACATAAACTATTGAAAAGTTGATTCTCCATGACATTTCAACGAATCATGTTGTAGCTTTCCTTTTGTGTTAATATACAGAGTCTTAGTATTTTGACGAAGTGTTCTTTTGTTGATATAATCCATGTTGTCTTGCATATGTACCCTAGGCTCATGTTTCTCTGGGGGATGATTTAGTCTGCCATTTTTTGATTTTTGCTTTGTGTTTGCTTGTTGAACCTTTCTTGACCAGCCTTAGATTTGCATAACTTGCTAATGCAGGATGAGGATGAAGACGACTTAGACGAGGATGATGATGATATGTCTTTGGAGTTAGGGGATGAGGATGATGATGACTCTGATGAAGAGCCTGAAGAAACACCGAAGAAGGTATTTAGATGTTTATTTTACTATGTATATCAATTGAAAGTGAAGTTCTCCTTGTTAAGTTTTTGTCAATATCTTTATATAAAATCATACTTTAATGTTGAAGGCTGAACTGGGCAAGAAGAGGCCCTCTGACTCTGCATCAAAAACCCCTGTTCCTGCTAAAAAGGCAAAATCAGCTACTCCTCAAAAGACAGGTGATTTTGTTTATCTTTGTTCTCAAAATCTGTTTCTATATTTATATCTATAATGATTTTCTACCAATGGTCAGAGATCTGATGTCATTTCTTTCCTTTAAAACAAAGGAAATGTTGGGAGGTCCCAAAATTTCTGAGGGTTCTGAAGTTATAGCTCTTAATTATTTATCAAGACTGGTGGTAGTCTTCATCTTTGTGTCTTATAGTTCTTTTTTTGGTATTGGTTTTTATATAATTCTAGTATTTTTTGTAGTGGATAGAATATCCCCAGGACCCCAAGACTGTTCATTTTCGTATTTGTTATTTTGTGAATTTTTTTGAGTGAGTCAGTTATACAGTTTATGGTTTGGTTCTAATTTTACTCTTCAATGACTAGTTTTATGTCTCTTTGTACTCAGTAATCGAGTAAAGGTTGAACTAAACGATAGTTTTGTTTGGCTGAAAAATTCGAAGAGCTAAAATTGTACGGAAAGATTTAATAATGAATTGTATGTATGTGCTATAGATGGTAAGAAGAGTGTTCATACAGCTACTCCTCATCCTTCCAAGAAGGCTGGAAAGACTCCTGCTAGTAATGAGAAATTGAAGGCCCAAACCCCAAAATCTGGCAGCCAAGTTTCTTGCAAAACATGCAGCAAGTATGTTTGATAGCAACCTTGGAAATTGTTGCTCCTATTATAAAGGAGCTTGCGTTGGGTAACTCACTGATCTTCTCGTGTGCAGGACATTCAACTCAGAAGTTGGTCTTCAGTCGCACACAAAGGCCAAGCATGGTGGCAGTTAGGTAATTGGGTTGGTTATGAGCACTGGCGCTGCTGTAGCATGTCCAGGAATTTTTCCCAAGAGATGGATTATAGGGCTTTGATTTTTACTTTTAGGTTTTGGCTTTCGTACGCGAGAGGTGTGTAGTTGTATTTTGACTTTGTCTGTTACAGACTTGATCAGTCCGTCACGTATGTGCTCCTTGGACCTTCTTAAAGGATGTGATTTTGTCGTCTGCATTTCCTGTGTCGCTGCCTAATCCGCTTCATGGACCTTCTAGTCCAAGCAGCTCCAAACCTGAAGGTGAATACCAATTAGGAACTGTTTTTTTTATGGCAAAATTAAGACAAATTCAAGTTGGTGCCAGCAATAAGAAACTTCAAATGAAATCTTTTTTCCACTCGATTATCGAACCTAACAGCCTAATCATTGAAGTAAAATGTTCATATCAATCTGTTGAACTTGATGTTTGGAAAACTTTGGTTCAATACCCCAATTGTTTTTTCTTGCCACCAATGATATGACCAAATTTAGGGGTAACAAACCTATTTCCGGCGGGCCTGTTGGTCTACAAACCTATATAGAATTGCTGTACTAATGGGGCATTGCCAATTAATACTTCTTTGTAGCACTAAGTAAGAGGGAGCAAGAGATGAAGATTTTTTACAATATTCTTGTTGAATTGTACTGTACAATTCAAAAAGAGATAGACACCATAGATTAATTTTATGATAGGGTTCTTTGCTATCGAAGTTAATTACATATGTAATATTAAATAGTATATAATTTATCTGTTATATTTATCTCTCTTCCAAGAATTTGCATGAATTCTGAATTCGAAGTAGGGACGAGTTCCCTCACACATCTCACATTAGAAATTGCAGCAACGCATTAGTATTGGCAACAAGGGAGACAGCACCAATAGGAGTATATTGTACGTACACATGGCCAATAGAATCAATAGGTACGACATAAGCTGTCCACGTTTTAATTAGTTACAATTAGAATTAGCCAGTAACACCAACTATCCACCAATCAAATATACACACCACTACGTGTAGAAAACCCCGTAGGCTTTTTGGTCTGCTTCTACAATTTGCCTAAAAAATTATATATCTACTCCACTACGTGTAGAAAACCCAACACATCAAACTAAGTTCTTTTATTTCGTGCAAGACAAAGTGTTGGAGCCTATAAATTGTGGGATTTTTTTTTTAATTTCTTTAAATCACAAAATTTCACGGGAAGAGAAAGTTAATTATGGGTAAAGCTGTGAGGAGATTTTTTTTTATTTTCTTTTTAACATTCAGAAAATCACAAAATTTCACGAGAAGAGAGGTAATTATGGGTAAAGCTGTGAGGAGACTGTGCTGGTCATGGTAGTAATAATGTGTACAGTTTATTATAGTACTCGTGCAGTCTCAGTGCAGGCCAAGGCTAAATCCTCCGGTCAACGAGGGAGCTTCAACCGGAATGAGTGTGTTAAGAGGGTGGTATGGGGCTTGTGCGATATATCTGAACCCCAAAGTCTTTAAATTTTCAACCTGGGTTTCCTACGAGCGTTGTATACATCCACTGCTGATACACTACATGAGATATCCCTCCACAGATATTGCCGACCATTGCCTTTTTTTTTTTCCTACGCGACCATCCTTGTACTAATAAGTGGATAAGCAACGTTGGTTTTGGCTTGATTTTCCTTTCCATTTATCTTTCTTTGTCCGATTTAAATGATTCGGTCTATAAACTTACAACTATTGTCGGAAGGTCCAGTCTTTTGTATAATCAATAGTGCAATTAGATCATTACAAGGAGGGCTTTATTCGTGAGCCCTCTAATGACAAGAGCCCCACGTTTCTACGCAAGGTGGGACAACTTTAATAATGTTCAAGAATATGAATAGTGTTTGCAAACCAAGATTTATTTTAAAAGTTTTAGGAATATTGTGAAAATTGAGTTAGAATAAAGTTTTAGTAGATTTTGAGAAAAAATAGAGGAAAGTATAATTTTATGGGAGAGCAAAAAAGTGAAAGGAGAGATGATTTGAGTAAATTTTTATGTTTATTTCAATAGATCAAAATGATGATTTGACGGGGAGAGAGTAATTATTTTTAAAGTTTTGATATTATTTTTTTCTTAACCAAAATTTTGAGTTATTTATGTTTGTATTTAAAAACGTGAGATGAGCAAAACATTTCCCTATATTTAGGGTTTTGCAAACACTACCATCATAGAGGCAGCTGCGAAAGAGTTCACAATGAGGCTTTTTTTTAAAAGTTTTTTTTGAAAAATAATAGTATAATAAATATAAAAGACATATTTCTTACTTGCAGCGAAATAAAATACTTAGAAATAATATTTAGTATGATTAGTTATATTACAGCCAAAAAGATTGAAATTGTTTTTAGGCTTAATTAGTTCACTAGTCCCTAGGGTATTGGCTAATTTCAAACTAGTCCCTAAGGTAAGTTTCGTCCTAGACTGGTCCATGTGGAATTCTTCTTGTCTATAAGTGGTTATTTCATCAACTTAGAAATCCTAGAAATAGAAAAAATCCAACATGGGTAATGGAGACATGTGTCAACCATTTGCCAATAAACTGTGTCCAAATTAATTACCAAATCACTCGACGTGCGACGTATAACCGATCTCGTTAATTTTAATTCCGCCTCAAATTCTCTATGCTAAGTTAGACTAACTCAATGTTTAAGGGAGATTTGTCAATTTAGATTTTTTTTTCCTGTTAGACGTAGCGAATTTGAGGTACAATTAAAATAAAATGGGTATCGGTCATACGTGGTATGTTGGGTGATTTGGAAATTAAGAGGTACACGTGATTATTAGCAATTAATTAACATGTATGCCTGTGAGCAACGTGAGTTTTTTCTTCTTCTTCTATTTAGAGGTCTCAAGTTGATGCAATGACCACCTTAGGATATAATAATTTCACAGGGACTAGTCTAGGACGAAAGTTACTCTAAGGACTAGTTTGAGATTTAGCAATGCCCCAGAGACTAGTGACTAATTAACCCTTATTTTTACACAAACATATATTTGCAGGTAGCTCTGTAATTTCTAGCTGCGTGATTTATAAGTTCTTATTTTCATGGTTAATGTTGCAGAAATCGGGAAAGCCGAAGATTATGCAGAAACCTGTTACAATATATATATATTTTTTTTATATTCAAGACTACAACTTTCCAATCCTGGACATGAAAAACTACGGGGGATCAATCCCTAAATACAACCAGTTCATATCCATAGATTGCTCAAGAACAAAAGGGGAGCCTCCAGGAAAGTTTCCTGAGGCGGCCCAATGAGCAAGGCAATGCGCCGCATTGTTTGCACCACGTCTAGCATGTTGACATTTCCATTGATCCACCATACCAAGGAGACCACGGATTTCAGCAACAATATCGTGGATTTGCCAATCTGTCCTTTTCGGAAAATGCTTAATTGCATCTGTCACCCTCTTTGCATCTCCTTCCATAACAATATCACTGAAGCCACACTTCACCGCTTCCTTGGCACCCATCTTCATAGCTTCAGCCTCACTAATAGTAGGATCAGTTCCAGTAATTCTCATTGCTGCTGCATGGACCACCTTCCCCGCTGCATCTCTAAATACTGCAGCAACAGCAGAGAAATCTGATCTAACAGCTGCATCCACATTCACTTTGATTACTTGGGGGGTGGGGGCTTCCAAGGAGAAACAGGTGGGTCATTTGCCTTTAACCGCCAAGCATTTACGTGATCTTGGCTAACCCTGCAAACTCTCCTTGCTATAACCATAGGCTTTTCGGGCACCTTACCATGTGCGGCTCTATTTCTGCTAACCCACACCATGTCAATTGCGTTAGCAGCAAAGATTTGGAATCGATGCTTCTCCATTCTTGACATTCCCAGGTTGTTTTCCGGGTGGAGTATTTCTCTAATCCATTCTGCAACATTATCACACTCTACTGCCGTAATATCTAATGGCCAGAAGGACTCTCTCCACACCACTCTACTTACCACACACCTGAGAAACAGATGGTGACTTGTTTCCCTTGCCAATCCACACAACGTGCAGTGATTTTCCTCCCCTTCTTCCAGTCCAAGTCTAGTAGCGATTTTCCCTTTCGTAGGAAGAATATCACAGAAGACTTTCCAAAGGAGTAGCTTTAGTCTTTCATGCATTTTAATTTTCCAAATTTCTTTCCAAAAGTTTGTCTCCTCTGGATTATGATTTCCAAGTCGTCTCTTCACCTGCTCTAGATACATTGACTTCACCGAGAAAGAGCCTGATTGGTCATGCACCCAAATAAGATCATCGTTGCGTGGTTCCATCGGTAGGTTAATCTTAAAAATTGCCTCTGCAGATTCAGAATTGCATATGCTCCTCACCTTGCATCTATCCCATCTCCCCGAATTCTCATCAATCAGCTCTGTTACAAGCATATCCTTGCACCATGACTTTGGCATACTGAAAAAGCTAAGAGGGTATGAAGGAATTGCCGTCGCCACCGCCTTGATCATAGTAGTTCTCCCCGCTTGTGACAGTATCTTAGCCTTCCAACCAGATAGTTTGCTGAACAACTTCACCTTCAACTCTTCCACTGCCCTTTTCTTTGCTCTTGGGATTAAAAGAGGGAGACCCAAGTGTTTCGCTTTTGCTGGTAGCTTTTTAAGTTGGAGTCTATCCATTATACTCTGCATGCCCGAACTGCCAAAGTTCTTACTAAAGTGAACTGCTGACTTCACTTTGTTTATCTTTTGACCTGACCAGCACATATATTTCTCTAAGCAACCGTCAATAACATTTGCATCCTTATAAGAGGCTTTTGCAAAAATCAACAAGTCATCTGCAAATAGTAAGTGAGATATAATTGGTGCACCTCGGCTGAGTTTTATCCCTCTCAGATTGCCATTGCCCTCCTCCTTTAGTAAAAGACGTGAAAGAAGCTCTGATACAAGGATAAATAGTGCTGGCGATAAGGGGTCCCCTTGGCGAATTCCTCTCGACGGGCAGAAAAGTCCATGAGGGCTGCCATTTAGGAGAATAGAGAAACTGGATATTGATATGCACTGATTTACCCAATTTATCCATATTGGATCAAATCCGAATTTTTCCAAAATTTTAAGAATGCATGCCCACTCCACCCTATCATACGCCTTTTCCATATCAGCCTTTACTGCCATCCATCCACCTTTTCCTTGCTTATGAGCCATGCCATGAAAAATCTCTGCCGCCACAATGTAGTTATCTTGAATTTGACGCCCCGGGACGAAAGCCAATTGATATGGTGAGACCAATTTCTCCAGAACAGTTTTCAATCTTTCCGCCATAATTTTTGAGATAAGTTTATAAATTACATTACATAAACTAATAGGGCGGAATTGATTTACCTTGGTGGGGCTATCCACTTTTGGAATCAAAGTAATGTTGGTGTGGTTCAATTCTGGCAGCATCCTCCCTGTAATAAAGAACTCTTTCACTGTTTGCCGCACATCCATGCCCACAATCTCCCAGTACTGCTTGTAGAAAAAGACAGTAAAACCATCTGGTCCCAGTGCCTTGTCTGAACCCATCAGATGTAGAACAGCTGTGATTTCCTCATCTTCTGGTATTCTTGTCAGCATAGCCTTATCCTCTAGGGAGATCACCTTCTCAAACAACCCCTCCAGATTCTGTGGTATTTCTGGATTTTCAGAGGAGTATAAGGCCTCATAAAAGCTCGAGAATTCCTGTCCCAACTCCCTCCTACCCGAGATCCAATTTCCAACCTCATTCTTCAAACATGATATCCTATTTCTGCATTTTCTTATGACAGTTGAAGTATGGTAAAACCTTGTGTTCAGGTCACTGGAGGTTAACCACTGGACACGTGATTTTTGCCTCCATAACTCTTCCTCTCTCCTTAACTGTTCATCCAATTCTAGTTGAAGCTGGCGGCCTAGCTCCAGTGTTTCCTCTGTCTGTTCCGCCTGATGACACCTGCCCAGCCGATTCTTTAGGTCTTTGAGCACCAGATGAATATTTCCGAACACCTTTTTATTCCATCTTCTCAAGGCAAACCTGGTGGCACGCGTTTTCTTGAATAATTGCCATGCAGCTGATCCTTCAAAAGTTTGATTCCACGAGCTAGCTATAACTTCAAAGCAGCTAGATTTCCTTGCCCAGAATTTTTCAAACTTGAAAGATTTTGGTGCACGTGCATTACTTCCAAAAAAATTTAAGATGATAGGAACATGGTCAGAAGGAGCATAGTCATAATGCTGGACCTCAGCATTTGGGTGTTCAATTCTCCATTGAACATTTGAAACTGCTCTGTCTATACGCTCCTTAATGTTTGCGAGACCCGACCTTTTATTTGACCAAGTAAATTTGCACCCCATGTAGCCAAGGTCAACCATCCCACATGTATCCATAAAATGGGCCAAACCTCTAGAGGATGACGCCCTTACAGATCTTCCACCTTGCTTTTCCTGCTGTCTCACTACTTCATTCAGGTCTCCCAGACACACCCAGGGCTCCTGAGTTTGCAAACCAATCTAACACATTAACTCCCCAAAAACTTCTTTCTGATACCACACCGTTGGACCATAAGCTAGAGTACAAAAAAAATCACTAGCATAACCTTTAGCCTTAATCAACAAATGAAACATATTTTCAGATCTCCAGATCACCTCAAAATCCAATTCTGGCCTCCACATAAACACAAGACCACCCTTGTTTCCAATAGGAGGAACCGAAATAAAAAAAGAAAAACCAATCTTCCTCACAACTTTTTCCACAACTTTATCAGCAACCTTCGTCTCCATAAGGAAGACACCCATTGGGTCTACAGCCCTCACAATTTCATTAAGGGCCCTGGTTGCCGCCGGCCTCCCTAGGCCGCGAAAATTCCAAGATATAAGCCTCATTGATGGGGGTTGGGGGGCATGCTATAGCTCGCCTCCTCAGCTCTTTGGATTGTTCGGTTGTCATCCTGTGCCACCACATAATACTGTGGACCTGGTTGGCCGGCATTCTTGTTTTTCTTCACCGAGATTCTCTTCCTACCTGTCACGCCCTTGGATTCTTGTCTTCCTAGGGTAAATAGTTCAATCAATGGGCTCTCAAAACTTGATTGGGACTCTGGGAAACCTGTTTTTCCTTTTTTGCAAAGCGGTGGAAAATCAATAGAAGCTACGTTCTCCTCACTACTTTCTTCATGCTTCCCCATCTCCTGCTTTCTCTTTTTGTTTTGTCCTCACTCCAGCCACACGAATCCCTTTGGGCCCGAGGACAACCTCTCCTAAGCCGCCCCATGGTCTTCTGGGTCTTTTCTCCCTTCAGGCCTTCTAATCTCTTTCCTTCTTTACTCACTGCGGGCCTTTGTGATAAGCCCAAGCCCAGTGTAATTTTGTCTAAGGAATGACGTGCCGCTTCCACTCTTTCTACAAAAGAGACCGATTGCTTTTCATGAGGCAAAGTTTCTGGAAGGCTATCCTTGTACTGAGTGGTCTGTACATACTGCGCTGTAGTTCTCACTGTCTCAGCCGCTGGAATTAAATGAGGCTCTTTTCCCCTGCATGTTTTGAAAGTAGCGCTCCCCATCTTCCCGCCTTCTACTCTATTTGGGCGGGTCGGTTCAGTGGGATGGTTCTTCACCACCCGACTCTCATTCTCCCCCTGGAGACTTGCACTGCATTTTTCCACGCCATCTTGGGGTTGTGGCAGGCAAGAAAGCGAGCCTACAGAGACCACATCTCCTGCTTTTGTATTTTCTTGGCTCGGTGGATCCGAAACTTCAAGACTAGACCTAGCATCCCAACTACCACTTGTCTTCCAGAACTGGCTTTCCCTCTGGTCTCGGCTTTGTGGTGTAAACCCCCGGATTTCGTCATTAAGGGCATGTTTACTAGCATGGGGTGCTTCTTGATAACACGACGTGACCGTGTGGTTCAAACAACCGCAGTGGGTACAAAAGTTTGAAAGTCTTTCATACTTAAAAGATACCCAAGATTTTTGTTGTCCTCCCCTTGGTATAAAGAAACCTGGTTGCAGCGGTAAGTCAGTGTTTATCTTTACCTGAACTCGGAGGAATGACCTGTTAATATTTGTCGTATCAACAGCTTGCACCTCTCCGATTTTACTGCCAATCCAAATTGCATTCTCCTTCTCCAAACCTTTGCGTGGTAGGCCATGAACCTGGACCCAGAACATGGCTTTAGAGAGATCTACCTCATTAATGGTAGCTTCAGACGTCCATTCCTTGAGCACCATTAATGCGCCCCTGAAATTCCATGGGCCTTGGTTTAATATCTTGTTCTTATCCATTAATGAGGTGAACGTAAAAAGAAAACGGTTCTGCCCAAGATTATCAATCTGGAACTCTCGAGCAAACCGCCATCCGGATCGAATAATAGGGTGAATAACCTGAGGTGAGAACGTTTTCCTGGAAACCAACCTCCCCACTAATGAAAGTTGAGAAACTGATTCAGCTCTCTCCTCATCAATATGCAGAAAATCTGATAAATCGTCCCAGGACAGGTTTTTCGTCTGTTCTGCAATTTCTTCTATAGTTTTCTGTAAGCTATTCTCCTCTTCACCCATGCCGAACAGGATTGTCAAGTACAACCTAGAAGAGAGAGGAGAGGAGAGGAGAAGGGGGTGGAGAAAGGGTAACACGAGTAAGGTGGGAAGGGAGGAAAAAATAGAAAGAAGATAGAATAGTGATAGGGGGAAAGGGTATGTGATATGCCGGTGGTTGATTTGGGGAAGGGAGGTGGAACTGAGTAGGTTAGAAAGAGGTAGAGAGCATAACGCTCGGAGAGCTCACGAAGAGCGGTATACGGATGAATAAACCTACCTGTTACAATATTTGGAAGATGAATAATTGACTTTATGTCAACAGTATGTGAGCATTATATGTGAAAACACAGTTTCTATCTAGAGATCATTGTATGAGATATCATATAAACCACTCAACTACAGGAGATTTGATACATTGTATCATTCAAAAACTAATTTTATACATTTTGTACCTATCATCAAAATTTTCCGTTAAATCTGACTAAAATGTTGATAACAGGACTCACTTTGCATTTGGTAGAGTATGTTTGTCAATTTTTTAAGTCATCGGTAGTATTCTCATCATTTCAGGAATATAAAAAAAAAATTCAATTCCGTCTAATTCGACAGAGGGTGCAAAGTGTTTTTACATTAGCAATTGGAGGTGTAATGTGCTAAAAATGATAGTTTATATATAGGGGTAAACTCATAGTTAGCCCCCTATGTTTGGGCAAAAATCATAGTTAGCCCCATATTTTTGAATCCAACAATTTGATACTCATAACTTTCAAAACCTACCAATCTTCGCCCCCCGTCTAAATTAGACGTTAAATCAGATGGAAAAGCATGAAAAATTGACCAAAATGCCCCTCCAAAATAAAATTACTAAAAAAAAATAAAAAAATTCATTAAAAATAAAAAATGATATTTTTTCAAAAATGATATTTTTTAAATAAAACTATATTGAAACTCTATTTCAATAATATATTTATTTTAATTTATTTCTTAAATTTTTATTTTATTTTAAATTTTAGCTTTGGAGGGGCATTTCGGTCATTTTGCATGAATTTCCCTCGGATTTAACACCTGATTTAGACGGGGGGCTAAGTTTGATAGGTTGTGAAAGTTATGAGTATCAAATTGTTGGATTCAAAAATATGGGGCTAACTATGATTTTTGCCCAAACATAGGGGCTAACCATGACTTTACCCCTTATATATAATATGTACTCAAACCTCTTATAATTGATTGGTGAACAACATATTTATCTTAAAAAAAATTAAATTTTTTTTTCCAGTATTACCCTCTTCCCAACCCAGTAAGAAGAATTATTTATCACATATCAATTTTTTGAGTCAGTAGATGATATATATGCTAACCTTATCAAAGTCTTTTGTTCGGTTTGACACCATCTGACCCGTTTTGGCACAGCTCTCAGCCTCTCAAGACTGAAACGGGCCACTGACACCATCTGACCCGTTAGTCTGGTCCACTGTACTCGTCAGTCACCCCAGATCCCACTTAGAATTGGACTTCCTGTATTGAACCGCGTCTGCACTTAAATTATAACTTATAGCGTCAAAT